>OY992877.1:180400282-181032782 GCA_963921405.1 Cepaea hortensis
TTTCAATTGTTATGTTGTCTAGTGTGTCCTTTGGTCTCTATTTCGTTCTTCTACTTCTGTGAGCGCCAACTACTGAATTTGTTTATGCGTTGAATTTTCTTGAGTCGCCAAGCACACAAGTATGTGTCTATTACTGCGTGCACAGCCATGTAAGGGCCTTGCTAACTGCCATTGTTTCCATTGTGAGGCTAATCGCGAAACTCAGCACAGGCACAGATTGATTCCTAAACAATTTTGCATCTTGTGCTTACTGAGAAAGCCCATACATTGTTTGCCGTGAATCACTGAGCCATCAGCAACCTCTACAGCAGTGGTTCTCAACCTTTTTTGGCCCATGTTCCCCCCCCCCTTTACCATATGTTCAGAACGTCATCTCCCCCCCCCTTTCGAATTTCCTCTCTATAAATTCCCCCCCCCCCACTTTTACACGGCTGAGAACCACTGCCCTATAGCGTCCTCCTCTAGTGTTTTCCTTATAACCACACGGCATTCTTTAAACAGCTTTCATATGCGGTGTCTGCGAAGAATACTTGGTATTAAGTGGCAAGACAAAATCACAAATACTGAAGTATTGGAAAGATCAGGTTGTGTGGCGGTTTATTCCATACTCAGTCTTCGTAGACTTAGATGGATAGGACACGTTAGGAGGATGGATGATGGTAGAATACCAAAAGACAACTTTTTTGGTGAATTACAGATGGGTAGGAGATCTCAGGGTCGGCCTCTACTACGATACAAAGATGTGTGTAAGTGGGACATAACTGATACAGGCATTGATAATGCACAATGGAAGCAAGTTGCCTCTGAACGTGTTGCATGGATGGCAAAGATCAGAAATGGAATAAAGACAAAGGAGAAAATGATTGCAGATAAAGCACACACAGAGCGTGAGAGACGTAAGATGGTGCATGATGGTGGAAATGACCATGTTTTCACATGCATCCACTGTGGACAAACATTTACAGCTCGAATTAGCCTTACCAGCCACACTCGCCACCACCATGGGTCGTAGTTATTAAGCCTTTTTGAAGCACAATGTACCAAACTATCGTCTGTCAAGACGGAAAGGTGCCAATGACGCGGCATCCTAGAGTACAGTGAACAACTAGAGTTAGAGTTAAATTGTAAATAGACACAGATTATGATCGTCACTAGGAAGAAGGAAATGCCACACTGTAATATACAAGTAAATGGGAATGTTCTTGAACAGGTGAATCAGTATAATTATCTCCGAACAGTCATAACATCTGATGGGAGATGTCTTGAAGAGATTAGAACAAGAATCGCCATGTCGTAGGTAGCCTTTTGCTAGATGGAAAACATACTGATCAATAAAAAGATGTCATTTGTAACGAGAAAAGGAGTGTTGAGGTGCTATACTGTTCACACACACAAAACAGAAGCGCATAGCTATCCGAGGGTGCGCATTTATAAGGTTGTAAGTAAACTTTGGTGACAGGGTATATACAAACAAGCCTCAAAATGTTCTTTACAAGGTCAAGTGTGGGTGTTGACCAGAATTGCTTTCGTTTTTGTACTCGTTACGATGCAGTGGTCAGTAGTGTTTCTGACCAAATTTTTACCACAGCTCATGATGCGCGTACGTGAACAACAACGTTTGGGGTGAGCACTATTCACTGACTACGCAACTGAACCCCTATAAAAGGATAACGCTACACAAAACAGTTCATTTTCAAGCAAACGTCTATCGATAAATTTAAGGAACATTGCTATTGGCCAACAGTATGCAGACGAAAGTCAAAGTCATGTTGCCAGGCATCTAAATGTGCATCAGAGTACCATCAGTCGACTTTGGCACGGGTTCCAAGCCTCTGGCTCAGTTGAAGACGGTATCGCAGAGGACGACCCAGAGTGACAACAGCAGCAGATGGTCTCTTTATTCGGCTTCGTCATCTCTGAGACAGGTTTCCAACATCTTCCTCGACTGCCCAGCCATTGCCTACAGGACGTCATGTGTCTGATCAAACTCCGGAATAGACATCATGACTGCCTCGAGTCAACTCCTCCCGTAATAATTAACTGGAAAGTCAACGTCAAAGCTTTGGCTCAACAACAGTTAAAGTTTCACATCAAACTTTGAAAATGAAATGCGAATAATCAACCGACGCCATTCCGATAGTGAAAGTACTTACACACGCGTTTATTTGTGGTGCTAGATCAATACAGTGGTCGTCCAGACCGTAAAGTTTCCCTTTAACACAGGGATGGCATTTACACAATATCTGCAAACTATATCCACTTATTATCTGACTTTACCTCGGATCGCCGTTTATCCCGCCATTCTCATCTGAAAGATTGTCTAGGTATTCCGTGCCCACGGGTCTTCTATTCGATATTGACAATCTTCTCGTCAGACATCCTCCACCTGATAATCCTTACAACCAAAATCTCTAAACGCCCACGGCTCCACGAAATATGTCGCGTCTCAGCCGATTCACACAAGGTCCTCTCTGTTGTCCTTCTCTGTTGTCGTCTGACGTACACCGTTTCTAAGTTTCTTAGTTTCTTGTGGGGTTTTCCCTATATGATTTTCTACCGCCTTTTCCGATGACGTCATTCTGTCTAAACGCCATGTGGCAATGACGCTGGACTTCGGGCACAACGACCTCATCTTTGACCTGTCCTTACATACCACCATCGCCAAAATCGACTTCTTTGGGCTAACTAGCATCGTCCTTGGGCAACAGACAACCAATGGAGATGTGTCTGGTTTAGTGACGAATCTTTATTTTTGTTACAGCGTCATGACAGTCGGAGAAGGGTCTATCTTGGGTGAAATGAACGTTTTGCCCAGAATTGTGATAATGAAGCCCCGCCGCACCTTGGTGGAGGTGCAGTGGTGTCGGGAATGATCAGTTACAGCGGAAGGAGTCAATTGGTTCACATTGAAGGAGGCTCTAATGCACCACGATAGGTTAATTAAATTCTTCTACCCCCATGTCCTTCCACTTTTGGCTACCCAAAGTTGAGTGTGTCAACAGGACAATGCCAGACCCCATTGTGCACGGTTGACCACGCAGTTCCTGACTGCCAACAATATTCTCACCCTTCACTGGCCATCCCTGTCTCTAAACATGAGTCCGATTGAGCACCTGTGGGGTGAGCTGCATAGACGTCCTTGTCGCCAAGACGTTGCTCCAGCCAATCGTCGTGATCTATTCCAGGCACTCCAGGAAGAATCGGCAGCCATCCTACAGGCCTACACCAGACGTCTGATAGCATCCATGACCAAGAGAGCCAGTCGCTAATCGATGCAAGAGGGGGCCACACACCATACTCACGGGAAAGCGCGTACGCCAAACATCTCTCGTAACCCAAATGCAACATAACTGTCAATTGATTGTCTGAACTCTAAGGTATACTTGTGTGCAATTTGAACAAGTAACTCATTACATTAAAAACGTTATTGAATATCAAAATTATAGTTATGTGTGTGCCTTCAACAGCTATGCGTATTGTTTGTTTTTAACAGTATATATAGAACCTATGTTTTTTTTTATGGAAGTGAAGCGTGACGTGGACAATGAGCAAACAGGCTGAGAAACGTCTGATTGCTGTGGAAAAGTGGTTTCTGAGGAAAATACAAACAATACCATAGACAAACAGAAAAACCAATGACCAAGTCTTACAAGAAACAAATGAAAATCGTAAACTGATTAGAGAAATTAGACGTGGACAATCACAAATGTTTGGTCATGTATCGGCCTAACGCAAGACCGCAACTGTGCTGTAAACAGGCACGACGCAATCACGTCCGGAAAAAAAAACACTGCGGATGAACGTAGAAGAAGATGTTTTACTATGTTGTCCTTTGAAGGAAAATCAAGATGGTATCTCATGGTTCGAAATGGTCCAGTACATCAAAGAATAATTTGCATAACTTCATTGTTCAGCTTTTAATGTCTCTTTGTGTTTGTGCCGTTCTGATTGTCTGGATGGACAGAGCATACCCAAGCATCGGGAGGTTCAGCCGCTGGTACATAATTACCAGCAGATGTTCAAAATTCGTTGCCACCGTAACTTTCAATGCTGATACACCTTTCCTTGCCTTATTTATATTTGAAACATTTCCTTGTCTTATTTATGTTGCTTGTTGTATGTTATGTTGCTTATATGACCTTTAAATCATCATCATCATGTGTGATGCCAACAAGCGTGGTCGGGTATGTTTCGCTATCTCACAGGATTACCATAGTCGAGAATCAGCTTTGTGTTTTTGTCTCGACCATACCATGTGGCCAAGCTATCCAGGTATTTACAACTCTTCCTTCCTCTTGTTCTTTCCCCCTCAATCTTGCTAGTTGTCACCAAGTTCTCCAATACATTTCTTATCATAACGTGTCCAAAAAATTGTGACTGTCTGTCACGAAACGCCTTCTGTCGGCCTCGTGGTCTAGGGGAAACAACCCGAGAATACCCGACCAAGTCCCCTCTGAAATGATCGCCCTTGGTTTGACTAATCCAGACGGTTCAAAAACATGACCTGGTGAGCGGAGCTCAGGTAAAGCGACTGCGCATGTGTCGCGCGCATAGGCTGTTCGTAGACCCACCGGACAAAGCCGTCAGTTGAGCTGTGTGTCCAAGAGGCTAGACGCCTAGTGTATTGTGCATTTCATGAATGCTGCGATGAATATGTCTTCAATGGTTTTTAAGAACTTCGACATCGTCTCCACCATGCCACTTGGGTTGCAGTACGAAGGTATGTTGAGTAAGATACTTAATTAGCGTTATGTCGGTAGTCGGTAACAGCGGTAGAGTTAGGAAGCCGTGTAACCGTCGTTGAGCGGGAAAGTAGGTCAAGTGTGAACTGATAACATTGCGTGGGCCTGGAATCAACTGTTTGAAGGCGCGTAATTACTGGTAGTGTGACGCAGGGATATTTAGTCTCCTAGCGGCGCAGAGCTCCTTTACAGTCAAGTTAGTTTGGGTTAAATGAATTCAGGAAAACAACCCGTTAATTTGAGTTCTCTAAAGACCCAGCTTCCTAAAATCGAAAGTAGTGGGAGCCGGCGTGGCGGAGCGATGGACTGGGGGAACCGGAAGTCGAGTACGACGTTGTCTATACTAGGGAGTATCGGGTATCTAACGACGCGGTCGGTCGAGACGATTACAATGCGGGGGTTGGCAGAAGTATCGGATGTCGCTTCAAGGTCGTGACTTGAGTTGAAGGTCGTTGTCGCATGGTGGGACGACCACTGGCTTTTCTTCTTGGCTTTCCTCACATCTGTCTTGTAGTTACTATGCCTTAACGGAATGCCAGCTTAATATATAGTGGATTCCGGAGAGGAGGACAATGTGAGCGAATCGACCGAAGGGACAAGGCTGTTCACGAAGAACAGTGACACCGTTCTAAATGCTCTGGCCCTTGGCGAGGGAGGAGGGAACGAGGTGTGGATATCTGCTACATGGAGAGTGCGCCGTGTATATAACACTGGATTTGGATATAGAGTACCTGATGCACGATACTACATCAACTCGGGCTGGTAATAGGGAAGTGAACCAGGGAGATTTGATAGAACCAGAAGGGGGTTCTGATGCACAACCACCGGCCCTACTTCAGGGCCATTCTACATACAATTACTAATGATTCATTAACCCTATATGTCATGTAGAAGTCTTTCAGGGTAGGACGATACCCCGGGAACGAGGGCAGACAACCTTGGACCCAGCTATACTCCAGTCCGGGGAAGACGACGCAGTTCCGAGAGCGGCCTGACCGGTCCTAGGCCCAGTTCAGCCCCGGCACCTGAGGGCAGCGCATGAGGGAGACGGGACTCTTATGTGAAGAGACCACAATGCTGAGGAGAGGTGGTGAGAGTGTACTCGCTTACGGTAATCTTGGTACATGATGCTTTCACCGAGTGTTGTCCTCCACAGATTCGGCCTTCCTGATTAAGAGGTTGAACTACTGGTGACGGGTCCAGTGTTTGGGACTCAGGCAAGTGATGTGATCAGCAGTCCAGGGACACCGCAACGAATCTCAGGGTGTACCTACGTCAGAGTGTCTACTACGTCAGAGTACGGGGTCAGCTGCCATTTTGCCAACGTCTTTACCAAGGGAGTTCAACATGGCTACTTCGTATGTTTGTCGACTTTACTTACGGCAAGTATATATGTTGAGTGCTTGTCATCCACGTGAAGACCTAAGACTGAACTATCGCCAGAGAGGGCAATCTACCATCAGCCATTTGTGCCAGGCCACTTGAGCTCATGATTCTGCCAGAGTGCAGAACCACTAGAGACAGTAGAGATTTTTCCCAGCAGCTACTGAGAGGGTGATTCCACACGATCCGCACTCTACTGTACTTATTGACAGTGAGCGACGGAGTGTCACTTATCTACCCGGCCACACTAGAGACATTCGGACTTATGCTGAAAGTGTGGGCCGGACTTCAACGTAGTCTCAGAAGAGAGGTGCCAGGAACAGTTCGTCGGAACGTACAACCTCCACCCTTCCTGAGAAGACGAGATCTTGACTGGACTGGAGGACTGGATACACTCGGTGAGGCCTGTTACCGACGAATTGTGGCGTACTGCACTTGGCCTTTCCAATGATGACACCTACTCCTGAGGCTACTCTGGTGCTTCTTTGTCTGGACATTCCTAGCAGCCGCTAGGTCTATCTCATCCTTATCACTATCATCCTCATTTGTACAATACACAGAGTTGCTACCATAGATAGATACCAGAGTTGAGTCATGCATTCACGACGAAGTGTAATAGGGTCACGTCCAGTGGTTGAGTGAATGAGAGATAGGTTTGAATAACGAAGACACAAACAATAGATTGCACGATTTATTGCCTGGCATATTTCGCTGCATCTCGTCAGGTACACACTGCCGAAATCACACAACTTACGTGAATTAACTAGATAAATCCTTCAAACTGAAATATACACATGTTCGCACAGTAATGTCGATTGCCTACCACGGTAATTTTAAACTAACATGTCTTTCTGCTTGCACAAGGATGGCTAACGAAGGTTGACTATTATAGCTTCAGCAAACTTTAACAATCGACTAATTTGTGTTTTGAACAACACACGGAAGGCATTGTCTCTTTCAACCACGTGACCACTCTCGAGCACATGTCTCGCGACCGATGAAGCAGGACTGTTCTGGTGTGTCGGCCTGCCTAGGCTACCATCTTCTGTGTGTAGTATCTTGTCCACCCAATACGGAATGTGTTCCGAAACCCTGCAATGTAACTGTCGCTCAGTTCTACCTATGTAGATGGCCTCGCATCTGCATGTAAATTTGTAAATACAATTTGATTTGGCGTACAAAGCTACATGTTCTTTTACTGCTGGGATGGGGATTGGTGTGTTTCTGTACCTGATGACTAGAGTTGCAGCACAGAATGTTCGCCCGACTGCTGTGGTGAGCCGGTCCCACAGACGTTGCATTACGTCATCTTCTCGGGGGGTTAGCTGGATGAATACCTTGAGTTTAGGGACTGTAGTTATTTTTGTTTTCGGTTTGGGCTGTTGGCAGTGGCGCTTTATAAATCCTGTGGAGTACCCATTAAGGTTTAAGGCATTCTTCAGAGTTTCAAATTCCTCTGTCAGTGTGTCCGGGGTGCATATCTTCCTAGCACTGTCAAACAGGGTCCGTACTAAGCCCCGTTTGTACTGGACAGTTGTGAAGCTCTGAAAATTTAAGTATTGGCCAGTCTATGTTTCTTTGCGGTACACCGATCTTTGAATTGTGCCGTCTGCTCTACGTCTCATTAGGATATCTAGAAACGGCAACGCTTCGTTGTGTTCGTGTTCCATAGATAGAGAGATGTTTTTAAGTGTCTCGTTCATTGTGGCCTGGAACGACGTTGCTTGTAGCTCACCTGTGGTGATAATTAGTATATCGTCCACGTAACGACGGTAAAAGGCCAAGTTATTGATGTCTTTTCTTCTAAGTGTGCCATGAAGATGTCCGCTAGAATAGGTCCAAGCGGGCTCCTCATGGCCACTCCGTCAGTTTGGTGGTATGACTTGTTTAGAAAATTGAATTGTATGTTGGCGGTACAGAATTTTAATAGCCTCTCTAGAATAGCTGACGGTATGCCTAGTTTTAGTTGTTTATCTCTAATGCGTTCACTTATTATATTCACGGTCTCATTTAATGGAACGTTGGTGAATAAAGAGGCAATATCCATGGATGCCATGTGCTTGTTGTTTATGTCCATAGTATCCAATAAATCCACCAGTTCTAATGTATCTCTGAGTGTTCTTGGCTCGAAGGACTGTCGTACTGGCTTTAAAATTTCAGCTAGCCATCTCGCCATTCGGTGTTGTGCAGAGTTAACCATGGAAAGGATCGATATTAGTGGGATGCCGGGCTTGTGAAGCTTGGGTAGCCCGTACATCTGAGGAGTTTGGGAGCCACGCGGTGTGAGCGTTTTTGCAGTGGCCTCACTGGTGAGTCCCGCATTCACTTGTGACTGGATCTCTTTCCTTATTTTTGCATCCAGGTCCTCCGACTTGTTGACTGTTCGCTCTACTCTGAATTTAGATGCATCTGATGAGATAGGTATCCAGAGGCTGGTGCTGTATCGTAGATTGAAGTCACATATTTCCCAGTCTGAGGACACCCCGTAGTTAAGGTGTGGTAGCAGTTCCCCTCAACCCCCCGGATTGATGCTATGAATAATTTATCTAATCAATTTACGGTTTTAATTTGTTTCTTGTAGGAATTAATCATTGGACCTTTAAATACTAGACAGCAAATATTTCAAAGATCTGAACCTTTCAGTGTTTTATCCTCATAGTTTCACAGACAGCATTGCTGTATTGACTTCGTTATCATTGTGTGAGAACTAGGTTAGGTCGCTCTGGAGGGATCGACAGTTACTCCGCCAGTGTTTACCAAGATGATATCGGATCTACTTCTTGCTGAAGCTCTTAGACAACACGTTTTCTTCTTGTACCAAGTTTTTCGCAAACATCAGATTTATAGAAGCCGTGGCAAGTTTCGAGACCGTCTGATAACCATTTCAAGTGCCATGTGCGAAGACAGTAGCATTGCGCTTTGTTTCAGTGTTCAGTCTGTATCCTCCCAGCAAGTTAGGCAGTAGATGATATTTCTAGTCCGTGTACTGTAAATCCTGGGGATGTTCTCTATACTATTGCCAATTATACGTTGTAGCGTGGTCATTCTCAACCCGCTGGTATGTTTGTCACTTTTCCCGCGTTTTGCTATTGAAATTAAGTAACTGTGTAGCCGTCTCTAGGGGATCATCCCGTGGCTAATGCTGTTATATAACTTCCAATGCGCTGATGGCGAGTAACGAGACTAAACTCCTACATCGGCATTAAGTTGGAATTTAACGTTGACTTCTCGTTCAGCAAGCAATGGCAAACTACCGAATGTACAATTGCCTAGACCTTGACAATCAACCTGGATTGATAGTTACACCCTGAAAAGGACATGCAATAAATAATTGTATGTTATTATTTTTTTTTTTAACCGCGCACACGAGTTATCTCCTTTCTCTTCGTACCAGCTTAAGACGTCAAGTTGAATACATTTAAAGCAAACAACAGGCAATTTAAGTTGTTTTCTTTGTTACATCTTCGTAGTAGAGTTTGTCCTCAAAGATAAACAAACAAATAAAAGAAAGAATTAAAACAGGGGGAAATAGGTTCCTTCTGTTTTGTGTATGTTGAACACTTATCATACTTATAGCAAAAGAAGCATCCATTACATACACATCTATTGTCCGGATTTTACAGACAAGGGAAACAACCGCATTATTTGCCGCAAGAATGTTCACGGGCAGTTACACAACAACATTTTTTCACACCCATAGATGTCTAATGTGAATTTACAAGACAATATAAATCATCTCATTATTCAAGAAAAAAAAGTTAAGTTTGAAGAATTATGAAACAAAAATTATGGTAACACCTCATACTTTAAACAAAAAAACTATGTACAGTGTTTGAACTGAATTAGCTGGAATGACATTAAAATGTTAGTGCCACATCGACGCTAACACAGAAATGTTTATCGGACTAGCCCTCTACGTAGGCTATTTTTATGGCTACGAATGGTTGGTTCACAACGGGTACCTACCAGCACCCTATCCTGGGTGGAGGCTATTCTGAAACATTTCTGCGGCCTGAAGATTCATGTGTGGGCCTCGGCTTGCACATGGACCTAGAAGGCTAAGAAAAAAAAATTAAAAAAAAAAAAAATATATTTTTTATCTGGCTGTGAAAAGGGTGGCGTTTATAATGTGCCTTTTCTCGTCAGAGCAGCGTTATAATGTGCTTCTTCTGGTCAGAGCGGCTGAGAGAGAGGGGTTTAGCTATCAGACCGCAAACACAAATCACTAGCTGGGCTTATCGACCATGTGTGGACCTCGATCCGGGTGTGAGCTAAAGGTCTCCAAAAACATTGAGTGATCGCTTCTCAGCTTCTAGCTAAAACAAAAGTTTTGCAGCGCTTGAACTGGTCTGACTGACCGAGAGGATTTCATAATCAAAACGAGAAACTCGCCAATTACTACTAGCAGTTGTGTGGCTTTCGGCCCGTATGTGGGCCTAAAAGGATACACAAAAAGTATTGCTTCCTTTTTGGCTGTGATTAAAGTGTAGTTCTGGTACGCTTGATATGGTCAGAAGAACCGAGATACTTTCACTACCAAACGTACCACACGAGTACCCTAGTATGATTTCGGCCCATGTGTGCGCCTAAAATACTAAACAAACTACATTGTTTATTAAAGTCCCGAGGTTTCTTCTTATAATTTCAGTCCGCGTGGCTGTGTTGATCATGTCTGAGTGAAGTCTTCTGTCTCGTGTGCTATCGATGCTCCACCATGCCACGATGTCAAACTGTCCATCATCTCGTGAAATGCTGCCTTTGCTTGGGCTTTCATCATTTAACTTCCTTAATGCATCTTACATCTATTGTTCTAAAGTACCCAAAAACGTATGCACATTGAAAAGTGTCAAATAATGACGCTTAAAAAGATGTTAATATCCTATTCAGAGTGATTTTGTTATGTCCACGAAGTCTCAATGTATCATTAGGGTTTTATCAACACTGTGCAGAGGCGTGGAAATAGTCTAGTTGCTAGATGCTTGCCTGCCATCCCAGTGTCCATGGGCTTGAACACCAATCGTGGTGTATTATAAAATATTACCTGGGCTCACAGATCCATCCATAATAAAATAGATAAGCATGACAACATCATAGTTATGGGAGACTTCAATGCAAGACTAGGACATAACAGAGTGGGCATAGAAAAACACCTGGGAGCATTTGGAGATCAGCAAAATGAAAGGAATGATAACGGAAGTAGACTGATAGAGCTTTGCAGCCAACACGACCTCTATATAACAAACACATTCTATAAACACAAAGATTCGCAAGTATACACCTGGTATAAATGGAACAATCTAGATACTAAAAGCCAAATTGATTTTATATTAACAAGAAATAACAGAAAGAGAAATATATTAGATGCAAGAGCAGTGCCCAATTTCAGTATAAACACAGATCATAAAGCAGTCGTTGCCACAATAAGAACCATTAGAAGAAGAAAACAAAGAGCAGGAAAATACATGCCATGCGAATCAGTAAACTTAAAAAACCTTAAAGACGAGGCAGTAAGGGAAAATTATGAGAAAGAACTAACTGAACTCTTTGTAAAATTACCTACGGAAAGAAAAACAGTGGAAGAAGAATGGGAGATGTTCAAATCAAGCATTTTAAATACTGCAAAAATAACATGCGGAACCACGAAAAAACGCAAAACACGGATAAAGAAAATAACAAGTTGGTGGAACGCAGAAGTAAAGAAAGCGGTAAAAGAAAAAAAGGAAAAATATAAAACGTGGTTGAAGAGCAAACAGGAATGTGATTACAGAGAATACAGAATAGAGAGAAGACATGTGAGTAGAATAGTAAAGAGGGAAAAACAAAAAGACTGGGAAGAGTATGGAGAAACCCTAAATAAAAACTACAAGGAGGCAACCAGAAACTTCTACAAAAAGATAAGTGCAATGCGAACCAGAGGAGAACCCTTTGACCCAACTGAAATAATTAACAGCGAAAATGGAGAACCAATAAGTGAACAAAAACAGATCCTAATAAGATGGAAGCAGTATTTCGAACAACTTCTCAACATCCCATCAGATGTCACAGGAATTCAAGAGACCTACACAGATGTCACCGAGGAACTAGAACCAGACATACTAAAAGAAGAAATTATAGAAGCCATCAGATTAGCCCCATTAAACAAATCACCAGGACAGGATGAAATACCAAATGAACTAATTAAAGCAGCAAGGGAAGTAGGAACAGCTTGGCTACATAGACTATTCAACCATGTTTGGGTAGAACAACAGACACCACGAGACTGTGGAAACGCCATAATTATCCCAATTTGGAAAAACAAAGGCAGCAAAAGAGATTGCACACAATACAGAGGCATTTCACTGTTGAGTCATACTAGGAAAATATTTTGCAAAATTCTTGAAAAAAGATTACGAACTACTTTAGAACCCCAGCTAAGCGAAACGCAGCTTGGATTTAGGAAAAACAAAGGATGCACAGACGCCATTTTTGCTCTTAGACAACTTATAGAAAAATCAATTGAATTCAATGAAACACTCTACTTAGCCTTTGTCGACCAAGAAAAGGCATTTGATAGGGTAGATAGAAACAAGCTGTGGGAAATCCTTAAACAATGTGGAGTGAGTACACATCTAACAAACCTATGTAGAAGTTTATACAACAACAGTGAATGCATAGTGAGAGCAACGGGAGAACACTCAGAACCCTTCACCATAAGATCTGGAGTACGACAAGGTTGTGTCCTGTCCCCTCTCTTGTTCATAACATATATAGACAACATATGTAAAGAAACCAGCCAAGCAGAGACAGCAAGAATACCGCATGACGAGAACACGGAAGAAGAACCATCTGCAAATCTAACCATTAGAGAACTCCTGTTTGCGGACGACCAAGCACTAATAGCAAAATCAGAAGCTGAATTACAAGACCACATGAATAGTCTAAACGAAATGTGTAGGGAACATAACATGAAAATTAGCACAAGCAAAACAGAGGTAATGACTATAACTAAAGAAGAACAAACAGCAACAATTCACCTAAACGAACATCCCTTGAAACAAGTAAAGAGCTTCAAGTACCTAGGAAGTATAATATCATCAAATGGCAGATCAGAAGACGAGATCGAAAATAGGTGCAATAAGACAAATCAACTCATTGGACAAATGGCACCAATACTAAAGAACAAACATGTATCAATAACTACTAAGAAAGCACTTTACAACACAATCTTCCTACCAACTCTGTGCTACCAATGCCAAACCTGGACAATAACAGAAAAAGAGAAAAGAAAAATCACAACAACAGAAATGAGGTTCCTAAGAAGAATACTCAAAGTATCAAGAAGAGATAAGATCAGAAATGAAGAAATCAGGACTAAAGTGGGGGTTAAAGCTGCTCTAGATTTTATTAGAAAGCAGCAGGTCAAATGGTTTGGCCATGCAAGTAGGCTACCAGTCAACAGCATGCCACAACAAGCAATGATGTACAGACCAGATGGAAACAGAGGAAGAGGCCGACCACGTAAACGTTGAACGGAGGGAATAACAGAATCCATGGGAATGTCGATATACGAAGCCCATAACCGGGCACTCTCACGAAGTTTATACTTCACCTCGACACCGCAAGGTACAAGAGGAACATGATGAGATGAGATGAGACAGATCCATCCAGTCTAAATAGGTTACACGGAAATGTCTTGGTGAGTGATGGCGACAGCGTGGTATTAACCACATCATTTCTAGAATGCCGATTGGTCAGTACCAGGGGTCACCAAACTTGTTTCACAGCCGGCCGGATAACACAAAATGACGAACGCGGACCGTTTACTCATACTGTATAATACGAGCTTGCACCTGTCTCGAAAGTCTTACGGACGAGGTTCGTAATTCCGTATACCCGCGTTCGAAACACAGCTGCGAGGGATTTGGCATCAGACTGCGTTGCTCTGGTTTTTTAAACTGTGGTATGGGTGCCGGTCGTTCAGAAAGCAATGGCAAACTACTGAACGTAAACTTGCCAAGTCATCAACAACAGCAACAAATGCTGGTATTGACAGCAAATGTCCCGTAAAGGATATGCAAACTAGCTTTAACAATACTTGCCAGCCAGAACGAAAGCTCTTGGAAATAAGACGATAAACTAAGTTATTCATGGGTGAATGGCGTGCAATGCACACACAAAAACAAAGACAACCAACATATTTATTTACTAAAAACGTTATCACAGAAGGCGGCGTCAGCAAAAAGATAGTTACATCAGACCTAGTGTGCACATATCCGAATCTCACAAATTAAGCAGCCAAAAACGTTAGTGAGATTTGTGAAACTAACATATGGCTTTTATGATATCATCAATGTTTGGTTTGGAATTCCTGCATCCAATCAAGAGAATTGCTTTCAAGTGTTCATCAGCCCATCTCGTTCGATGTGTTGACTTCACATACTTCATTTTTGAAAATGTTTGCACACAGACATAAGTTGTGCCAAACACAGATTTCATACCAGCGGCAAATTTATTTTTTTTTCAGTTTCGGAAACTCAACATCAGGTGAGCAGCGTGTCAGGATCCCAGTATCTTGCAATTAAGGAGTTAGTGTAGGACAGCTCACGACAGGCGATCAGGACAGGCAGCCTAGTGTCACCGAGTACAGGTCAACTACTAACCAGTTGAAGCCCTGTGGTCGTCGTGCCACGGTACCCCGTACGGGTCGCACGAACTGTGAGAAGTGAACAACTGACCGAACATACCTGTGTCAGCCAGACGGGTTAAGGACTTCGAGACGGACGGACAGAGAGGGTTATGCTTGTGTTTCATGATCGTTGTGAGATGGCTTTATGAGGGATAGCGTGACTGACTGGTAGATTGAGATGTGCTTGAGCTGAGGCAGTGAGAGAGTTATTTTGTATTATTTTATTATAAGATGTATGATGCATGTATATACTGCCGTGATAATGCACGGGTTGCGCATAGTTATGAACGCAACTTCCACCAAATGTGCCCAATGTAAATAGGTTACGTGAATAAAAGGGTTTACTTCACGTTGCCGCGTATAAGAGTGTAATCATTGAATGTATATGATTGTTTCGCCCCTGTTCTGGAGAGCGAGCCAGATGTTAACATTAAACAAGACCATGACACAGCGGTAAAATTCAACAAGTTGTCCTTCTCTGTGCTTCTCTTTCATCAAGTCATTTGCTTGCAAATCAATGAGCTCCAACTGTAGTTCAGCTGGCACATTATCAATGTTACAATCAAACGCATTCTGGAACAAAGGAATGTCACTCTCAGTTCTGTCAAGTTGTGAAAAATCTCTCCAAAAAATGCTTCTTCAAGTCACGAATAATTTATTTTTTGGAAAACCGAGGTTGACATCTTCGACGATTGTAGCGCAAAAGTCTTTGAAACAGTGAAAATAAGAAATGTTTTCTCCTTCAAGTTGTGCTTCAAATAATGACAGCTTTCTCCGAAATCCTGTGATGATTCTGTAGAGACCACAGACGAGGTTATTCTTTCCATAAAGTTTCAAATCCAGTTCATTCATGTGGGATGTGATACCAACCAAAATTGACAACTTTGACAGCCAGGTAGGATCTGACAGCTGTGGATCAGCTCTATCTTGTTCAGTGAGAAAAACATCTTCATTTCGGAGCTTGTGAAAACGAAACAAGACTTTACTGCAGCTGCGCCACCTCACTGATGTGTGATAAGGCAAGTCACAGAATTCAGAATCAATGTCTTCAAGTAAAGCCTGTAACTGACGGTTAGTTAGTTAGTCAGTCAGTCAGTCAGTCAGTCAGTCAGTCAGTCAGTCAGTCAGTCAGTCATTCAGTCAGTCAGTCAGTCAGTCAGTCGAGGTTCCAACTTCACGGCAACGGTTCGTCCCCATTATGCTCCATTCCCGTGCTAGCGAATATCACACAAAATGCTCCCCACTGTCCAATGTGAAAAGGGGAATAGACAGGAGTCTCGGCAATCCAACAGCCCGCACAGGTACACTGTGCATAATGCCACCATCAAAATGTCAACACAAAATTCATCCACGAATACCACAGTTCATCGTTGATGGACTCGACAGTCACAAGAAAGACCTCATTGACCTGGGTTTTATCACATGGCTTGGTCTCTCACCGCAGGGCGACCCGCCAAAAGTGTCGTACAAAGCACGAACACCGCAGCTTCAGCGCCGACTCCCAGGAGTCTCCCGAAAAATGCACTCGTGAACCGATAGGGCAAAACAGTCAATTCAGCAGCCGCCGGTAGTCATTGTTCCGAACATGCAGTTCACTGTACAGGATAGATGTAAAAGCATTCCCCGCGAATTTCACAGCTAACCGTGTCGCCCACGCACTCACTCGGTAGCACTGACGGTGACTGAGTGCATGTCCTCGAAAGAAAATTAAAGCAGAAACGACTGGTTTCAGTACACAAGACAAATCTAAGTCTTCCCCACGGAGTGCTTGCTGATGTATGATGCAGTGTATGAACAGAGCGCCGGGACTTTGCAAATCTTCCAACTGAGTCCTGATCTGCCCCATCAGACCCTTCCTCCCTCCGGCAGTTTTTGAGTATGTGCTCTGCTGTCTGTGACGTCAATCCACATGTGCACATGGCTGATTCACCAATCTTGAATAGTGTATACATGTGGTAGTGTAATCTATTGCGTCCTGCTCTGAGGCGCAGAATAATGACTTGTTCTGGTATGTCGATAACGTGGTAGTCGTCTTGAGCAGGTTTTGGTGGCCTTCCGACTGATTTGATCATTCTTTTCTTTTGGTGGTATGTAACGGGCACATCAGGATGTTCATCTTTTGGTACTTCCTTAGCCAATCGATCAGTTCTGTCGTTACCGGGTATTCCACAGTGGGATGGTATCCACTGTATGGTGACCGTATGCTGACTGCTAAGTTAAGAAAGTAGTGTCCATAGTACCGACAATTTCCCAGACATCATTTCGTTTTCGTTGAGGTAAGTTTCTTGCAAACAACATACGCTTACCTTTACTTGGTCCATAATGATTTCTAGTTCTATTTTTGTTCTTGTTGTTGTTGCTGCTGCTGCTGCTGCTGCTGCTGCTGCTGCTGCTGCTGCTGCTGCTTCTGCTGCTGCAGCTGCTGCTGACTCCCTCTGCATTCCAGTGCATTAATTTTAGTCTTTGTTTGGTATGGCCAGACGCTCTATTCTCAGGTCCCCTGGCACCACAGGACATCTGAGAAGGACCTCCAGTAGCTGTGGTTGGAACCTTTCGATGCATAGGGCCCGGCACTGCACCTACCTGGGGGTCCAAAGCAGGGCGAGCACCATAACATTTAGCAGTAGTCGACATATTCCATTTTGCGTAATTGCGTGGCATCCTGATTTCTGTGGTGCGCCTCTTGGCTGGGTGCCTTCGTCTTCAGCACCGTGAATGAATGTATATACCACCATCCTGATCAAGAAAGGCATATTTCAGTAGAAGTGAAAAGTATATTCCAAACAGGGTGGGAGCTAGTACACAACTTTCCTTAACTCCATTCTTGATGTCAAACTCTTCTGAAATTGCACCATAACACTTGAATATACTCTTTATGCTTGTGTGAAATGATTCCACAAAGGACAGAAGAGTTAGTGGGCAGTCAATCTTCTTTATTGCCTTGAACAGACCATCACGACTGACCAAATCAAATGCCTTTGTGAGGTCGATGAAGTCAATAAACAGTGGTTTATTATGTTCACAGCATTTTTCTTGCATTTGTCGCAATGAGAATATCATATCAGTGGTAGACCGGTTCTGACGGAAGCCACACTGTGATTCGGGGTAAACTTGATCTCCCAGGACTTGATGTCTGCGCAGTAAAATTCTGGCAAATACTTTCCCAACAATACACAGAAGTGACATACCTCTATTGTTGTTACAGTCGCTCCGATCTCCCTTCTTCTTGTACAATGTTATGATGATTGAGTCTTTGCAATCCTGTGGGACTTGCCCTTTTCGCCAGCATAGCTCTATTAGCTGGTGGGTCTGTAAGGTGAGTGTGCCTTTCCCACTTCTGATAACCTCTATTGGATTCCCATCTCTATCTGGAGCCTTGCGAGATGCAAGTTCATTTATAAATAACACACTTAACTTCTTTTATGGTGGGAAATGTGTCCATGTGGTCAAGAGATGGTAGGGCCTCAATGGCGTTGAGTGCATCATCCGCTAGTTTGGTCTCACTTGAGTAAAGCTCCAAATAGTGCTCTACCCATCTATCCATCTGCTGTTTCTTATCAGTGATTTCTCCAGTCAAGGTTTTCAGTGGTGCGCTTCTTTTGGTCATTGGACCATATCCTTTCTTTATCCTTTCATACATGCTTCTGATGTTTCCCTTATCACTTGCATTTTGAATGGACTCACATATCTTGATCCAATAGTCATTTGCACACTGCCTGGCAGCCTGCTGCACATCCTTCCTAGCTTGCTTCAGCTCATCTATTGTTAAGCGTAGTTCTTTCCTTGTTTCATAAGAGAGCTATCTTCTTTTTATCACTCAATGGCTGCATTGTCTGGCTCTTTGCTGCAAACAAGTCCTGCCTCTTATTATCCACAGTGCCGTAAACCCCTACCATTGTTTTACAAAGAGTGTCCTTAAGTTTACCCCACTTTTCACTTGCTGTACAATTTTCTGATGTATCAGTGAATGCGTCTTCAAGTTGCTGTTGGAATGAATTCAAAGCACTTATCAGGGTCGTGAGTGTTAATAATATTAATCCTGGGGCTTGTCGGGTATCCATTTTAAAGTGTCGTCCCTGGAGTGAGAGGAATCAACACCCACATTATATTTTAACCCCTAATCATTATCCTGGAGAAACGACTAGAATCCGTCTACAAAACTCCGTCAGTTTATGGACACCTCTTTCTCTCTCTTTATCACTGCTGTATCATGCCCCCTCTCATTCTTCCCCAACGCAACATACTCAACTACTCTAGCTTCTCAAAATTAATAACAATTAATTTATTAAAAGAAAAGTGTAATGTATGTGAGACGCGTATGCAAAGAATGTGTGACATGTTCTATAATGTGTGTAGAATCGGACCCTCAGATCAATACCACAGTCAGTTCATCCTTGCAAGGACACACCACAGCACGTTAGGTCAGAACAAGTCAACCTCACCCAGTGATGTATCTCTCCTGCCAAACACTGACTTTCTTCTGTAGCTACCTGGTAATCCATCTACATGATCATCCGAAATAGATACAGAATATAGTTTTCCACTGATCATGGACCGGTTGCACACTGCACATTATAAGTCCCTATAGTTCCTAACATGTACAAATCTCCTGTACTGTGAAATTAGGTATCACTGTTATTGTCAATACAATGTCCCTTGTAATCTTTCATTGGAATCTACCACACCATGTGAATGTTACATTTAAAGTTCTCGTTTAGTTACTACTGTTTGTATGATGTGTGGTGTATCAACAAACATCACCCATCCTAGGTTAACCTTAACACACAGGAATCGTTATATGGTTTTGCTCTTCTGAGCAATGTTATAGTGGACCCTCCTGATCATGGGCCCAGCGTAAACATTATTATCCAACCTTTCTTCTCGGGCGTTATTCATTTTCCGTAAGAAAAACATTTGACTGTTCAACTGGTGTTCTTCCCAATTGGAGTTGAACTTCTTCAAAACCAGTGTTGAACTTCCTTGTAACTGGCAGGGAACCTGTTAGAGAAATAACACATCTGGTGATAGTACTAGTCACTGATCCTACCGGCTGAGTGTAAGCCTACGGCCTTGCTCAGATATTTTTCAGCTAACTAAACTCTGTCATAGAGCAGATGAGCTCATCACCTAGGTCCGAATCAGGCTATGACAAGGAAAGACCAATAAACAGAGTGCAGAACCCCAGTGGGCACCCCACTGAAAGATCCCACTATTGGACACTTTCCCCATCTCCCGACCCATCCTCAATCTTTCCAATTATCACCCCACTACACTATTCTCACTAGCAGAGCTAATTATCACTTCACTACGTTAAAGTCCTAAACTCTGCTATCACCAGTCTATCCCACATTAATTATACCTAAATATAAGCTATGTAGTACCTTATGTAACACTGCTTTTCTCCTGAATCACATCTACAATTTGCCATGACAGACACGTGTAAATTAAATTTAATTAATCCCGCACACGGTAGATGTTCTTCCAATTCCAACAGAGCTAGCGAAAACACCGTCCGTCTTCGGCCACTCTCTAGTTTACAATCCCTGTAACAAGCTGGGTTTTTCAAACAGTCTTCGATTGTTCCAGTGACTTCCTTTGATGTCACGCAGGTGTCCTCAAGGGCAATAACTATTTCAGAATTATTCTCTTCCCCTTGTTAAACCAATGCAAAAGTTGTCTCCCCTTGTTTTGACAACCAAAACAAGCCCGCGTTCCTTCATTCTCCCAATTTGGGTCACAAAAACAAGCCTACAATTTTTCTGTCTGGTGGGGACTTTCAAAGCCGACTCCACTGCTTGATCTTACCGACTCCCCGTAGTAAACAACTTGCAGTTGCGAATCAAACTGTCCTTGGTATTTTTATCATCTGATTGTTCCATCCATCCATCATGTGCCATGCCGGTAAGCGTGGGCGGTCATGTTCTGCCATCTCACTCGATCAACAGAGTCGTGGATCAGTTCCGTGTTTCTGTCTCGACCATGCCACAAGGCCAAGCCATCCAGATACTTGTTTCTAGGTCTTCCCCTTGGTCTGTTCCCCTCGATCTTACAGTTGTCACCAAGTTCTCCAAATCATTTCTTCTCATAACATGCCCAAAAAATTGTGACTGTCTACGTCTAATGTCTCTGATCAGTTTACGATCTTCATTTGTTTCTTGAAGGACTTGTTCGTTGGTCTTTCTGGCTGTCCATGGTATTCTTTGCATTTTCCTCAGAAACCACATTTCTACAGCCATCAGATGTTTTTCAGCCTGGCTGCTCATTGTCCAAGCTTCACATCCATATAAAAGTACAGGTTCTATGTAGCATCTCAACACTCTTTTTCTCGTTTCAATTGACATCTTTTTATTGGTCAGTATGTTTTTCATCTTGCTAAAGGCTACTTTTGCCATGGCGATTCTTGTTCTAATCTCTTCAAGGCATCTCTCATCAGATGTTATTACTGTTCCGAGGTAATTGTACCTATTCACTTGTTGAAGAATATTCCCATTTACTTGTATATGCTTGCTTGCTTGCTTGCTTGCTTGCTTGTGTTCGTTGGCTTGAGCTCCAACGCGAAGTCCTGTTTGTCGGATGAGGACATCCTGTTGTCCAACATCAGTGTGATGTCATACATGACCTGAGGTTTGCGTGAGTATCCGTTGTCCCATGTCTGGCTTATTGGTGTGCAGACTGGTGGTTCCTCGCCGTACAGGCAGACACTCTCCGACTTCGGAGGAAACTTGTATATTACACTGTGGTATTTCGTTCTTCTTAGTGACGACCATAATCTGTGTCGTTTTACAATTTAATTCTAACCCTTGTTGTTCACTGTGTGTAACAACCGCATCTACTAAATTTTGCAGGTCCTGTTCATTGTCTGCAATCAAGACTGTATCATCTGCATATCTAATGTTATTGATGCATCGTCCCCCAATGTTGATTCCTTCCATATTTTCAATATTTCTGAAAATATTTTCACTGTACAGGGAAAACAGATCTGGAGACATTACACATCCCTGTCTCACACCTCTCTTAATAGGCTGATATTGGCTTACTTGATTATCAACTCTTATGGCAGCTTGTTGTTTCCAATATATGTTTTTTACAAGTCTAAGGTCTTTCCCATCAATTTGTAGATCTTCAAGCATCCTTATCATGTTGACATGTTTCACTTTATCAAAAGCCTTTGTGTAGTCAATGAAGCAAAGGTGTAGATCTTTGTTTACTTCTATAGAACGTTCGATTACGGTTCTTACTGTACCCTTGCCTACTACAAACCCACATTGTTCTTCTCCTATTTCAGGTTGTATTTTCCTCCTAACTCTTTGCATGATAATTCTTAGCAAAATCTTCGTGATGTGACTCATTATACTAATTGTTCGATGTTGATCACATTCCAAGGCTCCTGATTTCTTTTGGGATTGCAATAAATACAGAATTACATAACTCATGAGGTATATTTCCAGTATCATATATTGTATTAAGCAGACTGGTAACTTTATCTATTCCATATTCTTCTAAAGCATTAATCATTTCTGTTGTGACGCTGTCTGGACCGGGGGTTTTGCCAGATTTCATATGATTAAGAGCATTCTGAACCTCCATCTTCAAAATTGCTGGCCCTTCATTGTTATTTTGAACAATATATTGTTCGTCTCTGCTATTGTCATAAAGGTTTTTCACGTAATCTGACCATACATGTAAAATCTGATCTTTTTCTATTATGACTCTTCCATCTTTTGTCTTTAGGCAGCCTGCTGATGTACGTGTTCTTTTATTAGTAATCGTCTGAATTCTTTTGTGCATTAGTTTCGCATTTTTACTGTTGTGTTGTTTTTCAATTTCTCTGCAATTTTTCTCAAGCCATGTTTCTTTAGCCTCCTTACATAAGGTTTTGACTTTTCTGTGAATGTCTTCATATTTGGCAGGATTATTTTTGTTCTGTCTTCTTGTTTCCATTAGTTGTAAAATTTCTTCAGTCATCCATGTCTTACGGCCAACTTTCTTTACTTTTGGAATAGTTTTTTCTGCTGCACAACTGATTGAATTCTTCAGCATTTCCCATTGATCATCTACATCTTGAAATAGGATCTCTAGATCAGACAATAAATCAAATTTGTTCTTTACTTCTATGTTAAAATTATCTTGTATTTCTTTGTCAGTTTTCAATTTGCACAAGTCATATTTAGGGTTTCCTGCTGTATACTTGACTTTCTTTAACTTTACCCTCAATGTGCCAGTAATTAATCTGTGATCACTGTAACAGTCTGCATTTGGAACTGTTTTTACAACTGTTAATGCATTTCGAAACCTTTTGCTTATCAGGATGTAATCTATCTGGTTTTTAATCCTGCTGTCTGGACTCCTCCATGTCCATAATCTTCTAGGATGTTGTTTAAACCAGGTGTTTCCTACAACCAATTCTTGTTCTTTTGCCCATTCTACAAGTCTGTAACCTCTTTCATTTCTCTCTCCCAAACCATGGTTGCCTACACTGTATCCATCGCTTTGCTTTCCTATTTTTGCGTTGAAATCACCCATTATGATATTTATTTCTGATTTTTTACAGTTCTTCAAAGCAGACTCCATGTCATTATAAAATTCCTCTATACTTTCTTCACTGCTTTCACTTGTTGGGGCATATACTTGAATTACATTTATTTTAAAAGGTCTTCCGTTTAATTTTACTAATAGAACTCTGTCTGACACAGCCCAATATCCTTTGACAGAATTTGATGTTTGCTTATCTAATATAATGGCTACACCTCTTTGCTGTTCTTCTCCCCCCGAGTAAATAATCTTACAATCCTCTCCTGTCCTTATCCCTGCTCCTCTCCATCTCGTTTCCGATATTCCTAATATGTTAATCTTCTCTCTCTCCATTTCTTTTTTGATGTCCTCCAACTTTCCATCTGCATTCATTGTTCTAACATTCCAAGTTCCTACTTTCAATTATATTAATCTTTTGCACCTAGTAGCCTGTTGACGGTCTGGAGTCACCTGGTGCGCATGACTATCCCTACCGGGCGAGGCTGCTCCTATGGAGCACCCATTTACGCCGTTTCTCTGATTATCGATAAGTGAACACAACATGATTTTCTTGGCATGTGTAAAGAAGGTAGTTTGCCATTGCTTTCCTTCCCAGCAGTGACATACTGGTCAGTGACCGTAGCCATTGTCTCCTCAAAAAAGGAGATCCTCTGCCTACCGTCGTGAAGGTGGAGACCATAACCTACAACTATCTGTCAGCTGCTCTCCATCTTCATCCACCACCTGCACCCATGGCTTCACGTAACCCTGATCGGGGGGCTAAACGGGTCTGATTGTTACTTACAGTGATTTTCACGACATAGGCCCCCTCTTGAGAGAGTAGTTCATCTCACTCTTTTCCACTGTAAGTTCGATCCAGATGATTTATTCGTCCTCCTCAGGAGCTGGGTGTCTTGAGAGAAAATCCGTTCCAACATTTTCCTTCCCAGGAATATACTCCACTGTGAAATTGTAGAGTTGAAGTAACAACGACCACCGCATCAAACGTGCGTTGAGCTTCTGCGAAGTAGCCAGGAACATCAGGGGCTGATGATCCGACTGGACCCGAAACTGAACTCCATACAAATAGGGCTGGAATTTTTGCACGGCCCATACGAGAGATAAGCATTCTCTCTCGACTGTCGAATAATTCCTCTCAGCCTGGAGAAGTTTCTTGCTTTCGTATGCCACCGGTTTCGAAACCGAAGCATCGTCTTTTCCTGCCCCAATTCCAATCCCACTTGCATCCGTTCTCAACACAAATGGTTTGGAAAGGTCAGGTAGCTGTAACACAGATTTGCTGACCAAGGCCTCCTTTAACTGACTATAGGCAGTCTCACATTTTGGTGTCCAAATGATTTGGTCCGGGAATCCCTTTTTCAAGGTTCCCGTCAATAGAGCTCCCATTTCAGTAAAATGTGAGATAAATTTTTAGTAAAACCCACATAACGAGAGAAAGGATCTCACATCCTTCTTCGATTTTGAAAGGTGCATTTCTGATTTTCCTATGTTCTTCTGCTCTGGGACAATTTGACCTGGAGTATTGGTGTGACCCAGAAATTCCTGAGTCTGGTAACCAATCATGCACTTGGTTGGGCGAGCTGTAAGCCTGCTTCCTTGAGTCTATTGAACACTCTCTCCAAGGATTGCAAATGGTCATCCAAGCTGTCACTGGAAATCAGAATATCATCCATGAATGATACAATGGACTGATCCTGTAAAGGATCTAGTAAAGTCCTCATCATGCGCGTAAACCCACTAGGTGCATTGCTGAGTCCAAAGGGCATGACCTTGAATTCGTAGTGTCCACTGGGTGTACTGAAAGCCAACAGTGGTCGAATCTCCGGTTTGACTGGTATCTGATAGTACCCACGACTCAGATCCATCTTTGAAAAGTACCGAGCCTTATGGAGCCCAGCGAATAACTGCGTTGGATTCGGCAAAGGTTCCACCTGAAATTGTATAAGACTGTTCAGAAGTCGGTAGTCTATACACAACCGGTGTTCTCCACTTGGTTTATGTAACAAAACTATCCCCGCATTGTATGGGGATGTTAATGGCGCAATCACGTCATCCTCCAGCAGTTTCTGTATTTCCTCCTCCAGGGCCTTTTCTTTAGAGAATGGCACTGGGTAAACCTTTTGGCGAACAGGCTCCTGTGTGGTCAAAGTCATCTCGAACTCAACCAACCTCGTTCGTCCTGGTTTATCAGTCAGTATCTCCTTATGAGACTCGAGAACCTGGGTAATCTTTTCCCTCTCCTGGGAAGTCAGATCAGGGTTCACCTGCACATCCCTATAGGTTTCCTGATGTATCAAGGGATATTCCCTGCCCTCGTTGGTTCCCACTTCAGTCTCCACTGCAACTGCCATTGCCATAAGGTGAGCTGCTTTGTCTCCGGGTCTCTCCTCGTATTTCCTCAGGAGATTGATATTGAAAATCTTCGACTTTCCCCGGATCCGGATCTGATAGTTGGTCCTGGATATCACCCTTTCCACGGGAAATGGACCTTGCCAACCTATCTCCAGTTTGTTATTTCCCATTGGGAGTAGCAACAAGACTTTGTCTCCCACCTCTAGATATCTGTCTTTAGACCTACGGTTGTAGTAAGCCTCATGTCTTGTTCTGGCCTTTTTCAAGTTTTGATTCGCCAGAGTCCATCCCTTGTGAAGTTTTTCTTTCAGTTCCTCCACATATTTGTAAGAGAAGATCACTTCTTCTGACGTCCCCTCTTCAGACCAACTCCTCAACATGGCTTCCAACGGTCCTTTGATTGGACGACCAAACAGCAACGTAGCGGGTGGTAGTTCTGGTTGAGCCATGAGGAACTTCCCGATAGGCAAAGAGTGCTGCTGGGATATATTCATCCCACCTATCAGGTTTTTCCTGTGCCAGTTTCCTGAGCATTGTCATCAACGTGCCGTTGAAACGCTCTACTTGTCCATTGGCTTGAGGGTGGTAAGGGCTGGTATGTATGTGGTTAGAGTGGAACACCCTAAATACCTCCTCCATGAGTTTTCCACAAAACTGGGACCCATTGTCCGTCATAATTTGATCAGGAAAGCCTAATCTGGTAAAGGCCTCCATCAGTGCGTCCGCCACTCGTTTCGAGTCAATCGTGGTCAACGGTATGGCTTCACCCCACATTGTACAGCAATCCACCATTGTGAGAATATACATGTTCCTCTTCCTAGTCCTAGGAAGTGGACCCACGATATCGATGACTACCCTCTCGAAAAGAGAGTTCATGATGGGCATCTCACCCAAGATCACCGGTGCTGTCCAGTGTTCCGGTGCCCCCCTTTTTCACTCAGGGCATGACTTCACATACCGACGCACATCATCTGTCATTCCCGGCCAATAGTAATGGCAGGAAATTCGCTGCATGGTGGCGGCAATACCCATATGCCCACTAAAGGAGATGGTATGCCCCATATGAAGAATTTGAGACCGGTGAGCCTTCGGGACCACCAACTGACCGTATAGGTTGTCTCCCCTTCCAGCTCTCCTGTAGAGTATCCTGTTCTTCATGTAGTACTGCCCCCGTTTGGGTGGATCAGCACTTTTCTGCAGCTTTTTGTAGCAAGGACGTAGAGTAGCATCCTCACTCTGGGCAGTTCGTAGCTCCCCCGGCAGTGGGTTAGTCACAATTGCTTCTGCCTCATCCGTTCTCGTCTGAGAGCGAGTCTGTATTGCTCCCATATGGATTGGCTCCCTGGGCATTCTCAGGAAGACATACCGGAAACCGAGGATTACGGGGAAAATTGGATCGGTCAATACAGCGGCCTTGATTGTGCCGGTGACATATCTTGACCGAATCCCCACGTTAGAAATAGACAACTTCATGGCCACAGCGCTCTTCTGTGCAGGCTGTATCTCCATGGTCTCACCTGTGAATTGTTCTGGATGTACCAGATCCGCAGAAATCACGGTCTCTCGGTCCAGTCATGTGTCGTACAAACACTCCACTTGACGACCGTTAACCTCCACCAATTCCACTACAGGTGGTTTTTCCTGGTCTGGAGTCTCTTCCTCGGCCTCGACCTGTTTGGTGGGCTCCACCTTAGGTTTCCCTAGGCACCCGACGAACTGAGAATCTCCTGACTTTTCCCTGCATTCAATAGCATTGTGCGTGTTTGACTTGCAGTTTTTGCACCTTTTCCCTGTCCTAGATTTTCTAGTGCCGGACTTGAGTGAGCTCTCCTGGTGGCGAGCTTCCTTGTTGACCTTGGCATTTTCAGTGACAACGCCCTTGGAAGTCACTTGACATGCTGCGAAGTGAGGGCCCTTAGCCTTCGATTTGCAGTCCCTCGTATTGTGAGAGGGTGACTTACAAATTGAACACCACTTCTCCGACCACGGTCGTTTTGGTGTAGAGCTCGAAGTGCTCTTGCTTCCCTCCTTCGTCTTCTCTGAACTATCCTCTGAAGTTTTTACATAAGGTTCCCCCTTTTTGGTTCCTGAGTTTTTGGCTTTCTTCCTGTCCTGTTTCTCCTAACTTTTGGTGTTGGTGGAAAGGTTTTCCCCTGCCTCCCCATGTACCTCGACGAACCGTTCTGCTAATTTTGTCACGAGGTCAATACGTTCCGCTCCTTGTTCTCCCAGGAATGTCCTGAGAGGTTTCGACATTTGCTTCTTCAGCTGGTCTACCACCATGAGCTCTTCCAGACTCTCATAGTCATGTGTGAACCCAGCCAAATCATCCACTTATGGAGATAGGATTTCAGACGCAAACTGTAGGCGGCAAACAACTCCCCCGGTTCTCGTTTCGCTGCTCGAAATTTTTTCCGGTAGGTATGTGACGTAACCTCGAATCGTTTCAGCAGAGCCGTCTTCAACTCGTCATAATTGTTCTCATGTCCTGGTGGCAGGCGAGAATAAACCTCGTAGACTGTCCCGCGTAATCCCTGGGATAGCTTAAGACACCATTTGTCACGGTCCAGACCCATAGCAACAGACATGGCCTAGAAGCGTTGAAGGTACTGGTCAATCTTCTCTTTGTCCTCCTCGTAGATTGCTAGAGGAAACTTCCTAGCATGGTAACTATGTCCACCTGCAGGGGTTGAGCTTGGGGTTGAGGAACCTCCCACTGCTCCCTCAGTTTCCCCATTAGATTGTCTCTTGAGCTCGAGTTCCCGCATTCGGTACTCGTGCTCCCTTTTCTGAGCTTCTTGTTCAGCTTCCAATCTCTTAGCAGCCTGCTCCGCCTCAAGATTCTTAGCCACTTGCTCAGCTTCCATTTTCTTAGTTGCCTGCTCAGCTTCAATTTACAGCCTTCTTATGGCTTGCTCTGCTTCCAATTTCTTAGCAGCTTGTTCTGCTTCCAATTGCCTAGCAGCTTGTTCTGCTTCCAATTTCTTAGCAGCTTGTTCTGCTTCTAATTTCTTAGCAGCTTGTTCTACTTCCAATTTCTAAGCTGCTTGTTCTAACTCCATCCTTCTCAATTCCAACTCGGCCTTTCGATCTTCCCTTTCTGCTTGACGAAGCTCCCTCTCCACCTCCTGTACGTAATCTGTTAGTGCAGAACCCGACAAACCCATTTCTTCCCCTTTTGCCCTTAGTTCTGCCGTAGTTAATTTAGGAGTGGCCAAATTTCAGAGAGGTAAGTCAGCAGGTTAAGTGTAATTTAACTGCAACCCAATATATAGATATATGAACAAGTACAATAAATCTATATATTTAATAACACACAGCACAACACAAAACAATCACTCAGTGACAAGAGTAGAATCAGGACCACAGACCTATGCAGATGTGTTAAGGGTGAACAGGCAAGATATGTGTCTTAATCCCAATCCACATTCACTCTAGCTGGATTCTCTCTCTAACAATATCTCCGTCCTTTAACTAAAGATCCAGTGTCAAAAGACCACATTGTCATGAGATCCCGCTGTCAAAAGATCCCGTTTACAAGAGATCCCGCTTTCCAAGGATTCCGTTTGCGAGAGATACCACTGTCAAAAGATCCCGTTTACGAGAGATCCCACTGTCCAAAGATCCCGTTTACGATCCCCCAATAATGTCGTGTATCCATTTGAAAGTGTCGTCCCTGGAATGAGAGGAATCAACACCCACATTATATTTTAACCCCTAATCATTATCCTGGAGAAACCACTAGAATCCGTCTACAAAACTCCGTCAGTTTATGGGCACCTCTTTCTCTCTCTTTATCACTGCTGTATCATGCCCCCTCTCATTCTTCCCCAACGCAACATACTCAACAACTCTAGCTTCTAAAAATTAATAACAATTAATTTATTAAAAGAAAAGTGTAATGTATGTGAGAAGCGTATGCAAAGAATGTGTGACGTGTTCTATAATGTGTGTAGAATCGGACCCTCAGATCAATAGCACAGTCAGTTCATCCTTGCAAGGACACACCACAGCACGTTAGGTCAGAACAAGTCAACCTCACCCAGTGATGTATCTCTCCTGCCAGACACTGACTTTCTTCTGTAGCTACCTGGTAATCCATCTACATGATCATCCGAAATAGATACAGTATATAGTTTTCCACTGATCATGGACCGGTTGCACACTGCACATTATAAGTCCCTATAGTTCCTAAAATGTACTAATCTCCTGTACTGTGAAATTAGGTATCACTATTAATGTCAAGTACAATGTCCCTTGTAATATTTCACTGGAATCTACCACACCATGTGAATGTTACATTTAAAGTTCTCGTTTAGTTACTACTGTTTGTATGATGTGTGGTGTATCAACAAACATCACCCATCCTAGGTTAACCTTAACACACAGGAATCGTTATATGGTTTTGCTCTTCTAAGCCATGTTATAGTGGACCCTCCTGATCATGGGCCCAGCGTAAACATTATTATCCAACCTTTCTTCTCGGACGGTATTCATTTTCCGTAAGAAAAACATTTGACTGTTCAACTGGTGTTCTTCCCAATTGGAGTTGAACTTCTTCAAAACCAGTGTTGAACTTCCTCGTAACTGGCAGGGAATCTGTTAGAGAAATAACACATCTGGTGATAGCACTAGTCACTGATCCTACCGGCTGAGTGTAAGCCTACGGCCTTGCTCAGATATTTTTCAGCTAACTAAACTCTGTCATAGAGCAGATGAGCTCATCACCTAGGTCCGAATCAGACTATGACAAGGAAAGACCAATAAACAGAGTGCAGAACCCCAGTGGGCACCCCACTGAAAGATCCCACTATTGGACACTTTAACAATCTCCCGAACCATCCTCAATCTTTCCAATTATCACCCCACTACACTATTCTCACTAGCAGTGCTAATTATCACTTCACTACGTTAAAGTCCTAAACTCTACTATCACCAGTCTATCCCACATTAATTATACCTAAATATAAGCTATGTAGTACCTTATGTAACACTGCTTTTCTCCTGAATCACATCTACAATTTGCCATGACAGGCACGTGTAAATTAAATTTAATTAATCCCGCACACGGTAGATGTTCTTCCAATTCCAACAGAGCTAGCGAAAACACCGTCCGTCTTCGGCCACTCTCTAGTTTACAATCCCTGTAACAAGCTGGGTTTTTCAAACAGTCTTCGATTGTTCCAGTGACTTCCTTTGATGTCACGCAGGTGTCCTCAAGGGCAATAACTATTTCAGAATTATTCTCTTCCCCTTGTTCACCAATGCAAAAGTTGTCTCCTCTTGTTTTGACAACCAAAACAAGCCCGCGTTCCTGCATTCTCCCAATTCGGGTCACAATAACAAGCCTACAATTTTTCTGTCTGGTGGGGACTTTCAAAGCCGACTCCACTGCTTGATCTTACCGACTCCCCGTAGTAAACAACTTGTAGTTGCGAATCAAACTGTCCTTGGTATTTTTATCATCTGATTGTTACTTACAGTGATTTTCACGACAGGGCTAGATTTGTGTTTAGCTGTGTAGATTCTCTGTGTATGGACTCACTTGCTTAAGAATATGCCCATTTACTAGTATACCACATTGTGGTATTTCCTTCTTCCCAGTGACGGCCATAATCTGTGTCTTCTTACTATTTAATTCTAACCCTAGTTGTTCACTGTGTGCAGCAACCGCATTTATTAAATGTTGCAGGTCTTGTTCATTGTCTGCAATCAAGACTGTATCATCTGCGTATCTAATGTTATTGGTGTATCGTCCCCCAATGTTGATTCCTTTCATATCGTATATATTTCTGAAAATATGTTCATTGTGCAGGGAAAAAAGATCTGGAGACATTACACATCCGTGTCTCACACCTCTGGAGTTTTTTTTTTTTTTTTTTTTTTTTTTTTTTTTTTTTGCATATCCTTTACAGGACATCGCTGTCAACACCAGCATCTTTCAGCTGTATGTTGATCTCTTGGCAAGATTACGCTCCGTAGTTTGCCATTGCTTTTTGAGCGGCCGGCTCACATACCCCGTAAGTTACCGATGCGATTCGAACCACTGCTGATTCTCACCGTCATCACGTTACCGACGAGAGTATACGAGATTACGGAGAAAAGACATAACCTCTAAGCCACGAAGCCGGCACCTCTGGAGTGGCCAGCAGAATTAACTTTGTCGGTTAGTTAAGCATGTGCACTTGAATACTCGATTGCATTTATATTCTTGATTAAGCAGATACACTAGAATATTCGTGGAATTTATATTGTTGGTTAAGTAGGTGCACTGGAATAACTAGCAACATTACTATTGTTAATTCAGCAGATGCACTGGAATTAACAGTGAAATTAATATTGTTGATTAAGCAGATGTACTGCAATATTCGGCAGAATGTATATTGTTGGTTAAGCAGGTGCGCTGATAATGTCTTCTGCTGTCTACGAAGGCAAGCGTAGTAAGCGTAGTGCAATTTGTATATAACAGTGGTTATAAACATAGGTGCCGGCAGCAGACTGTCGCCACAAATGGGAAAGGGAATTAACAGGCGACAGTGCGTACTTCATTACACCAGGTGTTATCCCATATGGTCGTGTCTCTCTCGGCGGTGCAGCTAACCCGCTGGTGATAGCGTTGCACAGAGCACGAACTCCGTAGCTCTGACAACAACCTCTAAGGGTCTCCGGGGAAAAAACCGCTAACGTAAATGGAATGATGAAGTCGGAAAACGAAGTTAGTTAGTTAGTTAGTTAGTCGCAGTTCCAATTTCACAGCAACGGGTCGTCCCCATTATGCTCAGTTTCTGTGCCAGTGAATATCACACAAAATGCTCCCCACTGCCCAAAGTGAAAAGTGAAAAAGACAGGAGTCTCGACAAACAACAGCCCGCACAGATACACTGTGCATAATGCCGCCGCTAGAATGTCAACACAATAGTCTCCCACAAAACACCCAGTTCATTTCTGATGGAATCGGCAGTCATTTTCCCATCTGGATGTTTCCTAGATGTTCACCCACACAGTCCACGAAATACAGTTCATCGTCGATGGTAGTGGCAGTCAACCAGAAGCCCAGCAGCCACGCATTTCTGCATGTGGCAAAAACCGGTCAACTCTGGGACATAGCCATCTGCCATTGCTCCGAACATGCAATCACGTTCCAAAACACCTCGGGCAGATTCAAAATCATTTCACACGAAACTCACAGCTCACAGTGTCGCGACACATACTCACTCAGTAGTAGGGCGACGGAACCATCAAGCCTCCTTAGTCGCCTCTTACGACATGCGTGGTAGGCTGCAGTGTTGCTATTCTTTGCTTCCCTTATGGGCCCCGGCAACACACGGGAGCGGAAAACGAAATAATGGCCTTCTGAGTACGAAGAAGGCGGCTTAACCATCTGGCAACGGAGACGCCCATAAGCAACCATCCAGAGCTACCGATGATACAAGTCACGACTTTTAGTTCGCTAATTAACATCTTTCTCCGTAATCCCGTATATTCTCGCGAGTAGCGTAATCTGCGCGAGAATCGGAAGCGGTTCTCGCCGCGTTGGTAAATTACGGGGTATGTGAGCCGGTCGCTCAGAAAGCATTGGCAAACTACTGAGCGTAATCTTGCCTAGTACATCAACAGCAGCTGGAAAATGGTGACGTTGACTGCAACGTCTCGTAAGGGATATGCAGCAACAACAAAAAATATACCAGAGGCCACCAAACTTCGGCCCGCGGGTCGGATCCGGCACCCACGTAATTTCATCCGTCCCGCCGACGGTACTCGAACTTGCTTGATACAACGTATGGCACACGAGACCTTGTGATACAATTTAAATGTAAATATTATGTTTAGCATAACAGGAGATCTTCAGACGTGCGGAGACCTCCTGGCTGCTATCTCTCTTAAATTTACTATTTTCAATGATACATTATTGTATCTAGATTTCCTTGTTTATTGTAGTGTTGCTTATTTGCGCCATCCCAAGTCCTTCCCCGGTTCGTGGTATTACACATATATCCCATGGTTTCCATGGCAACACACACACATTACACACACGCGGATCTTTCCCTCCCCCAGATGTTGTCAACACAGGTCCGATGCTACAAAAATATTTATTTCTTTTTGCTAGTCATCCATTTTATAGGTATTTAACAGGATTTCTTTGTTTGACAGTGATAGGTAAGTGAACTACAAATGTGAATAGAGGCAATAAAGTAGCAATCATAGCATAAAATTCCATAGAAGCCTAGTGTTATTACGAAAATATTACCCCCAGCTCAGAAGAATTCACCGGTTAAGGGGTTAATTGTGCTGGTCTCTAGGCCAGTGTTTATCAACATTTCTGCTGGAGCAGATCATTACGCAAATGTTTAAGTTGCTCAAGGAACTCTATGCGATGGCCCAAGTGACTGTTCTACTTTATATAATAATGTGTATAAATGTTGCATTTAGGCGATTTCGGTCTGTTTCGGCGAACTGCTAGCTGCCACTCGCGGAACCCCGGTTGAAAAACCCTGCTCTATGCTGCTAATTAGCAGGCCCTATTTATATATTTTGCAAACCCTATTATGAGATATATTCTATTACCAAAGTACCTATACACTTTATATGTACCTTTTGTGAGCCGTAGCTTCACCAGTGACCCCTAGTTTCCTGCTTTTCTTGTATTTCAATATGATGTTAATTATGTTTCTAATTCAATGTCTTTTTTCATTTTCAGATCCCGTGTACTTCAAACTTCATTATGGCTACTAAGAAAAGAAAAGTGGACGCTGAGTATTGCGTTCTCAATTGAGAATTGGAAGTAAGGTACTTCTTTGTGGAAAAAAAAGGACCAGAAAACCAGTTGCGTAATATGCAGCGAAAGTGTTGCCGTTTTGAAAGAGTACTATTGTCGGCGTCACTTCGAAACAAAACATGTAACAACATATTCAAAGTTTTCTGGAAAATTACGCATTGAGAAATATAATTCCATTAAACGTGGTTTAGAAACACAAAGAAATCTCTTCACGAGAAAGTTTGCTGAAAATGTATCTGTCACTCTTACATGTTACGAAATAGTGCATAAGATGGCAGAATGGGGAAAACCGTTTACTAGTGGTAACTTCATCAAAGAGTGTATTATGGAAGCAACAAATTACTTGTGTCCTGAGAAAGCCGATTTGTTTGGAACTATCAGCCTTTCGGCAAGTTCAGTTGTGCGAAAAACAGAAGAACATAAAGATAACAAAGTGCTACAGATACGCCAGAAATTATTTTTTTAAATACTATTATTTACTTGTTCTGGTATTGTCTGGCGCTGGATAAGTCTACTGATCTCTTGAGTACGTCACAACTTCTCTACTCATTCGTGGTGTCATTTGGACTTTTAGATAACGGAAGATTTGGCATCCGTTTGCAGCATGCATGGAACAGCAACTGGAAAAAAACATGTCCATGGAAGTGCAAAATATTTTGCAGGACTGTAACCTTCAATGGAATCAGCTTCGATGTGTTACGGTTGATGGAGGTAAAAACTTCTGGGCGCTCTTTTCATGCACTGCATCATACATCAGCAAGCACTCATTGGAAAAAAACTTAGATATTTCTTGTGTACTGAAACAAGTCGTTTCTGTTGTGAACTTCATTCGGGGACATGCGCTCAATCACCGTCAGTTCAAGGCTTTTCTTGAAGAAACTGATTCTGAATTATGTGACTTGCCTTAACAGTGAGGTGGCTCAGCTGCGGGAAAGTCATGTTTCGTTTCTTCAAGCTCCAAAACGAAATTGATGTTTTCCTCACTGTAAATGATAGAGCTGATCCACAGCTGTCAGATCCTAATTGGCTGTCAAAATTGTCATTTTTGGTCGACATCACATCCCACATGAATGAACTAAATTTGAAACTTCACGGAAAAAATAACCTCATCTGTGATCTCTACAGAAAGAATCATCAACGGTTTTCTGAGAAGCTGTCATTGTTTGAAGCACAACTGGAAGGGTACATCTTTTCTCATTTTCAATGTTTCAAAGAGTTTTGCGCTATAATCGCCGAAGATGTCAACCTCGATTTCCCGAAAAAATAATGTTATTCGTGACCTTGAAGAAGCATTTTTGGGAGAGATTTTCAGATCTTGACAGAATTGACATGGACATTCTTCTGTTCCATAATCCGTTTGATTGTAACCTTGATGATGTGCCAGTTGAACTAAAGTTGGAGCTCATTGATTTGCAAGCCAAATGGCTTGTTAAAAGAGAAGCATAAAGAAGGAAATCTTGTCGAATTTTACCGCTGATTACCTGATGTTGAGTTTCCATATAGTGAGGTTATCTTTTCCGTGAAGTTTCAAATTTAGTTCATTCATGTGGGATGTGATGTCGACCAAAAATGACAATTTTGACAGCCAATTAGGATCTGACAGCTGTGGATCAGCTCTATCATTTACAGTGAGGAAAACATCAATCTTCCACTGAAGAAATTTGCCGCTGGTATGGCATCAGTGTTTGGAACAACTTATGTCTGTGAGCAACGTTTTCAAAAATGAAGTATGTGAAGTCAACACCTCGAACGAGATTGACTGATGAACATTTGAAAGCTAGTCTCTTGATTGGATGCAACAATTCCCAACCAAAAATTGATGATATCTTGAAAACCAAATACCAGTTTCACAACTCTCACTAATTTTTTTTTGCTGCTTAGTTTGTGAGATTCGGATATGTGCACATTAGGTCTGATGTAACTATCTTTTTGCTAACGTCGCCTTCTTTAATAACTTTTTAAGTAAATAAATATGTTGGTTGTCTTTATGTTTTGTGCATTGCACGCCACTCACTCATGATTAACTGATTTTTTCGTCTTTTTTTTCCTAGAGCTTTCTTTCTGGCTTGCAAGTATTGTTAAAGTTATTCGTACATCCTTTACATGACGTTTGCAGTCAACACCTGCATTTTTTCCTGTTGTTGATGTTTGGCAAGTTTACGTTTAGTAGTTTGCCATTGCTTTCTGAACGACCGGCACCCATACCACATCGTAAAAAACCAGTACAACAAGATCTGCTGCTAAATCGCGCGCAGCTGTGTCCGTAAGACCTTCGCCACGGATAACGGCGCATGTATTGTACAGAATGAGTATGCGGCCAGCGCTAGTCATTTTGTCAGTTATCGGGCCCGCCGTGAAAAAAGGTTGGCGATTCCTGCTCTATACGAACTGCACTTGGCGATGAATGTACATATCGCCGCTTTTCTTTTCCTCGTTACCTGGGAATTATGCATTTATTGATTGACCTTCACAGAGAGGAAAGGTCTTGTGTTCGATCAGTCTGGGAGCGGTTGCAAATCTGTTTAAGTGACTGGGCTTACAGGTCGACTCAGTTTAATATGGGTACCAAAGATGTACTGGTAAGTAAAGGCGGCGGGCTTTATACCCGTGTGACCCACTACTCTGGAAAGGGGAACGAAGAAGAAAAAACGTAGGTGTGGAATTAACTGCGGCCTTAGCGTGGCATTTACTATGACCCTAGTGTGTCAAGACCTAAAATTAGTGAAGGGTTAACCCATCACACCAGCCGGACGAGTTAGTGTAGTTGATAGGGAACTGTGCTGATACAGTCATGAACACGGTCGGATGAGGGTTGGACGCCGGCAGTCATCTTCCGCCAACAGAGGAAGAGGCTGGAAACGCATTCCTCCGTGGCTTTGTGGTCTACAAAATATGATGGCCCTATCACCTCACAGACCCATATCTTGTTCTTGGTTCCCGACAAGTTGTGGGTGTTTAAACACTTCACGCCGCAATAAAGTGTCTCCTACGAGACTACCTATTTACACACTGCGAGAACAGCATGTTAAAAGAGGTGTGGCCAGATGCGAACACTATGAAGAAAGCCAAAGAAGATTAATAAACCAACACAGAACTGGTGTCGTTAACGGCTACACGCTGCAGGAATTTACTGAGGACGGGTTCCGGGCGCTTGTGTACTGAATGGTTCGATGTGCAGTAAGGATGATCTGTTGACTAGAATAACTAATTAATCTATTTACACTTTATTTTGTTTTACTTTTAGATGTGTGGGAAACGTCTATTCTTCCAATTTCTGAAAGCTTGCTTCAGGTCTGACTGACTGCCTTTATTTACTGAAACTTTAACGTGTATACATGAGTGGAATAGAAAGAAAAAGCAGCGGCTGCAGCAGGATATAACAATATGAATTTGAAACAAATAGGTATATTAAGCTCCTGCGAGAAGAAACGTACTAAACATCAACACGTTGCACATACCTTACAAGGGGATCCATCGTATCGCGAAATACAGGTGAAAATCCGAAATCAGAAGCACTCAATAAATATATAAAATGAATAATAAAATAAAATAAAATAAAATACACACAAACGCGTACAATATGACATACATGACGGCCGATGTTTCGATTCTCAGAATCTTTGTCAAGGACAGGACACCATAGATAGCTAAGACAATGAAATACAGCAAACAAAGAAAAAAATACAGCTACTCCGATGCCATGTGGGGCAGAAAAGGTGGTTTTGCCAGCTGCGAAGGCGCTCGTTGGCTGCAGAGTTAAAAGTGGGTTGGCAGATAGGATTTAAGTAGCCAAAAATATGCGAACAGTCTGCTATGAAAATATAGGGGTGTGGGGACAGTTAGGTGTAGATATGATGGGAAACGAACGAACGAACGAACAAACTTTATTTTCAAAGGGTTAAGAATTGGGCACGCAGGCCCGTCTAACATTCTGCCCTTCTATCACTCTCTTTCATACATTATTTCATTCACACATCATTCAAGGCTAACAGAAAACAGCAAAATATAAAAGATATGCATTATAAAGGCATGGGCAAAATGCGAACATCAAAACTACACGACACATCAATATTAGATAATGATCTGACACTTGTTATTAGCCATGTGGAATATACTGGCCTACCAAAAGAAGACTGGCTGTTATACTAGGGTTTTGTTATTATTATTATTATTATCTCTATTATTAAAGGGGAAGGTAATCCGTATTGAGATAGTGTTCGAATAATTTGCGATTATATGAATAGGGATTGGTGATGTCTTTGATTTCTTGTGGAAGATTGTTCCACAGTTGAGCTGCAGAGTACGTTAAGCTTGTTTTGTATAAGTCAATCCTAGGCTTCGGAATGTGTAATATATTTAAACGTTTACTATGTCTAGCATTATATTTAAACAAGGGGAGGGGAGGACAGCATAGTAATAGATAGTGTAAACAATGGGGGAAGATGGCACAGTTATACCGTAGCGTCCACAACAGTATTGATACCTGCTGGATGGATGCATCCCAGATTGTTGATTAGCTGGCATTCAATTTTGAGCCTAACGGAGCCTTTGGAATAGCAGGGTTTTAATGCAGAGACACATACATCGTCGACTCCATTATGGTTGGAGGAATTCAAATGGTTGGGGACAGGTTTGTCAGCGCCCTTATTTATGTCTCTGAGGTGTTCTCTAAAACGGTCAGCAAGACGTCTGCCAGTTTGGCCAATGTATTTTATGTCACATCGTTTGCAGATGATGACATAAATCAGATTGCGGGATGTACAAGTGAAAGAATCTTTCAATGTAAAGGTACCAAGGGGAAATGCGATCTCTGGTGTCTGAACAACGTATGGGCATGTCAAACAGTTCTTACGATGGCATTCGAAAGTGCCCACAGATGAGGTAACCGTGGGGAGGCGACTATTCATAAGGTGGTCTCTGAGGCTCTGGTTACGGTGGAAAATTACCCTAGGGCCATTGGAGAATACCTCACGAGTGGTTGGATCGGATTCCAAGATAGACCAGTGTCTCAGGAAAATGTGCTTGATGGCATAGGCATGTGGATGGAAGGTGAGGATGAACTTGGGTTCATTGTTCGGAGGTGGCGTTTGTTTGACGAGGGACATTTCCCGCGAGACTTGGGTTATGCGACAGAAAGCTGTGGACAAGATGTCCTCTGGGTAGGACAGTCTGCGGAAAAAGTCAAGCATTTCATGGGCTCTCTCGAGGAAGTCATTATCATCCTGACAGATACGACGAAGGCGGAGTAGCTGGGAATATGGGATGGAATCTTTGCAGCTTTTGGGGTGGGATGAGCTGTACAGAAGGAAACCGTGAGCATCAGTAGGTGTGTAGTACACGGAGACAGACTATTCTTGCATGTTTACTCCTGCTCATGGACAAGTTTTTGGGGGTGGAGTAGAGGAATTGTCATCTGTTGATTAGTGTATTGTTTAATAGAGCTGTTCGTGTCAGGTCAGATACCAAGTGCTAGCATGTGACGTAAAAACATTACGAACAATTTACTGTTGATAGTTGCAGCACAGAGACACAAGTGTGGAAAGTTTGCAATCGAACGAAGTGTAACACAGTTGAAGGCTATTCCTCGCCGCCAGGCCATTGGGTATCTTATTTTTACAGAGCATTGGACACTCAATGGACGACGTGGTCCATATTCCGTAGTTATGGGCTCGGTTAGATTACAGACCTACCTAATAATGATACCTGTGTTTAGAGGTATCAAGTTGACCGTGCATTCAAGTACACTTCTTCCTGCAACTATTAGTGTGTGTGTGTGTGTGTGTGTGTTGTGTGTGTGTTTTTTTTTTTTTTTTGCCTCAATATAAAATTCAATATCTCAGTAACCATCTGAGGTAAAATGATGAGATTATCATTATGTCCACCCAACAAAAAAAAATTTGTTCTAGAGATTTTACAGCAGATTTTAAAGTTAGTTTATATGCGGTATATTAATTACGATTTAGAAATTACGTCCATGATTTTAACAATATTACAGCTTCACCAAGAGACGTCCCGGCAGATTTTGAAATTTTCCCGTGATTTCCGTTTTGAAACAAACAGCGCGAAGATTCAGAGGTGTCTCCAAATGGGGGTTCTTTCATGAAACGTGATTATATAAATAAACTAGCTGACCCGGCCCGGCTTCGCCTAGGCCCTGGAGGGGATCTATCTATCTATCAGTCTGTCTGTCTGCTTGTTTGTCTGTCTGTCTGTCTGTCTGGCTGACCCGGCCCGGCTTCACCCAGTCCCTGGTGGGGAGCATCTCATTTTATTCATATACGTAGTCATATAAGCTCTCCCGTTCCCGACTATCTGTTTGTCTGTCTATCTATCTGTCTGTCTGTCCCGGCCCGGCTTCACCCAATCCCTGGTAGGGAGCATGTCATTTAATTCATTCACATAAGTAGTCAAATAAGCTTCCGATCCCGACTATCTGTCTATCTATCTGACCCGGCGTGGTTTCGCCCAGCTCCTGGCGCACAGTAACTTAATTTTTTTTTTTTTTTTTTTCCCCAACTTTTATTTCATACAAAGCAATGTGTATTTACAAGTTGTAGTGTGTGTTTCTTTTGTTTGTGTATATTACAGAGCGTTGCCGTTTGTTAGTGTTAAGTGTGACATTGTGAATAAAACATATACATACATATATACAGTTATGTTAATATGACATTTGTGGCATAATGCATGTAGATACACATTCCTTGCATATGCTTCACTTCCACTTCCGCAAGCGGAATGCATGAAACACCTGTCCATCTCTCTCTCTCTCTCTCTCTCTCTCTCTCTCTCTCTCTCTCTCTCTCTCTCTCTCTCTCTCTCTCTCTCTCTCACACACACACACACACACACACACACACATACATCCGCACACGCACACACACACACACACACACACACAATCTCATGCTTTCTGGAGACCGCAGTACATTTAAATGCCCCGCGCTTGGACAATAAACTTTAAACTATCATTTCCATTAAAATGTGGCTTCCTTGTAATTTCTGGGTCACTAAGCTCCCGAGGCGAAGGCCGTTGGTGTTGTTGCCTGATGACAAATTTCAGGGTGACGCTCTAGTCCATGATGTCTTTTGTTTGGGGGACAAGAATCAGGGATTTACTACTAGCAATTAGGGTCCATGGTCTGTCCCCAGGGAGATAATTGGTCCAAAATTGTGATAGTGTCTGGGTTTTATATACAATGGGAAGGACTTAAAACCTGGCCACTAAAAGCCACCTTAGCTTACTGGGTACTTAAAGGGCTCATCGAATTTGTTTATACATGGTGGTGCATATTTTTCTTTTGAAAACTATCATTACCGTATAACATCATTTTAATACTTAAGGTACCGACTTGGTTTAAAGACTGCTGCACGCACGCATGCGCGCGTGCGCGCACACACACACTCGTACACATGCGCGTGCAAATTCATGCACCACACACGCACACACACCTGCCTCCACACACAGACGCATACATATGTTACTGCCAACAGCACAGACACCCATCCACAATATATTTCATGTTGCAAATTCAAATATAATAATGGGAAAATTAATAATAATAGTAGCAGTAATAATAATAGTATTAATAATAATAATAATAATAATAATAATAATAATAATAATAATAATAATAATAATAATAATAATAATAATAATAATAATATAATTGTAAGATTATTAATACCATCAATAAATACATTTACAGTTGTAGTATCCTTTATTTAAAACAAGTTATTTGCTTCTTCTGTAATATGTGCTGTCTTCAGCCAAATATTTTACTAGATTTGCGCTTGTGGGGCTAAGATTAGAATGTTTGCGACTTTTTGTTGATAAAGTTGTTGGACAATTTCTTTGTTGATTGTTCTGTAATTGTATAGTGCTTTGTTTCTTAATGTCCATATAAGATTTCTGTACTCTGCCAATAGAACAAGTAGCTTTGTGTGGGTGTCTTGTTGGAGTAAGGAATGGAATTTATCATGATTGCTTTGTAAACATCTGTTCTTTGTTTCAAATGAGTGTTTAGGATATTTTGTAGGAGATTTCTTGTTGGCATGATTGTGTTGCATTCGTAATAGATGTGCTCTTCTGATTCTTGGACGTTCCGTCTACAAAGCTGACACTGTAGCATTTGTTTAGTTATTTTTGCTGTTCTCTCTGTTGTTGGGGTCATGCTGTAAACAAGCCTATATGTAATTTCCCTTGCTTTTGGAGTAATCTGCTTGTTGTGAATATTAGAGAAAATTTCGGTATAATCTTTTATGAAATATGTATGTCCTCTTTTAATTCTGAGATGTACCGGAGTTGCTTGTAATTTAACTAAATGCCTGTAGATTGTATGTGTTTTCTTGTGTAGTAATTTTTCATGTCCTTTAATGGCTGAAATACATGTTTTGTAGAACGTTGGGAGAGTGCCAAAATAATGTGAGGATGTATTCCTAATAGGTTTTAAAGAAGATAGCCTAATTCCAATGTAATAGTGTGCTAAAGGGTGTTTTTCTGGGTGTTGTAGGATTTCACCTACGTGTTTGATCCTAAGTGCTTGTATTTTGGTTGTTATGTCTTGGAGGGCGATACCTCCATCTTTTTTGTCTTGCATGAGTGTAGTATGTTTGAAACTGTAGATGGTGCTGCCAAACACAAAGCGTCTAATCTCTTTGTTTATGTTTGTGACAGTTTGACGTGGGGGATCTAGGACTGTGCACAGATACAGTATTTTTGGAATTATATATGTATTAACAATGGTACTTCTACCAAATATGGTAGTTGTTTTGTATTTGTATCTCTGTAACATATCTGTTATTTTCTTCTCTAGATTTTGCCAAGTGTCTTTGTGTGTCTGATTTGGTTGACATGGGAAGACTATTCCGTACACTTTTATAAGATTGTTTGATGTTAAGTCAAATGGAAAATCCGCCTTATTTTTCCATTTGCCTAAGCCCATTATAGTAGATTTTTGGACGTTTAATTTTCCCCACTCCCTTTGCCGAAAAACGAGAACGTCTCCAAAATGATCCGTACAGATTTTTCAGTGGTCGGAAAGAAAATAGTATCGTCCGCATAAGCACGCAGCTTTTGTTCACCCTTCCCTGGTATGAAAGTACCCCTGACATTGTCGTCCTGTCGTATCTTTTCTAGAAGTGGCTCTAGAGCGACAACGTACAGTAAAGGGGACAAGGGACATCCCTGTCTCACTGACCTAGTCAACCTGAAGGAATTGGTTAGGGTATGGTTTAATAGAATCCGACTTTCCGGTTTCAAATATAAAATTTTGACCCATGTCCGAAAATAATTTCCCACGTTGCAGTGTGAGAGAGTTTTGTGGAGGTATGAGTGAGATATTCTGTCGAATGCTTTTTCTTGATCTAAAGAGAGAATTGAGGAATGACAGTTTTTCAGATGTGTGTAGTTGATGATGTCCCTTATGACGTGTGTGTGTTGCTGGATATTCCGGTGTTGCACACTACATTGCTGGTCTTCATGAATGAGAGATGCCATTACTGGTTTCAATTTATTCGTCAATGTCTTTGTTAAAATCTTGTAGTCTACATTTAAAAGCGAGATAGGTCTGTAACTCTTTAACAGTGTCTTGTCAGTGTTCTCCTTCGGAATAAGAGTGATGTAAGACGTGTTGAAACTGGATGGGAGTTCATGTTTGTGGAAAGATTCAGAGAATACTGCTAGTAAAAGGGGACCTAGAAGAGGAAAGAAAAACTGATAGAATTCAGCAGTAATACCGTCAGGGCCAGGCGATTTGCCCTTCTGCATTCCATGAACCGCTTGTGTTATATCTGTTAGTGTTAATTCAGTATCTAGTGTTAGTTTCTGTTCCTCTGTGAGTTCTTTTGTGAATTTCATAAAGTGTTCTTGCACGTGCGCCTGTGTGTTTTTCTCTGTATAAAGGTTCCTGTAATAATCTTCAAAGGCTATGGCTATTTGTTGTGGCTCGACTTGTATATTTCCTTCCCTGTCAATTATCTGGCCTATTTGTCTGCTGCGCTGTATGTTTTGTTCTAAAGCTAGGTATTGTTTACTCGGTATCTCTTGTTCCCACTGGAGTAATAAATGTCCGGCCAAAGTACAAACCCAGAAGGCACCTATACTGGCACAAAAAGTCACCTCGAACTCCCAGACAGATCTACATGGTAAGGAGGATGAAGACGGTTTCCAGCTGGTCAGTCGGAAAAGGGGACACTCAACCAAGAGCCTGTCTGACGGTGAGAGCTCGACACCTCCAGCCTGCCAAGCACATGTTACCAGGCTGCCGCCCCTCAACAACCACGACTACCCTACACCGCCTGAAGCGAGCAGGTCAAACAAAAAGAAATGCGTAAGTAATTATACTGAACAGATAACGACCAGCGCCATGACCGAAATAGACAGTGATAACATTAACACACCACCACGACAAAGAAACCTGTCAGATTCTTCACCACGCCTCGTTATTGACTTAGAGATTTCGAGCCCGGCGAAGGAATCTACTGACAATCTCCAGAAATGATAACAGGAATACAGACAGTTTTGAAACAAGAAACATAATTATGCTCAACCGTTTCTTATTTTACAACAAAAATGGCAGCGGAAATTAAAATAATGAGTATTAACATTCGAGGTATAAGATCCAAAATTAATCATCTTATACCACTCATACACAAATATATACCTGATTTTATACTCATACAGGAAACTAACGTTAACACCGAAGAACACGCATCATATATCACAACATGCTTAGGTCTAAGACACTCATGTTTTAGTCTTAGTACTCAACATATCGGATTGGGTACAGCAATAATACAGACATCGGACAGGTGGCAGATTATAGAGAAGGACAGGGACTGCCAGGGTAGGATAGCTATAGTACAGGTGAGAAATAACATAAATAAATACACAATTGTCAACATACACGCACCGCCTGACTACAGAAATCAGCCGCTCTTCTACCAAACACTGGAAAATTTATTATCACGCTCATATCGGGGTCACAACATCATTCTAGGGGGTGATTTTAATTGCGTACTTTCGGCGCACGACCTTATAAATGGAGATGTAAGAATGCAAATTAGAAACACAACGGGGGAGGAGGAACATCAATTAGACACATTGCAAACAATTTTAGATATCCATGGGCTAACAGACGCATACAGGCAGATGCACCCCTATGGAACAGATACAACACACACAAACAATGCGCATAACAGAGCAGCGCGATTAGATAGAATTTATGCGCCCATAACACATCATATAACACAAGTCAAGCATTTACAGGAGACACTGAACTTCACAGATCATAAGGCGGTAGTTGCAACAATAAACACAGTACAAGCAACACCATATCTTAGAAGATCTCCCCATTGGAAACTGAACTGCACACTTTTACAAAATCAGGACTATGTAGATTGCATAACAAAACTGATCCTAACATACACAAGCGATATACCGGAGGGTAAAGCGCGAGAACTCTGGGAAACACTTAAACAAACTATACGAGAGAGAACACAAACACTAGCAGCAGTAATACACAAGCAAAAACTACAACAAGAAAAAGTATTGGAAAATGCAATTAAGCTCTTACTACAGACAGACAAAAATTCACCGCACATTATAGCATTACAGGAAGAACTAGATCTCCACAGACATCATCGATTTCAGGGGGCTTTACTGTGAGCACAGTAACTTAAAAGAATGTCCTTCCACACACCATGATGTTTTAGTGTATCGTCAGGGTAAGGATAGAGAGGAGGTTGCTGGGGAACTACAAACCGAACTCAATCGCATAAGTACTTGGTGTGATGAAGCTGGGGCAATGGTCAACCCAACAAAGGCAACAGTGACTTGGTTCTCGTTGAATAATCATATTGTCAACAATCCAACACCAACTGTAATGCTGTGTTCAGAGACGGTGGAAAGAACGCAGGCAATGAATTACCTGGGGATACGGTTTGATCGAAGCCTTGCTTATAATGTGCACATAGACCAGGTGATAACAAAGGCCAAGCGGGGTTTGGCAGCGATGCGGGTGATGGCGGCAGCAAACTGTGAGCAGCGCCATCTATGTCTTCTGTACGAGGGGCTGGTCATGTCTGTTTTGGAGTATGCAATGGCAATCTTGACTCTCAGCCATAAGCAGATAGAAAGGATGGAAAGGATACAGAATGAAGCTATGCGCATTATTCTTGGATGTACAAGAGATACAGCATGCAGGGCGATGCGCTACCTTCTTGATTTTCCAACCATTGAAGAGAGAATACAAGTTTGCAGGGCACGCGCCTACCTCAGAATTAACGCAAACACACAACATCCACTGCATAGTGAAATTAGGAAGGTGAAGGGCAGCAGGTTAAAAAGAGGACGGTCGTGGATGGGTCAAGCCGAAGACATTCTTCAACAGGTGTGTTCACTTGAGGACTTAGAACCTGGCGAGGAGTGGGTGCAAGTGCCAACAGACTTCTGCACATCCTTTTCAGTTTGCATCCAACTAGATAGGAAATGCAGACAAGAAAATCCGGCTGCTGTTGAGGCTGAAGTACAAGCGTTGATTTTCGAGAATTCGCTAGACGGTGACGCGGTCATCTACACAGATGGGTCGGTCGTCCGACATGTGAGAAGCTCATGGGCCTTTACAGCTCGGGCCGGAGGGAGAATTGTGAAGGAGGACTCTGGTGCTTTCACTGAAACCACAAGTAGCCTGACCATGGAAGTCATGGCAGTAAGTAAAGCAATAACATGGCTCGAGACACAGACATTCACCAGGGCTTGTTTCCTTAGCGACTCAATGAACATGATCAAGAGGATAGAGGAGGGGTCGATCCGAAGAGAATGGTTGCTGCCTCTGAAGCGGTCTCGGCTGGCAAAGATTAGTTTCATCTTCGTGCCAGGGCATGCGGGAGTACAAGGAAATGAGCGGGCTGACAAGCTCGCAGGTGAGGCTACTGTGGAGGGCGGACGCGCCATGGACCAGGCTGACATTCTGAATGCTCTACGTGATGTGAGACTTTTGCGAGAACCAAGTGATGACTGTGAATCTACAACAATGGCCAGACTGCTAGAGCATCAAATTAAAAGAGGTGTGGCCAAACAAGAACACTACGCAGGAAGCCAAAGATGATTGATAAACCAACACAGAACTGGCGTCGTTAGCCGCTACACGCTGCGGGATTTGCTGAGGAGGGGATCCGAGCACTTATGGACTGAATGGTTCGATGTGCAGCGAGGATGATCTGTCGACTAACTAACTAACTAACACACCATTCATTATTTTTAATGAAAACTGTTTTTAATCACCGACATGACAGTTGATAAGTTTTGTAAGCAGAATAAGATGGGTTAAAATGTTATGCATAATGTATTATTTTTATGCAAACTTTAAAAATACCTTAAAGATTATATCATTATTTAATATAACTCATATGCCTAAAAATAACTATAGACAAAGAGAAAGATTTTACATTAAGAAATTATTATAGTCGGTTGCACAGGAATGAAAGGAAGACGTGTAGAAAATTTCATCTCAATCGGAGGTACCGTTATCGAACGCATCCAAGACCCACAAACCCACAAACATACACTCTGTTTTATAGATATAGACTAGCTGACAAGGCCCGGCTTCTGGCGGGGATCTATCTATCTATCTATCTATCTATCTATCTATCTATCTATCTATCTATCTATCTATCTATCTATCTGTCTGTCTGTCTGTCTGTCTATCTGTCTGTCCGTCCGCCCGCCCGCCCGCCCGCCCGCCCACCCGACTGCCTGCTTATCTATCTATCTATCTATCTATCTATCTATCTATCTATCTATCTATCTATCTATCTTGTGAGATATTCCCAGCCAACTCACAGCCTTCAACTTCATAGTTCTGATAAAAACGGCACGCCATACTTTTGCGCTGCGCAGAGACGATCAATCAAAACATGCCTATTGCCGGAAACAGCAAGCGGAAGCCGCTAGGCACAATTGTGGGGGAACAGGAAATATGACTCTCACTTTAGATTGTAAGTTCACATGTTGTGTTCAAGCCTAGAATGTGTTCTGGGTCCTCGACAGGCAAATCTTCATTGTGTGACCAATCTATTCTTGAAGCAAGGTAATACAATGGTTACATTTATTATAATGCTGATGTACTGTTTAAAATGTCTACAAATGATCATAGTCTAATTTTGTGTTCTTGTGGGATTGAAAACAAGCGCCATGTTTCTTTTTACTGAACTTATTAGTAGAAACTTCAGCTAGACACTCTGTTGTCATTGACTACTAAAGAATATTTCCTTACATTCTGTTGCTATCTACTATTAAAGAATACTTTCGTACATAGTTTACGAGAGGCGGTTAGAGGAGATTTCTTTACATTCTTTACATTCTTTTACACAGGCGGCTAAAGAGTATTTTCATTCTGTTGCCATGTGCTGGCAAAAGAATATTTCTATTTTGTTAACACGTGCTACTAAAGTATATCACTATATCTCTTTATAGTCGGTTACATATGCGACTAAAAGAAGATCTCTGTATATTTTGTGACAATATGCCAAGGAAGAATATTCCCTTATATTATGTTACAATCTGTATATATTTACTTTTCTCAATATATGAATAATGTGCTTTTCAAATGTACTTGCTGAACATTGATGCTTTCACAGAGGAAATGTAGATTAAGAGTCTATCTCTTAAAAACCATGTACACTGACTCACACCTGTAGGGATGTGTATATATCTTGTGATTCTGTTATTCACAATTCCCCCTGAATATGTGTTGTGAAATTGTCATGTTTTGTTCTGAGAATAAATGTTCATTAATAAGAGTTGCACCATATACCCAAATGTTAGTCGGACGTTGCACACACCGACAACCTTACGTAGTCATATGATGATTAGGTTGTTCTTACGGTCAAGGGCATGCCAGTTATGTTCTGAAATATGATTGGAAAACAGCCCATTTCTGTCTATGGGCATGAGATAACCTAAGATCTTGGGTGGTTTAACAATGTCATCCCCCAGCCCTTTGTTTAGAAGAGACCGCGGGGAATGACCATACTTGTTTTGTTTAAACCAGTGCGTATGCTAAATACATAACACGTATAAAGGCAGTTATATCAATACATGATGATGATGATGATGTTGATGAGATTATATGGTGGACAATTAACTCTCAACACTTGAGGATGATGGTGATAGGCATTGGAGATCTAAGCTGAACCCAGAGAAAATAGTATGAGCTTATTTACAGGCACCTGATGATGACAGTGATGATGATGATTTTATAAGGTTGACCATTAACTCAACTTACATCCATCTCAACACACCCTGTCTTATCAAGCAACAGTTTCAACCTATCTCTGGCTTACTAGGAAGCGTCACTACATGCACCTTTCCCATGCATCTACCATAGTATGCATCTAGTTCAACCCACTTTCATCACAATATACCTTGATCTTAATCACATCATGCCTCTACCACAACATAACTTCTGCACAACATGTCTGTTATATCCTGGATGACTTTGAATCAACTTAATTTAATACAACCAGATGACCTGATCACAATCAGACTCCCTGGTCTTAAAGTTATGACTTATTATATTTTTATTTGTCCTGGTTGCACCCAGAGTTGATCCCATCAGGACCATACAGCATGATATGATGGATTGAATGCCATCTATACAGATTTAGAGGGATGTGACCTCACTATATAGGAGACACATGCTTCCCTCTCTTGTCTTATTCTTTTTTTTTGTCTTTATTTTTTTTTTTTTCTTGACATGTTTTATGATTTACTGATATGTAAATTGTAGGCAAATGCTTATGAAGTTGTATTTTGTTTGGACCATCAGATGGGGCGCTTAACTGAAAGCCTACTGTTGTGAAGATGCGGTCTTGGTTGCTGAGGGCGGTAAACTTGTACGTCATGTCCATCTTTTGCCAGCCCAAATAGTACAGCCCATTTCCTTGCATCATCCACACCACCCCCATCCTACCAAGATTTCACCCATGTAACCCATGAACCCACTGAGAATTCCTGATGATCCTACTGAAGAACTTTATCACCCCTCACTTACATAAGAGATGACCCTCTGCTAGAGAACTGGTTCCAGGGAAGAAGCAGAATCATATACAACTTAAGTACCTACCGGCAGATATCAGCTGCACCGGTGATATATATATATCCTTTTTTTTTGTAAAGCGGTATCTACTTAGTGATGCATTATGATACTTTAATGTAGTGTGAATAAATCAACTGTTGGATTTATGTTTCCCATAATTATGCATTCACACCAGTTGGTAATCTTTGTAAACCTGACCATGTTTTTCCCAGAGATGTACTCCATGTAAAAAATAATATATTTGGTTGTCATAATTTTTGATTTATTACACGTTATGTTACCAGACCATTTGTTGATTGATTCTTACATATTGTTTGTAAACACAAATATTATGTGATGTCACTGTATGTCCTGTTTATACTGTGAAGGGTTTGTCATGATATTGTTGGTCTGGTCTATCAAATACTTGTGTATTATAAATCATATGTGACCATATTAATTTAGACCGTATGAGGGCGGACACCTGCACACTAGCACCTTTTCCCTAGTGATAGAAAAGGGCATCAAATTTTGGGATAGTGGCAACAGGCCGTGGTCTCCACACCTTTCCAAGAAGCTTAAACTTATATCTATATATATATATATATATATATATATATATATATATATATATATATATATATATATATATATATATATATATATATATATATTTCTTCATTAATTCGTGTAGATACAACACATCCTTAGTATCTTCACGTGGGGGTACGAGCCAATAAAATTTAGCTTCCAGAAGGTGATCTTGATAGAGGATAGGAACCCATCCCCTTTGGGCTTACCCTGATAGTCTGTCTGTCTGTCTGTCTGTCTGTCCGTCCGTCTGTCCGTCAACCCGCCCACCCGACTGCCTGCTTATCTATCTATCTATCTATCTATCTGCCTGCCTGCCCGCCCGCTTGCCTGCCTGCTTATCTATCTATCTATCTATCTATCTATCTGCCTACCTGCCTGCCTGCCTGCCTGCCTGCTTATCTATCTATCTATCTATCTTTCTGCCTGCCGGCCGACCGACCCACCCACCCACCCACCCAGTCAGCCAGCCAGCCAGACCCACCTACCTTTCTGCCTACCTACCTACCTACCTACCTTTCTGTCTGTCTGTCTGTCTGTCTGTCAGCGCTATTAAATATTGATAAAAGTTACTGGATAAAATGTCAGGACCATGTGTTGAAAGAGGAAGAGGACTATTGGAGAAAGTATGGATTGAAGGTTGTATGTTCGATTCCGGGCCGCGTCCTTCATTTCAAGAGTGCATTTTTTTCGGACACTCCCGAGGGTCGTCGCTGGAGCTACGGAGTTCGTGCTTTGTGCGACGCTTTCCGCGCTGCGGAAAGAAACTGAGCCATATGGGATAATAACCCGGTGCAATGCAGCCGACACTGTCGATTGTAAGCTACTTCTTTCATTGCACCCACTCCCATACGAATCCGGATACGCCTTTGTTTGTCATCTGAATTTGCAGGTCCCCATTACCGTAAACATAACTTTTTTAGCGAGAAATCACTAGTTGTTAAGCAAAAAATCAAAGGAATGTCGCCGCTTTCAATGATTTAAGTTGTTTTTGGGCCTATCAAAGACATATTCCTTGGGTGGGGGTAAATATAAGACGGCTGGAAAAAATTTCATAACGATGCAACAGACAGTTTTCAAAATAATTGATCGTGAATGAAGGCAAACAAATGTGGACATACTATAGGACTGTCCTCATTTGGGGATGACAGATTATAAACCCAGTTTGATAACCATAGCTTTCATGTGTTATGTTGTCTAGTGTGTCCCTTGGTCTCTACTTTGTTCTTCTACCTCTATGAGCGCCAACAAATACTTCTGAATTTGTTCACGGGCTAAATTGTCTTGAGTATGTTCATTGAGTCGCCAAGTTCACAAGTATAGCATGTGTCTACTATTGTGTGCAAATCCATGTAAGACCATGTAAGACCTTGATTACTGCCATTGTTTCCATTATTGAGGCTACTCGCGCGCTCAGCACAGGCACCGATTGATTCCTAAAGATTTGCAACTTGTGCTTACTGAGAAAGCCCTTGCACTGTTTGCTGTGAATTACTGATTTATCAGAAACCCTAAAGCGTCCTCCTTTCGTTTTTTTCCTTTTCACCACATGGTATTTTACAATGGGATCATAATCCCTGCGGCTCTTGTCACCTGTGGTATGAATTGAGATGGTGGTGCCAATATTGACAGGCATTTTTATTCACTTTCTTCCAAAAATAATATCTATAGGTTAACATAACTGCTGGATAGCATCTTCAACCTCGTCATTCCATGACTTGTCTCTCTGCAGTCCAGTTCCTTTAGGTATTGGAGGGAGAGACATGGTGGAGCGCATATCGAGCACCGGTCTACAGTTTGATAAACGCACGAGTTTGGCAGTTTCACTATGTTGTCCATATAAGGAAAATCAAGATGGTATCTCATGGTTCGACATGATATATCTCTAGTGCATCCAAGAATAATCTGATAACTTTATTATTCAGCTTTTCAAGTCTCTTTGTGTTTGTGCCGTTCTGATTGTCTGGATGGCCATGGTATACTCAACCATCGGGAGATGCAGCCTCTGGTACAAAATTATCAGCAGATGTTCAAAATTCGTCGCCGCCATAACTGTCAATGCCGATACACCTTTTCTTGCCTTATTTATGTTGCTTATATGATCTTTAAATCATCATCATCATGTACGATGCCGACAAGCGTAGGCGATCATGATTTGCCATCTCACACGATCACCAGAGTCGTGGATCAGCTTTGTGTTCTTGTCTCAACCATACTACGTGACCAAGCCATCCAGGTTATTACAACTCCACCTTCCCCTTGTTCTTTCCCCCTCAATCTTGCCATTTGTCACCAAGTTCTATGATATATTTCTTCTCATAAAAAATTGTGACTGTCTACGTCTAATTTCTATAATCGATTTACGGTTTTAATTTGTTTCTTGTAGGACTTGGTCATTAGATCTTTAAATACTAGACAGCAAATATTTCAAAGATCTGTACCTTTCAGTGTTTTATCCTCATAGTTTCACAGACAGCATTGCTGTATTGACTTCGTTATCATTGTGTGAGAACTAGGTTAGGTCGCTCTGGAGGGATCGACAGTTACTCCGCCAGTGTTTACCAAGATGATATCGGATCTACTTCTTGCTGAAGCTCTTAGACAACACGTTTTCTTCTTGTACCAAGTTTTTCGCAAACATCAGATTTATAGAAGCCGTGGCAAGTTTCGAGACCGTCTGATAACCATGTCAAGTGCCATGTGCGAAGACAGTAGCATTGCGCTTTGTTTCAGTGTTCAATCTGTATCCTCCCAGCAAGTTAGGCAGTAGATGATATTTCTAGTCCGTGTACTGTAAATCCTGGGGATGTTCTCTATACTATTGCCGATTATATGTTGTAGCGTGGTCATTCTCAACCCGCTGGTATGTTTGTCACTTTTCCCGCGTTTTGCTATTGAAATTAAGTAACTGTGTAGCCGTCTCTCGGGGATCATCCCGTCACTAATGCTGAAAACTTCCAATGCGCTGATGGCGAATAACGAGACTAAACTCCTACATCGGTATTACGTTGGAATTCAACGTTGACTTCTCGTTCAGCAAGCAACGACAAACTACCGAATGTACAATTGCCTAGACCTAGACAATCAACCTGGATTGATAGTTACATACTGCAAAGGACATGCAATAAATAGTTGTATGGTTTTTTTTTTACCGCGCACACGAGTTATCTCCTTTCTCTTCGTACCAGCTTAAGACGGCAAGTTGAATACATTTAAAGAAAACAACAAGCAATTTAAGTTGTTTTCTTTGTTACATCTTCGTAGTAGAGTTTGTCCTCAAAGATAAACAAACAAATAAAAGAAAGAATTAAAACAGGGGGAAATAGGTTCCCTCTGTTATGTGTATGTTGAACACTTATCATACTTATAGCAAAAGAAGAATCCATTACATGCACATCTATTGTCCGGATTTTACAGACAAGGGAAACAACCGCATTATTTGCCGCAAGAATGTTCACGGGCAGTTACACAACTACATTTTTTTACACCCATAGATGTCTAATGTGAATTTACAAGACAACATAAATCATCTCATTATTCAAGAAAAAAAGTTAAGTTTGAAGAATTATGAAACAAAAATTATGGTAACATCTCATACTTTAAACAAAACCACTATGTACAGTGTTTGAACTGAATTAGCTGGAATGACATTATAATGTTAATGCTACATCGACGCTAACACGGAAATGTTTATCGGACTAGCCCTCCTCATAGGCTATTTTTATGCCCACGAATGGTTGGTACTCAACGGGTACCTTCCAGCACCCTATCCTGGATGGAGGCTATTCTGAATCATTTCTGCGGCCTGAAGATTCATGTGTGGGCCTCGGCTTGCACATGGACCTAGAAGGCAAGAAAAAAAGATTATAAAAAAAAAAAAAAAAAAAAGATTTTTATCTGGCTGTGAACAGTGTGGCGTTTATAATGTGCCTTTTCTGGTCAGAGCGGCTGAGAGAGGGGTTTAGCTATCAGACCGCAAACACAAATCACTAGCTGCGCTTATGGACCATGTGTGTACCTCGGTCCGGGTGTGAGCTAAAGGTCTCCAAAAACATTGAGTGATCGCTTCTCAGCTTCTAGCTAAAACAAACGTTTTGCAGCGCTTGAACTGGTCAGACTGAGCGAGAGGATTTCATAATCAAAATGATAAACTCGCCAATTACTACTAGCAGTTGTGTGGCTTTCGGCCCGTATGTGGGCCTAAAAGGATACACAAAAAGTATTGCTTCCTTTTTGGCTGTGATTAAAGTGTAGTTCTGGTACGCTTGATATGGTCAGAAGAACCGAGAGACTTTCACTACCAAACATACACACGAAGTACACGAGTATTATTTCGGCCCATGTGTGCGCCTAAAATACTAAACAAACTACATTGTTTATTAAAGTCCCGAGGTTTCTTCTTATAATTTCAGTCCGCGTGGCTGTGTTGATCATGTCTGACTCAAGTCTTCTGTCTCGTGTGCTATTGATGCTCCACCATGCCACGATGTCAAACTGTCCATCATCTCGTGAAATGCTGCCTTTGCTTGGGCTTTCATCATTTAACTTCCTTAATACATCTTACATCTATTGTTCTAAAGTACCCAAAAACGTATGCACATTGAAAAGTGTCAAATAATGACGCTTAAAAAGATGTTAATATCCTATTCAGAGTGATTTTGTTATGTCCACGAAGTCTCAATGCATCATTAGGGTTTTAACAACACTGTGCAGAGGCGTGGAAATAGTCTAGTTGCTAGATTCTTGCCTGCCGTCCCAGTGGCCATGGGCTTGACCACCAATCGTGGTGTATTATAAAATATTACCTGGGCTCACAGATCCATCCAGTCTAAATAGGTTACACGAAAATGTCTTGGTGAGTGATGGCGACAGTCTGGTATTAACCACATCATTTCTAGAATGCCGATTGGTCTGTACCAGGGGTCACCAAACTTTTTTCACAGCCGGCCGGATAACACAAAATGACGAGCGCGGACCGCTTACTCATTCTGTATAATACGAGCTTGCACCTGTCTCCGCAGCGAAAGTCTTACGGACGAGGTTCGTAATCCCGTATACCCGCGTTCGAAACACAGCTGCGAGGGATTTGGCATCAGACTACGTTGCGCTGGTTTTTTACACTGTGGTATGGGTGCCGGTCGTTCAGAAAGCAATGGCAAACTACTGAACGTATACTTGCCAAGTCATCAACAACAGCAACAAATGCTGGTATTGACTGCAAATGTCCTGTAAAGGATATGCAAACTAGCCAGCCAGAACGAAAACTCTTGGAAATAAGACGATAAACTAAGTTATTCATGGGTGAATGGCGTGCAATGCACACAAAAAAACAAAGAATACCAACATATTGATTTACTAAAAACGTTATCACAGAAGGCGGCGTCAGCAAAACGATAGTTACATCAGACCTAGTGTGCACATATCCGAATCTCACAAATTAAGCAGCCATAAACGTTAGTGAGATTTGTGAAACTGATATATGGCTTTTATGATATCATCAATGTTTGGTTTGGAATTCCTGCATCCAATCAAGAGAATTGCTTTCAAGTGTTCATCAGCCCATCTCGTTCATGTCTTAACTTCACATACTTCATTTTTGAAAATGTTTGCACACAGACATACGTTGTGCCAAACACGGATGCCATACCAGCGGGAAATTTATTTTTTTTCAGTTTCGGAAACTCAACATCAGGTGAGCAGCGTGTCAGGATCCCAGTATCCTGCATGATAGGAGTTAGTGTAAGACAGCTCACGACAGGCGATCAGGACAGGCAGCCTAGTGTCACCGAGTACAGGTCAACTACTAACCAGTTGAAGCCCTGTGGTTGTCGTGCCACGGTACCCCGCACGGGTCGCACGAACTATGAGAAGTGAACAACTGACCGAACATACCTGTGTCAGCCAGACGGGTTAAGGACTTCGAGACGGACGGACAGAGAGGGTTATGCTTGTGTTTCATGATCGTTGTGAGATGGTTGTAATGAGGGATAGCGTGACTGATTAGTAGAATGAGGTGTGCTTGAGGTGAGGCAGTGAGAGAGTTATTTTGTATTATTAATATTATAAGATGTATGATGCATGTATATACTGCCGTGATAATGCACGAGTTGCGCATAGTTATGAACGCAACTTCCATAAATGTGCCCAATGTAAATAGGTTACGTGAATAAAAGGGTTTACTTCATGTTGCCGCGTGTAAGAGTGTAATCATTGAATGTATATGATTGTTTCGCCCCTGTTCCGGAGAACGAGCCAAATGTTAACCTAAACAAGACCATGAAACCGCGGTAAAATTCAACAAGTGTCCTTCTCTGTGCTTCTCTTTCATCGAGTCATTTGCTTACAGATCAATGAGCTCCAACTGTAGTTCAGCTGGCACATTATCAATGTTACAATCAAACGCATTCTGGAACAAAAGAATGTCTCTCTCAATTCTGTCAAGTTCTGAAAAATCTCTCCACAAAATGCTTCTTCAAGTCACGAATAATTTATTTTTTGGAAAATCGAGGTTGACATCTTCGACGATTGTAGCGCAAAAGTCTTTGAAAGAGTGAAATTAAGAAAAGTTTTCTCCTTCAAGTTGTGCTTCAAATAATGACAGCTTTCTCCGAAATCCTGTGATGATTCTGTAGAGACCACAGACGAGGTTATTCTTTCCATAAAGTTTCAAATCCAGTTCATTCATGTGGGATGTGATGCCGACCAAAATTGACAACTTTGACAGCCAGGTAGGATCTGACAGCTGTGGATCAGCTCTATCTTGTTCAGTGAGAAAAACATCTACTTCATTTCGGAGCTTGTGAAAACGAAACAAGACTTTACCGCAGCTGCGCCACCTCACTGAGTGATAAGGCAAGTCACAGAATTCAGAATCAATTTATTCCTGTTGTTGATGTTTGGCAAGTTTACGTTTAGTAGTTTGCCATTGCTTTCTGAACGACCGGCACCCATACCACATCGTAAAAAACCAGTACAACAAGATCTGCTGCTAAATCGCGCGCAGCTGTGTCCGTAAGACCTTCGCCACGGATAACGGCGCATGTATTTTACAGAATGAGTATGCGGCCAGCGCTAGTCATTTTGTCAGTTATCGGGCCCGCCGTGAAAAAAGGTTGGTGATTCCTGCTCTATACGAACTGCACTTGGCGATGAATGTACATATCGCCGCTTTTCTTTTCCTCGTTACCTGGGAATTATGCATTTATTGATTGACCTTCACAGAGAGGAAAGGTCTTGTGTTCGATCAGTCTGGGAGCGGTTGCAAATCTGTTTAAGTGACTGGGCTTACAGGTCGACTCAGTTTAATATGGGTACCAAAGATGTACTGGTAAGTAAAGGCGGCGGGCTTTATACCCGTGTGACCCACTACTCTGGAAAGGGGAACGAAGAAGAAAAAACGTAGGTGTGGAATTAACTGCGGCCTTAGCGTGGCATTTACTATGACCCTAGTGTGTCAAGACCTAAAATTAGTGAAGGGTTAACCCATCACACCAGCCGGGCGAGTTAGTGTAGTTCATAGTGAACTGTGCTGATACAGTCATGAACACGGTCGGATGAGGGTTGGACGCCGGCAGTCATCTTCCGCCAACAGAGGAAGAGGCTGGAAACGCATTCCTCCGTGGCTTTGTGGTCTACAAAATATGATGGCCCTATCACCTCACAGACCCATATCTTGTTCTTGGTTCCCGACAAGTTGTGGGTGTTTAAACACTTCACGCCGCAATAAAGTGTCTCCTACGAGACTACCTATTTACACACTGCGAGAACAGCATGTTAAAAGAGGTGTGGCCAGATGCGAACACTATGCAGAAAGCCAAAGAGGATTAATAAACCAACACAGAACTGGTGTCGTTAACGGCTACACGCTGCAGGAATTTACTGAGGACGGGTTCCGGGCGCTTGTGTACTGAATGGTTCGATGTGCAGTAAGGATGATCTGTTGACTAGAATAACTAATTAATCTATTTACACTTTATTTTGTTTTACTTTTAGATGTGTGGGAAACGTCTATTCTTCCAATTTCTGAAAGCTTGCTTCAGGTCTGACTGACTGCCTTTATTTACTGAAACTTTAACGTGTATATGTCATAGTGTGGTCAAGACAGGTTAAGCACGTGATCGTATAGGACCCAAGTCTCCGCGTTGTTATAAACATAGTTTATTGGCCGAATAGTTATACTACAGCACACATGATGGTAGACTCCCTGCCCGGTGTTGACATGTCTTCCCGCTGGCCCCAAGTGACGTGTGTGTTCTCCTAGATACACTTCTTCATTCGTGCACACACGTTCACTATGGTTTTCCCCCTAGTCAAGGAATGCGCAGCATTCCTTAACTCTTTACTCCTAACCTAATTCCCTCACTGTTACAATGCCTCCCCTTCTTCAAAGAGAATTTTTCCTTGAAAAAATCTCAACCCCAACTTTTAATTAGTTAACTTTACATCTCTATTCTACAATAACAACAATTCCATATATTTCCTAACTCAATTCTCCTATCTCCTCATAGCCAATTGCTAACTAGAGACCATAATATCGAAACTCTCTACAAAACTCGTTATAAAGTTCTCTAGAAAACTTTCTACAAAACTCTCCATAAAATTCCCCACAATACAAAAGTCTCCATAAGCGAACCGCTTTTACTTTAAAATGTCCATCCAAATTATGATTGACAAAACTGAAGATATTCCCTTATCCTTTATTTCCCCCTTATTCACATTCTCACACTCTCAGTATTCTAGGATAGACAGAAAAAACATAGTTAGATTAGATTTGGGTTGGTGCGCACCAAAAAAAAATAAGAAAGAAAAAGTAAGGAAAAAGTAAGAAGTAATCACCTTTCTCTTCCCATACATTCTCAAAACTTTATCAAAAAATAAAGTTTCCAAATTTATCTTCAGTTTCCGTCAATAATAATTGTTATTATCAAAAAAAAATATGTTAATCCAAAACTGCCAGCCTTTGTATTATTCAGGTCATCAATTTCCCGTTTACCATTCCTTCAACAAAAAAAAACCTCCTAACTATTATTATACTGTTAAGTACAGTCTTCTTCTTCCAATATCCAGTTATTTAAATGCCAAAACTCAACCTGGCATTCCCCCCATATTCTTCCATTAAACGCTGTTCAACCCAGCTCCTATTATAAACCTTGTATATACATTGCATACCCCACATGTAATAACAACATACCCCTCCATTACTACATATTGAGTCACTTCACTAACCACCACTTTAATTCATCTTCTAACTGAACTTCAAAGTAATAATCATTTTAAACACACTCAATAAAACCAAAACATTGTAAAAATAACCATCTAAGTTAACTTATTTTTCACATTTTATAAAACACAATTGCAGTCCCAACAATTGAGCAAACCATATCAATCCCTTCATCATATTTATCCCCACACATTAATCAATTTACACATACATTATGAATTTCAAGACCATATTATGAGTACCCAATAATAATTTTCCGTTTTAGAAAAAACTCCACCAAGTACCTTCTTTGTAAACACAAAAATATCGTGTCTAACTTCTTCTTCTATCTGCCATCTGCAGAATCTTCTACCAAGCTATTTATCTATCTCTTCTCCATTTTCTTAATAACTTCAAATTTTTTTCTATAATTGCAATATCTACATCAATGTCGCTATCCTCCCGAGGAGAGCTATCTTCTTTCATATCAGCTTCTTCATCAGTTTCTGACTTTTCATCCATTTCTTCTTCCCCGTCTGTATATCCATTACTAGCAACCGCTAATTTCTTCTTTTCTAAATCCAATCTAATTTTCCTGTCTTGCCGTCTCAACAAATTTTCAAATACTGGCATATCTTCACCACTTGAAGAACTCACTCTAAGTTTCCTTTGCCTCTTAATTTCTTTTTCTTTCTGTCTATCCAACTTTCTTTTTACTGCCTGTCTTGTATTCATAAATGGAGGTTCGATATTTTCCCCGACCGACTCTTCACTAATATAATCGTCATACATGTTATTTTCCTCTGTCATGACTGTTTTTGGTACCGTTTCTTCTTGTTCAGCTGTTGTTACTTGTTTTCCATTCTCTATAGGTATTGGATATACCGTTTGTCTGACAAACTGTCCACCTGACAATATTTCTTCGGAACAATAATTATTATTATTATTCTCTGCATTCCTTTCTTCATTATCCCGCCTTAAGTGTTCTACATGTGAACGTGCAACATGCCCTGAAATTTGATTCTTAATAGTATACGACACTGGACCTTTTTTTTCTAGAATATAGTATCCCGGGACCCAATGAGCATCAAACTTAGAGTTTTTTCTATGTTTTTTATAATATACTCTATCACCTACGTTAAACTCTTGTAAGTGTGCATTTTTATTTGCGTATTTCTTCTGTCTTTCTCTAGCCTTAATTATATTATTTCTTAAACGTACATGTGCTTTATGCATCTCTTGCAACCTTGTTTCTTGAAAATCTTCCCCCAGATATTTTCTCCTAGGCTTTAATAAATTATCAATTGGCAATATTGGTTCTCTTCCATGTACTAAGTAAAATGGTGAGAAACCTGTTCCTTCATTTTCGTGTGTACGTATCGCCGCTAATGCTATCCCCAAATAAAGATCCCAATCCATATCGTGTTCTTCTACATTTTTCGCTAGAATATTGTATAGTGTTCTGTGTTGTCTCTCATTTTTAGCATTAGAAGTTGGTCTGTAATATGAAGTCCTAATGTGTTTTATATTCCAATCTTTTAGCAATTTCTCAAACTTTTTATTTACAAATTCTTTCCCATTATCTGTAAGTATTATTTGTGGACACCCAAACCTTGGTATAAATTCTTGTAAAAGCATATTTATAACTGAATCAGCACTCTTGTCTGGAATTGGATAAACTTCTGGCCAGAGACTATATGAATCAACTATATGTAGTAGGTATACATTTCCCGATAATGTTTTTGGATGAGGACCTGAAATATCCAAACTTACTTTCTGCATTGGAAATTGAGGAATATCGGTATCTTGTAAAGGACATTTAATTATCTTCATGTTTCTTAACCTACACTTTTCACATGCTTCAACATATTCATATACGCTTTTGAATAAATTCGGCCAGTAATATTTACTGCTAATAGCCTTCACTAACTTATCTCGTCCAAAATGACCATTATTATCGTGATATGCCTTTAAGACTTCTTGTTCTAAATGTTTCGGAATATATTTTCTTACTCCTTCACCTTTTTCACTGATATAATATAATTGATTGTCTTCTTGTAACTCTACAAACTTTCTTTTAAAACTATTTTCCCCTGTTTCTTTCAGTTTTCTTTTTATCTGTACTATCTTTGGATCTAATTCTTGTTCTGTTTTCATATCAAACTGTTCTAAATGTGGGTCTTCTGTTCTAGGTTCAGACTCTTGATCCGATGGCAAACTCTCAAATTCTTCCCTATTTATTATGGCAGAATCTAATATATTTACTTGCCAGTTTCGATCGTCTATGTCTGGTTCAATTTCATCTTCCGTGTTTCCTGATGACTGTGGGTACGGGATTCTAGACAAAAGATCGGCGCACGTATTATGTTTCCCTGACACATATTCAACCCTAGCATTGTACCCTTGTAAATTCAATGCCCAGGTTTGTATTTTCCTATTTTGTATTGGTGCTTCTAATATCGACTTTAATGGCATGTGGTCAGTTCTAATAATGAAATTGGCGTTATGTAAATAGTAATTTAATTTTTGAAGAGCGTAGTGTATAGCATATGCTTCTTTCTCAATAATTGGCCATTTCTTTTGAGTTTTGCTGAGTTTATGAGACAAGAAATAGATTGGTCTTTCATTTTTAACCCCTGGTATTCCAGATTCTTCTCCTTCATATGGTTGAACCAAACATGCTCCTATTGCGTTGTCTGAAGCATCTGTGTATAATATTAGCTGTTTATTCAAGTCTGGATGTGTCAATAATGGTACCACCGTTAAGCTATCTTTTAAAAGTTCGAACGCTTTTTGACACTCATCATCCCACTTAAACCTAGCGTATTTTCCCGTTAAATTCGTAATAGGTATTGCTATCCTTGAAAAGGCTGGTACAAACCGTCTATAATACGCACACGTTCCTATAAAAGCACGCACTTCCTTAACGTTAGTGGGAGGAGGTAACTCTTTAATAACTTTTATCTTTTCCTGGTCTGGTTTAATACCTTCCCTATTTATTATATAACCTAAATATTTTGTTTCTGTCTTTAAAAACTGGCACTTACTTAGCTTTAATTTAACTTCATGCTTTCTTAATCTGTCAAATACTAGTCTAACATGTTTCAAATGATTCTCTACATCTCCTTTCGTAAAAATCAATACGTCATCAATATATGCCAGGGCAAAACTTTGCATACCGTCTAGTACTTCATTTATTAAGAACATATAGTGAGATGGTGCATTTTTGAGACCGAATGGCATACGTAAGAATTCGTAAGAACCCATATGAGTACAAAAGGCACTTTTCTTTTGCGCGTCCTTCGACATCGGAATACACTAAAATCCTGCCCTTGCATCCAGCGTTGTGAAATATGTAGAGCCATTAAGTAACCCCAAAATATCATCAATCACCGGCAATGGGTACGCTACATTCTTAGTAATTTTATTTAACGCCCTATAGTCGCAGCAGAACCTGTTCGTACCATCAGACTTGGCTACTATGACGACCGGAGATGACCATTCTGATTTTGACCTTGTTATTATGCCTGCTTTCAACATATCTTCTATTGCCTTTTCTACGACTTCTCTATTTCTTAATGGAGTTCTGTATGGTTTTAAACTAATTGGTGGATGATCTCCCGTGTCTATTTCCATCGTAACTGTTTGTGTCTTACCCAATTCTAAATCATTTATCGCAAACACATCTTGATTTTGCTTTATAAGTTTTTCTAACACTTCCTTATTTTCTGGCGAAGTTTTTAATTGTGCTAACAATTCTTTTTCTCTTGTTACTTTGTCTAGTGAATGTATTTGTGCTGTATTTCTTCTATATGGATGGATCAATTCATCCATTCTTACGTTCCCTTTTCTTCTGCATCCGCGTCTATTATTAATTCTTTCACTAGAGGTTTCTGAATAACTTATACCTGCCATATTTACTCTATCTGTTGCCAATATGTCACTAACGTTATGTTCTAGCTTGGCTATTACACATCCTCTGTATAATTTAATTTCTCTACCTGTGTTATTTATAACCATTACTAGAAATGTTAAACTTTTATCTAATTCTATTATTCCATCCGGAACTTCTAAACCTGGCTCATCAATTATTTCATTTTGCAATTCCGTGATTCTGACTATGTTTCCTGCTACATAATACGGGTTTCTCTTCAGTCTTGCTTGTATCAGATTAACTGACTGTGGTTTTAAATTCATGGTCGTTTTGACTCTAACTAGTGTCGACACATGCATATCTTCTTCTAGATCTACGTAAACGTCTTGGAATTTTAATTTATGCAAATCAAATAAAAGTCTCACCCCATTTTTCAATAAAAAATCTCGTCCCAATATCATATTTCTATTTAATTCTTTAACCACATGAAACATATGCCTGACATTTATCCCTCCTAATTTCAAATTTATCATCGTTTGTCCTATCACTTTTAACTTTTGTCCCGTTACCGAATGAAGATTCTCCTGAATTCTAAATATTTTACAATTTTTTAACATTCGATATAAAAATGCTTCTTTAATCACGCTAACTTGTGCTCCTGAATCCACTAATGTTCTAACTTTATATTTTCCTATCTGTACTATACATGAGCTAGGATCTACCATATTTAATGACAATTGTTTTACCTCGTCTTGTTTTTTATTTCTAAATGTTCTATTATACTCATCCTTTGGGTTTTTTATATATTGATGCCCTTTTTGGATCTTACTATCTTCCCTCCTACTGCCGACCCTATTCAGTAAGCGGGATGCCCATTTTCCTGATTTCCTGACCTTCTAAAATTTCTCTGTATTTCTCCAGAATTCCAATTTACTGGTCTGCCATTTGCAATTCTATTCTGTATACTCGACTGAACACCTCTACTATTTTGCGTATTCGATGGGCCACTTCTGTTACCACAAAAGCGAAAAATGTGCCCCCGTTTATGACACCCCCAACAAACCACATTCGAGTTATTTGTGTTTCCTTCCATGTTTCTTACAGTATTTCTCACTTGTCCTCTTCTATCTTGATTATATACGTTCTCGTTTCTTTGTACCATCTGTATTTCTCCTCGTCTTCCTCTCCATCCATGTCTATACTGTCCTATTTCCATAGGTTCTTCAATTCTATCTTCTGAACTACTACCTAACTCTCGTCCTACTCTTAACCTAAACCTCCTCCTCAAGCTTTCCTCTTGTATAGCGATATCTACCGCTTGTGACAATCTTGCAGGATTCTCTCTTAATAATTTAAATTTCAATCCATCTGACCTAATCCCATCAACAAAAATCCCTACTAACATCCGTTCCACTTCTTCAGCTCGTACATTCTGTCCTAAAAATGACTCTTCAGCTAAATTGATTAACCTGTCACTGTATAACTGAACACTTTCTGTGCTGCTTTGTCTAGTCTGTCGCAATACTGAGAATGCGTGTTGTGGATCAGTAATTTCAGCATATTTTCTTGCGAGATCATCTTTAAATTCTTCTCAGGTTTCACCTCCTGCTGCCTCTAATTTTCTTCTTATATGGTCAGAAACTGGACTTGTACTTGTTCTGTATGCCAAATTCTTTTTCTCCCCATCTGTAGCGTTTATTAAATATGCATGTTTCTCAATAGAAATGATCCATTTCTTAAACTGATTTGCTTGACCACTAAATCTTTCAACATCACTGTTTACATTTTGTTGTCTTAACACTGCATCCAACCTTGATATTGCCCCGCCAACTCCAGTCAGTACCTGTGAAAAATCTTGTGATTCCATCCTAAAATCTATAATTATCAAGCAACATACAAATATTTCAAACAATGTTAATTTCAAATTCAGCAACAATACATAATCTGTTAATTACTCTAATATTATCTAATTAACTTAACTAAGGCCTCCAATCGAAGATCCTGACGAAGAATATTCCTGTTTCAATCCTGAATTTTGATAAAAGAATTTAAATGAGCTACTGATTCAGAATTACCTACACCACATTAACAAAGGACTCTAATCAACCTCGTTGAAATGAGCAGAACAAAGAAGAGCCTCTGGATTTCTTTCCATAATAATTTAATCGAAGTCGAAGTTAGTTCTTTCCAATTAATTCCTGACGAAAATTATGCTCGATACCAGGCTCGCAACAAGACTGCTTGTTTACTTGCTCGATTAACTGTAGATTCCCTTCAAGTAAGGTCACCTTCACGCAAACGACAACTGCTTACGACTTCAGCAAAAAAAAACTCAGTTTCCAACAGCCATCTGGGTTTTTCATATATATATATATATCAGCGCAAACGTAATCCAGTCAACAACAATTTGATTTAAAGCTGACGCTATCCAATCTCTTATTTTCATGTGGGACTCTCGCCATGGTCAGTTTAAAGTGCTTTATCTTATAAGTTGAGACAAATTTCATCAATGCCTTCTAAATGTGAAGTGACTGTAGAAAGTATTGCAGATCTTGATTTCATAATTATGAAACTTGCACCATAACCTTGACTTCACCTTCAACAGTCCCACGGGTTAAACTTCATAATTTGTACTGATTTTTGATGCAGAACGGCATTACTTGATCAATTATACAAGCATTGGTCAATTCTCCAGTTAATTTATAGGATTAAATATGTAACAACATCAGTCTTTCAAAAAAATAAGTTTATCAATCAAACCTTTTTGAGCGCTGTTCTTGAAAATGGAACTCCTTGTTAAACAGGTATACAATAACTATCAACAGGCGGCTTTCATCTGTTTCGTTTCTCAATATTTACAAACTTCCTTCTCCAGACGCCCAGACACAACAATTTTCCATAGCGTAGCGGTACTCTCTCCGCGACCTCCCATGTTTCAGACTTTCACGGCACCAAATCAACCTGCTGTCATAGTGTGGTCAAGACAGGTTAAGCACGTGATCGTATAGGACCCAAGTCTCCGCGTTGTTATAAACATAGTTTATTGGCCGAATAGTTATACTACAGCACACATGATGGTAGACTCCCTGCCCGGTGTTGACATGTCTTCCCGCTGGCCCCAAGTGACGTGTGTGTTCTCCTAGATACACTTCTTCATTCGTGCACACACGTTCACTATGGTTTTCCCCCTAGTCAAGGAATGCGCAGCATTCCTTAACTCTTTACTCCTAACCTAATTCCCTCACTGTTACATATACATGAGTGGAATAGAAAGAAAAAGCAGCGGCTGCAGCAGGGTATAACAATACGAATTTGAAACAAATAGGTATATTAAGCTCCTGCGAGAAGAAACGTACTAAACATCAACACGTTGCACATACCTTACAAGGGGATCCATCGTATCGCGAAATACAGGTGAAAATCCGAAATCAGAAGCACTCAATAAATATATAAAATGAATAATAAAATAAAATAAAATAAAATACACACAAACGCGTACAATATGACACACATGACGGCCGATGTTTCGATTCTCAGAATCTTTGTCAAGGACAGGACACCATAGATAGCTAAGACAATGAAATACAGCAAACAAAGAAAAAAATACAGCTACTCCGACGCCATGTGGGGCAGAAAAGGTGGTTTTGCCAGCTGCGAAGGCGCTCGTTGGCTGCAGAGTTAAAAGTGGGTTGGCAGATAGGATTTAAGTAGCCAAAAAATATGCGAACAGTCCGCTATGAAAATATAGGGGTGTGGGGACAGTTAGGTGTAGATATGATGGGGAACGAACGAACGAACGAACAAACTTTATTTTCAAAGGGTTAAGAATTGGGCACGCAGGCCCGTCTAACATTCTGCCCTTCTATCACTCTCTTTCATACATTATTTCATTCACACATCATTCAAGGCTAACAGAAAACAGCAAAATATAAAAGATATGCATTATAAAGGCATGGGCAAAATGCGAACATCAAAACTACACGACACATCAATATTAGATAATGATCTGACACTTGTTATTAGCCATGTGGAATATACTGGCCTACCAAAAGAAGACTGGCTGTTATACTAGGGTTTTGTTATTATTATTATTATTATTATCTCTATTATTAAAGGGGAAGGTAATCCGTATTGAGATAGTGTTCGAATAATTTGCGATTATATGAATAGGGATTGGTGATGTCTTTGATTTCTTGTGGAAGATTGTTCCACAGTTGAGCTGCAGAGTACGTTAAGCTTGTTTTGTATAAGTCAATCCTAGGCTTCGGAATGTGTAATATATTTAAACGTTTACTGTGTCTAGCATTATATTTAAACAAGGGGAGGGGGGGACAGCATAGTAATAGATAGTGTAAACAATGGGGGAAGATGGCACAGTTATACCGTAGCGTCCACAACAGTATTGATACCTGCTGGATGGATGCATCCCAGATTGTTGATTAGCTGGCATTCAATTTTGAGCCTAACGGAGCCTTTGGAATAGCAGGGTTTTAATGCAGAGACACATACATCGTCGACTCCATTATGGTTGGAGGAATTCAAATGGTTGGGGACAGGTTTGTCAGCGCCCTTATTTATGTCTCTGAGGTGTTCTCTAAAACGGTCAGCAAGACGTCTGCCAATTTGGCCAATGTATTTTATGTCACATCGTTTGCAGATGATGGCATAAATCAGATTGCGGGATGTACAAGTGAAAGAATCTTTCAATGTAAAGGTACCAAGGGGAAATGCGATCTCTGGTGTCTGAACAACGTATGGGCATGTCAAACAGTTCTTACGATGGCATTCGAAAGTGCCCACAGATGAGGTAACCGTGGGGAGGCGACTATGCATAAGGTGGTCTCTGAGGCTCTGGTTACGGTGGGAAATTACCCTAGGGCCATTGGAGAATACCTCACGAGTGGTTGGATCGGATTCCAAGATAGACCAGTGTCTCAGGAAAATGTGCTTGATGACATAGGCATGTGGATGGAAGGTGAGGATGAACTTGGGTTCATTGTTCGGAGGTGGCGTTTGTTTGACGAGGGACATTTCCCGCGAGACGGGTTATGCGACAGAAAGCTGTGGACAAGATGTCCTCTGGGTAGGACAGTCTGCGGAAAAAGTCAAGCATTTCATGGGCTCTCTCGAGGAAGTCATTATCATCCTGACAGATACGACGAAGGCGGAGTAGCTGGGAATATGGGATGGAATCTTTGCAGCTTTTGGGGTGGGATGAGCTGTACAGAAGGAAACCGTGAGCATCAGTAGGTGTGTAGTACACGGAGACAGACTATTCTTGCATGTTTACTCCTGCTCATGGACAAGTTTTTGGGGGTGGAGTAGAGGAATTGTCATCTGTTGATTAGTGTATTGTTTAATAGAGCTGTTCGTGTCAGGTCAGATACCAAGTGCTAGCATGTGACGTAAAAAAATTACGAACAATTTACTGTTGATAGTTGCAGCACAGAGACACAAGTGTGGAAAGTTTGCAATCGAACGAAGTGTAACACAGTTGAAGGCTATTCCTCGCCGCCAGGCCATTGGGTATCTTATTTTTACAGAGCATTCGACACTCAATGGACGACGTGGTCCATATTCCGTAGTTATGGGCTCGGTTCGATTACAGACCTACCTAATAATGATACCTGTGTTTAGAGGTATCAAGTTGACCGTGCATTCAAGTACACTTCTTCCTGCAACTATTAGTGTGTGTGTGTGTGTGTGTGTGTTGTGTGTGTGTGTTTTTTTTTTTTTTTTTTTGCCTCAATATAAAATTCAATATCTCAGTAACCATCTGAGGTAAAATGATGAGATTATCATTATGACCACCCAACAAAAAAAAATTTGTTCTAGAGATTTTACAGCAGATTTTAAAGTTAGTTTATATGCGGTATATTAATTACGATTTAGAAATTACGTCCATGATTTTAACAATATTACAGCTTCACCAAGAGACGTCCCGGCAGATTTTGAAATTTTCCCGTGATTTCCGTTTTGAATCAAACAGCGCGAAGATTCAGAGGTGTCTCCAAATGGGGGTTCTTTCATGAAACGTGATTATATAAATAAACTAGCTGACCCGGCCCGGATTCGCCCAGGCCCTGGAGGGGATCTATCTATCTATCAGTCTGTCTGTCTGCTTGTTTGTCTGTCTGTCTGTCTGTCTGTCTGGCTGACCCGGCCCGGCTTCACCCAGTCCCTGGTGGGGAGCATCTCATTTTATTCATATACGTAGTCATATAAGCTCTCCCGTTCCCGACTATCTGTTTGTCTGTCTATCTGTCTGTCTGTCTGTCCCGGCCCGGCTTCACCCAGTCCCTGGTAGGGAGCATGTCATTTAATTCATTCATATAAGTAGTAAAATAAGCTTCCGTTCCCGACTATCTGTCTATCTATCTGACCCGGCGTGGTTTCGCCCAGCTCCTGGCTCACAGTAACTTAAAAGAATGTCCTTCCACACACCATTCATTATTTTTAATGAAAACTGTTTTTAATCACCGACATGACAGTTGATAAGTTTTGTAAGCAGAAAAAGATGGGTTAAAATGTTATGCATAATGCATTATTTTTATGCAAACTTTAAAAATACCTTAAAGATTATATCATTATTTAATATAACTCATATGCCTAAAAATAACTATAGACAAAGAGTTTAACAATAGTGCAGGTAAGTCCAACAATATGACTATAAAGTATATAGAAATGTTATTAAAAGTTATGCCCCTTGAAATAACTTTTCTAGAGTGAAGTCCTCCTGCTATATAGACATTATATAATGAAAATGGAAAAGTAAATGTTATTAAATAAGTAGAAGATTTTACATTAAGAAATTATTATAGTCGGTTGCACAGGAATGAAAGGAAGACGTGTAGAAAATTTCATCTCAATCGGAGGTACCGTTATCGAACGCATCCAAGACCCACAAACCCACAAACATACACTCTGTTTTATAGATATAGACTAGCTGACAAGGCCCGGCTTCTGGCGGGGATCTATCTATCTATCTATCTATCTATCTATCTATCTATCTATCTATTTATCTATCTATCTATCTATCTGTCTGTCTGTCTGTCTGTCTGTCTGTCCGTCCGTCCGTCCGTCCGCCCGCCCGCCCGCCCGCCCACCCGACTGCCTGCTTATCTATCTATCTATCTATCTATCTATCTATCTATCTATCTATCTATCTATCTATCTATCTATCTATCTATCTTGTGAGATATTCCCAGCCAACTCACAGCCTTCAACTTCATAGTTCTGATAAAAACGGCACGCCATACTTTTGCGCTGCGCAGAGACGATCAATCAAAACATGCCTATTGCCGAAAACAGCAAGCGGAAGCCGCTAGGCACAATTGTCGGGGAACAGGTAATATGACTCTCACTTTAGATTGTAAGTTCACATGTTGTGTTCAAGCCTAGCATGTGTTCTGGGTCCTCGGCAGGCAAATCTTCATTGTGTGAACAATCTATTCTTGAAGCAAGGTAATACAATCGTTACATTTATTATAATGCTGATGTACTGTTTAAAATGTCTACAAATGATCATAGTCTAATTTTGTGTTCTTGTGGGATTGAAAACAAGCGCCATGTTTCTGTTTACTGAACTTGTTAGTAGAAACTTCAGCTAGACACTCTGTTGTCATTGACTACTAAAGAATATTTCCTTACATTCTGTTGCTATCTACTATTAAAGAATACTTTCGCACATAGTTTACGAGAGGCGGTTAAAGGAGATTTCTTTACATTCTTTACATTCTTGTACACAGGCGGCTAAAGAGTATTTTCATTCTGTTGCCATGTGCTGGCAAAAGAATATTTCTATTTTGTTAACACGTGCTACTAAAGTATATCACTATATCTCTTTATAGTCGGTTACATATGCGACTAAAAGAAGATCTCTGTATATTTTGTGACAATGTGCCAAGGAAGAATATTCCCTTATATTATGTTACAATCTGTATATATTTACTTTTCTCAATATATGAATAATGTGCTTTTCAAATGTACTTGCTGAACATTGATGCTTTCACAGAGGAAATGTAGATTAAGAGTCTATCTCTTTAAAACCATGTACACTGACTCACACCTGTAGGGATGTGTATATATCTTGTGATTCTGTTATTCACATTTTTCCCCTGAATATGTGTTGTGAAATTGTCATGTTTTGTTCTGAGAATAAATGTTCATTAATAAGAGTTGCACCATATACCCAAATGTTAGTCGGACGTTGCACACACCGACAACCTTACGTAGTCATATGATGATTAGGTTGTTCTTACGGTCAAGGGCATGCCAGTTATATTCTGAAATATGATTGGAAAACAGCCCATTTCTGTCTATGGGCATGAGATAACCTAAAATCTTGGGTGGTTTAACAATGTCATCCCCCAGCCCTTTGTTTAGAAGAGACCGCGGGGAATGACCATACTTGTTTTGTTTAAACCAGTGCGTATGCTAAATACATAACACGTATAAAGGCAGTTATATCAATACATTATGATGATGATGTTGATGAGATTATATGGTGGACAATTAACTCTCAACACTTGAGGATGATGGTGATAGGCATTGGAGATCTAAGCTGAACCCAGAGAAAATAGTATGAGCTTATTTACAGGCACCTGATGATGACAGTGATGATGATGATTTTATAAGGTTGACCATTAACTCAACTTACATCCATCTCAACACACCTTGTCTTATCAAGCAACAGTTTCAACCTATCTCTGGCTTACTAGGAAGCGTCACTACATGCACCTTTCCCATGCATCTACCATAGTATGCATCTAGTTCAACCCACTTTCATCACAATATACCTTGATCTTAATCACATCATGCCTCTACCACAACATAACTTCTGCACAACATGTCTGTTATATCCTGGATGACTTTGAATCAACTTAATGTAATACAACCAGATGACCTGATCACAATCAGACTCCCTGGTCTTAAAGTTATGACTTATTATATTTTTATTTGTCCTGGTTGCACCCAGAGTTGATCCCATCAGGACCATACAGCATGATATGATGGATTGAATGCCATCTATACAGATAAGAGGGATGTGACCTCACTATATAGGAGACACATGCTTCCCTCTCTTGTCTTATTCTTTTTTTTTGTCTTTATTTTTTTTTTTTTTTTTTTTTTTTTCTTGACATGTTTTATGATTTACTGATATGTAAATTGTAGGCAAATGCTTATGAAGTTGTATTTTGTTTGGACCATCAGATGGGGCGCTTAACTGAAAGCCTACTGTTGTGAAGATGCGGTCTTGGTTGCTGAGGGCGGTAAACTTGTATGTCATGTCCATCTTTTGCCAGCCCAAATAGTACAACCCATTTCCTTGCATCATCCACACCACCCCCATCCTACCAAGATCTCACCCATGTAACCCATGAACCCACTGAGAATTCCTGATGATCCTACTGAAGAACTTTATCACCCCTCACTTACATAAGAGATGACCCTCTGCTAGAGAACTGGTTCCAGGGAAGAAGCAGAATCATATACAACTTAAGTACCTACCGGCAGATATCAGCTACACCGGTGATATATATATATCCTTTTTTTTTTTTTTTTTTTGTAAAGCGGTATCTACTTAGTGATGCATTATGATACTTTAATGTAGTGTGAATAAATCAACTGTTGGATTTATGTTTCCCATAATTATGCATTCACACCAGTTGGTAATCTTTGTAAACCTGACCATGTTTTTCCCAGAGATGTACTCCATGTAAAAAATAATATATTTGGTTGTCATAATTTTTGATTTATTACACTTTATGTTACCAGACCATTTGTTGATTGATTCTTACATATTGTTTGTAAACACAAATATTATGTGATGTCACTGTATGTCCTGTTTATACTGTGAAGGGTTTGTCATGATATTGTTGGTCTGGTCTATCAAATACTTGTGTATTATAAATCATATGTGACCATATTAATTTAGACCGTATGAGGGCGGACACCTGCACACTAGCACCTTTTCCCTAGTGATAGAAAAGGGCATCCAATTTTGGGATAGTGGCAACAGTCCGTGGTCTCCACCCCTTTCCAAGAAGCTTAAACTTATATCTATATATATATATTTTTTTTTTCATTAATTCGTGTAGATACAACACATCCTTAGTATCTTCACGTGGGGGCACGAGCCAATAAAATTTAGCTTCCAGAAGGTGATCTTGATAGAGGATAGGAACCCATCCCCTTTGGGCTTACCCTGATAGTCTGTCTGTCTGTCTGTCTGTCTGTCCGCCCGCCCACCCGACTGCCTGCTTATCTATCTATCTATCTATCTATCTATCTATCTATCTATCTATCTGCCTGCCTGCCCGGCCGCTTGCCTGCCTGCTTATCTATCTATCTATCTATCTGTCTGCCTACCTGCCTGCCTGTCTGCCTGCCTGCTTATCTATCTATCTATCTATCTGCCTGCCGGCCGGCCGACCGACCGACCCACCCACCTACCCAGTCAGCCAGCCAGCCATCCACCCACCCACCTACCTTTCTGCCTACCTACCTACCTACCTACCTACCTTTCTGTCTGTCTGTCTGTCTGTCTGTCTGTCTGTCAGCGCTATTAAATATTGATAAAAGTTACCGGAAAAAACGTCAGGACCATGTGTTGAAAGAGGAAGAGGACTATTGGAGAAAGTATGGATTGAAGGTTGTATGTTCGATTCCGGGCCGCGTCCTTCATTTCAAGAGTGCATTTTTTTCGGACACTCCCGAGGGTCGTCGCTGGAGCTACGGAGTTCGTGCTTTGTGCGACGCTTTCCGCGCTGCGGAAAGAAACTGAGCCATATGGGATAATAACCCGGTGCAATGCAGCCGACACTGTCGATTGTAAGCTACTTCTTTCATTGCACCCACTCCCATACGAATCCGGATACGCCTTTGTTTGTCATCTGAATTTGCAGGTCCCCATTACCGTAAACATAACTTTTTTAGCGAGAAATCACTAGTTGTTAAGCAAAACATCAAAGAAATGTCGCCGCTTTAAATGATTTAAGTTGTTTTTGGGCCTATCAAAGACATATTCCTTGGGTGGGGGTGAATATAAGACAGCTGGAAAAATTTCATAACGATGCAACAGACAGTTTTCAAAATAATTGATCGTGAATGAAGGCAAACAAATGTGGACATACTATAGGACTGTCCTCATTTGGGGATGACAGATTATAAACCCAGTTTGATAACCATAGCTTTCATGTGTTATGTTGTCTAGTGTGTCCCTTGGTCTCTACTTTGTTCTACTACCTCTATGAGCGCCAACAAATACTTCTGAATTTGTTCACGGGCTAAATTGTCTTGAGTATGTTCATTGAGTCGCCAAGTTCACAAGTATAGCATGTGTCTACTAAATGTTTTGCGTATCCTTTTACAGGACTTAGCTGTCAACAGCAGCATCTTTCAGCTGTATGTTGATCTCTTGGCAAGATTACGCTCAGTAGTTTGCCATTGCTTTCTGAGCGGCCGGCTCAGTATCCGCAAGTCACGAGCGGGGGTCGAACCACCTCAGTTCTCGCTCCGCTGCGAGACTCTGCGTGATAAACGGGATTACAGAGAGAAAGTGTTGTAACCCCACAGCCAGAGAGACCGGCATGTGTCTACTATTGTGTGCAAATCCATGTAAGACCATGTAAGACCTTGATTACTGCCATTGTTTCCATTATTGAGGCTACTCGCGCGCTCAGCACAGGCACCGATTGATTCCTAAAGTTTTGCAACTTGTGCTTACAGAGAAAGCCCTTGCACTGTTTGCCGTGAATTACTGATCTATCAGAAACCCTAAAGCGTCCTCCTCTCGTGCTTTCCTTTTTACCACATGGTATTTTACAATAGGATCATGATCCCTCCCCCGATGTGTCTCCACCTTGCCGTGGTGGGGAAGCTTGCGTGTCCCATCGACCCCATGTGCTTGCCGATGAGTGAAAACTACATATCGGACGGCTCGTGGGATAGGGACCAGACTAAGAGAGACACAACCTGCTGCTCTGCAGGTAAGACTGAGGATAGCAGTCAAAATCAGGCAAACGATCCCTAAATCTCAGTCCGGGCATAACCTCTAAGGTTCCCATCCGAGGTGTATGGCTGAACGTCTCTAAGCCATAAACTCTCGGAAGTGAGAGCCTGGCCGACACAAACCTACATCAAAATTGTGATGATGTGCTGACAACGCTACATGCTCAGCGCAGATTCGTTCGATGGCTCTTAGCTGGGGGATATGAGGTATCCCCGGATGAAAGGGCCTGACCGTTACTCGCCCACAGACGCACGGAGGTAAGGTGCTGAGCCGGCAGCACATGTAGCCTACCTCGTGAGTGAGTAAAAAAGGTGGAAAAACACCTCGGTCGCACGTCTCGCAGACGTCCGATAGTCTGTAACCACGCTCATGGAGTGAGTGTAGTCAAAGGTGGAAAATTGTCTCGTTGACACGAAATGGAACGGTTGTCTTGCGAATCCATTACGTGGCAGCCCGAAGCGAAAGCTTGCTGTGTGGAAGCCGAAACAAGAGTCTCGAAACCCGAGGAAGGCTAACCTTATTAAAAAATGCCCGCCGGAAGCCGGAAGTGTCGTCCTACGGGTGGCAAACTAAAAATTGACACTACGCATTTACGTCCGAGTGAAACGTCTCGTCCGAATGTCTCTCGTGCTAGGAACAGCTCTGACTACCTAGTTTCCGAATGCCGCTCTTGTTCGGAACAGCTCTGACTAGGTAGTTTTCCTAATGTCTGTCGTGCATGGAACAGCTCTGACGGGCGCAACGACAAGCACATGTCCGAAAACTCGCTGAGTGGATACCGTCTGCAAACCTGTCTGGTTTGTGCGGGAATGGCCCGGGGCAAACAAAATGACCAATATATTGAAGTGATGATTTAAAGCAGCCATGAGCAGGACGTGACGATTCCCTCGGCTAGCCCAGAACCAGGGCGTTATGTGTCGGCCCTGCAACTATGGAAGCAACCTTGGATGGCGGAAAATGCTATGGACTGTCCCTGCCTTCCTTTGAGGGATGACCGTTGTCTTCGACCGTTCTAACTTGGCCAGCATGTTTGTAGATGGCACCACAAAAGTGAGAGTCTCCCAGGAATGCTACCTGGTCAAAAAAGCACGCTAAAGTCGATGTGTTGGCCTACGGGTTTCGGCCCAAGGGCGCATAACAGACACACCGCAATCACATCTGAAAAAACACTCCGGATAAACGAAAAGAAGAAGAAGAAGAAGGATCATGATCCCTGCGGCTCTTGTCACCTGTGGTATGAATTGAAATGGTGGTGCCAATATTGACAGGCATTTTTATTCACTTTCTTCCAAAAATAATATCTATAGGTTAACATAACTGCTGGATAGCATCTTCAACCCCGTCATTCCATGACTTGTCTCTCTGCAGTCCAGTTCCTTTAGGTATTGGAGGGAGAGACATGGTGGAGCGCATATCGAGCACCGGTCTACAGTTTGATAAACGCACGAGTTTGGCAGTTTCACTATGTTGTCCATATAAGGAAAATGAAGATGGTATCTCATGGTTCGACATGATATATCTCTAGTGCATCCAAGAATAATCTGATAACTTTATTATTCAGCTTTTCAAGTCTCTTTGTGTTTGTGCCGTTCTGATTGTCTGGATGGCCATGGTATACTCAACCATCGGGAGATGCAGCCTCTGGTACAAAATTATCAGCAGATGTTCAAAATTCGTCGCCGCTATAACTGTCAATGCCGATACACCTTTTCTTGCCTTATTTATGTTGCTTATATGATCTTTAAATCATCATTATCATGTACGATGCCGACAAGCGTAGGCGATCATGATTTGCCATCTCACACGATCACCAGAGTCGTGGATCAGCTCTGTGTTCTTGTCTCAACCATACTACGTGACCAAGCCATCCAGGTTATTACAACTCCACCTTCCCCTTGTTCTTTTCCCCTCAATCTTGCCATTTGTCAGCAAGTTCTATGATATATTTCTTCTCATAAAAAATTGTGACTGTCTACGTCTAATTTCTGTAATCGATTTACGGTTTTAATTTGTTTCTTGTAGGACTTGGTCATTAGATCTTTAAATACTAGACAGCAAATATTTCAAAGATCTGTACCTTTCAGTGTTTTATCCTCATAGTTTCACAGACAGCATTGTTGTATTGACTTCGTTATCATTGTGTGAGAACTAGGTTAGGTCGCTCTGGAGGGATCGACAGTTACTCCGCCAGTGTTTACCAAGATGATATCGGATCTACTTCTTGCTGAAGCTCTTAGACAACACGTTTTCTTCTTGTACCAAGTGTTTCGCAAACATCAGATTTATAGAAGCCGTGGCAAGTTTCGAGACCGTCTGATAACCATATCAAGTGCCATGTGCGAAGACCGTAGCATTGCGCTTTGTTTCAGTGTTCAATCTGTATCCTCCCAGCAAGTTAGGCAGTAGATGATATTTCTAGTCCGTGTACTGTAAATCCTGGGGATGTTCTCTATACTATTGCCGATTATATGTTGTAGCGTGGTCATTCTCAACCCGCTGGTATGTTTGTCACTTTTCCCGCGTTTTGCTATTGAAATTAAGTAACTGTGTAGCCGTCTCTCGGGGATCATCCCGTCACTAATGCTGAAAACTTCCAATGCGCTGATGGCGAATAACGAGACTAAACTCCTACATCGGTATTACGTTGGAATTCAACGTTGACTTCTCGTTCAGCAAGCAACGACAAACTACCGAATGTACAATTGCCTAGACCTAGACAATCAACCTGGATTGATAGTTACATCCTGCAAAGGACATGCAATAAATAGTTGTATGGTTTTTTTTTTTTTACCTCGCACACGAGTTATCTCCTTTCTCTTCGTACCAGCTTAAGACGGCAAGTTGAATACATTTAAAGAAAACAACAAGCAATTTAAGTTGTTTTCTTTGTTACATCTTCGTAGTAGAGTTTGTCCTCAAAGATAAACAAACAAATAAAAGAAAGAATTAAAACAGGGGGAAATAGGTTCCCTCTGTTATGTGTATGTTGAACACTTATCATACTTATAGCAAAAGAAGAATCCATTACATGCACATCTATTGTCCGGATTTTACAGACAAGGGAAACAACCGCATTATTTGCCGCAAGAATGTTCACGGGCAGTTACACAACTACATTTTTTTACACCCATAGATGTCTAATGTGAATTTACAAGACAACATAAATCATCTCATTATTCAAGAAAAAAAGTTAAGTTTGAAGAATTATGAAACAAAAATTATGGTAACATCTCATACTTTAAACAAAACCACTATGTACAGTGTTTGAACTGAATTAGCTGGAATGACATTATAATGTTAATGCTACATCGACGCTAACACGGAAATGTTTATCGGACTAGCCCTCCTCATAGGCTATTTTTATGCCCACGAATGGTTGGTACTCAACGGGTACCTTCCAGCACCCTATCCTGGATGGAGGCTATTCTGAATCATTTCTGCGGCCTGAAGATTCATGTGTGGGCCTCGGCTTGCACATGGACCTAGAAGGCAAGAAAAAAAGATTATAAAAAAAAAAAAAAAAAAGATTTTTATCTGGCTGTGAACAGTGTGGCGTTTATAATGTGCCTTTTCTGGTCAGAGCGGCTGAGAGAGGGGTTTAGCTATCAGACCGCAAACACAAATCACTAGCTGCGCTTATGGACCATGTGTGTACCTCGGTCCGGGTGTGAGCTAAAGGTCTCCAAAAACATTGAGTGATCGCTTCTCAGCTTCTAGCTAAAACAAACGTTTTGCAGCGCTTGAACTGGTCAGACTGAGCGAGAGGATTTCATAATCAAAATGATAAACTCGCCAATTACTACTAGCAGTTGTGTGGCTTTCGGCCCTTATGTGGGCCTAAAAGGATACACAAAAAGTATTGCTTCCTTTTTGGCTGTGATTAAAGTGTAGTTCTGGTACGCTTGATATGGTCAGAAGAACCGAGAGACTTTCACTACCAAACATACACACGAAGTACACGAGTATTATTTCGGCCCATGTGTGCGCCTAAAATACTAAACAAACTACATTGTTTATTAAAGTCCCGAGGTTTCTTCTTATAATTTCAGTCCGCGTGGCTGTGTTGATCATGTCTGACTCAAGTCTTCTGTCTCGTGTGCTATTGATGCTCCACCATGCCACGATGTCAAACTGTCCATCATCTCGTGAAATGCTGCCTTTGCTTGGGCTTTCATCATTTAACTTCCTTAATACATCTTACATCTATTGTTCTAAAGTACCCAAAAACGTATGCACATTGAAAAGTGTCAAATAATGACGCTTAAAAAGATGTTAATATCCTATTCAGAGTGATTTTGTTATGTCCACGAAGTCTCAATGCATCATTAGGGTTTTAACAACACTGTGCAGAGGCGTGGAAATAGTCTAGTTGCTAGATTCTTGCCTGCCGTCCCAGTGGCCATGGGCTTGACCACCAATCGTGGTGTATTATAAAATATTACCTGGGCTCACAGATCCATCCAGTCTAAATAGGTTACACGAAAATGTCTTGGTGAGTGATGGCGACAGTCTGGTATTAACCACATCATTTCTAGAATGCCGATTGGTCTGTACCAGGGGTCACCAAACTTTTTTCACAGCCGGCCGGATAACACAAAATGACGAGCGCGGACCGCTTACTCATTCTGTATAATACGAGCTTGCACCTGTCTCCGCAGCGAAAGTCTTACGGACGAGGTTCGTAATCCCGTATACCCGCGTTCGAAACACAGCTGCGAGGGATTTGGCATCAGACTACGTTGCGCTGGTTTTTTACACTGTGGTATGGGTGCCGGTCGTTCAGAAAGCAATGGCAAACTACTGAACGTATACTTGCCAAGTCATCAACAACAGCAACAAATGCTGGTATTGACTGCAAATGTCCTGTAAAGGATATGCAAACTAGCCAGCCAGAACGAAAACTCTTGGAAATAAGACGATAAACTAAGTTATTCATGGGTGAATGGCGTGCAATGCACACAAAAAAACAAAGAATACCAACATATTGATTTACTAAAAACGTTATCACAGAAGGCGGCGTCAGCAAAACGATAGTTACATCAGACCTAGTGTGCACATATCCGAATCTCACAAATTAAGCAGCCATAAACGTTAGTGAGATTTGTGAAACTGATATATGGCTTTTATGATATCATCAATGTTTGGTTTGGAATTCCTGCATCCAATCAAGAGAATTGCTTTCAAGTGTTCATCAGCCCATCTCGTTCATGTCTTAACTTCACATACTTCATTTTTGAAAATGTTTGCACACAGACATACGTTGTGCCAAACACGGATGCCATACCAGCGGCAAATTTTTTTTTTTTCAGTTTCGGAAACTCAACATCAGGTGAGCAGCGTGTCAGGATCCCAGTATCCTGCATGATAGGAGTTAGTGTAAGACAGCTCACGACAGGCGATCAGGACAGGCAGCCTAGTGTCACCGAGTACAGGTCAACTACTAACCAGTTGAAGCCCTGTGGTTGTCGTGCCACGGTACCCCGCACGGGTCGCACGAACTATGAGAAGTGAACAACTGACCGAACATACCTGTGTCAGCCAGACGGGTTAAGGACTTCGAGACGGACGGACAGAGAGGGTTATGCTTGTGTTTCATGATCGTTGTGAGATGGTTGTAATGAGGGATAGCGTGACTGATTAGTAGAATGAGGTGTGCTTGAGGTGAGGCAGTGAGAGAGTTATTTTGTATTATTAATATTATAAGATGTATGATGCATGTATATACTGCCGTGATAATGCACGAGTTGCGCATAGTTATGAACGCAACTTCCATAAATGTGCCCAATGTAAATAGGTTACGTGAATAAAAGGGTTTACTTCATGTTGCCGCGTGTAAGAGTGTAATCATTGAATGTATATGATTGTTTCGCCCCTGTTCCGGAGAACGAGCCAAATGTTAACCTAAACAAGACCATGAAACCGCGGTAAAATTCAACAAGTGTCCTTCTCTGTGCTTCTCTTTCATCGAGTCATTTGCTTACAGATCAATGAGCTCCAACTGTAGTTCAGCTGGCACATTATCAATGTTACAATCAAACGCATTCTGGAACAAAAGAATGTCTCTCTCAATTCTGTCAAGTTCTGAAAAATCTCTCCACAAAATGCTTCTTCAAGTCACGAATAATTTATTTTTTGGAAAATCGAGGTTGACATCTTCGACGATTGTAGCGCAAAAGTCTTTGAAAGAGTGAAATTAAGAAAAGTTTTCTCCTTCAAGTTGTGCTTCAAATAATGACAGCTTTCTCCGAAATCCTGTGATGATTCTGTAGAGACCACAGACGAGGTTATTCTTTCCATAAAGTTTCAAATCCAGTTCATTCATGTGGGATGTGATGCCGACCAAAATTGACAACTTTGACAGCCAGGTAGGATCTGACAGCTGTGGATCAGCTCTATCTTGTTCAGTGAGAAAAACATCTACTTCATTTCGGAGCTTGTGAAAACGAAACAAGACTTTACCGCAGCTGCGCCACCTCACTGAGTGATAAGGCAAGTCACAGAATTCAGAATCAATTTATTCCTGTTGTTGATGTTTGGCAAGTTTACGTTTAGTAGTTTGCCATTGCTTTCTGAACGACCGGCACCCATACCACATCGTAAAAAACCAGTACAACAAGATCTGCTGCTAAATCGCGCGCAGCTGTGTCCGTAAGACCTTCGCCACGGATAACGGCGCATGTATTGTACAGAATGAGTATGCGGCCAGCGCTAGTCATTTTGTCAGTTATCGGGCCCGCCGTGAAAAAAGGTTGGTGATTCCTGCTCTATACGAACTGCACTTGGCGATGAATGTACATATCGCCGCTTTTCTTTTCCTCGTTACCTGGGAATTATGCATTTATTGATTGACCTTCACAGAGAGGAAAGGTCTTGTGTTCGATCAGTCTGGGAGCGGTTGCAAATCTGTTTAAGTGACTGGGCTTACAGGTCGACTCAGTTTAATATGGGTACCAAAGATGTACTGGTAAGTAAAGGCGGCGGGCTTTATACCCGTGTGACCCACTACTCTGGAAAGGGGAACGAAGAAGAAAAAACGTAGGTGTGGAATTAACTGCGGCCTTAGCGTGGCATTTACTATGACCCTAGTGTGTCAAGACCTAAAATTAGTGAAGGGTTAACCCATCACACCAGCCGGGCGAGTTAGTGTAGTTCATAGGGAACTGTGCTGATACAGTCGTGAACACGGTCGGATGAGGGTTGGACGCCGGCAGTCATCTTCCGCCAACAGAGGAAGAGGCTGGAAACGCATTCCTCCGTGGCTTTGTGGTCTACAAAATATGATGGCCCTATCACCTCACAGACCCATATCTTGTTCTTGGTTCCCGACAAGTTGTGGGTGTTTAAACACTTCACCCCGCAATAAAGTGTCTCCTACGAGACTACCTATTTACACACTGCGAGAACAGCATGTTAAAAGAGGTGTGGCCAGATGCGAACACTATGCAGAAAGCCAAAGAGGATTAATAAACCAACACAGAACTGGTGTCGTTAACGGCTACACGCTGCAGGAATTTACTGAGGACGGGTTCCGGGCGCTTGTGTACTGAATGGTTCGATGTGCAGTAAGGATGATCTGTTGACTAGAATAACTAATTAATCTATTTACACTTTATTTTGTTTTACTTTTAGATGTGTGGGAAACGTCTATTCTTCCAATTTCTGAAAGCTTGCTTCAGGTCTGACTGACTGCCTTTATTTACTGAAACTTTAACGTGTATATGTCATAGTGTGGTCAAGACAGGTTAAGCACGTGATCGTATAGGACCCAAGTCTCCGCGTTGTTATAAACATAGTTTATTGGCCGAATAGTTATACTACAGCACACATGATGGTAGACTCCCTGCCCGGTGTTGACATGTCTTCCCGCTGGCCCCAAGTGACGTGTGTGTTCTCCTAGATACACTTCTTCATTCGTGCACACACGTTCACTATGGTTTTCCCCCTAGTCAAGGAATGCGCAGCATTCCTTAACTCTTTACTCCTAACCTAATTCCCTCACTGTTACAATGCCTCCCCTTCTTCAAAGAGAATTTTTCCTTGAAAAAATCTCAACCCCAACTTTTAATTAGTTAACTTTACATCTCTATTCTACAATAACAACAATTCCATATATTTCCTAACTCAATTCTCCTATCTCCTCATAGCCAATTGCTAACTAGAGACCATAATATCGAAACTCTCTACAAAACTCGTTATAAAGTTCTCTAGAAAACTTTCTACAAAACTCTCCATAAAATTCCCCACAATACAAAAGTCTCCATAAGCGAACCGCTTTTACTTTAAAATGTCCATCCAAATTATGATTGACAAAACTGAAGATATTCCCTTATCCTTTATTTCCCCCTTATTCACATTCTCACACTCTCAGTATTCTAGGATAGACAGAAAAAACATAGTTAGATTAGATTTGGGTTGGTGCGCACCAAAAAAAAAAATAAGAAAGAAAAAGTAAGGAAAAAGTAAGAAGTAATCACCTTTCTCTTCCCATACATTCTCAAAACTTTATCAAAAAATAAAGTTTCCAAATTTATCTTCAGTTTCCGTCAATAATAATTGTTATTATCAAAAAAAAATATGTTAATCCAAAACTGCCAGCCTTTGTATTATTCAGGTCATCAATTTCCCGTTTACCATTCCTTCAACAAAAAAAAACCTCCTAACTATTATTATACTGTTAAGTACAGTCTTCTTCTTCCAATATCCAGTTATTTAAATGCCAAAACTCAACCTGGCATTCCCCCCATATTCTTCCATTAAACGCTGTTCAACCCAGCTCCTATTATAAACCTTGTATATACATTGCATACCCCACATGTAATAACAACATACCCCTCCATTACTACATATTGAGTCACTTCACTAACCACCACTTTAATTCATCTTCTAACTGAACTTCAAAGTAATAATCATTTTAAACACACTCAATAAAACCAAAACATTGTAAAAATAACCATCTAAGTTAACTTATTTTTCACATTTTATAAAACACAATTGCAGTCCCAACAATTGAGCAAACCATATCAATCCCTTCATCATATTTATCCCCACACATTAATCAATTTACACATACATTATGAATTTCAAGACCATATTATGAGTACCCAATAATAATTTTCCGTTTTAGAAAAAACTCCACCAAGTACCTTCTTTGTAAACACAAAAATATCGTGTCTAACTTCTTCTTCTATCTGCCATCTGCAGAATCTTCTACCAAGCTATTTATCTATCTCTTCTCCATTTTCTTAATAACTTCAAATTTTTTTCTATAATTGCAATATCTACATCAATGTCGCTATCCTCCCGAGGAGAGCTATCTTCTTTCATATCAGCTTCTTCATCAGTTTCTGACTTTTCATCCATTTCTTCTTCCCCGTCTGTATATCCATTACTAGCAACCGCTAATTTCTTCTTTTCTAAATCCAATCTAATTTTCCTGTCTTGCCGTCTCAACAAATTTTCAAATACTGGCATATCTTCACCACTTGAAGAATTCACTCTAAGTTTCCTTTGCCTCTTAATTTCTTTTTCTTTCTGTCTATCCAACTTTCTTTTTACTGCCTGTCTTGTATTCATAAATGGAGGTTCGATATTTTCCCCGACCGACTCTTCACTAATATAATCGTCATACATGTTATTTTCCTCTGTCATGACTGTTTTTGGTACCGTTTCTTCTTGTTCAGCTGTTGTTACTTGTTTTCCATTCTCTATAGGTATTGGATATACCGTTTGTCTGACAAACTGTCCACCTGACAATATTTCTTCGGAACAATAATTATTATTATTATTCTCTGCATTCCTTTCTTCATTATCCCGCCTTAAGTGTTCTACATGTGAACGTGCAACATGCCCTGAAATTTGATTCTTAATAGTATACGACACTGGACCTTTTTTTTCTAGAATATAGTATCCCGGGACCCAATGAGCATCAAACTTAGAGTTTTTTCTATGTTTTTTATAATATACTCTATCACCTACGTTAAACTCTTGTAAGTGTGCATTTTTATTTGCGTATTTCTTCTGTCTTTCTCTAGCCTTAATTATATTATTTCTTAAACGTACATGTGCTTTATGCATCTCTTGCAACCTTGTTTCTTGAAAATCTTCCCCCAGATATTTTCTCCTAGGCTTTAATAAATTATCAATTGGCAATATTGGTTCTCTTCCATGTACTAAGTAAAATGGTGAGAAACCTGTTCCTTCATTTTCGTGTGTACGTATCGCCGCTAATGCTATCCCCAAATAAAGATCCCAATCCATATCGTGTTCTTCTACATTTTTCGCTAGAATATTGTATAGTGTTCTGTGTTGTCTCTCATTTTTAGCATTAGAAGTTGGTCTGTAATATGAAGTCCTAATGTGTTTTATATTCCAATCTTTTAGCAATTTCTCAAACTTTTTATTTACAAATTCTTTCCCATTATCTGTAAGTATTATTTGTGGACACCCAAACCTTGGTATCAATTCTTGTAAAAGCATATTTATAACTGAATCAGCACTCTTGTCTGGAATTGGATAAACTTCTGGCCAGAGACTATATGAATCAACTATATGTAGTAGGTATACATTTCCCGATAATGTTTTTGGATGAGGACCTGAAATATCCAAACTTACTTTCTGCATTGGAAATTGAGGAATATCGGTATCTTGTAAAGGACATTTAATTATCTTCATGTTTCTTAACCTACACTTTTCACATGCTTCAACATATTCATATACGCTTTTGAATAAATTCGGCCAGTAATATTTACTGCTAATAGCCTTCACTAACTTATCTCGTCCAAAATGACCATTATTATCGTGATATGCCTTTAAGACTTCTTGTTCTAAATGTTTCGGAATATATTTTCTTACTCCTTCACCTTTTTCACTGATATAATATAATTGATTGTCTTCTTGTAACTCTACAAACTTTCTTTTAAAACTATTTTCCCCTGTTTCTTTCAGTTTTCTTTTTATCTGTACTATCTTTGGATCTAATTCTTGTTCTGTTTTCATATCAAACTGTTCTAAATGTGGGTCTTCTGTTCTAGGTTCAGACTCTTGATCCGATGGCAAACTCTCAAATTCTTCCCTATTTATTATGGCAGAATCTAATATATTTACTTGCCAGTTTCGATCGTCTATGTCTGGTTCAATTTCATCTTCCGTGTTTCCTGATGACTGTGGGTACGGGATTCTAGACAAAAGATCGGCGCACGTATTATGTTTCCCTGACACATATTCAACCCTAGCATTGTACCCTTGTAAATTCAATGCCCAGGTTTGTATTTTCCTATTTTGTATTGGTGCTTCTAATATCGACTTTAATGGCATGTGGTCAGTTCTAATAATGAAATTGGCGTTATGTAAATAGTAATTTAATTTTTGAAGAGCGTAGTGTATAGCATATGCTTCTTTCTCAATAATTGGCCATTTCTTTTGAGTTTTGCTGAGTTTATGAGACAAGAAATAGATTGGTCTTTCATTTTTAACCCCTGGTATTCCAGATTCTTCTCCTTCATATGGTTGAACCAAACATGCTCCTATTGCGTTGTCTGAAGCATCTGTGTATAATATTAGCTGTTTATTCAAGTCTGGATGTGTCAATAATGGTACCACCGTTAAGCTATCTTTTAAAAGTTCGAACGCTTTTTGACACTCATCATCCCACTTAAACCTAGCGTATTTTCCCGTTAAATTCGTAATAGGTATTGCTATCCTTGAAAAGGCTGGTACAAACCGTCTATAATACGCACACGTTCCTATAAAAGCACGCACTTCCTTAACGTTAGTGGGAGGAGGTAACTCTTTAATAACTTTTATCTTTTCCTGGTCTGGTTTAATACCTTCCCTATTTATTATATAACCTAAATATTTTGTTTCTGTCTTTAAAAACTGGCACTTACTTAGCTTTAATTTAACTTCATGCTTTCTTAATCTGTCAAATACTAGTCTAACATGTTTCAAATGATTCTCTACATCTCCTTTCGTAAAAATCAATACGTCATCAATATATGCCAGGGCAAAACTTTGCATACCGTCTAGTACTTCATTTATTAAGAACATATAGTGAGATGGTGCATTTTTGAGACCGAATGGCATACGTAAGAATTCGTAAGAACCCATATGAGTACAAAAGGCACTTTTCTTTTGCGCGTCCTTCGACATCGGAATACACCAAAATCCTGCCCTTGCATCCAGCTTTGTGAAATATGTAGAGCCATTAAGTAACCCCAAAATATCATCAATCACCGGCAATGGGTACGCTACATTCTTAGTAATTTTATTTAACGCCCTATAGTCGCAGCAGAACCTGTTCGTACCATCAGACTTGGCTACTATGACGACCGGAGATGACCATTCTGATTTTGACCTTGTTATTATGCCTGCTTTCAACATATCTTCTATTGCCTTTTCTACGACTTCTCTATTTCTTAATGGAGTTCTGTATGGTTTTAAACTAATTGGTGGATGATCTCCCGTGTCTATTTCCATCGTAACTGTTTGTGTCTTACCCAATTCTAAATCATTTATCGCAAACACATCTTGATTTTGCTTTATAAGTTTTTCTAACACTTCCTTATTTTCTGGCGAAGTTTTTAATTGTGCTAACAATTCTTTTTCTCTTGTTACTTTGTCTAGTGAATGTATTTGTGCTGTATTTCTTCTATATGGATGGATCAATTCATCCATTCTTACGTTCCCTTTTCTTCTGCATCCGCGTCTATTATTAATTCTTTCACTAGAGGTTTCTGAATAACTTATACCTGCCATATTTACTCTATCTGTTGCCAATATGTCACTAACGTTATGTTCTAGCTTGGCTATTACACATCCTCTGTATAATTTAATTTCTCTACCTGTGTTATTTATAACCATTACTGGAAATGTTAAACTTTTATCTAATTCTATTATTCCATCCGGAACTTCTAAACCTGGCTCATCAATTATTTCATTTTGCAATTCCGTGATTCTGACTATGTTTCCTGCTACATAATACGGGTTTCTCTTCAGTCTTGCTTGTATCAGATTAACTGACTGTGGTTTTAAATTCATGGTCGTTTTGACTCTAACTAGTGTCGACACATGCATATCTTCTTCTAGATCTACGTAAACGTCTTGGAATTTTAATTTATGCAAATCAAATAAAAGTCTCACCCCATTTTTCAATAAAAAATCTCGTCCCAATATCATATTTCTATTTAATTCTTTAACCACATGAAACATATGCCTGACATTTATCCCTCCTAATTTCAAATTTATCATCGTTTGTCCTATCACTTTTAACTTTTGTCCCGTTACCGAATGAAGATTCTCCTGAATTCTAAATATTTTACAATTTTTTAACATTCGATATAAAAATGCTTCTTTAATCACGCTAACTTGTGCTCCTGAATCCACTAATGTTCTAACTTTATATTTTCCTATCTGTACTATACATGAGCTAGGATTGTTTTACCTCGTCTTGTTTTTTATTTCTAAATGTTCTATTATACTCATCCTTTTGGGTTTTTAGTATATTGATGCCCTTTTTGGATCTTACTATCTTCCCTCCTACTGCCGACCCTATTCAGTAAGCGGGATGCCCATTTTCCTGATTTCCTGACCTTCTAAAATTTCTCTGTATTTCTCCAGAATTCCAATTTACTGGTCTGCCATTTGCAATTCTATTCTGTATACTCGACTGAACACCTCTACTATTTTGCGTATTCGATGGGCCACTTCTGTTACCACAAAAGCGAAAAATGTGCCCCCGTTTATGACACCCCCAACAAACCACATTCGAGTTATTTGTGTTTCCTTCCATGTTTCTTACAGTATTTCTCACTTGTCCTCTTCTATCTTGATTATATACGTTCTCGTTTCTTTGTACCATCTGTATTTCTCCTCGTCTTCCTCTCCATCCATGTCTATACTGTCCTATTTCCATAGGTTCTTCAATTCTATCTTCTGAACTACTACCTAACTCTCGTCCTACTCTTAACCTAAACCTCCTCCTCAAGCTTTCCTCTTGTATAGCGATATCTACCGCTTGTGACAATCTTGCAGGATTCTCTCTTAATAATTTAAATTTCAATCCATCTGACCTAATCCCATCAACAAAAATCCCTACTAACATCCGTTCCACTTCTTCAGCTCGTACATTCTGTCCTAAAAATGACTCTTCAGCTAAATTGATTAACCTGTCACTGTATAACTGAACACTTTCTGTGCTGCTTTGTCTAGTCTGTCGCAATACTGAGAATGCGTGTTGTGGATCAGTAATTTCAGCATATTTTCTTGCGAGATCATCTTTAAATTCTTCCCAGGTTTCACCTCCTGCTGCCTCTAATTTTCTTCTTATATGGTCAGAAACTGGACTTGTACTTGTTCTGTATGCCAAATTCTTTTTCTCCCCATCTGTAGCGTTTATTAAATATGCATATTTCTCAATAGAAATGATCCATTTCTTAAACTGATTTGCTTGACCACTAAATCTTTCAACATCACTGTTTACATTTTGTTGTCTTAACACTGCATCCAACCTTGATATTGCCCCGCCAACTCCAGTCAGTACCTGTGAAAAATCTTGTGATTCCATCCTAAAATCTATAATTATCAAGCAACATACAAATATTTCAAACAATGTTAATTTCAAATTCAGCAACAATACATAATCTGTTAATTACTCTAATATTATCTAATTAACTTAACTAAGGCCTCCAATCGAAGATCCTGACGAAGAATATTCCTGTTTCAATCCTGAATTTTGATAAAAGAATTTAAATGAGCTACTGATTCAGAATTACCTACACCACATTAACAAAGGACTCTAATCAACCTCGTTGAAATGAGCAGAACAAAGAAGAGCCTCTGGATTTCTTTCCATAATAATTTAATCGAAGTCGAAGTTAGTTCTTTCCAATTAATTCCTGACGAAAATTATGCTCGATACCAGGCTCGCAACAAGACTGCTTGTTTACTTGCTCGATTAACTGTAGATTCCCTTCAAGTAAGGTCACCTTCACGCAAACGACAACTGCTTACGACTTCAGCAAAAAAAAACTCAGTTTCCAACAGCCATCTGGGTTTTTCATATATATATATCAGCGCAAACGTAATCCAGTCAACAACAATTTGATTTAAAGCTGACGCTATCCAATCTCTTATTTTCATGTGGGACTCTCGCCATGGTCAGTTTAAAGTGCTTTATCTTATAAGTTGAGACAAATTTCATCAATGCCTTCTAAATGTGAAGTGACTGTAGAAAGTATTGCAGATCTTGATTTCATAATTATGAAACTTGCACCATAACCTTGACTTCACCTTCAACAGTCCCACGGGTTAAACTTCATAATTTGTACTGATTTTTGATGCAGAACGGCATTACTTGATCAATTATACAAGCATTGGTCAATTCTCCAGTTAATTTATAGGATTAAATATGTAACAACATCAGTCTTTCAAAAAAATAAGTTTATCAATCAAACCTTTTTGAGCGCTGTTCTTGAAAATGGAACTCCTTGTTAAACAGGTATACAATAACTATCAACAGGCGGCTTTCATCTGTTTCGTTTCTCAATATTTACAAACTTCCTTCTCCAGACGCCCAGACACAACAATTTTCCATAGCGTAGCGGTACTCTCTCCGCGACCTCCCATGTTTCAGACTTTCACGGCACCAAATCAACCTGCTGTCATAGTGTGGTCAAGACAGGTTAAGCACGTGATCGTATAGGACCCAAGTCTCCGCGTTGTTATAAACATAGTTTATTGGCCGAATAGTTATACTACAGCACACATGATGGTAGACTCCCTGCCCGGTGTTGACATGTCTTCCCGCTGGCCCCAAGTGACGTGTGTGTTCTCCTAGATACACTTCTTCATTCGTGCACACACGTTCACTATGGTTTTCCCCCTAGTCAAGGAATGCGCAGCATTCCTTAACTCTTTACTCCTAACCTAATTCCCTCACTGTTACATATACATGAGTGGAATAGAAAGAAAAAGCAGCGGCTGCAGCAGGGTATAACAATATGAATTTGAAACAAATAGGTATATTAAGCTCCTGCGAGAAGAAACGTACTAAACATCAACACGTTGCACATACCTTACAAGGGGATCCATCGTATCGCGAAATACAGGTGAAAATCCGAAATCAGAAGCACTCAATAAATATATAAAATGAATAATAAAATAAAATAAAATAAAATACACACAAACGCGTACAATATGACACACATGACGGCCGATGTTTCGATTCTCAGAATCTTTGTCAATGACAGGACACCATAGATAGCTAAGACAATGAAATACAGCAAACAAAGAAAAAAATACAGCTACTCCGACGCCATGTGGGGCAGAAAAGGTGGTTTTGCCAGCTGCGAAGGCGCTCGTTGGCTGCAGAGTTAAAATTGGGTTGGCAGATAGGATTTAAGTAGCCAAAAAATATGCGAACAGTCCGCTATGAAAATATAGGGGTGTGGGGACAGTTAGGTGTAGATATGATGGGGAACGAACGAACGAACGAACAAACTTTATTTTCAAAGGGTTAAGAATTGGGCACGCAGGCCCGTCTAACATTCTGCCCTTCTATCACTCTCTTTCATACATTATTTCATTCACACATCATTCAAGGCTAACAGAAAACAGCAAAATATAAAAGATATGCATTATAAAGGCATGGGCAAAATGCGAACATCAAAACTACACGACACATCAATATTAGATAATGATCTGACACTTGTTATTAGCCATGTGGAATATACTGGCCTACCAAAAGAAGACTGGCTGTTATACTAGGGTTTTGTTATTATTATTATTATTATTATCTCTATTATTAAAGGGGAAGGTAATCCGTATTGAGATAGTGTTCGAATAATTTGCGATTATATGAATAGGGATTGGTGATGTCTTTGATTTCTTGTGGAAGATTGTTCCACAGTTGAGCTGCAGAGTACGTTAAGCTTGTTTTGTATAAGTCAATCCTAGGCTTCGGAATGTGTAATATATTTAAACGTTTACTGTGTCTAGCATTATATTTAAACAAGGGGAGGGGAGGACAGCATAGTAATAGATAGTGTAAACAATGGGGGAAGATGGCACAGTTATACCGTAGCGTCCACAACAGTATTGATACCTGCTGGATGGATGCATCCCAGATTGTTGATTAGCTGGCATTCAATTTTGAGCCTAACGGAGCCTTTGGAATAGCAGGGTTTTAATGCAGAGACACATACATCGTCGACTCCATTATGGTTGGAGGAATTCAAATGGTTGGGGACAGGTTTGTCAGCGCCCTTATTTATGTCTCTGAGGTGTTCTCTAAAACGGTCAGCAAGACGTCTGCCAGTTTGGCCAATGTATTTTATGTCACATCGTTTGCAGATGATGGCATAAATCAGATTGCGGGATGTACAAGTGAAAGAATCTTTCAATGTAAAGGTACCAAGGGGAAATGCGATCTCTGGTGTCTGAACAACGTATGGGCATGTCAAACAGTTCTTACGATGGCATTCGAAAGTGCCCACAGATGAGGTAACCGTGGGGAGGCGACTATGCATAAGGTGGTCTCTGAGGCTCTGGTTACGGTGGGAAATTACCCTAGGGCCATTGGAGAATACCTCACGAGTGGTTGGATCGGATTCCAAGATAGACCAGTGTCTCAGGAAAATGTGCTTGATGACATAGGCATGTGGATGGAAGGTGAGGATGAACTTGGGTTCATTGTTCGGAGGTGGCGTTTGTTTGACGAGGGACATTTCCCGCGAGACTTGGGTTATGCGACAGAAAGCTGTGGACAAGATGTCCTCTGGGTAGGACAGTCTGCGGAAAAAGTCAAGCATTTCATGGGCTCTCTCGAGGAAGTCATTATCATCCTGACAGATACGACGAAGGCGGAGTAGCTGGGAATATGGGATGGAATCTTTGCAGCTTTTGGGGTGGGATGAGCTGTACAGAAGGAAACCGTGAGCATCAGTAGGTGTGTAGTACACGGAGACAGACTATTCTTGCATGTTTACTCCTGCTCATGGACAAGTTTTTGGGGGTGGAGTAGAGGAATTGTCATCTGTTGATTAGTGTATTGTTTAATAGAGCTGTTCGTGTCAGGTCAGATACCAAGTGCTAGCATGTGACGTAAAAAAATTACGAACAATTTACTGTTGATAGTTGCAGCACAGAGACACAAGTGTGGAAAGTTTGCAATCGAACGAAGTGTAACACAGTTGAAGGCTATTCCTCGCCGCCAGGCCATTGGGTATCTTATTTTTACAGAGCATTCGACACTCAATGGACGACGTGGTCCATATTCCGTAGTTATGGGCTCGGTTCGATTACAGACCTACCTAATAATGATACCTGTGTTTAGAGGTATCAAGTTGACCGTGCATTCAAGTACACTTCTTCCTGCAACTATTAGTGTGTGTGTGTGTGTTTTTTTTTTTTTTTTTTTTTTTTTTTTTTTGCCTCAATATAAAATTCAATATCTCAGTAACCATCTGAGGTAAAATGATGAGATTATCATTATGTCCACCCAACAAAAAAAAATTTGTTCTAGAGATTTTACAGCAGATTTTAAAGTTAGTTTATATGCGGTATATTAATTACGATTTAGAGATTACGTCCATGATTTTAACAATATTACAGCTTCACCAAGAGACTTCCCGGCAGATTTTGAAATTTTCCCGTGATTTCCGTTTTGAAACAAACAGCGCGAAGATTCAGAGGTGTCTCCAAATGGGGGTTCTTTCATGAAACGTGATTATATAAATAAACTAGCTGACCCGGCCCGGATTCGCCCAGGCCCTGGAGGGGATCTATCTATCTATCAGTCTGTCTGTCTGCTTGTTTGTCTGTCTGTCTGTCTGTCTGTCTGGCTGACCCGGCCCGGCTTCACCCAGTCCCTGGTGGGGAGCATCTCATTTTATTCATATACGTAGTCATATAAGCTCTCCCGTTCCCGACTATCTGTTTGTCTGTCTATCTGTCTGTCTGTCTGTCCCGGCCCGGCTTCACCCAGTCCCTGGTAGGGAGCATGTCATTTAATTCATTCATATAAGTAGTAAAATAAGCTTCCGTTCCCGACTATCTGTCTATCTATCTGACCCGGCGTGGTTTCGCCCAGCTCCTGGCTCACAGTAACTTAAAAGAATGTCCTTCCACACACCATTCATTATTTTTAATGAAAACTGTTTTTAATCACCGACATGACAGTTGATAAGTTTTGTAAGCAGAAAAAGATGGGTTAAAATGTTATGCATAATGCATTATTTTTATGCAAACTTTAAAAATACCTTAAAGATTATATCATTATTTAATATAACTCATATGCCTAAAAATAACTATAGACAAAGAGTTTAACAATAGTGCAGGTAAGTCCAACAATATGACTATAAAGTATATAGAAATGTTATTAAAAGTTATGCCCCTTGAAATAACTTTTCTAGAGTGAAGTCCCCCTGCTATATAGACATTATATAATGAAAATGGAAAAGTAAATGTTATTAAATAAGTAGAAGATTTTACATTAAGAAATTATTATAGTCGGTTGCACAGGAATGAAAGGAAGACGTGTAGAAAATTTCATCTCAATCGGAGGTACCGTTATCGAACGCATCCAAGATCCACAAACCCACAAACATACACTCTGTTTTATAGATATAGACTAGCTGACAAGGCCCGGCTTCTGGCGGGGATCTATCTATCTATCTATCTATCTATCTATCTATCTATCTATCTATTTATCTATCTATCTATCTGTCTGTCTGTCTGTCTGTCTGTCTGTCCGTCCGTCCGTCCGTCCGTCCGCCCGCCCGCCCGCCCGCCCACCCGACTGCCTGCTTATCTATCTATCTATCTATCTATCTATCTATCTATCTATCTATCTATCTATCTATCTATCTATCTATCTATCTATCTTGTGAGATATTCCCAGCCAACTCACAGCCTTCAACTTCATAGTTCTGATAAAAACGGCACGCCATACTTTTGCGCTGCGCAGAGACGATCAATCAAAACATGCCTATTGCCGAAAACAGCAAGCGGAAGCCGCTAGGCACAATTGTCGGGGAACAGGTAATATGACTCTCACTTTAGATTGTAAGTTCACATGTTGTGTTCAAGCCTAGCATGTGTTCTGGGTCCTCGGCAGGCAAATCTTCATTGTGTGAACAATCTATTCTTGAAGCAAGGTAATACAATCGTTACATTTATTATAATGCTGATGTACTGTTTAAAATGTCTACAAATGATCATAGTCTAATTTTGTGTTCTTGTGGGATTGAAAACAAGCGCCATGTTTCTGTTTACTGAACTTGTTAGTAGAAACTTCAGCTAGACACTCTGTTGTCATTGACTACTAAAGAATATTTCCTTACATTCTGTTGCTATCTACTATTAAAGAATACTTTCGCACATAGTTTACGAGAGGCGGTTAAAGGAGATTTCTTTACATTCTTTACATTCTTGTACACAGGCGGCTAAAGAGTATTTTCATTCTGTTGCCATGTGCTGGCAAAAGAATATTTCTATTTTGTTAACACGTGCTACTAAAGTATATCACTATATCTCTTTATAGTCGGTTACATATGCGACTAAAAGAAGATCTCTGTATATTTTGTGACAATGTGCCAAGGAAGAATATTCCCTTATATTATGTTACAATCTGTATATATTTACTTTTCTCAATATATGAATAATGTGCTTTTCAAATGTACTTGCTGAACATTGATGCTTTCACAGAGGAAATGTAGATTAAGAGTCTATCTCTTTAAAACCATGTACACTGACTCACACCTGTAGGGATGTGTATATATCTTGTGATTCTGTTATTCACATTTTTCCCCTGAATATGTGTTGTGAAATTGTCATGTTTTGTTCTGAGAATAAATGTTCATTAATAAGAGTTGCACCATATACCCAAATGTTAGTCGGACGTTGCACACACCGACAACCTTACGTAGTCATATGATGATTAGGTTGTTCTTACGGTCAAGGGCATGCCAGTTATATTCTGAAATATGATTGGAAAACAGCCCATTTCTGTCTATGGGCATGAGATAACCTAAAATCTTGGGTGGTTTAACAATGTCATCCCCCAGCCCTTTGTTTAGAAGAGACCGCGGGGAATGACCATACTTGTTTTGTTTAAACCAGTGCGTATGCTAAATACATAACACGTATAAAGGCAGTTATATCAATACATGATGATGATGATGTTGATGAGATTATATGGTGGACAATTAACTCTCAACACTTGAGGATGATGGTGATAGGCATTGGAGATCTAAGCTGAACCCAGAGAAAATAGTATGAGCTTATTTACAGGCACCTGATGATGACAGTGATGATGATGATTTTATAAGGTTGACCATTAACTCAACTTACATCCATCTCAACACACCTTGTCTTATCAAGCAACAGTTTCAACCTATCTCTGGCTTACTAGGAAGCGTCACTACATGCACCTTTCCCATGCATCTACCATAGTATGCATCTAGTTCAACCCACTTTCATCACAATATACCTTGATCTTAATCACATCATGCCTCTACCACAACATAACTTCTGCACAACATGTCTGTTATATCCTGGATGACTTTGAATCAACTTAATGTAATACAACCAGATGACCTGATCACAATCAGACTCCCTGGTCTTAAAGTTATGACTTATTATATTTTTATTTGTCCTGGTTGCACCCAGAGTTGATCCCATCAGGACCATACAGCATGATATGATGGATTGAATGCCATCTATACAGATAAGAGGGATGTGACCTCACTATATAGGAGACACATGCTTCCCTCTCTTGTCTTATTCTTTTTTTTTGTCTTTATTTTTTTTTTTTTTTTTTTTTTTTTCTTGACATGTTTTATGATTTACTGATATGTAAATTGTAGGCAAATGCTTATGAAGTTGTATTTTGTTTGGACCATCAGATGGGGCGCTTAACTGAAAGCCTACTGTTGTGAAGATGCGGTCTTGGTTGCTGAGGGCGGTAAACTTGTATGTCATGTCCATCTTTTGCCAGCCCAAATAGTACAACCCATTTCCTTGCATCATCCACACCACCCCCATCCTACCAAGATCTCACCCATGTAACCCATGAACCCACTGAGAATTCCTGATGATCCTATTGAAGAACTTTATCACCCCTCACTTACATAAGAGATGACCCTCTGCTAGAGAACTGGTTCCAGGGAAGAAGCAGAATCATATACAACTTAAGTACCTACCGGCAGATATCAGCTACACCGGTGATATATATATATCCTTTTTTTTTTTTTTTTTTTTTTGTAAAGCGGTATCTACTTAGTGATGCATTATGATACTTTAATGTAGTGTGAATAAATCAACTGTTGGATTTATGTTTCCCATAATTATGCATTCACACCAGTTGGTAATCTTTGTAAACCTGACCATGTTTTTCCCAGAGATGTACTCCATGTAAAAAATAATATATTTGGTTGTCATAATTTTTGATTTATTACACTTTATGTTACCAGACCATTTGTTGATTGATTCTTACATATTGTTTGTAAACACAAATATTATGTGATGTCACTGTATGTCCTGTTTATACTGTGAAGGGTTTGTCATGATATTGTTGGTCTGGTCTATCAAATACTTGTGTATTATAAATCATATGTGACCATATTAATTTAGACCGTATGAGGGCGGACACCTGCACACTAGCACCTTTTCCCTAGTGATAGAAAAGGGCATCCAATTTTGGGATAGTGGCAACAGTCCGTGGTCTCCACCCCTTTCCAAGAAGCTTAAACTTATATCTATATATATATATTTTTTTTTTCATTAATTCGTGTAGATACAACACATCCTTAGTATCTTCACGTGGGGGCACGAGCCAATAAAATTTAGCTTCCAGAAGGTGATCTTGATAGAGGATAGGAACCCATCCCCTTTGGGCTTACCCTGATAGTCTGTCTGTCTGTCTGTCTGTCTGTCTGTCCGCCCGCCCACCCGACTGCCTGCTTATCTATCTATCTATCTATCTATCTATCTATCTATCTGCCTGCCTGCCTGCCCGGCCGCTTGCCTGCCTGCTTATCTATCTATCTATCTATCTGTCTGTCTACCTGCCTGCCTGTCTGCCTGCCTGCTTATCTATCTATCTATCTATCTGCCTGCCGGCCGACCGACCGACCGACCCACCCACCTACCCAGTCAGCCAGCCAGCCATCCACCCACCCACCCACCCACCTACCTTTCTGCCTACCTACCTACCTACCTACCTACCTTTCTGTCTGTCTGTCTGTCTGTCTGTCTGTCTGTCAGCGCTATTAAATATTGATAAAAGTTACCGGAAAAAACGTCAGGACCATGTGTTGAAAGAGGAAGAGGACTATTGGAGAAAGTATGGATTGAAGGTTGTATGTTCGATTCCGGGCCGCGTCCTTCATTTCAAGAGTGCATTTTTTTCGGACACTCCCGAGGGTCGTCGCTGGAGCTACGGAGTTCGTGCTTTGTGCGACGCTTTCCGCGCTGCGGAAAGAAACTGAGCCATATGGGATAATAACCCGGTGCAATGCAGCCGACACTGTCGATTGTAAGCTACTTCTTTCATTGCACCCACTCCCATACGAATCCGGATACGCCTTTGTTTGTCATCTGAATTTGCAGGTCCCCATTACCGTAAACATAACTTTTTTAGCGAGAAATCACTAGTTGTTAAGCAAAACATCAAAGAAATGTCGCCGCTTTAAATGATTTAAGTTGTTTTTGGGCCTATCAAAGACATATTCCTTGGGTGGGGGTAAATATAAGACAGCTGGAAAAATTTCATAACGATGCAACAGACAGTTTTCAAAATAATTGATCGTGAATGAAGGCAAACAAATGTGGACATACTATAGGACTGTCCTCATTTGGGGATGACAGATTATAAACCCAGTTTGATAACCATAGCTTTCATGTGTTATGTTGTCTAGTGTGTCCCTTGGTCTCTACTTTGTTCTTCTACCTCTATGAGCGCCAACAAATACTTCTGAATTTGTTCACGGGCTAAATTGTCTTGAGTATGTTCATTGAGTCGCCAAGTTCACAAGTATAGCATGTGTCTACTAAATGTTTTGCGTATCCTTTTACAGGACTTAGCTGTCAACAGCAGCATCTTTCAGCTGTCTGTTGATCTCTTGGCAAGATTACGCTCAGTAGTTTGCCATTGCTTTCTGAGCGGCCGGCTCAGTATCCGCAAGTCACGAGCGGGGGTCGAACCACCTCAGTTCTCGCTCCGCTGCGAGACTCTGCGTGATAAACGGGATTACAGAGAGAAAGTGTTGTAACCCCACAGCCAGAGAGACCGGCATGTGTCTACTATTGTGTGCAAATCCATGTAAGACCATGTAAGACCTTGATTACTGCCATTGTTTCCATTATTGAGGCTACTCGCGCGCTCAGCACAGGCACCGATTGATTCCTAAAGTTTTGCAACTTGTGCTTACAGAGAAAGCCCTTGCACTGTTTGCCGTGAATTACTGATCTATCAGAAACCCTAAAGCGTCCTCCTCTCGTGCTTTCCTTTTTACCACATGGTATTTTACAATAGGATCATGATCCCTCCCCCGATGTGTCTCCACCTTGCCGTGGTGGGGAAGCTTGCGTGTCCCATCGACCCCATGTGCTTGCCGATGAGTGAAAACTACATATCGGACGGCTCGTGGGATAGGGACCAGACTAAGAGAGACACAACCTGCTGCTCTGCAGGTAAGACTGAGGATAGCAGTCAAAATCAGGCAAACGATCCCTAAATCTCAGTCCGGGCATAACCTCTAAGGTTCCCATCCGAGGTGTATGGCTGAACGTCTCTAAGCCATAAACTCTCGGAAGTGAGAGCCTGGCCGACACAAACCTACATCAAAATTGTGATGATGTGCTGACAACGCTACATGCTCAGCGCAGATTCGTTCGATGGCTCTTAGCTGGGGGATATGAGGTATCCCCGGATGAAAGGGCCTGACCGTTACTCGCCCACAGACGCACGGAGGTAAGGTGCTGAGCCGGCAGCACATGTAGCCTACCTCGTGAGTGAGTAAAAAAGGTGGAAAAACACCTCGGTCGCACGTCTAGCAGACGTCCGATAGTCTGTAACCACGCTCATGGAGTGAGTGTAGTCAAAGGTGGAAAATTGTCTCGTTGACACGAAATGGAACGGTTGTCTTGCGAATCCGTTACGTGGCAGCCCGAAGCGAAAGCTTGCTGTGTGGAAGCCGAAACAAGAGTCTCGAAACCCGAGGAAGGCTAACCTCATTAAAAAATGCCCGCCGGAAGCCGGAAGTGTCGTCCTACGGGTGGCAAACTAAAAATTGACACTACGCATTTACGTCCGAGTGAAACGTCTCGTCCGAATGTCTCTCGTGCTAGGAACAGCTCTGACTACCTAGTTTCCGAATGCCGCTCTTGTTCGGAACAGCTCTGACTAGGTAGTTTTCCTAATGTCTGTCGTGCATGGAACAGCTCTGACGGGCGCAACGACAAGCACATGTCCGAAAACTCGCTGAGTGGATACCGTCTGCAAACCTGTCTGGTTTGTGCGGGAATGGCCCGGGGCAAACAAAATGACCAATATATTGAAGTGATGATTTAAAGCAGCCATGAGCAGGACGTGACGATTCCCTCGGCTAGCCCAGAACCAGGGCGTTATGTGTCGGCCCTGCAACTATGGAAGCAACCTTGGATGGCGGAAAATGCTATGGACTGTCCCTGCCTTCCTTTGAGGGATGACCGTTGTCTTCGACCGTTCTAACTTGGCCAGCATGTTTGTAGATGGCACCACAAAAGTGAGAGTCTCCCAGGAATGCTACCTGGTCAAAAATGCACGCTAAAGTCGATGTGTTGGCCTACGGGTTTCGGCCCAAGGGCGCATAACAGACACACCGCAATCACATCTGAAAAAACACTCCGGATGAACGAAAAGAAGAAGAAGAAGAAGGATCATGATCCCTGCGGCTCTTGTCACCTGTGGTATGAATTGAAATGGTGGTGCCAATATTGACAGGCATTTTTATTCACTTTCTTCCAAAAATAATATCTATAGGTTAACATAACTGCTGGATAGCATCTTCAACCCCGTCATTCCATGACTTGTCTCTCTGCAGTCCAGTTCCTTTAGGTATTGGAGGGAGAGACATGGTGGAGCGCATATCGAGCACCGGTCTACAGTTTGATAAACGCACGAGTTTGGCAGTTTCACTATGTTGTCCATATAAGGAAAATGAAGATGGTATCTCATGGTTCGACATGATATATCTCTAGTGCATCCAAGAATAATCTGATAACTTTATTATTCAGCTTTTCAAGTCTCTTTGTGTTTGTGCCGTTCTGATTGTCTGGATGGCCATGGTATACTCAACCATCGGGAGATGCAGCCTCTGGTACAAAATTATCAGCAGATGTTCAAAATTCGTCGCCGCTATAACTGTCAATGCCGATACACCTTTTCTTGCCTTATTTATGTTGCTTATATGATCTTTAAATCATCATTATCATGTACGATGCCGACAAGCGTAGGCGATCATGATTTGCCATCTCACACGATCACCAGAGTCGTGGATCAGCTCTGTGTTCTTGTCTCAACCATACTACGTGACCAAGCCATCCAGGTTATTACAACTCCACCTTCCCCTTGTTCTTTTCCCCTCAATCTTGCCATTTGTCAGCAAGTTCTATGATATATTTCTTCTCATAAAAAATTGTGACTGTCTACGTCTAATTTCTGTAATCGATTTACGGTTTTAATTTGTTTCTTGTAGGACTTGGTCATTAGATCTTTAAATACTAGACAGCAAATATTTCAAAGATCTGTACCTTTCAGTGTTTTATCCTCATAGTTTCACAGACAGCATTGTTGTATTGACTTCGTTATCATTGTGTGAGAACTAGGTTAGGTCGCTCTGGAGGGATCGACAGTTACTCCGCCAGTGTTTACCAAGATGATATCGGATCTACTTCTTGCTGAAGCTCTTAGACAACACGTTTTCTTCTTGTACCAAGTGTTTCGCAAACATCAGATTTATAGAAGCCGTGGCAAGTTTCGAGACCGTCTGATAACCATATCAAGTGCCATGTGCGAAGACCGTAGCATTGCGCTTTGTTTCAGTGTTCAATCTGTATCCTCCCAGCAAGTTAGGCAGTAGATGATATTTCTAGTCCGTGTACTGTAAATCCTGGGGATGTTCTCTATACTATTGCCGATTATATGTTGTAGCGTGGTCATTCTCAACCCGCTGGTATGTTTGTCACTTTTCCCGCGTTTTGCTATTGAAATTAAGTAACTGTGTAGCCGTCTCTCGGGGATCATCCCGTCACTAATGCTGAAAACTTCCAATGCGCTGATGGCGAATAACGAGACTAAACTCCTACATCGGTATTACGTTGGAATTCAACGTTGACTTCTCGTTCAGCAAGCAACGACAAACTACCGAATGTACAATTGCCTAGACCTAGACAATCAACCTGGATTGATAGTTACATCCTGCAAAGGACATGCAATAAATAGTTGTATGGTTTTTTTTTTTTTACCTCGCACACGAGTTATCTCCTTTCTCTTCGTACCAGCTTAAGACGGCAAGTTGAATACATTTAAAGAAAACAACAAGCAATTTAAGTTGTTTTCTTTGTTACATCTTCGTAGTAGAGTTTGTCCTCAAAGATAAACAAACAAATAAAAGAAAGAATTAAAACAGGGGGAAATAGGTTCCCTCTGTTATGTGTATGTTGAACACTTATCATACTTATAGCAAAAGAAGAATCCATTACATGCACATCTATTGTCCGGATTTTACAGACAAGGGAAACAACCGCATTATTTGCCGCAAGAATGTTCACGGGCAGTTACACAACTACATTTTTTTACACCCATAGATGTCTAATGTGAATTTACAAGACAACATAAATCATCTCATTATTCAAGAAAAAAAGTTAAGTTTGAAGAATTATGAAACAAAAATTATGGTAACATCTCATACTTTAAACAAAACCACTATGTACAGTGTTTGAACTGAATTAGCTGGAATGACATTATAATGTTAATGCTACATCGACGCTAACACGGAAATGTTTATCGGACTAGCCCTCCTCATAGGCTATTTTTATGCCCACGAATGGTTGGTACTCAACGGGTACCTTCCAGCACCCTATCCTGGATGGAGGCTATTCTGAATCATTTCTGCGGCCTGAAGATTCATGTGTGGGCCTCGGCTTGCACATGGACCTAGAAGGCAAGAAAAAAAGATTATAAAAAAAAAAAAAAAAAAAGATTTTTATCTGGCTGTGAACAGTGTGGCGTTTATAATGTGCCTTTTCTGGTCAGAGCGGCTGAGAGAGGGGTTTAGCTATCAGACCGCAAACACAAATCACTAGCTGCGCTTATGGACCATGTGTGTACCTCGGTCCGGGTGTGAGCTAAAGGTCTCCAAAAACATTGAGTGATCGCTTCTCAGCTTCTAGCTAAAACAAACGTTTTGCAGCGCTTGAACTGGTCAGACTGAGCGAGAGGATTTCATAATCAAAATGATAAACTCGCCAATTACTACTAGCAGTTGTGTGGCTTTCGGCCCTTATGTGGGCCTAAAAGGATACACAAAAAGTATTGCTTCCTTTTTGGCTGTGATTAAAGTGTAGTTCTGGTACGCTTGATATGGTCAGAAGAACCGAGAGACTTTCACTACCAAACATACACACGAAGTACACGAGTATTATTTCGGCCCATGTGTGCGCCTAAAATACTAAACAAACTACATTGTTTATTAAAGTCCCGAGGTTTCTTCTTATAATTTCAGTCCGCGTGGCTGTGTTGATCATGTCTGACTCAAGTCTTCTGTCTCGTGTGCTATTGATGCTCCACCATGCCACGATGTCAAACTGTCCATCATCTCGTGAAATGCTGCCTTTGCTTGGGCTTTCATCATTTAACTTCCTTAATACATCTTACATCTATTGTTCTAAAGTACCCAAAAACGTATGCACATTGAAAAGTGTCAAATAATGACGCTTAAAAAGATGTTAATATCCTATTCAGAGTGATTTTGTTATGTCCACGAAGTCTCAATGCATCATTAGGGTTTTAACAACACTGTGCAGAGGCGTGGAAATAGTCTAGTTGCTAGATTCTTGCCTGCCGTCCCAGTGGCCATGGGCTTGACCACCAATCGTGGTGTATTATAAAATATTACCTGGGCTCACAGATCCATCCAGTCTAAATAGGTTACACGGAAATGTCTTGGTGAGTGATGGCGACAGTCTGGTATTAACCACATCATTTCTAGAATGCCGATTGGTCTGTACCAGGGGTCACCAAACTTTTTTCACAGCCGGCCGGATAACACAAAATGACGAGCGCGGACCGCTTACTCATTCTGTATAATACGAGCTTGCACCTGTCTCCGCAGCGAAAGTCTTACGGACGAGGTTCGTAATCCCGTATACCCGCGTTCGAAACACAGCTGCGAGGGATTTGGCATCAGACTACGTTGCGCTGGTTTTTTACACTGTGGTATGGGTGCCGGTCGTTCAGAAAGCAATGGCAAACTACTGAACGTATACTTGCCAAGTCATCAACAACAGCAACAAATGCTGGTATTGACTGCAAATGTCCTGTAAAGGATATGCAAACTAGCCAGCCAGAACGAAAACTCTTGGAAATAAGACGATAAACTAAGTTATTCATGGGTGAATGGCGTGCAATGCACACAAAAAAACAAAGAATACCAACATATTGATTTACTAAAAACGTTATCACAGAAGGCGGCGTCAGCAAAACGATAGTTACATCAGACCTAGTGTGCACATATCCGAATCTCACAAATTAAGCAGCCAAAAACGTTAGTGAGATTAGTGAAACTGATATATGGCTTTTATGATATCATCAATGTTTGGTTTGGAATTCCTGCATCCAATCAAGAGAATTGCTTTCAAGTGTTCATCAGCCCATCTCGTTCATGTCTTAACTTCACATACTTCATTTTTGAAAATGTTTGCACACAGACATACGTTGTGCCAAACACGGATGCCATACCAGCGGCAAATTTATTTTTTTTCAGTTTCGGAAACTCAACATCAGGTGAGCAGCGTGTCAGGATCCCAGTATCCTGCATGATAGGAGTTAGTGTAAGACAGCTCACGACAGGCGATCAGGACAGGCAGCCTAGTGTCACCGAGTACAGGTCAACTACTAACCAGTTGAAGCCCTGTGGTTGTCGTGCCACGGTACCCCGCACGGGTCGCACGAACTATGAGAAGTGAACAACTGACCGAACATACCTGTGTCAGCCAGACGGGTTAAGGACTTCGAGACGGACGGACAGAGAGGGTTATGCTTGTGTTTCATGATCGTTGTGAGATGGTTGTAATGAGGGATAGCGTGACTGATTAGTAGAATGAGGTGTGCTTGAGGTGAGGCAGTGAGAGAGTTATTTTGTATTATTAATATTATAAGATGTATGATGCATGTATATACTGCCGTGATAATGCACGAGTTGCGCATAGTTATGAACGCAACTTCCATAAATGTGCCCAATGTAAATAGGTTACGTGAATAAAAGGGTTTACTTCATGTTGCCGCGTGTAAGAGTGTAATCATTGAATGTATATGATTGGTTCGCCCCTGTTCCGGAGAACGAGCCAAATGTTAACCTAAACAAGACCATGAAACCGCGGTAAAATTCAACAAGTGTCCTTCTCTGTGCTTCTCTTTCATCGAGTCATTTGCTTACAGATCAATGAGCTCCAACTGTAGTTCAGCTGGCACATTATCAATGTTACAATCAAACGCATTCTGGAACAAAAGAATGTCTCTCTCAATTCTGTCAAGTTCTGAAAAATCTCTCCACAAAATGCTTCTTCAAGTCACGAATAATTTATTTTTTGGAAAATCGAGGTTGACATCTTCGACGATTGTAGCGCAAAAGTCTTTGAAAGAGTGAAATTAAGAAAAGTTTTCTCCTTCAAGTTGTGCTTCAAATAATGACAGCTTTCTCCGAAATCCTGTGATGATTCTGTAGAGACCACAGACGAGGTTATTCTTTCCATAAAGTTTCAAATCCAGTTCATTCATGTGGGATGTGATGCCGACCAAAATTGACAACTTTGACAGCCAGGTAGGATCTGACAGCTGTGGATCAGCTCTATCTTGTTCAGTGAGAAAAACATCTACTTCATTTCGGAGCTTGTGAAAACGAAACAAGACTTTACCGCAGCTGCGCCACCTCACTGAGTGATAAGGCAAGTCACAGAATTCAGAATCAATTTATTCAAGTAAAGCCTGTAACTGACGGTTAGTCAGTCAGTCAGTCAGTCAGTCAGTCAGTCAGTCAGTCAGTCGAGGTTCCAACTTCACGGCAACGGTTCGTCCCCATTATGCTCCATTCCCGTGCTAGCGAATATCACACAAAATGCTCCCCACTGTCCAATGTGAAAAGGGGAATAGACAGGAGTCTCGGCAACCCAACAGCCCGCACAAGTACATTGTGCATAATGCCGCTATCAAAATGTCAACACAAAATTCATTCACGAATACCACAGTTCATCGTTGATGGACTCGGCAGTCACCAGAAAGACCTCATTGACCTGGGTTTTCTCACATGGCTTGGTCTCTCACCGCAGGGCGACCCGCCAAAAGTGTCGTACAAAGCACGAACACCGCAGCTTCAGCGCCGACTCCTGAAAAATGCACTCGTGAACCGAAAGGGCAAAACAGTTAACTCAGCAGCCGCCGGTAGCAGTTCACTGCACAGGACAGATGTAAAAGCATTCCCCGCGAATTTCACAGCTCACCGTGTCGCCTACGCACTCACTCGGTAGCAGAGTTATCACTGATGGTGACTGAGTGCATGTCCTCGAAAGAAGATTAAAGCAGAAACGACTGGTTTCAGTACACAAGACAAATCTAAGTCTTTCCCACAGAGTGCTTGCTGATGTATGATGCAGTGTATGAACAGAGCGCCGGGAATTTGCATATCTTCCAACTGAGTCCTGATCTGCCCCATCAGAGCCTTCCTCACTCCCGTCATGTTTTTCTCTTCCATCAACTTTAACACCTCGAAGCTGATTGCAAATCTTTTTGTACTTTCATGAAACTGTCTTTTCCATTTGTTGTTCTATGCATGCTGCAAACGGATGCCAACTCTTCCGTTATCTCAAAGTCCAAATTGAAACCACGAATAATCACGAGAAGTTGTGACGTACTCGAGAGATGAGTAGACTCATCCAGCGCCAGTGAATACCACAAGTTCCTTGTTTTCGCGCGTAACTGTAGCACGATGTTCTCTCCAAGTTCTTTTGTTCTTCGCACAACTGAAAGGTTGATATTTTCAAATAAATCAGCTTTCTCGGGACACAAGTCATTTGCTGCTTCCATCATAGTCTCTTTGATGAAGTTGCCATTGGTAAACAGTTTTCCTCGTTCTGCCATCTTATGGACTATTTTAACTTGCACGAGTGACAAATTCATTTTCAGCCAACTTTCTGTGACGAAACGGATAAAGAACGGCAGATCTCTGCATAATATCCCTTTGAAGGGAGTGCGATGTGTTGGTCTCCCTTGAATTAATATCAATTAATAGGGGATTCCCCATCGGAAAATAGTGCGGGGCGGAGCTATTCTAGTTATTTATGGAAAATCTAGAATGTTCTCCCAAGTGCGTACCTGGTAGAGATCTCTAAGTTCACGCGTGCTTCATGCAGCACGGGGTGGGGAAACTTATCGTGACTCTGGTTTTCTTCATGTATCATGAAAGTCACGCGGCCCGTGTAGGCGAGTGGAAGGCGCACTGACTTTGTCGTGAGCAGTCGCCCACCAAACCTCAGCGTAGACAGATCGCAGCCAACAGGCTGATGTAAGTTTGATGTCAATATTCGCGGCCAGTGCGGACATCTACAGTCAAGGTTGTGATTCTTCAATCACAGGTTAGTTGAGTACTTATTCTATTATTTAATTGTTGTCATGATGCCGTGCTGATTCCCGGAAGGAATTAATTGCCGTCGTAAAATTGAGTTGTCGCGTAGCGTTATCCGTTACAGTTGGCGGTTTGCATTTTTAAGTAGGCTTTATCGATCAGCAATGTAATGGGTTACCTGACGGAACAAGCCGTATTCCACAGCGTGTGGTGTGTAAATAAAATAGGCCGAACGATGTGCTTTACAGTGTGTAGCAGTTACGGGTTTGGTTTATTAATTACGCAGGCAAGGCGACAGTTGGTCCGTCATTACATCAACATGCTAGACGCTGTAAATGATAAGGTAGAGCTTAGTATTAGAAATGTGTAATGTGCTTCGTGATATTAGGATGGTAACGTAATTGTTCTATCAGTGATGGTGATTTTTCGAGGAAACAAGGTGAAATCAGCAGTGGTGTATTTGCGGTATGCAGATAGCAGTGTTATTCCGCGTAAGCCGAATGGCGTTGCATCGGGAGGATAACAATTGATAAGAAGTATTCATGATACTATTGTTACTGCTTGTTGTCATGTCCGTCCGCAAGGATGACCGTGCGTGTTCCATTGTACGTTTGTCTAGGCAGCGGGAGGTAGGCCGGTACCCCCAACCCGATCGGTAATAGGTCCGACCCAATGCAATCGTGCATATCCGATGGATGAACATACCTGATCGAGGGTGATGCGGCGCTCCGTAATTCGAGGCCGAGGTGTCTAGATAGATCGAGGTTTGAACCTAACCGTTTCTGTCTCTAATATTCTACTCTTCTGGAACCCTGACTCGGTTCATGGAGTACTTGGAGTACTGCCGTGAGGTAGTAGTTGGGAGGGGCATAACCCCCCCCCCCCCCCCCAAAAAAAAGGTGGAGCCAGAGTTTGGTAGTGGAGTCTGGAGGTTTGCTACATTGGATGACGTGACTTAAGTCGTCACGGGACAAGGTACACGAGACCCACAGTAGCTGTGGGAAAGTGTAGGGGTGGATGGCCACCACAGCTGTGCTCGACCGGCACAGGTATGACTGACCTGAAAGATAGTCAGTGAATACAAGGGCAACTCAGGATCTGGGGCAGGGATCCCAGACCTGACACTATGGCTGTGATATGATTTTGTTATTTAAGTGTAACAAGTCCTGAGTTCTCCTTAGTTAATGCTATAGTAATGAATTATCAGGAGTATAATTCATTATGGACATATAGTTATTAATGTGTGTAATTCATCAGTCCATGGGTGAAGGGATTGATGAATTGATGAGTCTGTCAGGAAGGAGAGGTCCGGCTGGACACCTTCTCGATACAGTAATCCCTACACTGAAAGGAAAGTAAGTGTATATGTTGATTGAGGATGGAAGATGAAACCGGATTGGACTGGCACCAGGCGAAGGATGCTTGACAGAGTCATACAGTCGACTCTGGTGCTAGGGGTTATATGTAGCCCAGAAGTGTTACTTGACTGAACAGGTGTGCTATTGCTTTTTCTACCATCATTATGCCTATATATTATAGTGACTAAGTAGATCTATGATGTGAGGATTTCATACTCATGTTGGTAGACATGAGGAATGTCTGAGAGGCAGGTGACAGGGTGGAGATGCTGGTAGTCTTTGTTGTAGTTGAGTACTCACACCAACCTCTCCGTGTTTCAGGATCTGTTATTACTATACAGTAGAAGATTCAAGAGCTGCACCATGAGCTCTATGGGCCCACTCATTCCAGGGCCTATCCAGAAGTTGATTGAGGCCATACTGGGAGTGGTTGTCTGGTTCTGCGAGATCAATGTTGGAAGGAGCTGAGTGCTGAATAAGTCGGTAGGTCTAGGTTAGGACCTCCGTCAAGAGTCCGACGAGTGTCATCCGATCCTGAGAGGATCCAACACTGAAACGTCTGGTGATTCAAGCCAGTGAAGCACTGGTGACATTCAGTCTCTGTGTAAACCTTGGTAATTGCAAGGTAGTGACCTTTCAAGTTGTGCAGAGTGATCATTGTTACCGGTCGCCATGACCTGTGTTATATGCTTCTGGCCCGGCTGGGTTATGGGACACCATGTATCAGTTGATGCTTACATAGTGTTTTTACATTGGTTACCTTTATGAAGCCAACATGTGGTCTAGTGAACTAGGACATTGATTACAACATTGGTGGAAACACCAGAGTGACAGGTTTGTTAAGGTAGGGAGCTACCTCATGCCAACGTGATGAACTGTTGACAGTGTATGCTAGGTTGTGATTACTACCCATGGATCAGGGTAGGTACATGATACTGTGTGAAGATCTATTGTCCAAGGACATGGAACTAAGGTGAAGTGTTTAGTCACCTGATAGACTTTACCAGTGACATTGTGTGTTCGTGTGGAGCAACCGCTTATTGTGTAGGTGACATATCAGTGTGTGGGTCACTGATGAGATAGAAGAGTGACCTGGCTCTTGTGTATTTTGAGACGGCGCTACATGTATTTTTTTTGCAAGTGGGAGACCGCTAATGTTCTAGGGTCGGCCCAGACTTCATCAAGAGTGTGACGAGTGAAATAGTACGACAGCAAGGAAGGATCCTTGTTCATCAGTGCAGTGTCAGTCAGGCAGTGGTACTGCGCTTGATCAGCCCTTGCTTGGTTCTCTGGGTGAAGAGGGAACTTTGGAGAGGCAGCAGACCTTGGAGTTCCAGTCCACTGGAGGAGCCTGGGTGAGTCGCTACCACGACTGGACAACCGCACGAGCTATCGTCCGCCTCCATGATGAATACTCATCTGCGTCTTTGATCTTGTACATAGTTCTTCTCGTCTGGCTTTCAGCCATCCTTCTCTGTGTTGTGGTTGACGTAGTTCAGAATTAAATTTTTGTTCTCTTAGCTATGACTTTGTGCAGTGATATGACTGGTGTCTGGTCCGAGCCCCCTTGGGGTTTGGAACCCTAGGTGAGGGAGGGGAGGTTAAGCTGTCCCGGCTTGTGTGGGGCCTGGTAGATGTAGAGTGCTATTGAGGTGGTTGGAGCAAAGGCAGGGGATAGTATCTATCGTGGCAAACCAGTCCAAGCCCCGGCGGTCTTGTCACAAGATAGAGTGGGGGCTCGTCCGGGATCTTCTCTTTGTTCTGACATCTCGTAGGAATAGGTTATAGTGTCATCTGTCCTATACCTATTATCTACTTGACGAGTAGGGCTACTGAAACCTTTCTCTTCGACGTGGACAGACATTTAGTTAAGTTAGTATAGATACATAGTTACAGTGTTGGTTGGAGTACAGTTAGCATTGTGAGTGGGTATTGCATATCTATACTGATACTAAGTTACACTAAGCATGGCTACTCGTACTTTAGATTTAGCTAAGGTGCGGGCATCTGCAACTGAGATGGGATTGGAAGGTGAGGAGTTTAAAGCCTATGTACTGGAAGTAGAGAGAGACTTCAGAGCAGAAGAGAGGGAGAGAAGAAAGTCAGAAATTGAGCTGGAAGCTCGAAAGGTAGCACTTGAAGAGCAAAAGTTGGTGGCAGACCAACAGGCACAAAAACTGGCAGCTGACCTAGAGTCTAAGAAATTAGATGCTAGGAAGTTGGAAATGGAACATGAGTTCCGTATGAAGCAACTTGAGGTAGAGGCTAAATCGGTTGGTGAGTCTGAGGGAGCAGTAGGTGGAGTAGCTTTACCTAGCTCATCAGTAGCCAGCAGACCAGCTTACCATGCTATGAAATGGCCGTTTCCACCATTTGAACCGGACCAAGAGAAGATAGATCAATTCTTAGAGAAGTTCGAGGCAATGTGTAAAGCTATGGGTTTAGAGCCTGAGCGTTGGAATCTTAAGCTTTCACAAGGACTCCGTGGCACCGCGTACGAAGTGTATGCGCGTCTTCCCCCAGGGATGGAAAATGATTATCCAACCCTGAAATCGGCTCTTTTGAAAAGATTCGAAATGACAGCCCATGCTTACAGGCGGAGGTTCAGAACTTCCAAGAGAGAACCAGGTGAGATGTTCTCGGCCTATAGTGTGAGGTTGAACTCATACCTGTTGAAGTGGATGGCGTTGGCCAATTTCAAAGAGGATTATGAGAGTCTGAGAGAGTTGATGGTGGTGGATCAAATGAAAATGCAGATGTCCAAGCCTTTAAGGAATTTCTTAGGGGAAAATGGGGCGGAAAGGCTAGACATAGTAAATAAGTTAGCTGAAAGGTATGTGGAAGTCTATGGTGAGACTGGGGATTCCAGTCAGACTGTTTCACAGAAAAGGCAGAAGGGGCTTGATCAGAAGCCCAAGACCAAAGGTCCCAAAGAATCATCCAATGTAGCAGATCCTGTGGTAAAAGACTCTGGTAAGAAACCCGATAAGCTAAGCCCTCCCGCCTCCCCAAAACGGAAGTGGAGTAAGAGGTGGTGTAAGCACTGTAAGTCTCCTTCCCATAATACTGTAGAATGTCAGAGGAAGCCAACGGACTTGCACTTTGCGTGTCTCGCCTCTACTAGAGGTAGACCTAGGGAGACCACACCTAAGGGTCGGGAGAAACCAAAGTCTGAGAAATCACCTGTGATCGAAACGATAGAGGTGAATGGGAAGCAGGTGGAATGTCTATACGATACAGGATTGCAGTTTGAAGCTGTAATCTCATCCCACCTTGTGAGCCCAGGGCAGCTCACCGGCGAGACAAAAGAATTTCAGCTGGCCATGAGGAGCTCCGTAGCTATGGACTTGCCGATTGCTCGGATTGACATTCGGTGCAGGTACGTTACGGGTAGCATCCAGGCGGCTGTGCTGCCTGATCCTATTTACCCTTTGATCCTCGGTCGTCCGCATGTATTCCTGGGGGACCCCAGGGAACATTGTCTAGTGAGCGCTAGGCAGGCCAGGGCTAAGGATGGAAAAAGGCAGTGTGGTAAGGAAATAGACCATTCTCTTGCGAGGTTAGTGAGCAGTGCTCAAAGTAGGGACCAGACTTTGCGTCCTTACTTACTGGAGGTGGCCCAAAGTTCTGTCCCGCCAATTCCGGGTCAGTTCTATGTAGTAAACCGGTTGCTTTATCGTAGAGCCGGGCAAGGGGATAGCCAGTACGGTCAGATGGTAGTCCCTACTGACTACAGATCCCGCTTGATACATAGAGTGCATACCTTATCCTTAACCGGACATAAGGATGTGGGGACAACAGTCCAGTGTCTTTCCAGCCACTACCACTGGCCTGGAATGACAGGCAACGTGCGGAGATATATCCGGTCGTGCCCAACGTGTTGTCTGGCAGCACCAAAGCACAAGACCAGAAACGGTTTATCTCTGCAGATTGGAGATAGGGTTCTCGCACTTCTCCCAATCGAGGGGGCGGAATTCGAACTCGGATGGCAGGGCCCTTTTCCTGTGGAGCGGATAATGTCCCGATCCACGTATGAGGTGAAGGTCCGCGGGGAATTGCGTAAGTTCCATTGTACTCTCCTTCAGAATTTGGAGAGGTCCGAGGTAGTTTCTCCACAAGATAGTGCGACTACCATCGCGCTAGATTCGGTTCTGGGTCCAGACGAGGGCGAGGAAGACTCAGTCCTACGCAGTACATCCTGTGGGGAGGGTCTGCGGTCTCCTGAGCGTTCAACCGTAGATAGGGCGAACGGGCTCCGTCGGGAAGAGGCCCATGGGGTTAAGCACACTGGGAATCGAGGTCGGACAGGCGATGTCACATCTGGCACGACGGGATCGTCGGGTGACTCGATACGCCGACAGGCTCACTGTCCTTACTCGCGGGAGAGAAGGCAGGAGCAAGGGTACTCCAGACGAACCTGGAGTAAGCGACCATTCATTTCGGTCGACATCCGCGAACAGTCCACGAAGGTGATGCCTAGTCGGGATAGGAAATATCCTATTGTCGGAAGGGACGAACGAACCTTCAGTAAAGTAACCGATGGCCTGCAACAGGTGGATGCGGAACCGTCCAGTGTAGACAGATCCTGTAAGCCAATCACCAGGCCGTTACGTTTCGGGCCTAATCGCTGGAGATAACGTATGTTTGAGGCGGTGGTGGGTGATCCAGCATCCATACCATTCTGGTGGATCTCCGCAGGGAAAGTGAATGTTATGGAACGTCTTTTCCTGGGAATCCAATCTTGATAGAGTAGAGGTTCAGAGTTCAGACCGATCTTTGTCTAGTGAGTTCGACCGGGTCGGCCATCTTAAGTGGGGGCCTATGTGACGAAACGGATAAAGAACGGCAGATCTCTGCATAATATCCCTTTGAAGGGAGTGCGATGTGTTGGTCTCCCTTGAATTAATATCAATTAATAGGGGATTCCCCATCGGAAAATAGTGCGGGGCGGAGCTATTCTAGTTATTTATGGAAAATCTAGAATGTTCTCCCAAGTGCGTACCTGGTAGAGATCTCTAAGTTCACGCGTGCTTCATGCAGCACGGTGTGGGGAAACTTATCGTGACTCTGGTTTTCTTCATGTATCATGAAAGTCACGCGGCCCGTGTAGGCGAGTGGAAGGCGCACTGACTTTGTCGTGAGCAGTCGCCCACCAAACCTCAGCGTAGACAGATCGCAGCCAACAGGCTGATGTAAGTTTGATGTCAATATTCGCGGCCAGTGCGGACATCTACAGTCAAGGTTGTGATTCTTCAATCACAGGTTAGTTGAGTACTTATTCTATTATTTAATTGTTGTCATGATGCCGTGCTGATTCCCGGAAGGAATTAATTGCCGTCGTAAAATTGAGTTGTCGCGTAGCGTTATCCGTTACAGTTGGCGGTTTGCATTTTTAAGTAGGCTTTATCGATCAGCAATGTAATGGGTTACCTGACGGAACAAGCCGTATTCCACAGCGTGTGGTGTGTAAATAAAATAGGCCGAACGATGTGCTTTACAGTGTGTAGCAGTTACGGGTTTGGTTTATTAATTACGCAGGCAAGGCGACAGTTGGTCCGTCATTACATCAACATGCTAGACGCTGTAAATGATAAGGTAGAGCTTAGTATTAGAAATGTGTAATGTGCTTCGTGATATTAGGATGGTAACGTAATTGTTCTATCAGTGATGGTGATTTTTCGAGGAAACAAGGTGAAATCAGCAGTGGTGTATTTGCGGTATGCAGATAGCAGTGTTATTCCGCGTAAGCCGAATGGCGTTGCATCGGGAGGATAACAATTGATAAGAAGTATTCATGATACTATTGTTACTGCTTGTTGTCATGTCCGTCCGCAAGGATGACCGTGCGTGTTCCATTGTACGTTTGTCTAGGCAGCGGGAGGTAGGCCGGTACCCCCAACCCGATCGGTAATAGGTCCGACCCAATGCAATCGTGCATATCCGATGGATGAACATACCTGATCGAGGGTGATGCGGCGCTCCGTAATTCGAGGCCGAGGTGTCTAGATAGATCGAGGTTTGAACCTAACCGTTTCTGTCTCTAATATTCTACTCTTCTGGAACCCTGACTCGGTTCATGGAGTACTTGGAGTACTGCCGTGAGGTAGTAGTTGGGAGGGGCATAACCCCCCCCCCCCCCCCCAAAAAAAAAAGGTGGAGCCAGAGTTTGGTAGTGGAGTCTGGAGGTTTGCTACATTGGATGACGTGACTTAAGTCGTCACGGGACAAGGTACACGAGACCCACAGTAGCTGTGGGAAAGTGTAGGGGTGGATGGCCACCACAGCTGTGCTCGACCGGCACAGGTATGACTGACCTGAAAGATAGTCAGTGAATACAAGGGCAACTCAGGATCTGGGGCAGGGATCCCAGACCTGACACTATGGCTGTGATATGATTTTGTTATTTAAGTGTAACAAGTCCTGAGTTCTCCTTAGTTAATGCTATAGTAATGAATTATCAGGAGTATAATTCATTATGGACATATAGTTATTAATGTGTGTAATTCATCAGTCCATGGGTGAAGGGATTGATGAATTGATGAGTCTGTCAGGAAGGAGAGGTCCGGCTGGACACCTTCTCGATACAGTAATCCCTACACTGAAAGGAAAGTAAGTGTATATGTTGATTGAGGATGGAAGATGAAACCGGATTGGACTGGCACCAGGCGAAGGATGCTTGACAGAGTCATACAGTCGACTCTGGTGCTAGGGGTTATATGTAGCCCAGAAGTGTTACTTGACTGAACAGGTGTGCTATTGCTTTTTCTACCATCATTATGCCTATATATTATAGTGACTAAGTAGATCTATGATGTGAGGATTTCATACTCATGTTGGTAGACATGAGGAATGTCTGAGAGGCAGGTGACAGGGTGGAGATGCTGGTAGTCTTTGTTGTAGTTGAGTACTCACACCAACCTCTCCGTGTTTCAGGATCTGTTATTACTATACAGTAGAAGATTCAAGAGCTGCACCATGAGCTCTATGGGCCCACTCATTCCAGGGCCTATCCAGAAGTTGATTGAGGCCATACTGGGAGTGGTTGTCTGGTTCTGCGAGATCAATGTTGGAAGGAGCTGAGTGCTGAATAAGTCGGTAGGTCTAGGTTAGGACCTCCGTCAAGAGTCCGACGAGTGTCATCCGATCCTGAGAGGATCCAACACTGAAACGTCTGGTGATTCAAGCCAGTGAAGCACTGGTGACATTCAGTCTCTGTGTAAACCTTGGTAATTGCAAGGTAGTGACCTTTCAAGTTGTGCAGAGTGATCATTGTTACCGGTCGCCATGACCTGTGTTATATGCTTCTGGCCCGGCTGGGTTATGGGACACCATGTATCAGTTGATGCTTACATAGTGTTTTTACATTGGTTACCTTTATGAAGCCAACATGTGGTCTAGTGAACTAGGACATTGATTACAACATTGGTGGAAACACCAGAGTGACAGGTTTGTTAAGGTAGGGAGCTACCTCATGCCAACGTGATGAACTGTTGACAGTGTATGCTAGGTTGTGATTACTACCCATGGATCAGGGTAGGTACATGATACTGTGTGAAGATCTATTGTCCAAGGACATGGAACTAAGGTGAAGTGTTTAGTCACCTGATAGACTTTACCAGTGACATTGTGTGTTCGTGTGGAGCAACCGCTTATTGTGTAGGTGACATATCAGTGTGTGGGTCACTGATGAGATAGAAGAGTGACCTGGCTCTTGTGTATTTTGAGACGGCGCTACATGTATTTTTTTTGCAAGTGGGAGACCGCTAATGTTCTAGGGTCGGCCCAGACTTCATCAAGAGTGTGACGAGTGAAATAGTACGACAGCAAGGAAGGATCCTTGTTCATCAGTGCAGTGTCAGTCAGGCAGTGGTACTGCGCTTGATCAGCCCTTGCTTGGTTCTCTGGGTGAAGAGGGAACTTTGGAGAGGCAGCAGACCTTGGAGTTCCAGTCCACTGGAGGAGCCTGGGTGAGTCGCTACCACGACTGGACAACCGCACGAGCTATCGTCCGCCTCCATGATGAATACTCATCTGCGTCTTTGATCTTGTACATAGTTCTTCTCGTCTGGCTTTCAGCCATCCTTCTCTGTGTTGTGGTTGACGTAGTTCAGAATTAAATTTTTGTTCTCTTAGCTATGACTTTGTGCAGTGATATGACTGGTGTCTGGTCCGAGCCCCCTTGGGGTTTGGAACCCTAGGTGAGGGAGGGGAGGTTAAGCTGTCCCGGCTTGTGTGGGGCCTGGTAGATGTAGAGTGCTATTGAGGTGGTTGGAGCAAAGGCAGGGGATAGTATCTATCGTGGCAAACCAGTCCAAGCCCCGGCGGTCTTGTCACACTTTCTCGTGAAGAGATTTCTTTGTGTTTCTAAACAACGTTTTATAGACGCATATTTCTCAGAACGTAACTTTCCAGAAAACTATGCTGATAAATGTATTTTTTCGTAGTGACGCCAAAGATTGTACTGTTTCAAAACTGCAACACTTTCGCTGCAAATTACGCAACTGGTTTTCTGGTCCTTTGTTTCCACAAAGAAGTACTTTACTTCCCATTCTTCATTGAAAATACGACACACAGTGTCAGCTTGTCTTTTCTTAGTAGCCATAATGAAGGATGAAGTCCACGTGATCTGAAAATGAAAAAGACATTGAATTAGAAACATAATTAAAATCCTATTGAAACACAAAAATTGCAGAGGACTATTGGTAACTGGCGAATCTACGGCTCATCAAAGGTACATATACAGTTTATAGGTATCGTTGGTAATAGAATATATCTCATAATAAGGTATGCAAAATATATAAATAGGGCACGCCTAAATAAACAGCCTAGAGCAGGGGTGGGCAAACTACGGCCAGCTGGCGCATGCGGCCCGGCAACTGATTCTATGCGGCCCGTGAGTGCATTTAGAAATAAAAATTTTTACTTCGTTTTTAAGTTATTTTGTTGAAATTTACAGAATTCCATGTACAGTTATGATTGTTTTAACATTTTTGATAAAATTTCTTTCTAATTGTCTACTTTTGTAAACAGTCCTTGACTTTCGTACCGTAATGCTTCTTCTTCTTCTTTCGTTCGCCTTAAATATGTCTATAACTGCTGTCAGCAACTTGCTTGCTACAGGTCTTTCCGGACTCCCCTACTTTTGCACCGCACGAAATAACAACTCGTGTCATTTGCAAAAGGAATGCAATTTATTTAGAGCTGGCAATTTATAAGCTCTGCGAGCGGTATGCTTCATTGACATTAAACAACATGAATGTAATGAAGTGGTGAGAAATGATGCTAGTAATCACAATCTAAATCTAAAGCCTAATATTTAACTATTGCCTAGAAACTTATAGCATTTGTCAAGAACACGTCTACTCTCTAATCGTCTCCAGTCGGGTCTGTCCACACGCTACACATTGCGTGGTCAAGCACGGACGCTGTACCCTCCGTGCCTTAGCGAGTCTTGCGTGCATGGAGTCCCAAGCACGCTGGCTCGTGAACTTGAGTAACCGGGTACTCCACGGTTACTCGTAAGGTCAAGCTTCCCAATGGCTTGGGGAAGCCCTCGCTTAACTGTCCTTAATGCTCCCTTGGTTGACACAAATGTGTCCCCTGGTGAAGCTATTTATAGCGGTGGTGTCTCTCATGTCTGGTGTCTCCCTACTAGACTTGTGTTAACTCTTATTAACTCTCTAAACCCTTATTGGAGATTCTGACAGGCTCCCCTCCTCTCTGTGAAGTGTTACACCCCTTTAACTCATGTTTGTAACACGTATGGTCACAAAGAAAAATTGGATGTCCAATTTTGTCAGATATCCAATAAGTTGTAAATCTCTCGTTTGGGGATAGAACAACTCTCTTCTTCCTTTACTCACACTGTTCTATCTTTTCACTCGGCTAATTGAGTAGCCCTTGTATTAGTACAGTTGGTTCTATAGATATCTTTGGGAATTGTTTTGAACCGGATCCGTTGTCTTATGACTTATGTCCTGGCTTCCGTCGTTTGACCCTATGTCTTTTGACTTTCACCCGTTGACTTCTGTCTCGACCTGTCCTCATATTGCCCAAAATGACAACCCAAATACAAGTTGACTCTGTTATGAGTGCAACACATGAGCATAAAATGTTCATGTTCCCATTAATATCCCCTCCAACTCATATACATACAGTTCCACGTTTCGCCTTCTCGCTTCCGCTCGTGAAAAGCTATTTTTCAATGTTACATCAAGGTTTTTAAGAAGTTATTGTGTCCCCTGAATTTAAGTTGTTGTTCTTTGAAAAAATAGTGTGTGCAACTTTTATGTGTTTGTTTTCCTGTTTGTTTGCGTGTTTCCTAATAAACTACAGTGTACCTAACTTGCTAACCTGTGTATGCGTTAGTGTATTAAATGTGTGTATTCCTTCGAGCGCCGTAAATCGGTTTATTGTGGTTACAAATGTTTGTTATTCTTATTTATGACCACAACTCCGCTTTAAGTAGCTCAAAGTATATTCCCTATCTAATCTATTAAAGTATGGCAGTAACACACATAAAACTTGACAACACATTGGTTACACAGATGACACAGACAAGTCAAAATAAGACGTTTCCAGCGGTGAAAAAAAATTGCCGCTCCCTTTCTCTCTCACTTTCCTTCCATGTTTACTAATTTTCCCATTCTCTCCTCTCATTTATAACTCTTTCATACATCTTTCATTCGCTTTCATACTCTCGCTTTGCTAAAACATTCACTCGTCATTATAATATGGTTCATAGCATCACATAAATGAACATTACATATTTACAATAAATGATTGGCTGAATTATAAAAGTATTTACGCCAAATGACTGTGCGGTTTGTTTGCACGTGTCATGCCTATACAAAATATACACGGTTGTGAGAATGGTTTGTCACCGATCCTGTAATAGTAACTAATATGATTTGGTGTGCTGTCCTAAATTATCCTAAGGGAAATAATCTAACTAATTAATTTCATTTAAGAGAATTTAGTTACCTACCTTAAAGTGTTATTTGTAAATGAAATTATGTTAATTCCTAACTGGTTGGGTTAGTTTAGAAATGATATTTTAGATAAATGAATTTATAAATGATTATGATTATGCGGTGATAAACTAATGTAATATCTAACAATTGTATTTCTATCATTGGTGTTACATTAAATGGGTTATTAACTAAATGATGGTGATTTCTAATTACCACATGACATAAATAAAGTTATATATGCATTTGAACATTTTGCATTTCACTTTTTCATAGAAAAATGAAGTTATGTGTACTGTTCATAATATATATATATATATATATATATATATATATATATATATATATATATATATATATATATATATATATATATATATATATATATATATATATATATATATATATCACAGTTACACTTCTATATCTAATTACACTAACTGAAGTCCTCCTTTCAGGTGTGAAGATGGAGCAATGTTCTTTGTAGACTATTCTTATAACATAGTTCATTTCGGCAAAGTCTTGTATGCTCTCCTTTTATGCACGCCTAAATAAACAGCCTAGAGCAGGGATGGGCATACTACGGCAAGCCGGCGTATGCGGCCCGGCAACTGATTCTATGCGGCCCGTGAGTGCATTTAGAAATAAATAATTTTACTTCGTTTTTAAGTTATTTTGTTGAAATTTACAGAATTCCATGTACAGTTATGATTGTTTTAACATTTTTGAGAAAATTTCTTTCTAATTGTCTACTTTTGTAAACAGTCCTTGACTTTCGTAATGTAATGCTTCTTCTTCTTCTTTCGTTCGCCTTAAGTATGTCTATAATTGCAATGTTGCCTCTTGTGTGAATTTAACTGTCCTTTTTAGTTCACTCAGCAGTCCATGGGGTTTATCTTCCACTATCGTCTCTCTTGGCCAGAAGGTTTGCCTAGACATGCTGTAATTTGGGCAGTTTTTGAGTATGTGCTCTGCTGTCTGTGACGTCAATCCACATGTGCACATGGCTGATTCACCCATCTTGAATAGTGTATACATGTGGTTGCGTAATCTATTGCGTCCTGCTCTGAGGCGCAGAATAATGACTTGTTCTGGTATGTCGATAACGTGGTAGTCGTCTTGAGCAGGTTTTGGTGGCCTTCTAACTGATTTGATCATTCTTTTCTTTTGGTGGTATGTAACGGGCACATCAGAATGTTCATCTTTTGGTCCTTCCTTAGCCAATCGATCGGTTCTGTCGTTACCGGGTAGCCTACTCCACAGTGGAATAGTATCCACTGTATGGTGACCTTATGCTGACTGCTAAGTTATGAAAGTAGTGTCCATAGTACCGACAATTTCCCAGACATCATTTCGTTTTCGTTGAGGTGAGTTTCTTGCAAGCAACATACGCTTACCTTTACTTGGTCCATAATGATTTCTAGTTATATTTTTGTTCTTGTTGTTGCTGCTGTTGCTGCTGCTGCTGCTGCTGCTGCTGCTGCTGACTTCCTCTGCATTCCAGTGCATTAATTTTAGTCTTTGTTTGGTATGGCCAGACGCTCTATTCTCAGGTCCCCTGGCACCACAGGACATCTGAGAAGGACCTCCAGTAGCAGTGGTTGGAACCTTTTGAGGCATATGGCCCGGCACTGCACTTACCTGGGGGTCCAAAGCAGGGCGAGCGCCATAACATTTAGCAGTAGTCGACATATTTTATTACGCGTGATTGCGCGGCATCCTGATTTCTGTGGTGCGCCTCCTGGCTGGTTGTCTCCATCTTCAGCACCTTTCCTTTGCTAGAGCAGACTGTGGTCTTACTCGAGTTTAGGTGTGTAGGCACGCACACACATGTCTGCGCATGCGTATACGTGCATACACATCTAGAGCGTTCTGGTTATTTCTCAAAGCCAGTGACACCCCGCCGCCCCTTCTCCTGTTACTTAAAACAGTTCCGCCACGAGAAGGCCAGGAGTTGGACTTTTGCTGTGTAAGTGATGAATGCACGAGCCATTGGAGTATTTGTGCAAGGTTGGACGCTCAACCGAACCCCGCTCCCAGCTACATACAGCAACATTTGGAACCATATATTAATAAAATGCGAATTTGTTGATTTTCATAGAGATAAAATTTATCGACATATAAAAATTTAATAAGCATGATATTATGCAAAACATATATTTTTCCGGTGAATAAAATGATGTATTTTGCACAAAAGCCGGCTCCATGGCCGAGGGGTTAGCAGCTTTCTCCGCTAACCCCGAATACTCTCGTCACGTGACGCGACGAGAATTAGCAGTGGTTCGAATTGCAAAAGTGACTTATGAGAGTATGGAACCGGTCGCTCAGAAAGTCGTGGCGTGCTGATGAGCGTAATCTAGCCTAGGAATCAACATACAGCTGAAAGATGCTGGTGTTGACCGCAATATCCTGAAACAGGATGGAAACGCGGAAAAAAAAAAATTTTGCACAACAATATTAAATTTAAAAGTTTTTTTGCTGTTATAAATTATTTCCACATTTACAATGTTCAAATTAATTTATTTGTTGTAGTACTCTTGAAATATTTCTGAAATTAAATCTGAGTTTACTAATTGTTTTCTGAATATTTTATTTTCACACACAGTCGGAAGTAGTTTTTTTTTTTTTCTTTTTCATTTCCGTTTTAAAGTTTTGTACAAAAACTACTGTTAGAATTTTATTAAAACAATGAGTGTCACTACAAAACGTAAGATTGAAGATGAATGCCGTGTTTTTAATGATTAATGGACAACTAAGTACTGTTTTATAAAACTTGGTAGCAAATCAGTTTGCTTGTTGTGTCGTAATTCAGTGACTGTTATCAATGAGTACAATTAAAAACATTCAGATTTCGGTACAATTTTAAAACCGAAGGGAGGGAAAGGAAATGCCTGACGTTGGTGAAAAATTTGGAGAAATAGCAAACTGTTTTCACTGAACAGTCTTCAATTCAAGATGCTGCAACAGAAGCTAGTCTTGTGCTGCCACACAGAATTGTAAAACAGAACAAGACATTTTTTAATGGTGAGTTCACGGTATGTTTGCTAGATGCAACAAACATTATGTGTCCAGAACCCAAAAAATAACAGATTTTACAACATTACTTTATCAAGGAGAACTGTGGTTGACATGATAAGTGACAACTTGATGCATAAACTTCAAGATGCAAGTAAACAATTTTTGTGGTACTCACTTGCATTGGATGAGAGTACCGATGTACACGATACTTCCCAATTATTATATTTATACGTGGAATAAACATTTCTTTCAAACTCACTGAAGAGTTACTGAGTGTTGAGTCACTCAAAGACACAACCACAGGCCAAGATATATTCAATGCTGTTACTAACTGTATTGAACGAACTGGGTTTGTTTGAAACAAGATGGCAAGTGTTACAACTGACGGAGCTCATGCATTGACTGGAAAAAAATGAAGGTCTGGTAAAGTTGATAAGGGATAAGATTAAAGCAGAATATCCAGACCAAACATTATTACCACTTCACTGTGTGATTCATCAAGAAAGTCTGTGTAAAACTATTTTGAGTATCAAGCATGTTATTGACCCACTTGTCAGTGTCATCAACCTCATCAGATCAAGAGGACTTAATCACAGACAGTTCAAGTCATTACTTGACGATTTGGAAACTGAACATTCCGATGTCCTGTATCACACCAGTGTTCGACGGCTGAGTCTCGGCAAGGTGTTGAGGCGAGTGTGGGAACTCAGAGAAGAAATAGTGATGTTCCTAGAGATGAAGGGCATTGAATGTGACTTTAATACTAAAATTGTCAATAAAGAGTGGAAGTTAGACTTTATGTTTGCCATTTAAATTATGGAAAAGTTAACTAAACTGAATGTCAAACTTCAGGGCAATGATGTGTTTGCGCATGAATTGTATGTACATGTAAAATCATTTCAGGCAAAACTCTCACTGTTCTCCAGACAAGCAAGTGAAAAAAGATTTTGTCACTTCCCTTTGCTGAAACAAGAAACCATTTCTGGTGAAATTACTGAAAAGTACAAAGCCCAATTAGATGCATTGATTGAAGAATTTAGATGGAGATTCCAAGATTTAAAGAACTTAGATCCACAGTTCAATATTCTCTGTTCCCCTTTTAGTGCAGAAGCTGATACGGCCACAGAGGACATACAGTTGGAGCTGCTTGACTTACAAGCAGATCATGACCTGAAAGAGAAATTCAAATCAGATGGTATGCTGGATTTCTATGGAATTTTATCACAAGAAACATTTCCCAATTTTAAAAACTTTGCAGCTAAACTTTTATCATGGTTTGGATCAACATACATTTGCAAACAAGCATTCTCTTGTTTGAAGATCAACAAATCTAAGAATAGATCTTTATTGTCGGACTGCAACTTGCATGCTGTCATGCGAATTTCAACAAGTAAACTTGCTCCAGATTTCAAGAATATTGTCAAAACGTGCAAGCAGTTACATACATCTCATTAGAAATCAACAATTATAGTGACAATGTAGTCGATTTGTTTCAAATTAAAGTCATTGATAGATAATAAAGAATATTTGTTCTAATAACAAGTTGTCAAATCTTGTTAACAAATTAGTAAAAGTTTTTGTCCATATTGTCAAATATAATGTATAAGTGTATAAGTAAAATAAAATTACAATAATTAGTTATATTCTTAATGACCTATAAATAATTAATAATAACTTATTGTGATAGGTTGCAGTAAACAAACTGGACATTATATATATATATATATATATATATATATATATATATATATATATATATATATATATATATATATATATATATATATCTTATATATAAATTAGGATCTCCGTCTGTCTGTATATATGTATGTATGTCCTTTATTTCTTCGCGAACGGCCCATTCGATTGAGATGAAATTTTCTACACGCCTTCCTTTCATTCCAGCGCTGCCAACTGTGATATTTTGTTAGTGTGAAATCGCCTGCTTACTCAGTATTATTTCATTTTTCATTTTTCATTATAATTTCATATATCTCAGGGGACCTAACTCTGTAAAAGTTATTTCAAGGGGCATAACTTTTCTGTATAACTTATAGTCATATTGTGGCATCGTTTTCAAAGATTTATAAACTCTTTGTCCATAGTTATGTACCGGCATATGAGTTATAATAAATAATGATACAATCTGTAAGGCATTTTCAAAGTTTTCATAAAAATAATGCACAATGCATAACATTGTAACTCATCTTTTTTTTTTGCTTAAGAAGTTACTGTAGTCATGCAGGTGATTAGAAAGAGTTTTCATTAAAAATAATGGATGGTGTGTGGAAGGACATTCTTTTAAGTTACTTTTTTTGTTGTATGAATTTAATGAGACGTCTACCCGCCAGGAGCTGGGCGAAGCCAAGCCGGGTCAGATAGATAGACAGACCCACCTTTTCGCTGCAGTTGTCTACTCCTCCTTTTCCTTCTTCTGCTGATGCTGCTGCCGCCGCTCCATTTACCCAAGTTAATTGTTGGGGAAGATGTAAAGATCTTTCAAGTGCTCTTTCTAATGCTTTTTGTAAGTTGGTCTTCGTTTATCTAAGGTTGTTCTAACTGCAACCAATAAATGATTAGACAGACAGGCAGACAGACAGACAGACAGAGAGGGAGGGACGGACAGACAGACAGACAGACAGACAGATAGACAGACAGACAGACAGACAGACAGACAGTCGGGAACGGGAACTTATATGACTACTTATGTGAATTAAATGAGATGCTCGCCATCAGGGGCTGGGCGAAGCCGGGCCGGATCAGACAGACAGACAGACAGACAGACAGACAGACATATAGACAGATAGACAGACAGATAGATAGTCGGGAACGGGAACGGGAGCTTATATGACTACTTATATGAATTAAATGAGATGCTCCACACCAGGAGTTGGGCGATGCCGGGCCGGGTCAGACAGACAGACAGAAAGACAGACAGACAGAAAGACAGACAGACATACATACATACAGACAGACAGACAGACAGACAGACAGACAGACAGACAGACAGTCGGTAACGGGAACGAGAACTTATATGACTACTTATATGAATTAAATGAGATGCTCCCCACCAGGGACTGGGCGAAGCCGGGCCGGGTCAGCTAGTGTATATATATATATATATATATATATATATATATATATATATATATATATATATGTATATATATATATATATATATATATATATATATATATATATATATATATATATATATATATATATATATATATCTTCTTCTTCTTCAGCTTTCCGAGCCATTGATATATATATATATATATATCAGTGAAGATCAGTGTGGCTTTCGACAGAACCGGTCTACCATTGATATGATATTCTCATTGCAACAAATGCAAGAAAAATGCCGTGAACAGAATCAACCACTGTTTATTGCCTTCATCGACCTCACAAAGGCATTTGATTTGGTCAGTCGTGAGGGTCTGTTCAAGGCACTAAAGAAGATTGGCTGCCCACCAACTCTTCTGTCCTTTGTGGAATCGTTCCACACAGGCATGTAGGGTATAATCAAGTTTGATAGTGCAACTTCTGAAGAGTTTGAAATCAAGAGTGAAGTTAAGCAAGGTTGTGTACTAGCCCCCACCCTCTTTGAAATATACTTTTCACTTCTACTGAAATATGCCTTCCATGATCAAGATGGTGGTATGTACATTCACTACCGATCAGATGGCGGCCTTTACAATGCTCAGAGATTGAAGGCCAAGACCAAAATTAGGAGGGTACTGATCAGAGAGTTGCTTTTTGCAGATGATGCTGCAGTTACGACCCACTCTGAGGAAGAATTGCAATGTCTACTATCTGCATTCTCCAATGCTTGTTCTGAATTTGGTTTAACAATAAGCAAAAAGAAGACACAGATTATGTCACAAGGTGCACATGGGCTACCATCAATCTTTATTGACGACGCCGAACTAGAGATAGTAGACCATTTTACATATCTAGGATCAGTGGTAACTAGCAAATTATCCCTAGATCAGGAAATCAACATCCGGATTGGTAAGGCAGCAACAACGATGAACAGGTTAAGAAAAAGAGTCTGGGAGAACAGGAAGCTTACTGCCAAAACGAAAGTCCTTGTCTATCAAGCCTGTGTCCTTAGCAATCTTCTTTATGGCAGCGAAACCTGGACAACTTACTCACACCAAGAGAAACAGCTTTCATATGCGGTGTCTGGGAAGAATTCTTGGTATTAAGTGGCAAGACAATATCACAAATACTGAAGTACTGGAAAGATCAGGTTGTGTGATGGCGTATTCCATGCTCAGTCTTCGTAGACTTAGATGGATAGGACATCTTAGGAGGATGAATAATGGTAGAATACCAAAGGACATCTTTTTTGGTGAATTACAGATGGGTAAGAGATCTCAGGTCGGCCTCTACTACGATACAAAGATGTGTGTAAGCAGGACATGATTGATACAGGCATTGATAATGCACAGTGGGAGCAAGTCGCTGCTGATTGGCAAGTTTTACATTCAGAAGTTTGCCTTTGCTTTCTGAACGACCGGCTCCCATACCAACACGTTAAAACCAGCGAAACACAGTTTGCTGCCAAATCGGTCACCGCTGTTTCGAACGCGGGTAAGTGGCGGGTGGTAGTTTCATTACTACCTGCCGCATTAAGAGGCTTCCACGGATCGAGTCAAGGAGGAATGGACTTACTTTGATTCAAGAAGCTTAATCAATAAGACATTCAAAATATGCATTCTCATGGTGCGATGCAGTAGCACATGTCTCAATGTCCTCATATACATCACAGGAAAAACTGCCTCATTAACTCAGGTTTCTGTTTGACCGTAATCCCTCAAGAATAGTTATAGTATGTCTACAAACGAATGCCGTCATTCACGATCAATTCAATTATTTTGAAAACTGGCTGTTGCATCGTTATGAAATTTTTCCAGCCGTCTTATATTTACCCCCACCCAAGGAATATGTCTTTGATAGGTCCAAAAACAACTTAAATCATTGAAAGCGGCGACATTCCTTTGATCTTTTGCTGAACAACTAGTGATTTCTCGCTAACGAAGTTATTTTTACGGTAATGTGAGACATGTCAATTCTGTTGACACACAAAGGCGTATCCGGATTCGTATGAGAGTGGGTGCAATGAAAGAATTAGCTTAAAATCGACTGGGTCGGCTGCATTGCACCGGGTGTTTATCCCATATGGCTCAGTTTCTTTCCGCAGCGCGGAAAGCGTCGCACAAAGCACGAACTCCGTAGCTCCAGCGACTATCCTCGGGAGTCTGCGAAAAAATGCACTCGTGAAATGAAGGACGCGGCCCGGAATCGAACATACAACCTTCGGAGCCCGAGTCAGACGGCTTGACCATTTCACCACGGAGAATCCCGAGAGGGGTGCAATGTGTAATATTAGTAAAGACAGAGAATTTACAGAGGCACGGGGTAAATAATTTGTAAATTAACAGGAAAGTAGAAGGAATATATTTCTTACCTTATTTTTCATTTCCTTCTTGTTTCTTCAGTTATCAGTTATCAGTTGGGGTATCTTCATTACACTCCGGACATGTCCATAAGTGCTCAGATCCTCCCCCCAGCATATGCATCAGCGTCCGGTGGCTAATAGTGCCAGTTCTGTGTTGGTTGACGAGGCGCCTTGTTTTCCCGATGTACCTCTCGCATTTGGCCGTGCCGAATTCTTACTCCCAAGTCTTTCATCCTGGACAGCGATGTGGATTCACTGACGTCAAAGTCCTCTGTTCTCGCCATATCTTTGAGGACGTTAATAACATCGGCACGATCCATGGGCTGGCCATCTACAGGGGGTGCAGAGCCAGCCAGTTTATCAGCTCGTTCATTTCCCTCGACTCCCGCATATCCCGGGACAAAGATGATGGTGACTTTACGAACAACAGACTTCCGCAGCGACTCAGTCCACCGTCTACGTACAGATCCAGCTTCAATCTTCTGAATCATGCGCATTGAGTCACTTAGTATACACACGTTGGTATAATGCTGTGATTCCAGCCATATAAAAGCCTGTGTAACTGACATCACCTCCATCGTCATGCTGCTCGAGGTCATAGAGTGGGCACCACTGGATTCTTGAACGGTTCGGCCCGCTGAATGGGCTGTAAATGCCCACGCACTTCTGTGCTGCTTTACAACAGATCCATCTGTATAGATGAGCACGTTGGGGCTATATGAATGTTCATAGATGAGCGCGTTGACTTCTGCATTTACAGCGACAGGGTTCTGCTCTCTGCACCGTCTGTCGGGTGTGATAATGCAGGAGAAAGTGCACTTAAAAGCTGGAGGCATCGGCACCCATTCCTTGCCGGGGTTGATACTGGTAAGACTGCAGACCTGTCTGACGACATCTTCCGCCCGACCCATCCATGATTTGCCTCTCTTTAGTTTGTCACCCTTTTCTCTGAATATAGCGTCATGCAGAGGTGCTGCTCATCTGCACTTATTTTTAAGAATGCACGAGCTCTCCAGATCTTGATCCTGTGTTCCATTGTCGGGAAGTCAAGGAGGTATCTCATTGATACACAGCTGGTGTCTATCGTGCGGCCCAAAATGATGCGCATGGCTTCGTTTTGTACCTTTTCAAGTCTTCCAATCTGTGTAGGGCTGACAGTGAGGATGACCAGGGCATACTCTGCTCAGACCTTAATCTGTGTCGGACGATTCCAGTAGGTTGATGATTGCTCTCGGTTTCATAAAATTCAGTCCATCCTTTCTCCAATAGTCCTCTTCCTCTTTCAACACATGGTCCTCACATTTTTTCCAGTAACTTTTATCAATATTTAATAGCGCGGACTGGGTTAGTATCTTGACGTCAGACAATATGAATGTAGTATTGTCAGCTACCACCTGTCCTTTAATTTTAGCCAACACAAGTTCTATAGGGTTTAAATGAGAATGATACGGCGGAAGTCTCAAGCACCTATGGCCATGCTCTTCTATCAACTTGTCAATTTGAAATTTCTTGCTTTTTTGCGTCTGTTTTACAAGGGACAACAACTGTAGCTTGAAATATGTTTCTGGAAATGGTATATTTTCCCTTCGGAGCCATATCTTTATTGCTTCCTTTGTGCTCGATGCCGTAGGTATTTTGTCTTCTTGGGCAACAACATTGTGATATGATGCATTGTCCATGATTAGACAAGACAGTCTATCAAGGGATGGAAGTACTGTATTCTCGAGCCAATCTCTAAATACATTACCATTCATCTCATTATGATAATCCCTATTGTCTGTATGCTTTGATACGAACACGATCCCAGCATTCTGTAGTAAGCCATTATGAGAACTACCAGCATGGGCTATGACCAAACGCTGTCCTTTACTACTGGGCACATAACGTTTTATCTTTCCATCCATTGATTGCCATTCCTTTTCACTTGTGTGGTGCGCATTGATCCACGTTTCATCCAAATACACTATGTCATAATTTTCTTTACGCATTTCCCTTATTTCACGTAGGTATCTGCTTCTCATGGCTCCTAAATGCGGTTGCTCGCAAAGGATATTTCTACCTCCCTTGTACTTTCTAAAAGTGAAGCCTAATGTCCTTATAATTTTCCACAAAGTTGTTTTGGATAGCTCTATGTTATTGTCCTTTCTCAACGAAACCCTCAGTTTTCTTACACTCACTGTTTCTTTGGCATCCATCATTTTTATAATAATTCGTCTGATGACATCCTTGTCAAAGCTGTCTACAATTGCCTTTCTACCTACCGTTTGCTTATCGCGTGTTGGTTTCATTCCAGATTCTTGCACCCATCGACGAAACGATCGTTTACTCAAACCTAATGAATCACGGTGTCACCACTTTGAGCCGAGCAACAAAAGAGATAGAGAGAGAGCATGCTGGATCACCAAAAGCCAAAAAATTCAAGTTACAGGTTTCCACTGGTAGGAATATGCTGAGCGCATTGTTTGACCATGACGGGCTATTTATGGCCGAATTTAAAGAACCTGGTGTCAACATCAACTCTACCCATTACTTGCAAACACTAAACAAGTTGCAAAAAGCCATCAAGAATAAACAACCAGACATGCTTTCTTGCGATGTGATTTTGTTGCACGATAATGCTCGTCCGCATGTCGCAAAGATTGTGCAGGACGCATTAGCAAGGAAGAAGTGGGAAATTCTGCAACATCCAGCCTATAGTCCTGATTTGTCACCATGTGATTTTCATTTGTTCGGACCTCTAAAAAAAGCTCTCAGGGGGCAACGATTTCACACAGATGCAGTCGTAATGAACGCGGTAAACACTTGATTCGGTGAGCAACCACAATACGTTTTTGCGGACGGCATTCGCCACCAACCTAAGCAATGGGATGCTTGCCTGAATGCCTACGGCGACTTCTTCTGACCAACCCATGGTGCATAATTCATTCAAAATGAATGCTTTATTTAATTCTACCACACCTGTTAATGTATCTTTTATGCTTTTGTGATAAAGCCATTGGAACGGGTTTCAAATGAACGTCCCTAATACATAGCAGATTATAGTGCTACTACGGTGACGGTGGGCAGAGGATCTCTCAGTAGAGACAATGGCTACGGTCATTCGATCAGTATGGTCACTGCCAGGAAGGAAGAATGGTAGACTTCCCTCCTTATTGATTCCCGGGCAGAGGAGGCTCGTCAGCCTTGGTTGGTATCTCTTCTAAGAGAAGGAACTCTACATCTCAAACCTCCGCTGCCTTGCGGGTATACCCATATGGGAAAGGCTTCGGGAGTAAACCCTGAGGACAAATCCGGAGATGGGGTCCCTAAGGCAATTCCATGTTGTAAACAACATAGTTCTGGCAACTCCTGCGACGGCACTGATGCCAAGTTGCATTGGCTACTGCCTTTCCCTTGGTCAACATCGGCGACGTGGAGAGGGGGAACCTGCTACTGGGCAACAGCTGGTTCTCCGATTTCCATTGCCCAGGCTTGCGATCCAGACACGTGGGGGAGAGTTGCAGCAGACAGATGCTCATGGAGAAGAGATGTACGAAACGGACTGGTGCTCTTTGAGCGCAATCTGATCCAACAAACTGAGGATAGGCGGCACAGGCTCAAAGCGCAGTCACTTACTGCGGGACTTGCCTCGTCTTACAGATGTGGAAACTGTGACAGGGATTGTCACTCTCGCATTGGACTATACAGTCACCAGCGGTGCTGCCAGGCACCTCCCAAGCGGCACAACTCTATAGTCCTTCAGGACTGAAAGAGGCCTACTACTACTACTTCTACTAATAGTGCTACTATTCGTAACTTCCCTTATGGACCTCGGAAACAAATGAGGCGCTTTCATATAACTCTGCACATATGGCATTTATGAGTTAAAACCGGACCAAGTTATTATAAGTTCCAATGAAATGTTTCTGAAAACTGTTTTATCCTTTGCATGTTTATTATAAGGATTGAAAGATGTCTCTGTAATTATGCTGTGCTGAATGTCGTGAGATTGGAAAGCAAAACTATTGTTTGAACTTCAGTTTAATAACAGATTAATTTCGTATCAGATCTTCTGTATTATAGTGTCATTGTTGGTAGTTGATGGTGTCGGGTTCTAACCACATGGCCGAACATGACCTTCTGTATTTTAATTTTTTTTTAAAGTTGCATATCTTTTACAGGGCCGGTCTCCCTGGCCGAGAAGTTAGCAGCTTTCTCCGTAACCCTGAATACATCTCGTTGTTGACGTGAGCGCACGAGAATTGGAAGCTGTTCGAGTCGCGCCAGTGACTTATGAGAGTATTAGAGGAGAGTATGGAGAAATCAACAATCAGCTGAAAGATGCTGATATTGACAGCGATGTTCTGTAAAGGATATGCAAAACATTGTTAACATCCCTTACAGAACGTTGTAAGGGCGCACGAGAATTGGAAGCGGTTCGAGTCGCGCCAGGACTTATGAGAGTATTAGAGGAGAGTATGGAGAAATCAACAATCAGTTGAAAGATGCTGATATTGACAGCGATGTCCTGTAAAGGATATGCAAAACATTTTTAACATCCCTTACGGGACGTTGCAGTCAACACCAGCATTTTTCATCTGTTGTTTATGTTCTTGGCAAGATTATGCTCAGTAGTTTGCCATTGCTTTCTGAGCGACCGGCTTACATACCCCGTAAGTAGGTCAGCATGGCCGAATAGATAAGAACACGTGTTCTTAAACATCCGGTGTGCCGAGGCCAAGGTAAGCGGTTCATCCCCTACACCGGATAGTTGGACTAAAATGTTGACCTATCGTCCTTGACTTGGGGACCTAAATTACAAGTACCTCTGAAGTCGGAGTGTGTTCGCCTGATGGCGAGGGACACTGTTAATAGGTAAAGCAACTCCACACGCAAAATTCAGTCCAGCACTACTGGAAGTTGTGTGTCTGGTCTACGCTTGAGTTCGAAGCGAGCAAGCGAGCGAAAAAAACAACCCGTAAAGTAATCAACGCGACGTGATCCGCTGCCGAATCTCGCGCAGATTTGTTCCTCACGTGGATATACGGGATTACGGAGAAAGTCATTAACTCCTTCGCCAAGGAAACCAGCGTCTTTCAATATATGATTACTAAATGGAAAATTGCTGGGATCGCATATCCCTTCGGGGGACAGTCTAAACTGACCACGCCGTGGCTTATGGGAGATTGAACTGCTCATTGAGCGGATATCATCAAACTGCCCAAATCTACTAACGGCGTCCTTCTGTACTCTAAATGCCCAGCCTGTGATGAATGAGAGACTCAACGCACGGCAGTCAGGCTCAGTTATTATGTGGAATGCATTCGTTTCCTTGAGTGTACCCAGAATAAGAGCAGCGTGTGCTAGTTTTGCATGTATGGGGGACTCTGTGATGGCGGGGTATGCCATCGTTCTTTCCTTGCCTTTCCCTCAGAGTCGCGAACTTCTATGAGGCTCTACTGGGATCCCCGGTGGGGTGGTGGTAGGTGGAGAAGGAAACATGTAGATGGGAGGTCAAGATGACCTCACTACTCTGATGCCGTAGAGAGTCCTACGAAACCTTTGACCGTCGCTCAGAAAGCGTTTGGAAACTACTAAACGTAAAGTCGCCAAGAAATCACGGTTGGTTGGTTGGTTGGTTGGTTGGTTGGTTGGTTGGTTGATTGGTTGGTTGGTTGGTTGGTTGGTTGGTCAACAGATCATTCTCATTGTGTATTGAATTATTAGGCCAATAAGTGCTCAGAACCTCTCCTCATTATCTCCCTCTGCTTGTAGAGACTGTCGACATCTGTTCTGGGTTGGCTGACATTTTAAAATTACTTTAATTCTGTTGAACTAGTGATAAAGTGTTAGAAGAGAGTGTGTCATATTAAAAATAAAGGTAAAGGTATTCTCAGGGCAGGTAATGGTGCATTTATGTTAAGGTATAGAACTTCACATATACCATATTACGGTGATATTAGATGCAGTAGCCAGATCCCTTCATCCTTATCTATTGTTCCATATCTATCCGAGACACACAATTTTAAATATGGTTCAACATCATCCATACATTGAAAATCATCTTGAAATTCAACAAAGACTGCTGTGCTGGACAGTGGTGACTTTTCCCTATTCTCCAATTCCAATTTTCAAAACAAAAATTCCAAATTCGGTCTCGTTTAAACTGCCTCCTCAGCTCCGTGTTCCTGTCTCGACCATGCCACGTGGCCAAGCCATCCAGGTATTTACTTCTCGATCTTCCCCTTGGTCTCCTTCCTTCCTTCTTGCCAATTGTCACCAAGATCTCCAAGCCATTTCTTCTCATAACATGCCCAAAAAATATTGACTGTCTACGTCTAATGTTTCTAATCAGTTTACGATCTTCATTTGTTTCTTGAAGGACTTGTTCATTGGTTTTTTTTTCTGTCTGTCCTTGGTATTCTTTACATTTTCCTCAGATACCACATCTCCACTGCCATCAGATGTTTCAGCTTGTCTGCTCATTGTCCACGCTTCACATCCATACCATAGTAATTGTTCTATGTAGCACCTCAACACTCTGTTTCTCGTTTCAATTGATATCATTTTATTGGTCAGTGTGTTTTACATCTTGCAAAAGGCTACATTCGCAATGGCGATTCTTGTTCTAATCTCTTCAAGTCATCTCCCATCAGATGTTATTATTGTTCCGAGATAACTACCGATTCAGAATTTGAATTGGCAACTTGCCGTCTTGACAGACGATAACTATATTGTGCTTCACAAAGTCATAATAACTACAACCCATGGCGGTAGCGAATGTGGCTGATAAGGCCCATTCGCGCTGTAATTGTTCGTCCTCGGTGGATGCGTGTGAACACGTGGTCATTTCCACCATCATGCACCATCTTACGTCTCAGTGTGTGATCTTACCATCTTACTCTCGGTGTGTGACTTATCTGCAATAATTTTATCTTTTGTCTTTATTCTTCTTCTTCTTCGTTCATCCAGAGGTTTTGTTTCCGGATGTGATCGCGTTGTGCCTGTTTACAGCAAAGCTGCGTTCTTGCGCCGTTAGGCCGACACATCCGACCTCTGCGGGCATTTGTTGACCGGATTAACCATCCCGGGTTGTCTTTATTCCATTTCTGATATTTGCCCTCCATGCAACACGATTAGTGGCGACTTGCTCCCAATGTGCATTATCAATGCCCGTATCAATCATGTCCCGCTTACACACATCTTTGTATCGTAGTAGAGGTCGATCCTGAGATCTCTTACCCATCTGTAATTCACCAAAAAAGATGTCCTTTGGTATTCTACCATTATCCATCCTCCTAAGATGTCCTATCTATCTAAGTCTACGAAGACTGAGCATGGAATAAACCGTCACACAACCTGATCTTTCCAATACTTCAGTATTTGTGATTTTAACTTGCCACGTAATACCAAGAATTCTTCGCAGACACCGCAAATGAAAGCTATTTAAACGTTTCTCTTGGTGTGAGTAAGTTGACCAAGCTTCACTGCCATAAAGAAGAGTACTAAGGACCCATGCTCGATAGACAGGTACATTTGTTTTGGCAGTAAGCTTCCTGTTCTCCCAAACTCCGTTTCTTAACCTGTTGATTGTTGATGATACCTTACCAATCATGATGTTGATTTTCTGATCTAGGGATAATTTGATATTTACCTCTGATCCTAGATATGTAAAATGGTCTACTATCTCCAGATAGGCGTCGTCAATAAAGATTGATGGTACCCCAAGTGCACCTTGTGACATAATCTGTGTCTTCTTTTTTGCGAATTGTTAAACCAAATTCAGAACAAGCATTAGAGAATGCAAATAGTAGACGTTGTAATTCTTCCTCAGAGTGCGTCGTAATTGCAGCATCATCTGCAAAAGGCAACTCTCTTATCAGTACTCTCCTAATTTTGGTCTTGGCCTTCAATCTCTGAGCATTGTAGAGTCCGCAATCTGAGCGTGAATGAATGTTCTTCTTCTTCTTTCGTTCGCTTGAAATATGTCTATAACTGCAATGCTGTCTCTTGTATGAATTGAACTGTCTTTTTCAGTTCACACAGCGGTCCATAGGATTTATCTTCCACTGTCGTCTCTCTAGGCCAGAAGGTTTGCCTAGATATGTTATATTTTGGGCAGTCTTGGAGAATGTGCTCTGCTTTCTGCGACGCCAATCCACATGTGCACATGGCTGTTTCACCAATCTTAAATTTTGTATACATGTGGTTGCGTAATCTATTGTGCCCTGTTCTGAGGCGCAGAATAATGACGTGTTCTGGTCTGTCCATAACGTGGTCGTCATCTTGAGCAGGTTTTGGTGGCTTTCTGACTGATGTGATCATTCTTTTCTTTTGGTGGTAAGTAACGGGCACATCAGGCTGTTCTTCTTTGGCTCCTTCCTTAGCCAATTGATCAGCTCTGTCGTTTCCAGGTACTCCACAGTGGGATGGTATCCACTGTATGGTGACCTTATGCTGACTGCTAAGGTCAGAAAGTAGTGTCCTTAGTACTGGCAATTTCCCATACAGGAGCGCCTCGAGTACTGATTTTGCATCTTTTCAATAGCACCACAGGTTGTGTACCATTGCTGGTATTTAGTAATTTCTCTGCTGTTATCTTGATTGCCTCAATTTCAGCATCGTAGTTATGGCAGTACTTTCCTGTCGGTACTCTAGCTGTGTCCCTAGTATTATTTGGGTATTCTATGTACACTCCCGCTCCTCCATTTCGAACAGCATTTTGTGCTGACCCATCTGTGTAGACTCGGATCCAGAGGTCCTGTGGGTATTCTTCATCAAGGAAGCCGAGAGTGGCTGTTCTGCGCTGCACACTGTTCTGTTCTTCCTTGTCAAATATTCCTCTCACTTTTGTCTGGATTTGTAATGATAGTCTATGCTCATCTTTCCATGGAGTTCGCTCTGGAATAGTTGTTAGGGGGATACCAACTGTGGGCAGATCGGTGGTTTCTCTACAGCGTCGTTTGGCCTGGTGGGTAAAACTACTTCTTTTCAACCGCCCCATAGCTAGGTTTTCAAATCTTTTCTTCATAGGGTGACCTGGCAAGCTGAGGAACTTTTCTGCTTGTGTTAGCGTTTTCGTATCTTTGCGCTCACTCAGTGCTTGTGTCCTCCCCATCTTCTCCATTTCCACTATAGGGGTTGATCTCATCCCTCCTGTGGTGACTCTAAGTGCTTGATTGTGCACTTTGTCCAGCTCTTGTAGTGTGGTTTTTGATGCCGAACACCACGCAGTTGACCCGTATTCCAGTTGTGGTTGTATGCTCTGTTGATAAACTTTGCTAAGTATTTTCCCACTGGCTCCCCATGTGGTTCCACTTAGCTTTCTCAGGATGGCTATTTTCCTTCTGGCTTTTACTACTGCTTTGTTGATGTGCTTTCTCCATGTCAGCCTGCCATCAAATGTTACTCCAAGGTATGTTGGTTATTTATCTTCTTTTAGGGGTGTTCCATTTATCTGAATGGTCCCTGCCTTTTGTTTTGGAGAGAGGGTAAGTAGGGTGGTGTTGCACTTGTCAGTGTTTATACTGACACACCATCTATTTGCCCATGCAACAAATGTATCTACAGCTCTTTGTAGCAATCTGGTGACCACTGATGCATGTTCATTTGTGCTCCATAGAACCAGGTCATCGGCGTACATTGCCACTTTAATTCCATGCGATAGATTAGCAACGAGATCATTGATTAAGATTAGAAAAAGTGTGGGGGACAAGACTCCGCCCTGAGGAACACCGTGACGCAGTAGTACTTTCTTTCTCTTTAGTCCATCTATCTGTATTCGGGCTCTTCTGTTGTGCAAGTATGCTTTCAACCATTTGTACATTCTTCCATTGACTTCGCAGTTTCTCAGTTTATTCATCAGACCTTCTTTCCAGACTTTGTCAAAGGCTTTCTTCAAATCTATCCATGCCGCAAGCACCAGCTTCTTCTCTTGGAATGCATCCTAAATTTCTTGAGAGAGGTAGGTTGTCTGATCTTCCGTAGAGTAGCACTGCCTAAAGCCAGCCTGCTGTGGCACAGGGATATTTTTACTTTCAATGTACCACTGCAGTCTGTGATTGATGATGCGCTCCAGTGTTTTGCAGAGACAGCTGGTGAGGCTCATTGGTCTGTAGCTAGAGGCAATGGAACTATCTTTCCCTGATTTTAGGAGGGGTATCATGATTGCTTCTCTCCAGGCTTGTGGAACACTGCCTAAGGTCCAACTGTTATTGAAGATCAGCAACAGCTGTGCTTTGGCCTCTGTTCGTAGGTTCCTGATCATTTCATTGGAGATACCATCAGCTCCTGGTGACTTTCTCATTTTCAGTTTTGATATGGCTAGCTCCTGTTCGCTGATTGTGATGGGTGCCTCCAGAACCTCATGTACTATTTCCTTCTGTCCTGTATGTTGCCGTTTCTCTCGAATCTCTTGTTGTTTCTCTGGACTAATTTTGATATTGTTATCTTGTGCGAATGAGTCCGCAAAATGGTCAGCTGCTTACTTTCTTGTTAAGATGTTTCCATCTTTATGTAGTGCAATTTTTGAGTTTCTCCCTGTGCCCTCATCGTTAAGTTGTTTTATTAGCTTCCACAATTTCCTTGTGTCTCTTTTAAAGTTCAGAGACTCCGTTTTCTCCTGCCAGATTTTTTGTCTAGCCTGCAGTTTGGCCCTTTGAAATTTGGCTTTTACGTGCTGGAATTTATTGTGGTGCTCTTGGCTAGGTACGGCCTCTGCTTGCTTTCTACACACTTCCACATCATTGTGCAACAGTTCCAGTTCACTACTCCAGTAGGGTTTATATTGTTTACGGGCTCTTCTTGGTACTGTTTCTCGCGCTGCCTGTAGTATGCATTTCCCAAACTCTTCAACTACTTTATTTATGTCTTTCTCAGTGTTCAGGTTTCTAACCAGTATGCTGGTGCGATTCTTGTACATTGCCCAGTCTGCTTTCTTGTAGTTCCACCTCGAGAGGGTGCTGCTTTCACTTACAAGCTCATTTTCTACAGTTAGAAAGACTGGCCGATGGTCACTGCCACTAAATTGTTTCCCAACAATTCGTGTAATGTTCCATTCCAGGTCTGGTGAATGAAAAGCCAGGTCAGGTGTACTTGAAGTGTGCCATGATCTCGAGTAGAAAGTATGTGGGTCGGACGGCTTGTTAACCAAGATTAATCTATTCTCATCCTGCCAGTCTTCCAGTCTCTCTCCTCTCTGGTCCATGTGATCATAGCCCCAACTCTGCGAGTGGTTGTTGAAATCGCCACACACAATCATTTTTTCTGTTAATGGTAGTGTGTCCAGTGCCTATGGGCGGTCACTTGGACAGCAGTAATTGATCAGATGTAGGTCTGTATAGCCTGTCTTAAGTTTAAGTGTCTGATACTCAGTCCCTTCCATGTAGACTTCGATTTGGGAGGCAGTGATGTTATTTTTTACAAGAGTAAGTATCCCACCTTTTCGCCTGTCCTTTCGGTCAGATCGGTAACACTGGTAGCCTCTGATTTTGAAGGCTATATTTTCGTTGAGGTGAGTTTCTTGCAAGCAACATGTGCTTACTTTTTCATGGTCCAGGATGTTTTCTAATTCTATTTGTTTGTTGCTGACTCCCTCCGCATTCCAGTGCATTATTTTAAGTCTTTGTTTGGTATGGCCAGCCGTTCTATTCTCATGTCCCCTGGCTCCACAGGACATCTGAGAAGGACCTCCAGTAGTTGGGGTTGGACCCTTTCGAGACATAGGGCCCGGCACTGCACCTGCCTGGGGGTCCAAAGCAGGGCGAGCACCATAACATTTAGCAGTAGTCGACATATTCCATTTTGCGTAATTGCGTGCCAACCTGATTTCTGTGGTGCGCCTACTGGCTGGTTGCCTCCGTCTTCAGCACCGTGAATGAATGCATATACCACCATCCTGATCAAGAAAGGCATATTTCAGTAGAAGTGAAAAGTATATTCCAAAAAGGGTGGGAGCTAGTACACAACCTTCCTTAACTCCATTCTTAATTTCAAACTCTTCTGAAATTGCACCATCACACTTGATTATACCCTTCATGCTTGTGTGATATGATTCCACAATGGACAGAAGAGTTGGTGGGCAGTCAATCTTCTTTATTGCCTTGAACAGACCATCACGACTGACCAAATCAAATGCCTTTGTGAGGTCGATGAAGGCAATAAACAGTGGTTTATTATGTTCACGGCATTTTTCTTGCATTTGTTGCAATGAGAATATCATATCAATGGTAGACCGGTTCTGTCGAAAGCCACACTGTGATTCGGGGTAGACTTGATCTCCCAGGACTTGATGTCTGCGCAGTAAAATTCTGGCACATACTTTCCCAACAATACACAGAAGTGACATACCTCTATAGTTGTTACAGTCGCTCCGATCTCCCTTCTTCTTGTGCAATGTTATGATGATTGAGTCTTTGAAATCCTATGGGACTTGTATTTTTCGCCAGCATAGCTCTATTAGCTGGTGGGTCTGTAGAGTGGGTGTGTCTTGCCCACTTCTGATAACCTCTGTTGGATTCCTATCTCTATCTGGAGTCTTGCGAGATGCAAGTTCATTTATAACACACTTAACTTCTGTTATGGTGGGAAGTGTGTCCATGTGGTCAAGAGATGGTAGGGCCTCAATGGCGTTGAGTGCATCATCCGCTAGTTTGGTCTCACTTGAGTAAAGCTCCAAATAGTGCTCTACCCATCTATCCATCTGTTTCTTATCAGTGATTTCTCCAGTCAAGGTTTTCATTGGTGCGCTTCTTTTGATCATTGGACCACATCCTTTCTTTATCCCTTCATACATGCTTCTGATGTTTCCCTTATCACTTGCATTTTGAATGGACTCACATAACTTGATCCAATAGTCATTTGCACACTGCCTGGCAGGCTTTTGTACATCCTTCCTAGCGTGCTTCAGCTCATTGATTGTTAAGCGTAGTTCTTTCCTTGTTTCATAAGAGAGCTATCTTCTTTTTATCACTCAAGGGCTGCAGTGTCTGGATCTTTGCTGCAAACAAGTCCTGCCTCTTATTATCCACAGTGCCGTAAACTCCTACCATTGTTTTACGAAGAGTGTCCTTAAGTTTACCCCACTTTTCACTTGCTGTACAATTTTCTGATGTATCAGTGAATGCCTCTTCAAGTTGCTGTTGGAATTCAAAGCACTTATCAGGGTCGTGGGTGTTAATAATATTAATCCTGTGGCTAGATTTGTGTTTAGCTGTGTAGATTCTCTGTGTATGGATTCACATGCTTAAGAAGATGCCCATTTACTAGTATATCACATTGTGGTATTTCCTTCTTCCCAGTGACGACCATAATCTGTGTCTTCTTACAATTTAATTCTAATCCTAGTTGTTAACTGTGTGCAACAACCACATCTACTAAATGTTATAGGTCCTGTTCATTGTCTGCAATCAAGACTGTATCATCTGCATATCTAATGTTATTGATGTATCGTTCCCCCAATTTTCATTCCTTCCATATCGTCTAAATTTCTGAAAATATGTTCATTGTACAGGGAAAAAAGATCTAGAGACATTACACATCCGTGTCTCACACCTCTGGAGTGGCCAGCAGAATTAACTTTGTCGGTTAGTTAAGCAGGTGCACTAGAATACTCGATTGCAATTATATTCTTGATTAAGCATATGCACTGGAATATTCGTGGAACTTATATTGCTGGTTAAGCAGATACACTAGAATATTCGTGGAATTTATATTGTTGGTTAAGCAGGTGCACTGGAATAACTAGCAACATTAATATTGTTCATTCAGCAGATGCACTGGAATTAACAGTGAAATTAATATTGTTGATTAAGCAGATGTACTGCAATATTCGGCAGAATGTATATTGTTGGTTAAGCAGGTGCGCTGATAATGTCTTCTGCTGTCTACGAAGGCAAGCGTAGTAAGCGTAGTGTAATTTGTATATAACAGTGGTTATAAACATAGTTGCCGGCAGCAGACTGTCGCCACAAATGGGAAAGGGAATTAAAAGGCGACAGGGTGTAATTCATTACACCAGGTGTTATCCCATATGGTCGTGTCTCTCTCGGTGGTGCAGCTAACCCGCTGCTGATAGCGTTGCACAGAGCACGAACTCCGTAGCTCTGGCGACAACATCTAAGGGTCTCCGGGGAAAAAACCGCTAACGTAAATGGAATGGTGAAGTCGGAAAACGAAGTTAGTTAGTTAGTTAGTCGCAGTTCCAACTTCACAGCAACGGGTCGTCCCCATTATGCTCAGTTCCTGTGCCAGTGAATATCACACAAAATGCTCCCCACTGCCCAAAGTGAAAAGTGAAAAAGACAGGAGTCTCGACAAACAACAGCCCGCACAGATACACTGTGCATAATGCCGCCGCTAGAATGTCAACACAATAGTCCCCCACAAAACACCCTGTTCATGTCTGATGGAATCGGCAGTCATTTTCCCATCTGGATGTTTCCTAGATGTTCACCCACACAGTCCACGAAATACAGTTCATCGTCGTTGGTAGTGGCATTCAACCAGAAGCCCAGCAGCCACGCATTTCTGCATATGGCAAAAACCGGTCAACTCTGGGACATAGTCATCTGCCATCGCTCCGAACATGCAATCACGTTCCAAAAAACCTCGGGCAGATTCAAAAGCATTTCACACAAAACTCACAGCTCACAGTGTCGCGCCACATACTCACTCAGTAGCAGGGCGACGGAACCATCAAGCCTCCTTAGTCGCCTCTTACGACATGCGTGGTAGGCTGCAGTGTTGCTATTCTGTGCTTCCCTTATGGGCCCCGGCAACACACCGGAGCGGAAAACGAAATAATGGCCTTCTGAGTACGAAGAAGGCGGCTTAACCATCTGGCAACGGAGACGCCCATAAGCAACCATCCAGGGCTACCGATGAAACAAATCACGACTTTTAGTTCGATAATTAACATCTTTCTCCGTAATCCCGTATATTCTCGCGAGTAGCGTAATCTGCGCGAGAATCGGTAGCGGTTCTCGCCGCGTTGGTAAATTACGGGGTATGTGAGCCGGTCGCTCAGAAAGTATTGGCAAACTACTGAGCGTAATCTTGCCTAGTACATCAACAGCAGCTGGAAAATGCTGACGTTGACTGCAACGTCTCGTAAGGGATATGCAGCAACAACAAAAAATATACCAGATGCCACCAAACTTCAGCCCGCTGGTCGGATCCGGCACCCACGTAATTTCATCCGTCCCGCGCCGACGGTACTCGAACTTGCTTGATACAACGTATGGCACACGAGACGTTGTGATACAATTTAAATGTAAATATTATGTTTAGCATAACAGGAGATCTTCAGACGTGCGGAGACCTCCTGGCTGCTATGTCTCTTGAATTTACTATTTTCAGTGATACATTATTGTATCTAGATTTTCTTGTTTATTGTAGTGTTGCTTATTTGCGCCATCCCAAGTCCTTCCCCGGTTCGTGGTATTACACATATATCCCATGGTTTCCATGGCAACACACACACATTACACACACGCGGATCTTTCCCTCCCCCAGATGTTGTCAACACAGGTCCGATGCTACAAAAATATTTATTTCTTTTTGCTAGTCATCCATTTTATAGGTATTTAACAGGATTTCTTTGTTTGACAGTGATAGGTAAGTGAACTACAAATGTGAATAGAGGCAATAAAGTAGCAATCATAGCATAAAAATTCCATAGAAGCCTAGTGTTATTACGAAAATATTACCCCCAGCTCAGAAGAATTCACCGGTTAAGGGGTTAATTGTGCTGGTCTCTAGGCCAGTGTTTATCAACATTTCTGCTGGAGCAGATCATTACGCAAATGTTTAAGTTGCTCAAGGAACTCTATGCGATGGTCCAAGTGACTGTTCTACTTTATATAATAATGGGTAGAAATGTTGCATTTAGGCGATTTCGGTCTGTTTCGACGGAACTGCTAGCTGCCACTCGCGGAACCCCGGTTGAAAAACCCTGCTCTATGCTGCTAATTAGCAGGCCCTATTTATATATTTTGCAAACCCTATTATGAGATATATTCTATTACCAAAGTACCTATAAACTTTATATGTACCTTTTGTGAGCCGTAGCTTCAACAGTGACCCCTAGTTTCCTGCTTTTCTTGTGTTTCAATATGATGTTAATTATATTTCTAATTCAATTGTCTTTTTTCATTTTCAGATCCCGTGTACTTCAAACTTCATTATGGCTACTAAGAAAAGAAAAGTGGACGCTGAGTGTTGCGTTCTCAATTGAGAATTGGAAGTAAGGTACTTCTTTGTGGGAAAAAAGGACCAGAAAACCAGTTGCGTAATATGCAGCGAAAGTGTTGCCGTTTTGAAAGAGTACTATTGTCGGCGTCACTTCGAAACAAAACATGTAACAACATATTCAAAGTTTTCTGGAAAATTACGCATTGAGAAATATAATTCCATTAAACGTGGTTTAGAAACACAAAGAAATCTCTTCACGAGAGTTTGCTGAAAATGTATCTGTCACTCGTACATGTTACGAAATAGTGCATACGATGGCAGAATGGGGAAAACCGTTTACTGGTGGCAACTTCATCAAAGAGTGTATGATGGAAGCAACAAATTACTTGTGTCCTGAGAAAGCCGATTTTTTTGAAACTATCAGCCTTTCGGCAAGTTCAGTTGTGCGAAAAACAGAAGAACATGAAGATAACAAAGTGCTACAGATACGCAAGAAATTATTTTTTTAAATTCTATTATTTACTTGTTCTGGTATTGTCTGGCGCTGGATAAGTCTACTGATCTCTTGAGTACGTCACAACTTCTCTATTCATTCGTGGTGTCATTTGGACTTTCAGATAACGGAAGATTTGGCATCCGTTTGCAGCATGCATGGAACAGCAACCCGAAAAAACATGTCCATAGAAGTGCAAAACGTTTTGCAAGACTGTAACCTTCAGTGGAATCAGTTTCGAGGTGTTACAGTTGATGGAGATAAAAACAAGGCTGGAGTGAGACAGGGTTTGATGGAGCAGATCGGGAATCAGTTGAAAGATTTACAACTTCTGGGCGCTCTTTTCATGCACTGCATCATACATCAGCAAGCACTCATTGGAAAAAACTTAGATATTTCTTGTGTACTGAAACAAGTCGTTTCTGTTGTGAACTTCATTCGGGGACATGCGCTCAATCACCGTCAGTTCAAGGCTTTTCTTGAAGAAACTGATTCTGAATTATGTGACTTGCCTTATCAGTGAGGTGGCTCAGCTGCGGCAAAGTCATGTTTCGTTTCTTCAAGCTCCAAAACGAAATAGATGTTTCCTCACTGTAAATGATAGAGCTGATCCACAGCTGTCAGGTCCTATTTGGCTGTCAAAGTTGTCATTTTTGGTCGACATCACATCCCACATGAATGAACTGAATTTGAAACTTCACGGAAAAGATAACCTCATCTGTGATCTCTACAGAAAGAATCATCAGCGGTTTTCTGAGAAGCTGTCATTGTTTGAAGCACAACTGGAAGGGTACATCTTTTCTCATTTTCAATGTTTCAAAGAGTTTTGCGCTATAATCGCCGAAGATGTCAACCTCGATCTTCCGAAAAAATAATGTTATTCGTGACTTGAAGAAGCATTTTTGGGAGAGATTTTCAGATCTTGACAGAATTGACATGGACATTCTTCTGTTCCATAATCCGTTTGATTGTAACCTTGATGATGTGCCAGTTGAACTAAAGTTGGAGCTCATTGATTTGCAAGCCAAATGGCTTGTTAAAAGAGAAGCATAAAGAAGGAAATCTTGTCGAATTTTACCGCTGATTACCTGATGTTGAGTTTCAGAAACTGAAGAAATTTGCCGCTGGTATGGCATCAGTGTTTGGAACAACTTATGTCTGTGAGCAACGTTTTCAAAAATGAAGTATGTGAAGTCAACACATCGAACGAGATTGACTGATGAACATTTGAAAGCTAGTCTCTTGATTGGATGCAACAATTCCAAACCAAACATTGATGATATCTTGAAAACCAAATACCAGTTTCACAACTCTCACTAATTTTTTTTTTGCTGCTTAGTTTGTGAGATTCGGATATATGCACACTAGGTCTGATGTAATTATCTTTTTGCTAACGTCGCCTTCTTTGATAACTTTTTAAGTAAATAAATATGTTGGTTGTCTTTATGTTTTGTGCATTGCACGCCACTCACTCATGATTAAATTATTTTTTTGTCTTTTTTTTCCCTAGAGCTTTCTTTCTGGCTTGCAAGTATTGTTAAAGTTATTCGTACATCCTTTACAGGACGTCTGCAGTCAACACCAGCATTTTTTCCTGTTGTTGATGATTGGCGAGTTTACGTTTAGTAGTTTGCCATTGCTTTCTGAACGACCGGCACCCATACCATATCGTAAAACACCAGCACAACGAGGTCTGCTGCTAAATCGCGCGCAGCTGTGTTTCGAACGCTGGCATACGGGGTTACGAACCGCGTCCGTAAGATCTTCGCCACGGAGGCAGGCGTATGTATTGTACAGAATGAGTATGCGGCCAGCGCTAGTCATTTTGTCAGTTATCGGGCCCGCCGTGAAAAAAGGTTGGTGATTCCTGCTCTATACGAACTGCACTTGGCGATGAATGTACATATCGCCGCTCTTCTTTTCCTCGTTGCCTGGGAAATATGCATTTATTGATTGACCTTCACAGAGAGGAAAGGTCTTGTGTTCGATCAGTCTGGGAGCGGTTGCAAATCTGTTTAAGTGACTGGGCTTACATGTCGACTCAGTTTAACATGGGTACCAAAGATGTACTGGTAAGTAAAGGCGGCAGGCTTTATACCCATGTGACCCACTACTCTGGAAAGGGGAACGAAGAAGAAAACACGCAGGTGTGGAATTAACTGCGGCCTTAGCGTGGCATTTACTATGACCCTAGCGTGTCTTGACCTAGAATTAGTGAAGGGTTAACCCATCACACCAGCCGGGCGAGTTAGTTTAGTTGATAGGGAACTGTGCTGATACAGTCATGAACACGGTCGGGTGAGGGTTGGACGCCGGCAGTCATCTTCCGCCAACAGAGGAAGAGGCTGGAAACGCATTCCTCCGTGGCTTTGTGGTCTACAAAATATGATGGCAATATCACCTCACAGGCCCATATCTTGTTCTTGGTTCCCGACAAGTTTTGGGTGTTTGAACACTTCACGCCGCAATAAAGTGTCTTCTACGGGACTACCTATTTACACACTGCGAGAACAGCATGTTAAAAGAGGTGTGGCCAGATGCGAACACTATGCAGAAAGCCAAAGAAGATTAATAAACCAACACAGAACTTGTGTCGTTAACGGCTACACGCTGCAGGAATTTACTGAGGACGGGTTCCGGACGCTTGTGTACTGAATGGTTCGATGTACAGTGAGGATGATCTGTTGACTAGAATAACTAATTAATCTATTTACACTTTATTTTGTTTTGCTTTTAGGTGTGTGGGAAACGTCTATTCTTCCAATTTCTGAGAGCTTGCTTCAGGTCTGACTGACTGCCTTTATTTACTAAAACTTTAACGTGTATACGTGAGTGGAATAGAAAGAAAATGCAGCGGCTGCAGCAGGATATAACAATATGAATTGGAAACAAATAGGTATATTAAGCTCCTGCGAGAGGAAACTTACTAAACATCAACACGTTGCACATACCTTACAAGGGGATCCATCGTATCGCGAAATACAGGTGAAAATCCGAAATCACTCAATAAATAAATAAAATGAATAATAAAATAAAATAAAATACACACATTCGCAACTAGAGGTTGGAAAATCCTGTCAAGAAACGCTGAGATCAGTTCAGTCGGGCATGAGCACGCAGAAACTATCGGACGTCCAGGATTTTTGAGTTTATGTATTTTTGGGCAGCATGTAGAGGGTGGGTTTGCCCAAGTCAGAGTCATGGATGTGAAGTGAAGAGGCACTGGGTGGTAAGACTGTTTGATGCTCTCCTGTAACCTGAAGATTCAAAATACCATCAAACAGCTCATACGTGAGACCACTACATTGAACAAATCAGCGATGTCGCCATGGGCACTAAAATGGGACCCAGCTACGCATGTTTATTTATGGGACATCTGGAACACCAGATTGAACTCAGCTATGATGGTTGTCACAAAATAAAACCGTGTGTTTAACAGGTTGATTATTATAGAGGATTTTCGGATTAAGCGGATGATCTGCCAGCGACAACTATTTTTACTAACAGAGTAAACACAGCTGCACAGGTTACATCGTGTCAGCCCATAAACACATTTGGTGGTGAGTGAGAAGGAATGGATACATCGAGTTGGCAGTTCATTAACAGTTAGAATCACATATGATTGTCGGCTTAGGATATGGAATGGTTCCGTTTGTCATCTATACTGCCGGACATCAGACGGAAATGGCTGCTGGGATTGTCACCACGGAACAGAAGATTGACAGTTTATCAACAGGTCGGAAGTGCCCGACTAGGGAGAAAACAGTGCATCTGTCAATTCTTGGTTTCCGGCACATCGAGAGGATTGACGGGGTTATTTGCAACTCTTTGTTGTAACTCGACAGAAACTCGCTGGCTTGTTTTGAGAATCTAAACTATTACTGACAACTTTGACAGGACTTAAGCCAGGAAAATAGTTTCCTGACAGGGGATGATCTGCCACTGTGCCACCTGTGTGGGGGCATAAAGGATAACGTCACGTGGCCAACTTTGGTAGTTTGCCATATAAACCCGAGTTCGGGCCAACTAGGGGGACTTGAAAATGTGGATCTAGGCAGACATGCTTGTCACTGCAGTAGTTAGAACATCTAACGTGTGAAGGAGATATTTGATTTAGTTTACACGAGCCTGTATGGCTACCATTAGATGTAATTTAGTGTAAACTGCAGTGCCGTAAGGTATAACCTATTATAATATTAGTTCTAATTAATATAGACTGTGGCCTTGTTAAACTATAGTGTGATGATTAGCACTGTTAGTGGAAACTAGTTAGAGTAGAATAGTGATATTAACTCTGCTAGTTAAGAATAGATTAGTGAAGTGTTGATAAGCTTTACTAGTTGAGAATTGAGTAATGAGGGATAATTGGGATCTTCCCGTAGGTGTCCCTGGTGGGCGGGGTTCCGCATTCTGTTTGCTGATTTTTTCTTTGTCATAGCCTGATTCGGCTCTAGGTGGGTAGCTAATCTGCTCTATGACTAATTCTAGTTAGCTAAAGATCATTAAGCAAGGTGATAGGCTTACACTCAGCCGAAAGGATCAGTGACTAGTACTATCACCAGATGTGTTGTTTCTATCCTAGGTTCCCTACCAGATCCAAGGAAACTCAACAAGTTTTTGGGAAAAAAATCAAATCCAAAAGGGAAGAACACCAGTTCAAGAGTCACTAGAGTTGCATACAGAACGTAACTTACGCTAGAAGGAAATTGATTCATCAAAGAGAGTGATGCATACTGATGCACCACACAGCATTAGACAGTAGTAACGAACCGAGAACCGGCTAAGAGTACCTAGTGTTAGTACAGCAACAATTAACATTAGAAATTAGCACTTATGGACTGAATGGTTCGATGTGCAACGAGGATGATCTGTCGACTAACTAACTAACTAACTAACTGCGTACACACTACAAAAGACTTGTGCAGTTTGTTAAGGAACGTTAGGAACGGACATTGTGTAGAGTGCAACCGGTCCATGATTAACTGTTAATACCACTGGTGTCTATTTCGGATGTTCATGAAATTGGATTACCAGAAGTCTACAGAGGCAAAGCAGTATCCGGCAAGATGGTTTCGGCAACGGGTGAGAAGTACATGTTCTGACGTAACGTGCTGTGGTCTATCTTTGCTGGGATCAGCTGACTGGGTTGCTGTCTGAGAGTCAGAGTCTACACACTTTATAGAACACGTCACACATTTTCTTCACATACACGTCTCATATACGTTACACTTTTATTTTAATAAATTACTCTTTATTAATTTCTAGAAGCAAGAGTTGTTGAGTATGTTGCGTTGGGGAAGTATGAGAAGGGGGCATAGTACGACAGTGAGAGAGTGATAGGAAAAGGTGTCCATAGGCTGATGGAGTGTGTTGGACGGAAGCTGGTGGATTCTCCAGAATATTGAGAGGGAAAAAATATTATAATGTGGGTGTCGGCTCTCTTCACTCCAGGGACGACACTGTAAAGGAGGACACGACATTATTGGGGGCTCGTCCGGGATCTTTGGACAGCGGGATCTCTCGTAAACGGGATCCCTAGTTATAAGAGGGAGATATCATTTTGGAGAATCCAGCTAGAGTGAATGTGGATAGGGGTTAGGACTAATATCTTACCTGTTCACACTTCACACGTCTGCATAGGTCTGTGGTCCTGAATCTACTCTTGTCACTGAGTGAATGTGCTGTGTGTGGTAATATCTAGATTTATAGTACTTGTTCATATATCTGTATAGTAATTTGCAGTTATATTGTACTAGACCTGCTAGCTTACCTCTCTGTATAATGGCCACTCCTAAACTTAGCACAGCAGAATTAAAGGCAAGGGGGGAAGAAATGGGATTGGCGGGGTCTGCTCTAACGGATTACATACAGGAAGTGGAGAGAGAGTATCGTCAAGCAGAAAGGGATGATCGAAAGGCCGAGCTGGAATTGAGAAGGATGGAGTTGGAACAAGCAGCTAGGAAATTGGAAGCTGAGCAAGCAGCTAGGAAATTAGAAGCTGAACAGGAAGCACAGAAAAGGGAGCACGAGTACCGGATGCGGGAACTCGAGCTCAAGAGTCAATCTAATGGAGAAACTGAGGGAGCAGTTGGAGGTTCCTCCATCCCAGGGTCAACACCAGTAGGTGGACATGGGTACCATGCCATGAAGTTTCCTTTGGCGGTCTACGAGGAGGACAAAGAGAAGATTGACCAGTACCTTCAACGCTTCGAGGCTATGTCAGTTGCTATGGGTCTGGAGCGTAACAAATGGAATCTTAAGCTATCCCAGGGTTTACGCGGGACCGGATACGAGGTTTATTCTCGCCTGCCACCAGGACATGAGAACAATTATGATGAGTTAAAGACGGCTCTGCTGAAACGATTCGAGGTTACGTCACATACCTACCGGAAAAAATTTCGAGCAGCGAAACGAGAACCGGGGGAGTTGTTTGCCGCCTACAGTTTGCGTCTAAAATCTTATCTCCATAAGTGGATGGATTTGGCTGGGTTCGCACATGACTATGAGAGTCTGGAAGAGCTCATGGTGGTCGACCAGCTGAAGAAGCAAATGTCTAAACCTCTCAGGACGTTCCTGGGAGAACAAGGAGTGGAACGTATTGACCTCGTGACGAAATTAGCAGAACGGTTCGTCGAGGTACATGGGGAGGCAGGGGAAAACCTTTCCACCAACACCAAAAGTCAAGAGAAACATGACAAGAAGAAAACCAAAAACTCAGGAACAAAAAAGTGGGAACCTTATGTGCAAAAATCAGAGGATAGTTCAGAGAAGAAGAAGGAGGGAAGCAAGAGCACTTCAAGCTCTACACCTAAACGACCATGGTCGGAGAAGTGGTGTTCAATTTGTAAGTCACCCTCTCACAATACGAGGGACTGCAAATCGAAGGCTAAGAACCCTCACTTCGCAGCATGTCACGTGACTTCCAAGGAGGTTGTCACGGAATATGCCAAGGTCAACAAGGAAGCTCGCCACCAGGAGAGCTCACTCAAGTCCGACAATAGAAAATCTAGGACAGGGAAATGGTGCAACCAATGCAAGTCAAACACGCACAATGCTATTGACTGCAGGGGAAAGTCAGGAGACACTCAATTCGTCGTGTGCCCTGGGAAACCTAAGGTGGAGCCCACCGAACAGGTCGAGGCCGAGGAAGAGACTACAGACCAGGAAAAACCACCTGTAGTGGAATTGGTAGAGGTTAACGGTCGTCAAGTGGAGTGTTTATACGACACAGAACTGGACGGGGAGGCCGTGATTTCTGCGGATCTGGTACATCCAGAACAATTCACAGGTGAAACATCGGACATACAGCCTGCACAGAAGAGTGCTGTAACCATGAAGTTGCCCATTGCTAATGTGGAGATTCGGTCAAGGTATGTCACCGGCACCATCAAGGCCGCTGTATTGACCGATCCCATTTTTCCAGTCATCCTAGGTTGCCGGCATGTCTTTCTGGGAATGCCCAGGGAGCCAATCCATATGGGAGCAATGCAGACTCGCTCTCAGACGAAAACGGAAGAGGCAGACGCAATTGTGACTAACCCAATGCCGGGGGAGCTACGAACTGCCCAGAGTGAGGATGATACTTTACGTCCTTGCTACAAAAAGCTGCAGAAAAGTGCTGATCCACCAGGACGGGGGCAGTACTACATGAAGAATAGGATACTCTACAGGAGAGCAGGAAGGGGAGACAACCTATACGGTCAGTTGGTCGTCCCGAAAGCTCACCGGTCCCAGATTCTTCATATGGGGCATACCATCTCCTTTAGTGGACACATGGGTATTGCCGCCACCATGCAGCGGATTTCCTGCCACTACTATTGGCCGGGAATGACAGATGATGTGCGTCGGTATGTGAAGTCATGCCCTGAGTGCCAGAGGGTGGCACCGAAACACTGGACAGCACCGGTGATGTTGGGTGAGATGCCCATCATGAACTCTCCTTTCGAGAGGGTAGCCATCGATATCGTGGGTCCACTTCCCAGGACTAGGAAGAGGAACATGTATATACTCACAATGGTGGATTGCTGTACAATGTGGGGTGAGGCTATACCGTTGACCACGATTGACTCGAAAAGAGTGGCGGACGCACTGATGGAGGCCTTTACCAGATTAGGCTTTCCGGATCAAATTCTGACGGACAATGGATCACAGTTTTGTGGAAAACTCATGGAGGAGGTATTTAGGGTGTTTCACTCTAACCACATACATACCAGCCCTTACCACCCTCAAGCCAATGGACAAGTAGAGCGTTTCAACGGCACGTTGATGACAATGCTCAGGAAATTAGCGCAGGAAAAACCTGATAGGTGGGATGAATATATCCCAGCAGCACTCTTTGCCTATCGGGAAGTTCCTCATGGCTCAACAGGACTACCACCCGCTACGTTGCTGTTTGGTCGTCCAATCAAAGGACCGTTGGAAGCCATGTTGAGGAGTTGGACTGAAGAGGGGACGTCAGAAGAAGTGATCTCATCCTATCAATACGTGGAGGAACTGAAAGAAAAACTCCACAAGGGATGGACTCTGGCAAATCAAAACTTGAAAAAGGCCAGGAAAAGACATGCGGCTTACTACAACCGTAGGTCTAAAGAAAGATCTCTAGAGGTGGGAGATAAAGTCTTGTTGCTACTCCCAACGGGAAACAACAAACTGGAGATAGGTTGGCAAGGACCATTTCCCGTGGAAAGGGTAATATTCAGAACCAACTATCAGATCCGGATCCGGGGAAAGTCGAAGATTTTCCATATCAATCTCTTGCGGAAATATGAAGAGAGACCCGGAGACAAGGCAGCGCACCTCATGGCAATGGCAGTTGCAGTGGAGACGGAAGTGGGAACCAGCGAGGGCAGGGAATATCCTTTGGTACACCAGGAAACCTATAGGGATGTGAAAGTGAACCCTGATCTGACCTCCCAGGAGAGGGAAAGGATAACCCAGGTTCTCAAGTCTCATAAGGAGATACTGACTGATAAACCAGGACGAACGAGGTTGGTTGAGTTCGAGATGACTTTGACCACACAGGAGCCTGTTCGCCAAAAGGTTTACCCAGTGCCATTCTCTAAAGAAAAGGCCCTGGAGGGGGAAATACAAAAACTGCTGGAGGATGACGTGATTGCACCATCCACATCCCCATACAATGCGGGGGTAGTTTTGTTACGCAAACCAAGTGGAGAACACCGGTTGTGTATAGACTACCGACTTCTGAACAGTCATACACAGTTTCAGGTGGAACCTTTGCCGAATCCAACTCAGTTATTCGCTAGGCTCCATAAGGCTCGGTACTTTTCAAAGGTGGATCTGAGTCGGGGGTACTATCAGATACCAGTCAAACCGGAGATTCGACCACTGTTAGCTTTCAGTACACCCAGTGGACACTACGAATTCAAGGTCATGCCCTTTGGACTCAGCAATGCACCTAGTGTGTTTACACGCATGATGAGGACTTTACTAGATCCGTTACAGGATCCGTCCATCATCTCTTTCATGGATGATATTCTGATTTCCAGTGACAGCCTGGATGACCACTTACAATCCTTGGAGAGAGTGTTTAATAGGCTCAAGGAAGCAGGGCTTACCGCTCGTCCAACCAAGTGCATGATTGGTTACCAGACTCTGGAATTTCTAGGTCACACCATCACTCCAGGACACATTGTCCCAGAAGAGAAGAACCTGGAGAAAATCAGAAATGCACCAAGGCCAAAAACGAAGAAGGATGTGCGATCTTTTCTCTCGTTGTGTGGGTTCTACCACAAATTTATCCCACATTTCACGGAACTGGGAGCTCCGTTGACGGAAACCTTGAAAAAGGGATTCCCGGACCAAATCATTTGGACACCAGAATGTGAGAATGCCTATAGTCAGTTAAAGGAGGCCTTGGTCAGCAAACCTGTATTACAGCTCCCTGACCTTTCCAAACAATTTGTGTTGAGAACAGATGCGAGTGAGATTGGAATTGGAGCCGCCTTGTTACAGGAAGGAAAAGACGATGCTTCGGTTTTGAAACCTGTGGCATACGCAAGCAAGAAATTACTACAGGCGGAGAGGAATTATTCAACTGTCGAGAGAGAGAGTGCTTGTCCCTCGTATGGGCAGTGCAAAAATTTCAGCCATATTTGTATGGAGTTAAGTTTCGGGTCCAGTCGGATCATCAGCCCCTGATGTTCCTGGCTACTTCTCAGAAGCTCAACGCACGTTTGATGTGGTGGTCGTTGTTACTTCAACCGTATAATTTCACAGTAGAGTACATTCCTGGGAAGGAAAATGTTGGAGCAGACTTCTTGTCAAGACACCCAGCTCCTGAAGAAGAAGAATGAATCATCTGGATTAAACTCACGGTGGAGAAGAGTGAGATGGACTACTCTCTTAAGAGGGGGCCTATGTCACAAAATAAAACCGTGTGTTTAACAGGTTGATTATTATAGAGGATTTTCGGATTAAGCGGATGATCTGCCAGCGACAACTATTTTTACTAACAGAGTAAACACAGCTGCACAGGTTACATCGTGTCAGCCCATAAACACATTTGGTGGTGAGTGAGAAGGAATGGATACATCGAGTTGGCAGTTCATTAACAGTTAGAATCACATATGATTGTCGGCTTAGGATATGGAATGGTTCCGTTTGTCATCTATACTGCCGGACATCAGACGGAAATGGCTGCTGGGATTGTCACCACGGAACAGAAGATTGACAGTTTATCAACAGGTCGGAAGTGCCCGACTAGGGAGAAAACAGTGCATCTGTCAATTCTTGGTTTCCGGCACATCGAGAGGATTGACGGGGTTATTTGCAACTCTTTGTTGTAACTCGACAGAAACTCGCTGGCTTGTTTTGAGAATCTAAACTATTACTGACAACTTTGACAGGACTTAAGCCAGGAAAATAGTTTCCTGACAGGGGATGATCTGCCACTGTGCCACCTGTGTGGGGGCATAAAGGATAACGTCACGTGGCCAACTTTGGTAGTTTGCCATATAAACCCGAGTTCGGGCCAACTAGGGGGACTTGAAAATGTGGATCTAGGCAGACATGCTTGTCACTGCAGTAGTTAGAACATCTAACGTGTGAAGGAGATATTTGATTTAGTTTACACGAGCCTGTATGGCTACCATTAGATGTAATTTAGTGTAAACTGCAGTGCCGTAAGGTATAACCTATTATAATATTAGTTCTAATTAATATAGACTGTGGCCTTGTTAAACTATAGTGTGATGATTAGCACTGTTAGTGGAAACTAGTTAGAGTAGAATAGTGATATTAACTCTGCTAGTTAAGAATAGATTAGTGAAGTGTTGATAAGCTTTACTAGTTGAGAATTGAGTAATGAGGGATAATTGGGATCTTCCCGTAGGTGTCCCTGGTGGGCGGGGTTCCGCATTCTGTTTGCTGATTTTTTCTTTGTCATAGCCTGATTCGGCTCTAGGTGGGTAGCTAATCTGCTCTATGACTAATTCTAGTTAGCTAAAGATCATTAAGCAAGGTGATAGGCTTACACTCAGCCGAAAGGATCAGTGACTAGTACTATCACCAGATGTGTTGTTTCTATCCTAGGTTCCCTACCAGATCCAAGGAAACTCAACAAGTTTTTGGGGAAAAAATCAAATCCAAAAGGGAAGAACACCAGTTCAAGAGTCACTAGAGTTGCATACAGAACGTAACTTACGCTAGAAGGAAATTGATTCATCAAAGAGAGTGATGCATACTGATGCACCACACAGCATTAGACAGTAGTAACGAACCGAGAACCGGCTAAGAGTACCTAGTGTTAGTACAGCAACAATTAACATTAGAAATTAGCACTTATGGACTGAATGGTTCGATGTGCAACGAGGATGATCTGTCGACTAACTAACTAACTAACTAACTGCGTACACACTACAAAAGACTTGTGCAGTTTGTTAAGGAACGTTAGGAACGGACATTGTGTAGAGTGCAACCGGTCCATGATTAACTGTTAATACCACCGGTGTCTATTTCGGATGTTCATGAAATTGGATTACCAGAGGTCTACAGAGGCAAAGCAGTATCCGGCAAGATGGTTTCGGCAACGGGTGAGAAGTACATGTTCTGACGTAACGTGCTGTGGTCTATCTTTGCTGGGATCAGCTGACTGGGTTGCTGTCTGAGAGTCAGAGTCTACACACTTTATAGAACACGTCACACATTTTCTTCACATACACGTCTCATATACGTTACACTTTTATTTTAATAAATTACTCTTTATTAATTTCTAGAAGCAAGAGTTGTTGAGTATGTTGCGTTGGGGAAGTATGAGAAGGGGGCATAGTACGACAGTGAGAGAGTGATAGGAAAAGGTGTCCATAGGCTGATGGAGTGTGTTGGACGGAAGCTGGTGGATTCTCCAGAATATTGAGAGGGAAAAAATATTATAATGTGGGTGTCGGCTCTCTTCACTCCAGGGACGACACTGTAAAGGAGGACACGACATTATTGGGGGCTCGTCCGGGATCTTTGGACAGCGGGATCTCTCGTAAACGGGATCCCTAGTTATAAGAGGGAGATATCATTTTGGAGAATCCAGCTAGAGTGAATGTGGATAGGGGTTAGGAATAATATCTTACCTGTTCACACTTCACACGTCTGCATAGGTCTGTGGTCCTGAATCTACTCTTGTCACTGAGTGAATGTGCTGTGTGTGGTAATATCTAGATTTATAGTACTTGTTCATATATCTGTATAGTAATTTGCAGTTATATTGTACTAGACCTGCTAGCTTACCTCTCTGTATAATGGCCACCCCTAAACTTAGCACAGCAGAATTAAAGGCAAGGGGGGAAGAAATGGGATTGGCGGGGTCTGCTCTAACGGATTACATACAGAAAGTGGAGAGAGAGTATCGTCAAGCAGAAAGGGATGATCGAAAGGCCGAGCTGGAATTGAGAAGGATGGAGTTGGAACAAGCAGCTAGGAAATTGGAAGCTGAGCAAGCAGCTAGGAAATTAGAAGCTGAACAGGAAGCACAGAAAAGGGAGCACGAGTACCGGATGCGGGAACTCGAGCTCAAGAGTCAATCTAATGGAGAAACTGAGGGAGCAGTTGGAGGTTCCTCCATCCCAGGGTCAACACCAGTAGGTGGACATGGGTACCATGCCATGAAGTTTCCTTTGGCGGTCTACGAGGAGGACAAAGAGAAGATTGACCAGTACCTTCAACGCTTCGAGGCTATGTCAGTTGCTATGGGTCTGGAGCGTAACAAATGGAATCTTAAGCTATCCCAAGGATTACGCGGGACCGGATACGAGGTTTATTCTCGCCTGCCACCAGGACATGAGAACAATTATGATGAGTTAAAGACGGCTCTGCTGAAACGATTCGAGGTTACGTCACATACCTACCGGAAAAAATTTCGAGCAGCGAAACGAGAACCGGGGGAGTTGTTTGCCGCCTACAGTTTGCGTCTAAAATCTTATCTCCATAAGTGGATGGATTTGGCTGGGTTCGCACATGACTATGAGAGTCTGGAAGAGCTCATGGTGGTCGACCAGCTGAAGAAGCAAATGTCTAAACCTCTCAGGACGTTCCTGGGAGAACAAGGAGTGGAACGTATTGACCTCGTGACGAAATTAGCAGAACGGTTCGTCGAGGTACATGGGGAGGCAGGGGAAAACCTTTCCACCAACACCAAAAGTCAAGAGAAACATGACAAGAAGAAAACCAAAAACTCAGGAACAAAAAAGTGGGAACCTTATGTGCAAAAATCAGAGGATAGTTCAGAGAAGAAGAAGGAGGGAAGCAAGAGCACTTCAAGCTCTACACCTAAACGACCATGGTCGGAGAAGTGGTGTTCAATTTGTAAGTCACCCTCTCACAATACGAGGGACTGCAAATCGAAGGCTAAGAACCCTCACTTCGCAGCATGTCACGTGACTTCCAAGGAGGTTGTCACGGAATATGCCAAGGTCAACAAGGAAGCTCGCCACCAGGAGAGCTCACTCAAGTCCGACAATAGAAAATCTAGGACAGGGAAATGGTGCAACCAATGCAAGTCAAACACGCACAATGCTATTGACTGCAGGGGAAAGTCAGGAGACACTCAATTCGTCGTGTGCCCTGGGAAACCTAAGGTGGAGCCCACCGAACAGGTCGAGGCCGAGGAAGAGACTCCAGACCAGGAAAAACCACCTGTAGTGGAATTGGTAGAGGTTAACGGTCGTCAAGTGGAGTGTTTATACGACACAGGACTGGACGGGGAGGCCGTGATTTCTGCGGATCTGGTACATCCAGAACAATTCACAGGTGAAACATTGGACATACAGCCTGCACAGAAGAGTGCTGTAACCATGAAGTTGCCCATTGCTAATGTGGAGATTCGGTCAAGGTACGTCACCGGCACCATCAAGGCCGCTGTATTGACCGATCCCATTTTTCCAGTCATCCTAGGTTGCCGGCATGTCTTTCTGGGAATGCCCAGGGAGCCAATCCATATGGGAGCAATGCAGACTCGCTCTCAGACGAAAACGGAAGAGGCAGACGCAATTGTGACTAACCCAATGCCGGGGGAGCTACGAACTGCCCAGAGTGAGGATGATACTTTACGTCCTTGCTACAAAAAGCTGCAGAAAAGTGCTGATCCACCAGGACGGGGGCAGTACTACATGAAGAATAGGATACTCTACAGGAGAGCAGGAAGGGGAGACAACCTATACGGTCAGTTGGTCGTCCCGAAAGCTCACCGGTCCCAGATTCTTCATATGGGGCATACCATCTCCTTTAGTGGACACATGGGTATTGCCGCCACCATGCAGCGGATTTCCTGCCACTACTATTGGCCGGGAATGACAGATGATGTGCGTCGGTATGTGAAGTCATGCCCTGAGTGCCAGAGGGTGGCACCGAAACACTGGACAGCACCGGTGATGTTGGGTGAGATGCCCATCATGAACTCTCCTTTCGAGAGGGTAGCCATCGATATCGATGATTTATGCCATCATCTGCAAACGATGTGACATAAAATACATTGGCCAAACTGGCAGACGTCTTGCTGACCGTTTTAGAGAACACCTCAGAGACATAAATAAGGGCGCTGACAAACCTGTCCCCAACCATTTGAATTCCTCCAACCATAATGGAGTCGTCGATGTATGTGTCTCTGCATTAAAACCCTGCTATTCCAAAGGCTCCGTTAGGCTCAAAATTGAATGCCAGCTAATCAACAATCTGGGATGCATCCATCCAGCAGGCATCAATACTGTTGTGGACGCTACGGTATAACTGTGCCATCTTCCCCCATTGTTTACACTATCTATTACTATGCTGTCCTCCCCCCCCCACCCTATATCTATACCTAACTGTCCCCACACCCCTATATTTTCATAGCAGACTTTTCGCATATTTTTGGCTACTTAAATCCTATCTGGCAACCCACTTTTAACTCTGCAGCCAACGAGCGCCTTCGCAGCTGGCAAAACCACCTTTTCTGCCTCACATGGCATCGGAGTAGCTGTATTTCTTCTTTGATTGCTGTATTTCGTTGTGTTACCTATCTGTGGTGTCCTGTCCTTGACAAAGATTCTGAGTGTCAGCGACTTGTGCGCTGCAGCTTTTCAAGACTCCGCTACTTTCGCACTGCACGAAATAACAATTCATGACATTTGCGAAAGGAATGCAATTTATTCAGAGCCGATATTTGAATGGCTCTACGAGCGTTAGGTTTCATCATTGTTACACAATATGAATACATCAACGTGATGATAGATGATGCTAGCATTACACAATCTAAATGAACAGCCCTATGTTTGCCTATGGCCTAGAAAGCTATCGTATTGGTCAAGGATACGTCTGCTCTCTCTACCGTCTCCAGTCAGTCTGTCCCGCAACACATTGCGTGGACAAGCACGGACACTTTACTCTCCGTGCAGTCGCTATTATTGCGTGCCTGGTCTTGCCAGCACGCCGGCTGGTGAGTTCGAGTAACCTGGCATATCACGGTTACTCGCAAGGCCCAGCAACCCAATTGCTTGGGGAAAGCCCTCGCTCATCTGTCCTCGTCGACCTCTGGTCTGACACAAATGTGTCTCCCTGTGAGGTTATTAATAGTACTCGGTGTCTTCCCTGTCTGGTGTCTCTCTACTAGACTAGTGTTAACTCCTTACTCCTGTAAGGTCTTACTGGGGATGCTGACAGGGTCCCCTCCTCTCCGCGAAGTGTTACTTCCCTTTTTCTCATGTTTGTAACACTTCTGGTCACAAAAGAAAAATTGGTTGTCCCAATTTTGTCAGATCTCCAATAAGTATAGAACTTTCTAGTTTGGGGATAGAACATTATCTTCTACCTTCATTAACAGTGTTCTATCTTTTTACTTGGCTGATTTAGTAGCCCATGTCTCAGTATAGTTGGTTCTATAGATATCTTAAGGATTGGTAGTGAACCGGAAACCGTTGTCTTATGACTTATGTCCTGGCTTCTGTCGTTTGACCCTATGTCTTTTGACTTCCACCTATTGACTTCCGTCTTGACCTGTTCCTCATATTGCCCGAAATGACAACCCACACACTAGTTGACTCTATTATGAGTTCAACACATGAGCACCAAGTGTTCATGTTCCCATTAATATCCCCTCCAACTCTATACACACAGCTCTACTGTTCACCTTCTTGCTTCCGCATGTGAAAAAGCTATATTCACTGTTACATTTAGGTTTCTAATAATTTATTGTGTCCCCTGAATTTAGAGTTATTGTTCTTTGAACTGATTGGTGTGTGCAACTTTTATGTGTTCGTTTTCCTGTTTGTTTGCGTGTTTTCTACTAAACTAAAGTGTACTTAACTCTCTAACATGTGTATGCGTTAGTGTACTAAATGTGTGTGTTCCTTCGAGCGCCGCAAATCGGTTTATTGTGGTTACAAACGTTCGTCATTTTTATTTGTGACCACAACTCCGTTTTCTGAAGCTCAAAGTACGTTATCTATATACTCTGTTAAAGTGTGGCTGTAACACATATAAAAACCCTCGACAACACACTGAAAACACAGATGACACAGACAAGTTAAATAAGACTTTTCCAGCGGTGTAAAAAAAATTTTCCCGCTGTCTTTCTCTCTCGCTCTCTTCCTTTCAATGTTTACTAAGTTTTTGCATTCTCTCCTCGCATTTTCTCTTCTTTCATTCATCTTTCATACCCTTTCATACTATTCTTTCACTCAATCATTCTCTCGTCATTAAAATATGTTTCATAGTATTACATACATAAACAATACATATATATATATACAATAAACGATTGGCTGAATTATAACAGTAATCGCGCCAAATGACTGTGCGTTTTGTTTGCACGCGTCATGTCTGTACAAAAATTATACATAGTTATAAGGATGGTTTGTTACCGATCCTGACATAGTAACTTCCATAATTTGGTGTGCTGACCTAAATTACCCTCAAGGGAAATAATTTACTACTAGTTTCATTTAAGAAAATTGGGTTAATTACCTTAAATGTTATTTGTGAAAAAGATGATATTAATTCCTAAATGATTGATGTTAGTTTTGAAATGATATTTTAAATAAATGGATGTATAAATGATTATAATTATATGGTAATAGACTAATATAATATCTAACAATTGTATTTCAATAATGGATGTTTTCATAAATGGGTTATTAATTAAATGATGGTGATTTCTAACTACGCAAATAAGAAAATAAAGTTATATATGCGTTTACATAATTTGCAATAGAATAAATAATAGAAAATGAAGTTATAGATACTGTAAATAAAATAATAATGTACATATATCATAGTTACATTTCTATATCTAATTACACTAAGTTGACGTCCTCCTCTGCGTTGTGAAGATGGAGCAAATCTCTTTGTAGACTATTCTAACATAGTTCATTCCGCCAAAGTCTTTTATGCTCTTCTTGAAGGATAGTGTATTAATATAGTTGCCTCCCACATTATGTAGGTCCATAGCTAACCCTGGAATGTTATTCAGGGTCTAAGCGTTAGTTCAATATATTCTAGATTCGGGGTCTAAGCTGGGTTCGCTGTCCTCTTGGCGTTAGTTCCCATAATTTAACTTATGTGTGTGTCAGCGCATGTTAATTCTGCGTCTGTTAGTTACACTTTTCATAGCACTGTTCTATTCACACAAGTTATATATCAGGCGATAGTAACGCACTTACGATATGTCTTATTCACCACACATGGCACTTGGTTATCTAACATTACAGTGTCACTGTTTCTGTGGTGTATGGTCGCTTCCTTCCTGTAACTCGGGTATTTGAATGGATGAAGGACGACTCAAAATGTCTGCAATCGTATTTAATCTCCCTTTTAAATGCTGGATGGTAAATGTGTAATTTTGGACAATCAAAGCCCACCTGTAAATTCTATTGTTGGTAGGATGTCCAGATTGCATCACAGACCATGGAGAGTTATCGGATTGGATTACAAACTGTGCTCCTGCCAAAAATCGGTGAAACTTTCTCCCGCAATAGATCAAACTAAGGCCTTCCATTTCTGATGCTGAGTATCTTCCTTCAGCAGGACTGATGTTGCGACCTACGGGGTGGAACGTCCCGTCGTAGAACTGTCCTAGTATCCCAGATATGGATATGGCACTCGCGTCTGTGCGTAAGAAATAAGTGAGTTTTGGATTAGGCATACGAAGGATAGATGGAACGATGAAAAAAATGTTTCAATTTCGATACCGCACTAATTAATCGTGCATCTTTTACAGATAACTTAGCCGAAGCTTTTAATATGTTAGAAAAAACACTGGTGATTTCCCCCAGGTTTGAAATGAATTTAGTATAGTGGTTTACCATACTCAGTAAACTTTGGACCTGTTTTTTGGTCGTTGGCATTATGAAATTCAGAATCTTACAGACGATTCTGTTATCAGTTTTCCATTTGGCTCCTGCAGATGGTATGACCCAGGAAGTCAATTTGTTCCGTGCCCAACTCTACTTTGGTTGGCTTAGATGTGAGTCCACACAATCTCAACCTGTTGAAGACCTGTTGACGTTTCAGTAGGTGTTTTGTCCCGTCTTTTGTCTGGCTGCCTATGTTCTTTCTACATGTCGAGATATTTGTCGCAGTTACGTTTACTGTAGGCACTGGTAGTTCCATCTCGTCCAATACTGTTGTGCTACTAGTTGTGTGTGCTGTTATCTGGCTAAGTGTGTTTGCGTTGTCGCTGTTGTGTGTCGCCCTACCTAGTGGAGTTGAGTTATGTATGTCTGTCGTCTCATTGCTGGGTGTTGGTGCAATCTGTTCGTCTGCCTGTTGTACTTGTTGTGAAACGTATGGTTTCAGGATGTTGATATGAAATATCTCTAAGTGTTCTTTTATCGATATTTCATGATCCGCATCTGATATTTTGAGTTCAACGTTGAGAGGCCCTTGGCAACATGTTAGTACCATGTTATGTTTATCAGTTAGTTGCATCACAACCTTTTGATTTGGTTTAAGGTGAATCGTTTTAGTACCCTTGTTTGGATAGTTCTGGTTTCCATTACTCGACACCTGCATTAGGGGTCCAGTAATATCGACCGCTATACTTTCAAGTGGTCTAGATGCTATCACTGACCGTTGTACTTCGGTCTTTACATGCTTTTTCTTTCGTACTCGATGTTGACACACAGTACAAGAGCGACAGAAAGATTTTATGTCCGAACAAAATTTCGGCCAGTAAAATTGTTATAGAATTCTGGCTCGCGTTTTATGATAGCCCAAATGTTCAGCAAACGGTGGTGAATGTGCGATTTTTAGCACCTTTTTCCGGTATGTTAGAGGTAACACCGTCTGCTGAATTTCATGGTTATTATATGTGTAATAACGCATGAGAATTCCGTTAACCTTTTTAAAGTACCAGGAAGAATTTTTAGAAACTTTCTTTCGCTCACACAACAGATTAAAATACGGTGTGAGTGTTTGGTCGGTGCTTTGTGCCTCGCTCAGCTTTTGGCGAGTATTGTTGGTATCTGTACCACTTGTTGTTAATAGCTGTAGTGTTTCATTTTGTAAGTCAGTATACTTTGTTTCTGTATCTGACGTAGTTACAGCGTTGACCATGTGTGTTTCATTCCAGGCTTTTATGTTGTCGTCTGTACATTCTTTCAATGCATCAAGACATCCTAAAATAAGATCTGTACAAGGATCTTGGAGGATAGCGCATGTAAATGTGCCGTTAAGGAACGGGGTATTGATATGCGCTTTTGCCAGTGGATATTTCTCGATGGTGCCCGAGAAAGTACGGCATTTGACAAATTCACCCGTATAATCTTCTGTTCTAGCAAGTTCTCTCCGTAATCCCAGTATAGTACTGCCGCTATCAACTAAGCATTGGCATGGTTTACCATTGACCTGTGCATTGTAGAACTTAAGGTTACCCCTGGAGGCACATGCTGCATTAGCTTCTTCATTTGAACATGATATTACGTGACCACATTTCAATCTCCCCTCCGCATGAAACTGGTGACATACTTTACACGTATTAAAGTCTAAAATATCCGTTACTGATGATACATTCTGACATTCATTCGTTGGCAATACATTGACAAGTTCGGGATCTATGTCACTCTCATCGTCTGATGATGTATCGATGAGGGCTGCGTTGTTTGCCTTCATTCTCTGTCTCCCAAGACATTTATTACTATAATGGCCATAACTTGAACAAAAATAACATTTTACAGCACGTTTAAACGATGATCTTCTGCTTTCTTGCTTACTTATCACTTGTTCTAGGTGTGACGGATATGTGGGGTTCTTATCACACATTGAATAAGTTGGGTGAAAAAGATTGCAATAATTACATCGAGGTGGTTTCTGATATGGTTTGTCCTTCTTACTATAGTCTTTCTGTTTGTAGGATCTATCAGGGACTCTATTTGCAAAAGCTGTAATTTCTGTGTCATATGATGTAGTTTTAAATATGTCCCGATTAGAGGAAAAATAAGCTGACCCCCGTTTCTCTAATTGTTGAATGGAATCAATATCTGACTGTTGTAAGAATTTAGCAAAAGGGGTAGGCACTGTAGAAACAACTTTGTCCATCACCATTAGCTCTTCTAGTTTTTCATAGCTGTTACCTACTTTAGCCGCCTTAGTCCATTTTTTAAATGTGCTCTGCACGTTAGAAATGTAGTCTAAGAATGTTTCAGTTGCTTTTGGTTTAATCTGTGAGAATTGAATTTGGTAACCAGTAGCGTCCAAAAGAAAATGTTGCATTATCCTATCGTGTATGTACTGGTAATTGTTTCTAAGATCTGTCGGTATGGTTTCTATTACTTTTAAAGGCTCCCCACTCAAGTTCCTCATGTAAATCATTGCCCAATCCTCTAAAGGTATTTTCTGTGTTTTTAGTTGGAACTCTATATTTTCAGTCCATGCGCTGATTGAATCCCCTACAGTGTATGGTTTGATAAGGCCTTTGTACTTACTAAATTTGTTCTGTTCTTCTTGGCTCTTTTGTTTGCTAGAGGCTATTTGTATGTTAGAATATACCTCCATTTCTTTCATCTTTAGTCTAGTTTCAGAATCTACTTGTATCTGCTTTTGTTTGGTGGCTTCCTCTGCTTGTTTGTTAGCAAGTTCTACGTCTAACTGTTTTTGTTTGGTAATTTGATCTAATTCTAATTTTTTCTGGTCTAACTCTAACTGTTTCTGTTTGGTAGCTTGATCGGACTCTAATTATTTCTGTTTGGTAGCCTCCTCGATCTCTTTCATTTCTTTTTGATGTTGCCTTTCTAATGCTCTTTCATCTCTGTCAAGAGCAGCTTTTCTTTCCGTTTCTTCCTTCTGTAGAGCTCTTTCTTCTTTATACTTTTGGTCCGCCCATTTTTCTAGCTTATCTGCAGTGTGGCCCATGGCGATGCCCGCCTGGATACATTCATTTAGTGACGCCATTTTGTGGCGTAATGTTAGATCAAAATGATAATACAATAATATGCACAGAATAGTTTACAATAATGTGTTAGCAAATGTACATCTTTCGCTGGAAAAGAAGATGCATGATTAAGTTAGAGCATACCAAAATATTCGGAAAATATACTCATCTAATTTGTTGGAAAGTACTGTACTTGGGATGTTCCACCGCAGTCTTTCACACTACACACTGGTTTGATTTGATAACACACGGGCTAGTTCTGGTTAGTAGAGCAGCAAAAATTAGACACACGCTTAAGTTGTAAATACAAGCTCACAATTCATCATATTCTATCAAATATTTCATATTTCATTAAGTTGTTAATATAATCTCCTATTTCATGTGACTGGTGAATGAGAATGTGCTAAATAGTGATAAATGGTATTAATGATGAATGATATGATCGTCTGAATGATTGTTAGATGATAAATGAGATCATTAGTCGTATGGCCGTCAATGTCGTCTTGTCTTCGCCGCTTGACTCTGGCGTACCTTCGTTCTAGGCTGCAGTTCGTCGCTAGTCTATTTACTAATTTCGTAGAATGGTGACATTGATGGCTGTATCACACGCAATGGAATGTACACGGTGGTTACGATGGTAATGTTCACTGATGATTTTATACATTTCAATTGCTTTTAGTATAATACCACACTTTCTAAATAATATTGGTAGAATTTCACACTTTACCGATGTAATTTGACTCAATTGTGGTTCACATTCCACACAATTGGCGATCGTATAATTCACCACAAGAAAATAAAATTAATTTATAGCATGTATCACAATAAATTTGTATTACTTTGCAATATATCACACATCAATAATGTTGACACGTGCATGAATTAATTCTGGTACAGAATTTTGTAATATCAATCGATAGCTAGCGTTCGTTCAGTGGTTTATAATACCACTTGCATGTTGGCGTTAACTGCTCGTTGAATATTACTACAACTGCCTGCTATGACTGCTCAGAAACGTTCACTGAAATCTGACAGTAATTGTACTGCTGGCGTTCGTTAAATGTGTTCTGACACAAATTTAGGGTCTACTGGTGTTTATTCCCTGTGTTCTGACATTAATTCGCCGCTGGCGTTGATTCTTTGACCATTCTGACACCAATTCGCCGCTGGCGTTGATTCTTTGACCATTCTGACACCAATTCGGGGTCTAGCCTGTCAGCGACTTGTGCGCTGCAGCTTTTCAAGACTCCGCTACTTTCGCACTGCACGAAATAACAATTCATGACATTTGCGAAAGGAATGCAATTTATTCAGAGCCGATATTTGAATGGCTCTACGAGCGTTAGGTTTCATCATTGTTACACAATATGAATACATCAACGTGATGATAGATGATGCTAGCATTACACAATCTAAATGAACAGCCCTATGTTTGCCTATGGCCTAGAAAGCTATCGTATTGGTCAAGGATACGTCTGCTCTCTCTACCGTCTCCAGTCAGTCTGTCCCGCAACACATTGCGTGGACAAGCACGGACACTTTACTCTCCGTGCAGTCGCTATTATTGCGTGCCTGGTCTTGCCAGCACGCCGGCTGGTGAGTTCGAGTAACCTGGCATATCACGGTTACTCGCAAGGCCCAGCAACCCAATTGCTTGGGGAAAGCCCTCGCTCATCTGTCCTCGTCGACCTCTGGTCTGACACAAATGTGTCTCCCTGTGAGGTTATTAATAGTACTCGGTGTCTTCCCTGTCTGGTGTCTCTCTACTAGACTAGTGTTAACTCCTTACTCCTGTAAGGTCTTATTGGGGATGCTGACACTGAGAATCGAAACTTCGGCCGTCCTGTGTGTCGTATTGTACGTGTTTGTGTGTATTTTATTTTATTTTATTTTATTTTATTATTCATTTTATATATTTATTGAATGCTTCCGATTTCGGATTTTCACCTGTATTTCGCGATACGATGGATCTCCTTTTGAGGTATGTGCAACGTGTTGATGTTAAGTACGTTTCTTCTCGCAGGAGCTTAATATACCTATTTGTTTCCAATTCATACGTAAGTGGAGTAATGAAATTGTGTACAGACGTTTGTTATTTCATCTTTCCGTGAGAAAAATACTCCAATTTCTATGAGCATTTTCGACAGACTATTCTTGCATGTTTACTCCTGCTCATGAACAAGTTTTTGGGGGTGGTTAGAGGAATTGTCATCTGCTGATTAGTGTATTTTTTAATAGAGCTGTTCGTGTCAGGTCAGATACCAAGTGCTAGCATGTGACGTAAAAAAACTACAAACAATTCACTGTTGATAGTTGCAGCACAGGGACACAAGCGTGGAAAGTTTGCAATCGAACGATGTGTAACACAGTTGAAGGCTGTTCCACGCCGCCAGGCTATTGGGTATCTTATTTTCACAGAACATTCGACACTCAATGGATGACGTGGTTCATATTCCGTACTTATGGGCTCGGGTCGATGACAGACCTACCTAATAATGACACCTGTGTTTAGAGGTATCAAGTTGACCGTGCATTCAATTACTCTTCTTCCTGCAACTAGGACTGTCCTCATTTGTGGATGACAGATTATAAACCCAGTTTGATCACCATAGCTTTCATGTGTTATGTTGTCTAGTGTGTCCCTCGATCTCTACTTCGTTCTTCTACCTCTATGAGCGCCAACAAATACTTCTGAATTTGTTCACGGGCTAAATTGTCTTGAGTATGTTCATTGAGTCGCCAAGTTCACAAGTATAGTATGTGTCTACTATTGTGTGCAAATCCATGTAAGACATTGGTTACTGTCATTGTTTCAATTGTGAGGCTATTCGCGAGCACAGCACAGGCACCGATTGATTCCTAAAGTTTTGCAACTTGTGCTTACTGAGAAAGCCCGTGCACTGTTTGCCGTGAATTACTGATCTATCAGAAACCCTAAAGCGTCCTCCTTTCGTTTTTTTCCTTTTCACCACATGGTATTTTACAATGGGATCATAATCCCTGCGGCTCTTGTCACCTGTGGTATGAATTGAGATGGTGGTGCCAATATTGACAGGCATTTTTATTCACTTTCTTCCAAGAATAATATCTATAGGTTAACATAACTGCTGGATAGCATCTTCAACCCCGTCATTCCATGATTTGTCTCTCTGCAGTCCAGTTCCTTTAGGTAATGGGGGGAGAGACATGGTGGAGCGCATATCGAGCACCGGTCTACAGTTTGATAAACGCACGAGCTTGGTAGTTTCACTATGTTGTCCATATAATGAAAATCAAGATGGTATCTCATGGTTCGACATGATATATCTCTAGTGCATCCAAGAATAATCTGATAACTTCATTGTTCAGCTTTTCAAGTCTCTTTGTGTTTGTGCCGTTCTGATTGTCTGGATGGCCATGGTATACTCAACCATCGGGAGATGCAGCCTCTGATACAAAATTACCAGCAGATGTTCAAAACTCGTCGCCGCCATAACTGTCAATGCCGATACACCTTTTCTTGCCTTATTTATGTTGCTTATATGATCTTTAAATCATCATCATCATGTACGATGCCGACAAGCGTAGGCGATCATGATTTGCCATCTCACACGATCACCAGAGTCGTGGATCAGCTCTGTGTTCTTGTCTCAACCATACCACGTGGCCAAGCCATCCAGGTTATTACAACTCCACCTTCCCCTTGTTCTTTCCCCCTCAATCTTGCCATTTGTCACCAAGTTCTATGATATATTTCTTCTCATAAAAAAATTGTGACTGTCTACATCTAATTTCTGTAATCAATTTACGGTTTTAATTTGTTTCTTGTAGGACTTGGTCATTAGATCTTTAAATACTAGACAGCAAATATTTCAAAGATCTGTACCTTTCAGTGTTTTATCCTCATAGTTTCACAGACAGCATTGCAGTGTTGACTTCGTTATCATTGTGTGAGAACAAGGTTAGGTCTCTCTGGAGGGATCGACACTTACTCCGCCAGTGTTTACCAAGATGATATCCGATCTACTTCTTGCTGAAGCTCTTAGACAACACGTTTTCTTCTTGTACGAAGTGTTTCGCAAACATCATATTTATGGAAGCCGTGGCAAGTTTCGAGACCGCCTGAAAACCATCTCGAGTGTCATGTGCGAAGACCGTAGCATTGCGCTTTGTTTCAGTGTTCAATCTGTATCCTCCCAGCAAGTTAGGCAGTAGATGATATTTCTAGTCCGTGTACTATAAATCCTGGGGATGTTCTTTATACTATTGCCGATTATATTTTGTAGCGTGGTCATTTTCAACCCGCTGGTGTGTCTGTCACTTTTCCCGCGTTTTGCTCTTGAAATTGAGTAACTGTGTAGCCGTCTCTCGGGGATCATCCCGTCGCTAACGCTGTTATATAATGTCCAATGCGCTGATGGCGAGTAACGAGACTAAACTCCTACATCGGCATTACGTTGGAATTCAACGTTGCTTCTCGTTCAGCAAGCAATGGTAAACTACCGAATGTACAATTGCCTAGACCTAGACAATCAACTTGGATTGATAGTTACATCCTACAAAGGACATGCAACAAATAATTGTATTTTATTTTTATTTTTTTTTTAACCGCGCACACGACATATCTGCTTTCTCTTCGTACCAGCTTAAGACGTCAACTTAAATTCATTTAATGAAAACAACAGTCAATTTGTTTATTTTTTTCATCTTCGTAGTAGAGTTTGTCCTCAAAGATAAACAAAAAAATAAAAAAATAAAAAAGAGGAGGGGAGGAGGGAGAACAAATAGGTTCCCTCTGACCTGATTTGATAGTTACGTCCTGCAAAGAACATGCAACAAATAATTGTATTTTATTTTTATTTTATTTTTTTAACCGCGCACACGAGTTATCTGCTTTCTCTTCGTACCAGCTTAAGACGTCAACTTAAATACATTTAAAGAATACAACAGTCAGTTTAAGTTTGTTTTTGTTTTTTTTTCATCTTCGTAGTAGAGTTTGTCCTCAAAGATAAACAAAAACGAAAGAGTAAATAAAGGGGGAGGGGGAGGACAAATAGGTTCCCTCTGTTATGTGTATGATGAACACTTATAATCTTCTTCTTCTTCTTCAGCGTTCCAAGCCATTGAGGTTCTTTGCTGCAAATACAATCCGTCTCCATTCGTCTCTCTGGTGGACCTTCTCTTGCCAGTCGTTGATTCCAAGTGCTTGTAGGTCTGTACATGTATTATCTCTCCACCGCCTTCTTATAACACTTATAATGCTTATAGCAAAAGAAGAATCCATAACATGCACATTTATTAACGGGCCATCTAAGGCAAGGGAAACAACCACATTAATTACCCCAAGAATGTTTATGGGCAGTTACACAATTACATTTATTTACAATCAAATATCTTTTATGTGAATTTACAAGACAATAAAATCATCTCATTATTCTAGAAGAAAAGTTATCTGTGGAGAATTATAAAACACAAATTATGGTAACATCTCATGTTTTAAGTAAAAAAACTATGTACAGTTTTTGAACTGAATTAGCTGGAATGACAATATTACAGCCATTTCAACGCTAATATAGAAATGTTACCTATAATGACCTCCTTCTATGTTGTTTGTTATTCTGGGCGGGGCTTTGGCAACAAATGTTCTTATGTTCATAGCCCGATTCTCAGGATGGTTCTAGGTAACATTTCTATGGCCTGAAGGGTCATGTGTGGGCCTTAGGCTAACCACATGGCCCTAGAAGGCCGCAAAAGAAATAATTAAAAAAAAAAAAAAACATATATTTGATTGTTTCTGGCTGTGAACAATGTGGCGTTTATAATTTGCCTTTTCTGGCCAGAGCAGCGTTATAATGTGCTTCTTCTGGTCAGAGCGGATGGGAGATAGGTTTGTGCTACCAGACCGCAAACACGAATCACTAGTAGGACTATGGACCATGTGTGGACCTCGGTCCGCGTGTGAGCCTCTGATCGCTTCTCGGCTTCTAGCTAAATGTGTAAGTTCTGCAGCGCTTGAACTGGTCACGCTAGTGAGAGGGTTTCATAATCTTAACGACAAAGTCGCCAATTACTACTAGCAGGTGTTTGGCTTTCAGCCCATATATGGGCCTAAAAGACTACACAAAAAGTATTGCTTCCTTTTCGCTGTGATTAAAGTGTAGTTCTGGTACGCTTGATATGGTCAGAAGAACCGTGAGACTTTCACTACCAAACGTGCCACACGAATCAACGTAAGGCTCTATAGGACCATATGTATGATTTCGGCCCATGTGTGCGCCTAAAATACCAAACAAACTACATTGTTTATTAAAGTGCCAGGGCTTCTCCTTATAATTTCAGTCCGCGTGGCTGTGTTGATCATGTCTGACTCAAGTCTTCTGTCTCGTGTGCTATTGATGTTCCACCATGTCACGATGTCAAACTACCCATAATCTCGTGAAATCCTGCCTTTCCTTGGGCTATTCTTCATTTATCTTCCTTAATACATCCATGAGATTGTGTGGGTTGAGGGATGGGTGTGTAATGGGTGTGGGGGGGGGGGTGAGTGTGGGGGTGTCTGTGAATGAGATATGTCTGTCTGGGTGGGAGTGTGTGAGTGTGGATGGCGTAAATGTGAGTGGGTGGAGGATGTATGTGTGGGTGGTGAGGATGTCTGTAGGTGGAGGATGTGTGAGTGGGTGGGGAGATGTGTGGGCGGTGATGTGTATGGGGAAGGTATGTGGGGGATGTGTGTGTGGGGGAATGTGTTTATGGGTGGAGATTTGTGTGGGAGGGGAGATGTGGGGGAGGTGTGGGATCTGCAGGTGATTGAAGGATGTATGCGAGGATGGGGGATGTGTGTTTGGCTGGGTGGTTGGGGTGTGTGTGGGTGGGAGGGTAGATGAGAGATGCATGTGTTGATGGACGCGTGGGTGATGTGTGAGTGGTTGATGGATGAGTACATGAGTGGGTTGATGTGTGTGAGAGATGAGTGTATGGGTGGGGGGGAGGTGTGTAGTTGTGAGAAGATGTGTGTGAGCGGCGGATGTGTGTGGGTGGGGTATATGTGGGTGGCAGGGTGTGTGTGGGTGGGAGGTGTGTGTTTTTGGGTCATGGGTGGGGGATATGTGTGGGCAGGTGGGGAGATGTGTTTACGGGTGGGGATGTGTGTATAGGTGGGGATGTGTAGTTGAGAGCTGGCGAATATTGGGTGGGTGAGTGGGTGTAGGTTGGCTGATGTATGTGTGGGTGGGTGGGGAAAATTGTGAGAGTGCGAGTTATGTGTGTGGATAGGTGCGGGATGTGTGGGTTGGCGGGGGTTATGCGTGTGTGTGTGTGGTTTCTTCTTCTTCTTCTTCTTCTTCTTCTTCTTCTTCTTCTTCTCCTCCTCTTCCTCCTCCTCCTCCTCCTCCTCCTCCTTCTTCTTCTTCTTCTTCTTCTTCTTCGTCTTCTTCTTCTTCTTCTTCTTCTTCTTCTTCTTCTTCTTCTTCTTCTTCTTCTTCTTCTTCTTCTTCTTCTTCTTCTTCTTCTTCTTCTTCTTCTTCTTCTTCTTCTTCTTCTTCTTCTGCTTCTTCTCCTTGGGGAAATGTGTGGGTGGGGAACAGTGGGTGTGTGGCGGCATGTATGTTCGCCTGGTTCTGTGTGAGTGCGTGGAGGTATGTGTGGGTAGGTGGGGGTGGTTTGGTGGGTGGGGGGATGTGTTGGTGGCTGCGGGATATGAGGGTGGATGGGGGATGGGTCTCACAACATTGCAATATGCACTGTTTATGTTTACAACTTTCATTTGATAATGTTTTTTTTTTGTTGTCTCATTTGAATGTATCATGCGTAATATGCATTGTTTATGCTTACAAAATCCATTTGACAATGTTTTTTCCCCTATGTTAATGTAAATGTACATTTGATGAATGAAAGATGAGTGATTGAAAGGGCCGAATGTAAGGCGGGCCTGCGGGCCCAATTTGTTACCCTTTTAAAATAAAGTTTGTTCGTTCGTTCGTTCGTTCGTTCCCCATCTATTTTACTAAAGTACGCAAAAACGTATGTACATTTAAAAGTGTCAAATAATGACATTTAAAAAGATATTCATTTCCTATTCAGGGTGATTTTGTTATTCCCACGAAATCTCGATGTATCATTACGATTGAATAACACTATGCAGAGGCGCAGAGATAGTCCAGTTACTAGACGCCTGACTGCCATCCCCGAGGTCATGAGTTTGAACATGTATCGAGGTTTATTTTAAAATATTACCTGGGCTCACAGATAGATCCAGCCTAAAGATGGTACCCGGAAATGTCTTGGGAAGTGAAGGCGACAGGCGAGGTATTGACCACATCATTCTTGGTCTATACACATGTCAGCCTAATATTCATTAAGGCGTGCAAGAGAGACTTTACAGTATGTAGACATTCTGACACTAGTAAACTTTAACCAGTTTTAAATGTTTTTTGTTTGTTTTCAGCGCATGTCCTTAAGCCTGCATGACAAATGTCCGTTATTTTTCATTCAAATAATTGTCATATACGCATAAATGTGCAAATAATTATTTACTCAAGTGCAACTTGTGTCAGTATACTTATGCAGTTCTTCTACTTTTCTATCCTGTCCGTGTACAGGCGAATAATACAAAGCTGAACAGAAAGATAATGCGCGAAGTGAGGATGTGAGAGAGTAAGAGAGAGAGAGAGAGAGAGAGAGAGAGAGAGAGAGAGAGAGAGAGAGAGAGAGAGAGAGAGAGACAGACAGACAGACAGACAGACAGACAGACAGACAGACAGACAGACAGACAGACAGACAGACAGACAGACGGACGGACAGACAGACAGACAGACAGACAGACAGACAGACAGACAGACAGACAGACAGACAGACAGACAGACAGACAGAGACAGAGAGAGACAGAGAATTATAAAGAGTGTATGAGAGAAAGGGTGTGTTTATATGCATACAGAGAGAGTACGAAAGAAAGAGAAAGTGAGAGAAAAGATATGTGGTAGTGTTTTATGCAAACAGAAATATCATGATTCTAGAATTGTTCCTGTTTTTTTTTTTTTTTTTTGCTTAATAGAAACAAACCAAACAATGTTGGACAACTGATGTACAAATGCCGATCTGCAGTTAACTTCATCTTCCCATGTTATTCACGAACCGTTAATACACTATTACCACTCACTATAGACGTTGTATCTTGTTTACTACTACCGTGAATAAGTGCTGGATCCAGTGTGAGATAGCCGTATGTTCTCTGTGTTGATTGGTTGGTTGGTTGGTTGGTTGGTTGGTTGGCTGATTGGTTGGCTGGCTGGTTAGTTGGTTGGCTGGCTGTATATTGGTTGATTGGCTAGTTGGTTGGTTGGCTGACTAGCTGGTTGGCTGGTTGGTTGGTTGGTTGATTGGTTTGTTGGCTGATTGGTTGGCTGGCTGGTTAGTTGGTTGGCTGGCTGGCTGATTGGTTGATTGGCTAGTTGGTTGGTTGGCTGACTAGCTGGTTGGCTGGTTGGTTGGTTGGTTGGTTGGCTGATTTGTTGATTGGTTAGTTGGTAGACGTATGATGCTCACAGCACATGGAAGCATTCAGTACACATGTGTTCGGATCCTCTTGTCAATATCTCCTTTAGAGTAAGGCCGCTCGCGACACTAGTTCTATGTTGGTTAACTATTCTTCTTTTTCTCGTTGGCCTCTTACTTAGCGCTCTTGTCTGACTTCTCTCATGTTGGCTTCATGTTCATGCAGTCTTGTAATGATTGCACATTTCTTTCTAAAGGATTCAGTACATCACCTGGTCAATTGCTCGTTCGCTTTCCACCGTATCTCCGCTCGCAAGCCTATCAGTATCAGCTTGTTCATTTCCTGTTACACCTCTTCAGAGACTTGACCCACCGTCTTCGAACCCAAACCATCTCGATCTTCCTGAGCATACTCATTAAATCACTAAGAAAGAATGCCAGGGTGAAAGTCTGTTTCAAACCAGGCTATTACTTTGGTTACTGCCATTACCTCCATAGTTAGGCTACTTGTCAAGGTGAAGACAGCAGTCTTCTTTCACGGTTCTCACTTCGACTTAAGTCTTAAAATTCCTATTTTGACACAGATGTAGGTTATGGTCTCCAATTTCACGACGATAGTCAGACGATCTCTTTTTTGGAGATAATAGCTACGGTCATCCGCCTGTATGGTCACTGCTAAGAAGGAAAGCTTAGAAAATAATGTTTCGTGAAATAAATAACACAGCATGTCTTCCATAAACGTTAAATATGAGAAGAGCGGCTGGCCGAGTGGCTAGTACGCCGGACTCTCCTTCGATCCCTCGGTAAGGTGTGTGATTTTTTTTTTCTGTCGGGGGCAAAAAGAATATCCTAACCTGCACAGTTCGCGGCGACTGCACTAGCCAGGCGGCCTTTATTCCTCAGGCTCAAAGACCCCTCTGCTATAAACCGCAAGGTACTATATTGGCAGTAAATGACAGTTTGTTTTTTTTACTGTCTTTAGTAGTAAGGTAAGAAAGTACGGAATCCCTTTACACGCCTTCGGGCCCATTGGGCATTCGGTGCTAGACCCATATTTTTATAAACCGATCGGACCCGGTCGGTGACGTGGTCAGTATCGAACCGCCCGCCTTTACTTCCCAAGACATTGACCGGTACCCGATTTAGGCTCGGTCAACCTGGGAGCCCGTGTCAATTTGTTTCTTTATTCGAATCGGCCCCGATGCGGGTCGAACCCAAGACGACCGAACCGAGAGGCGAGTGTCTGGTCATTATGCTACTGCGGCTTTCGTCACTGGTATTACTGTGAGTCATCTAGTCACAACCCATAGATCACACAAGAAGGTGCTAAACACAGTGCACAGACATCTTAGCGTCAGTAGGGATGAACATTTGTCTACATTAGAACCACACATCATGATGTTGTCATTGTGGTCACAGGCAAGAGGGAGAGTTGATGTTGTGTTGTGTCTACAGGGATACCCTGTACCTCATCACAGACGTCGGGGGATCTGTGCTAGTTTTACTACACCAGTCATCGGACTTCCGCCATATGTGCTCGTCGTACATCACGGATAAATGAATCACCAGAAAATGAAAAGTAGATTGTCAGTTTTACTAGGAGACGATTACAGGTAAGAAAATACACGTTGTGGCTAAAGTCGTCGTCAGCACAGAATAAATAAACACAAACTGACACAACTACATGAACAATACTACATGAAAATATAAATAAACTGTGAACGTATAATCACTAATAATACTAAGCACACTCACAAAATGGACTGTAAACATCAGACTAAGAAGATGAAACATTTAGTAGCAGTTCATAGGAATGGGCGATGATTAACGCTAGAATACGGAGAAATTCAGTAAAATGTAACAAAGCAATGAATCACCAGACAACAAGTACATTGTGAGCTATAATAGAATACGATTACAAGAAAAACAATGAACATTGCGGCTAAAGCCTTCGTCAGCATAGAATAAACAAACAGAAACGTTCTAGTGTTAATCACGGATAAATGGTCATTATGAACATGTAATGAACTGGCAGTGAATGTCAGATTTGGTGGCCCCTAGAGATGCACCCACCAGAAATAACTCTGGCACTCATCAGCCCACACTCAAATCACGGGTAAATGGTGCCCATCGAAGAATCGCTCTACTTATTTGACAGAGTATAATGGCCCCCGAGTGTGATTCCTACTGAGTGACAATTACATTCAAATGTCCATCGAACGAGAATCTTACTGGAGCAGTCTAATGTTATAGGAAACTACACGGGATGGCTAAGCCCGGTCAACAAATGTTAGAAAGAAGTCTATCACATGTTACTGGACAGAATATCGCTGCTATGAAAGAAACCCTCCTTTCGTATGGAAGTCTCTAAAATTTGAAGGAAATATCCTGAATGTCGCTAATCTGCTATATTAAATGCTCCGAGGCATTTAGTTAGCAAAGAGCGTCTCAATTATTCATCATTTTTTCACTTTTGCAGTCAAGCGACGTGTAAAGGAATAGTTGAAGGCCCAGCTCCCGATGAGTGGCACTGGATATAGTGTCATTCCATGTGATTTTACAATGTCTTTGGTGTCGTCAATCCATTTTCTTCTCGGGTGTCCTCTTGCTCCCGTATCAGATCTTCTTTACCGGGAAGGTTAACCAGGTCAACAAATGCCCGCAGAAGTCGGGAGTGTCGGCGTAACGGCGCAAGAACGCAGCTCTGCTGTAAACAGGCACAACGCAATCACGCCCGAAGAAACTTTCCGGATGAACGAATAAGAGGAAGATCTTCTTTTTCTCGGCATACTGCCAGTGCTGGTAAGTGATGGTGTTGGGTTCTAACGAGATGGGCGAACTATTTGATCTTCTGTCTTTCAATATAATATATGATTACTAACTGGAAAATTGCTGGGCTGGCAAATCCCTTCGGGAGACAGTCTAAATTGACCACGCCGTGGTGTATGAGAGATTGAACCGCGCATTGAGGAAAGGTCATCAAACTCCCAATCTACTGACTGTGTCCTTCTGTTCTCTAAATGTTCAGCTTGTGATGAACGAAAGACTCAATGCACGGCAGTGGAGCTCAGTTATTATGTTGAACACATTCGATTCCTTGAGTGAACCCAGAATAAGAACAGCGTGTGCTAACTTTGCATGTATGGGTGGCCTGTGTGATGGCGGGGTATGCCCTAGTTGTGTCCTTGCCTTTCCCTCAGAGTCGAGAACATTCATGTGGCTGTTCTAGACGCGCCTATAGTGTGGTGGTGGGCACTTATAACCGAAGGGTAAAGATGTCGTCCCTACTCTGATGCCGTAGGATGTCCTATGAGACCAGTGACCGTCGTTCAGAAAGTCATGGCAAACTACTAAACGCAAACTTGCCAAGAAATCGTAATCAAATAATGATGACGTTGACTGCGAAGTCCTGTAAAGGATGTGACACTAACCAAATAAACAACCAAAAACATGCCCGGAATACAAACCAAATCAAATGCCGGAAAGAAACTGAATGCTACGGACAAAGCTCAAAGAATCTGACATATTATAAATATTATATCTTTATGGGTGAAGACTACTCAATGTATCAAGAATAGATAAGATCAGAAATGAATAAATCAGGACTAAAGTGGGGGTTATAGCTGCACTAGATTTTATTAGAAGTCAGCAAGTCTAATGGTTTGGCCATGCAAATAGATTACCAACTAACGGTATACCACAACAAGCAATGATATGCAGACCAAAGTGAAGCACAGGAAGAGGCCAACCACGTAAACGATGGACGCAGGGAATAACAGAGTCGATGGGAATATCGATACATGAAGCCCATAATCGGGCACTCTCCCGCTGTTTATACTTCACCTCAACACCTAAAGGTACAAGAGGAACATGATGAGATCAGATATCTTTATGGGTACATTTCTTAAGTTTAAAATCTAGTTTGGGCATTGACCTATTAAATGTTATTTCCAATTGCTCAGACGTATATGCTAACGTATGCATATAGATGCTCCTAGTTTTCTACTCTTATCTGAGATAGCTAGGTGCACAGTATCAGGAATAAGGACAGAGAATATGCTCAGGTGTTACAAAATATCCACACCTTGATTCACATCCTGTCTTCTCACGTTAAAGGGGAATAATTCTGGATTGGTTTGGTTTGTAACAGAGAACTTTCACTGCACATGGATATCCCCATGCTACAGTTACCATCCATATATCACACACGGAGAATCTCAACATAAAGCATCAACCGTATAACGCCAGCGAGGATCCAAATGTATGTGTACCATTATCTGAGAATGCTAAATGTCCGATCCACTACCCCAGCTTCAGGGGGTGTATACAATTTTTTCTGTATTTTTTTCAATATCCACACAGTTCACATGGTGAAATGAACCAAGTCTGACCAAGTTAACATTAAATGTGGACACAAAAACCCTAGGTGACACCGCTACATTAATAGAGATGTGTATTAACATAGAACATGGCAAACTACAGTATCTGTAACATGGAGTAGAGATGTATGTCAACATAGAACATGGCAAACTACAGTATCTGTAACATGGAGTAGAGATGTGTATCAACATAGAACATGGCAAACTACAGTATCTGTAACATGGAGTTGAGATGTATGTCAACATAGAACATGGCAAACTAAAGTATCTGTAACATGGAGTTGAGATGTATGTCAACAACGAACATGGCAAACTACAGTATCTGTAACATGGAGTTGAGATGTATGTCAACAACGAACATGGCAAACTACAGTATCTGTAACATGGAGATGAGATGTATGTCAACAACGAACATGGCAAACTACAGTATCTGTAACATGGAGTAGAGATGTGTATCAACATAGAACATGGCAACCTACAGTATCTGTAACATGGAGTAGAGATGTGTATCAACATAGAACATGGCAAACTACAGTATCTGTAACATGGAGTTGAGATGTATGTCAACATAGAACATGGCAAACTACAGTATCTGTAACATGGAGTTGAGATGTGTGTGTATCAACATAGAACATGGCAACCTACAGTATCTGTAACATGGAGTTGAGATGTATGTCAACAACGAACATGGCAAACTACAGTATCTGTAACATGGAGTAGAGATGTGTATCAACATAGAACATGGCAACCTACAGTATCTGTAACATGGAGTAGAGATGTGTATCAACATAGAACATGGCAAACTACAGTATCTGTAACATGGAGTTGAGATGTATGTCAACATAGAACATGGCAAACTACAGTATCTGTAACATGGAGATGAGATGTATGTCAACATAGAACATGGCAAACTACAGTATCTGTAACATGGAGATGAGATGTATGTCAACATAGAACATGGCAAACTACAGTATCTGTAACATGGAGTTGAGATGTATGTCAACAACGAACATGGCAAACTACAGTATCTGTAACATGGAGTAGAGATGTGTGTCAACATAGAACATGGCAAACTACAGTATCTGTAACATGGAGTTGAGATGTATGTCAACATAGAACATGGCAAACTATAGTATCTGTAACATGGAGTAGAGATGTGTATCAACATAGAACATGGCAAACTACAGTATCTGTAACATGGAGTTGAGATGTGTATCAACATAGAACATGGCAAACTACACTATCTGTAACATGGAGTTGAGATGTATGTCAACATAGAACATGGCAAACTACAGTATCTGTAACATGGAGTTGAGATGTATGTCAACAACGAACATGGCAAACTACAGTATCTGTAACATGGAGTTGAGATGTATGTCAACAACGAACATGGCAAACTACAGTATCTGTAACATGGAGTTGAGATGTGTATCAACATAGAACATGGCAACCTACAGTATCTGTAACATGGAGTTGAGATGTATGTCAACAACGAACATGGCAAACTACAGTATCTGTAACATGGAGTTGAGATGTGTATCAACATAGAACATGGCAACCTACAGTATCTGTAACATGGAGTTGAGATGTATGTCAACAATGAACATGGCAAACTACAGTATCTGTAACATGGAGTTGAGAAGTATGTCAACATAGAACATGGCAAACTACAGTATCTGTAACATGGAGTTGAGATGTATGTCAACATAGAACATGGCAAACTACAGTATCTGTAACATGGAGTTGAGATGTGTATCAACATAGAACATGGCAAACTACAGTATCTGTAACATGGAGTAGAGATGTGTATCAACATAGAACATGGCAAACTACAGTATCTGTAACATGGAGTTGAGATGTATGTCAACATAGAACATGGCAAACTACAGTATCTGTAACATGGAGATGAGATGTATGTCAACATAGAACATGGCAAACTACAGTATCTGTAACATGGAGATGAGATGTATGTCAACATAGAACATGGCAAACTACAGTATCTGTAACATGGAGTAGAGATGTGTATCAACATAGAACATGGCAAACTACAGTATCTGTAACATGGAGTTGAGATGTATGTCAACAACGAACATGGCAAACTACAGTATCTGTAACATGGAGTAGAGATGTGTATCAACATAGAACATGGCAACCTACAGTATCTGTAACATGGAGTAGAGATGTGTATCAACATAGAACATGGCAAACTACAGTATCTGTAACATGGAGTTGAGATGTATGTCAACATAGAACATGGCAAACTACAGTATCTGTAACATGGAGTTGAGATGTGTGTGTATCAACATAGAACATGGCAACCTACAGTATCTGTAACATGGAGTTGAGATGTATGTCAACAACGAACATGGCAAACTACAGTATCTGTAACATGGAGTAGAGATGTGTATCAACATAGAACATGGCAACCTACAGTATCTGTAACATGGAGTAGAGATGTGTATCAACATAGAACATGGCAAACTACAGTATCTGTAACATGGAGTTGAGATGTATGTCAACATAGAACATGGCAAACTACAGTATCTGTAACATGGAGATGAGATGTATGTCAACATAGAACATGGCAAACTACAGTATCTGTAACATGGAGATGAGATGTATGTCAACATAGAACATGGCAAACTACAGTATCTGTAACATGGAGTTGAGATGTATGTCAACAACGAACATGGCAAACTACAGTATCTGTAACATGGAGTAGAGATGTGTGTCAACATAGAACATGGCAAACTACAGTATCTGTAACATGGAGTTGAGATGTATGTCAACATAGAACATGGCAAACTATAGTATCTGTAACATGGAGTAGAGATGTGTATCAACATAGAACATGGCAAACTACAGTATCTGTAACATGGAGTTGAGATGTGTATCAACATAGAACATGGCAAACTACACTATCTGTAACATGGAGTTGAGATGTATGTCAACATAGAACATGGCAAACTACAGTATCTGTAACATGGAGTTGAGATGTATGTCAACAACGAACATGGCAAACTACAGTATCTGTAACATGGAGTTGAGATGTATGTCAACAACGAACATGGCAAACTACAGTATCTGTAACATGGAGTTGAGATGTGTATCAACATAGAACATGGCAACCTACAGTATCTGTAACATGGAGTTGAGATGTATGTCAACAACGAACATGGCAAACTACAGTATCTGTAACATGGAGTTGAGATGTGTATCAACATAGAACATGGCAACCTACAGTATCTGTAACATGGAGTTGAGATGTATGTCAACAATGAACATGGCAAACTACAGTATCTGTAACATGGAGTTGAGAAGTATGTCAACATAGAACATGGCAAACTACAGTATCTGTAACATGGAGTTGAGATGTATGTCAACATAGAACATGGCAAACTACAGTATCTGTAACATGGAGTTGAGATGTGTATCAACATAGAACATGGCAAACTACAGTATCTGTAACATGGAGTAGAGATGTGTATCAACATAGAACATGGCAAACTACAGTATCTGTAACATGGAGTTGAGATGTATGTCAACATAGAACATGGCAAACTACAGTATCTGTAACATGGAGATGAGATGTATGTCAACATAGAACATGGCAAACTACAGTATCTGTAACATGGAGATGAGATGTATGTCAACATAGAACATGGCAAACTACAGTATCTGTAACATGGAGTAGAGATGTGTATCAACATAGAACATGGCAAACTACAGTATCTGTAACATGGAGTTGAGATGTATGTCAACACAGAACATGGCAAACTACAGTATCTGTAACATGGAGATGAGATGTATGTCAACATAGAACATGACAAACTACAGTATCTGTAACATGGAGATGAGATGTATGTCAACATAGAACATGGCAAACTACAGTATCTGTAACATGGAGTTGAGATGTATGTCAACAACGAACATGGCAAACTACAGTATCTGTAACATGGAGTAGAGATGTGTGTCAACATAGAACATGGCAAACTACAGTATCTGTAACATGGAGTTGAGATGTATGTCAACATAGAACATGGCAAACTACAGTATCTGTAACATGGAGTAGAGATGTGTATCAACATAGAACATGGAAACTACAGTATCTGTAACATGGAGTTGAGATGTGTATCAACATAGAACATGGCAAACTACACTATCTGTAACATGGAGTTGAGATGTATGTCAACATAGAACATGGCAAACTACAGTATCTGTAACATGGAGATGAGATGTATGTCAACAACGAACATGGCAAACTACAGTATCTGTAACATGGAGTTGAGATGTATGTCAACAACGAACATGGCAAACTACAGTATCTGTAACATGGAGTTGAGATGTGTATCAACATAGAACATGGCAACATACAGTATCTGTAACATGGAGTTGAGATGTATGTCAACAACGAACATGGCAAACTACAGTATCTGTAACATGGAGTTGAGAAGTATGTCAACATAGAACATGGCAAACTACAGTATCTGTAACATGGAGTTGAGATGTATGTCAACATAGAACATGGCAAACTACAGTATCTGTAACATGGAGTAGAGATGTGTATCAACATAGAACATGGCAAACTACAGTATCTGTAACATGGAGTTGAGATGTGTATCAACATAGAACATGGCAAACTACACTATCTGTAACATGGAGTTGAGATGTATGTCAACATAGAACATGGCAAACTACAGTATCTGTAACATGGAGATGAGATGTATGTCAACAACGAACATGGCAAACTACAGTATCTGTAACATGGAGTTGAGATGTATGTCAACAACGAACATGGCAAACTACAGTATCTGTAACATGGAGTTGAGATGTATGTCAACAACGAACATGGCAAACTACAGTATCTGTAACATGGAGTTGAGATGTATGTCAACATAGAACATGGCAAACTACAGTATCTGTAACATGGAGTAGAGATGTATGTCAACATAGAACATGGCAAAGACAAGTGTCTGTAACATGGAGTAGAGATGTGTATCAACATAGAACATGACAAACTACAGTATCTGTAACATGGAGTAGAGATGTATGTCAACATAGAACATGGCAAAGACAAGTGTCTGTAACATGAAGTACAGATGTGTATCAACCTACAACATGGCAAACTATAGTATCATTAACTTAGAGTAGAGAAATGTATCAACATAGAACATGGCAAGCTACAGTATGTGTAACATGAAGTTGAGATGTATGTCAACAAACAACAATGTAACATGGAGTAGGGATATGTATCAACAAACAACAATGTAACATGGAGTAGAGATTGTATCAACAAACAACAATGTAACATGGAGTAGAGATATGTATCAACAAACAACAATGTAACATGGAGTAGAGATATGTATCAACAAACAACAATGTAACATGGAGTAGAGATGTGTATCAACAAACAACAATGTAACATGGAGTAGAGATGTGTATCAACAAACAACAATGTAACATGGAGTAGAGATGCGTATCAACAAACAACAATGTAACATGGAGTAGGGATGTGTATCAACAAACAACAATGTAACATGGAGTAGAGATGTGTATCAACAAACAACAATGTAACATGGAGTAGAGATGTGTATCAAAAAACAACAATGTAACATGGAGTAGAGATATGTATCAACAAACAACAATGTAACATGGAGTAGAGATGTGTATCAACAAACAACAATGTAACATGGAGTAGAGATGTGTATCAACAAACAACAATGTAACATGGAGTAGAGATATGTATCAACAAGCAACAATGTAACATGGAGTAGAGATATGTATCAACAAACAACAATGTAACATGGAATAGAGATGTGTATCAACAAACAACAATGTAACATGGAGTAGAGATATGTATCAACAAACAACAATGTAACATGGAGTAGAGATGTGTATCAACAAACAACAATGTAACATGGAGTAGAGATGTGTATCAACAAACAACAATGTAACATGGAGTAGAGATGTGTATCAACAAACAACAATGTAACATGGAGTAGAGATGCGTATCAACAAATAACAATGTAACATGGAGTAGAGATATGTATCAACAAACAACAATATATGCAACATGCAGTAGAAATGTGTATCAACAAACAACAATGTAACATGGAGTAGAGATATGTATCAAGAAACAACAATGTATGCAACATGCAGTAGAAATGTGTATCAACAAACGATATATGTGACATGGAGCAGAGATGTGTATCAACAAACAACAATGTAACATGGAGTAGAGATATGTATCAACAAACAACAATGTAACATGGAGTAGAGATGTGTATCAACAAACAACAATGTAACATGGAGTAGAGATGTGTATCAACAAACAACAATGTAACATGGAGTAGAGATGTGTATCAACAAACAACAATGTAACATGGAGTAGAGATGCGTATCAACAAATAACAATGTAACATGGAGTAGAGATATGTATCAACAAACAACAATGTATGCAACATGCAGTAGAAATGTGTATCAACAAACAACAATGTAACATGGAGTAGAGATGTGTATCAACAAACAACAATATAACATGGAGTAGAGATGTGTATCAACAAACAACAATGTAACATGGAGTAGAGATGTGTATCAACAAACAACAATGTAACATGGAGTAGAGATGTGTATCAACAAACAACAATGTAACATGGAGTAGTGATGTGTCTCAACAAACAACAATGTATGCAACATGCAGTAGAAATGTGTATCAACAAACAATGATATATTTTACCCTCGAGTAGAGATGTGTATCAACAAGCAACAATGTAACATGGAGTAGAGATATGTATCAACAAGCAACAATGTAACATGGAGTAGAGATGTGTATCAACAAGCAACAATGTAACATGGAGTAGAGATGTGTATCAACAAGCAACAATGTAACATGGAGTAGAGATATGTATCAACAAGCAACAATGTAACATGGAGTAGAGATGTGTATCAACAAGCAACAATGTAACATGGAGTAGAGATATGTATCAACAAGCAACAATGAAACATGGAGTAGAGATGTGTATTAACAAACAACAATGTAACATGGAGTAGAGATGTGTATTAACAAACAATAATGTAACATGGAGTAGAGATGTGTATCAACAAACAATAATGTAACATGGAGTAGAGATGTGTATCAACAAGCAACAATGTAACATGGAGTAAAGATGTGTATTAACAAACAATGTAACATGGAGTAGAGATGTGTATTAACAAACAACAATGTAACATGGAGTAGAGATGTGTATCAACAAACAACAATGTATGTAACATGGAGTAGAGATGTGTATCAACAAGTAACAATGTAACATGGAGTAGAGATGTGTATCAACAAACAACAATGTAACATGGAGTAGAGATGTGTATCAACAAACAACAATGTAACATAGAGTAGAGATATGTATCAACAAACAACAATGTATGTAACATGGAGTAGAGATGTGTATCAACAAGTAACAATGTAACATGGAGTAGCGATGTGTATCAACAAACAACAATGTAACATGGAGTAGAGATGTGTATCAAAAAACAACAATGTAACATGGAGTAGAGATATGTATCAACAAACAACAATGTATGTAACATGGAGTAGAGATGTGTATCAACAAGCAACAATGTAACATGGAGTAGAGATGTGTATCAACAAGCAACAATGTAACATGGAGTAGAGATATGTATCAACAAACAACAATGTATGTAACATGGAGTAGAGATGTGTATCAACAAGTAACAATGTAACATGGAGTAGAGATATGTATCAACAAACAATGTAACATGGAGTAGAGATGTGTATCAACAAACAATGTAACATGGAGTAGAGATATGTATCAACAAACAACAATGTATGTAACATGGAGTAGAGATGTGTATCAACAAGTAACAATGTAACATGGAGTAGAGATATGTATCAACAAGCAACAATGTAACATGGAGTAGAGATGTGTATCAACAAGCAACAATGTAACATGGAGTAGAGATATGTATCAACAAACAATGTAACATGGAGTAGAGATGTGTATCAACAAACAATGTAACATGGAGTAGAGATATGTATCAACAAACAATGTAACATGGAGTAGAGATGTGTATCAACAAACAATGTAACATGGAGTAGAGATATGTATCAACAAACAATGTAACATGGAGTAGAGATGTGTATCAACAAACAATGTAACATGGAGTAGAGATATGTATCAACAAACAACAATGTATGTAACATGGAGTAGAGATGTGTATCAACAAGTAACAATGTAACATGGAGTAGAGATGTGTATCAACAAACAATGTAACATGGAGTAGAGATATGTATCAACAAACAATGTAACATGGAGTAGAGATGTGTATCAACAAACAATGTAACATGGAGTAGAGATATGTATCAACAAACAATGTAACATGGAGTAGAGATGTGTATCAACAAACAATGTAACATGGAGTAGAGATATGTATCAACAAACAACAATGTATGTAACATGGAGTAGAGATGTGTATCAACAAGTAACAATGTAACATGGAGTAGAGATGTGTATCAACAAGTAACAATGTAACATGGAGTAGAGATATGTATCAACAAGCAACAATGTAACATGGAGTAGAGATGTGTATCAACAAGCAACAATGTAACATGGAGTAGAGATGTGTATCAACAAGCAACAATGTAACATGGAGTAGAGATATGTATCAACAAACAATGTAACATGGAGTAGAGATATGTATCAACAAACAATGTAACATGGAGTAGAGATGTGTATCAACAAACAATGTAACATGGAGTAGAGATATGTATCAACAAACAATGTAACATGGAGTAGAGATGTGTATCAACAAGTAACAATGTAACATGGAGTAGAGATGTGTATCAACAAACAATGTAACATGGAGTAGAGATATGTATCAACAAACAATGTAACATGGAGTAGAGATGTGTATCAACAAACAATGTAATATGGAGTAGAGATATGTATCAACAAACAACAATGTATGTAACATGGAGTAGAGATATGTATCAACAAACAATGTAACATGGAGTAGAGATGTGTATCAACAAACAATGTAATATGGAGTAGAGATATGTATCAACAAACAACAATGTATGTAACATGGAGTAGAGATGTGTATCAACAAACAACGATGTATGTAACATGGAGTAGAGATATGTATCAACAAACAACAATGTATGTAACATGGAGTAGAGATGTGTATCAACAAACAATGTAACATGGAGTAGAGATATGTATCAACAAACAATGTAACATGGAGTAGAGATGTGTATCAACAAACAATGTAATATGGAGTAGAGATATGTATCAACAAACAATGTAACATGGAGTAGAGATGTGTATCAACAAACAATGTAATATGGAGTAGAGATGTGTATTAACAAACAAAAATGTATGTAACATGGAGTAGAGATATGTATCAACAAACAATGTAACATGGAGTAGAGATGTGTATCAACAAACAACAATGTATGTAACATGGAGTAGAGATATGTATCAACAAACAATGTAACATGGAGTAGAGATGTGTATCAACAAACAATGTAATATGGAGTAGAGATATGTATCAACAAACAACAATGTATGTAACATGGAGTAGAGATATGTATCAACAAACAACAATGTATGTAACATGGAGTAGAGATGTGTATCAACAAACAATGTAACATGGAGTAGAGATATGTATCAACAAACAATGTAACATGGAGTAGAGATGTGTATCAACAAACAATGTAACATGGAGTAGAGATATGTATCAACAAACAATGTAACATGGAGTAGAGATGTGTATCAACAAGTAACAATGTAACATGGAGTAGAGATGTGTATCAACAAACAATGTAACATGGAGTAGAGATATGTATCAACAAACAATGTAACATGGAGTAGAGATATGTATCAACAAACAATGTAACATGGAGTAGAGATGTGTATCAACAAACAATGTAACATGGAGTAGAGATATGTATCAACAAACAATGTAACATGGAGTAGAGATGTGTATCAACAAGTAACAATGTTACATGGAGTAGAGATGTGTATCAACAAACAATGTAACATGGAGTAGAGATATGTATCAACAAACAATGTAACATGGAGTAGAGATATGTATCAACAAACAATGTAACATGGAGTAGAGATGTGTATCAACAAACAATGTAATATGGAGTAGAGATATGTATCAACAAACAACAATGTATGTAACATGGAGTAGAGATATGTATCAACAAACAATGTAACATGGAGTAGAGATGTGTATCAACAAACAATGTAATATGGAGTAGAGATATGTATCAACAAACAACAATGTATGTAACATGGAGTAGAGATGTGTATCAACAAGCAACAATGTAACATGGAGTAGAGATATGTATCAACAAACAATGTAACATGGAGTAGAGATGTGTTTCAACAAACAATGTAACATGGAGTAGAGATATGTATCAACAAACAATGTAACATGGAGTAGAGATGTGTATTAACAAACAATGTAACATGGAGTAGAGATATGTATCAACAAACAATGTAACATGGAGTAGAGATGTGTATCAACAAACAATGTAACATGGAGTAGAGATATGTATCAACAAACAACAATGTATGTAACATGGAGTAGAGATGTGTATCAACAAGCAACAATGTAACATGGAGTAGAGATATGTATCAACAAACAATGTAACATGGAGTAGAGATATGTATCAACAAACAATGTAACATGGAGTAGAGATGTGTTTCAACAAACAATGTAACATGGAGTAGAGATATGTATCAACAAACAATGTAACATGGAGTAGAGATGTGTATTAACAAACAATGTAACATGGAGTAGAGATATGTATCAACAAACAATGTAACATGGAGTAGAGATGTGTATCAACAAACAATGTAACATGGAGTAGAGATATGTATCAACAAACAACAATGTATGTAACATGGAGTAGAGATGTGTATCAACAAGCAACAATGTAACATGGAGTAGAGATATGTATCAACAAACAATGTAACATGGAGTAGAGATATGTATCAACAAACAATGTAACATGGAGTAGAGATGTGTATCAACAAACAATGTAACATGGAGTAGAGATATGTATCAACAAACAACAATGTATGTAACATGGAGTAGAGATGTGTATCAACAAGTAACAATGTAACATGGAGTAGAGATATGTATCAACAAACAATGTAACATGGAGTAGAGATATGTATCAACAAACAACAACGTATGTGACATGGAGCAGAGATGTGTATCCTCATAGAACATGGCCACCAACAAATTCGGTAACCTGTAGTGTTCTCTAAAGTACATGACAATCCAGGAGAGCTGAGGTATTGTAGTGCCTAGGACACTTTTCTGCTCGCTGAGTGGCCATGTTAAAATCTGCATCGAAGCTATGATTAATTGTTAAATGGCCTGGGTTCTCAGGTCAGCCAAGCTGAAAATGATTACCATAAAATTTTGTGGGAAGTAGGGATGTTCGGCACGATATTTATCACATCATCCATCGAGTGCTGATTAATTTATAAAATAATGGGGTTAGCACCATATACCAAAGTGCTTCAAGTGTGTGGAAGAGTGTCCTTTAGTTATACTTACACATGATAAACAGTAGTGACTGCAATGTCAAGTACATACTTATAAACAAAGAATTAAGATTGATGTGAAGAAACAATGTGTGACTGTTACATGTTTTAATACCATATATGATAGTGTTATCTGCAACAGGTGATGTGTAATTATTTTATAGAATTTTGAAATACACTAAATATACACTGACAAATGAACATATTTATGGCTCGATTGTTATTTATTATTATTTCCATTCTTTATAAGCAGCAACGCAACAGAATAATAGAAGTGGTCTGACAATAATTCAATGAACTGAACGTTCAACATATATCCATGAAAGTATTTGAGAATTAAACTGCAATGTGATAAACCATATAAAACGTTAATGCTGCATGATTCAGTAAATTAATAACAACAGCAACACAAAGTGTAATTGGTCAGTAATCGATTCATTGACTGATTCAATAATCGTCATCTTAACATTCTGGGCATACCCATTAATGCTCTTGTCTCTGGTAGCAAATGCTGCAAAGTGTAGATGCTCATTGATCCACTGACACACAAAGTTATGGATACATTGAATTTGTCCTCTCTACATTTTTCCCTGCCAGACCCACACTTAACACCTAACTCAAACATCTTTGAATACATTGTTGAGTTGAGTCAAAAACCGACATCACAGCACATAGGACATTTCTTTACACGCTCCGTCCTCATCTTCAACAGCCAGTGAAGAGTTCTAATACTAATGCTACCAACTGTAATCTGATTATGTATCCGTCTGGCCTGCCCTCTGATAACTGAGTGTCACAAGATCTTCAGGTCACTCCCTGCTGAACCATTCTCTCCAGGCCATGATGATTTATCCAGTCCTCCGATCCCAAAGCTCCCTGACCACGTCTACCTTGTCATGCACCAATATCCAACCAAGTGGTGCAGACCCAGACAATGTCTGCCTACTAATTTCCAACCACTCCAGCAAGTCCTGGGGAAAAAATCCAACAGAGGCTCCTTATCTTTGATTTTTTAATTATAGCATACCACCCTACATGAATGATGCCTGTCTTCAACTTCTGCAGCATACTTAGTGAGCCTGTTACAATCACAACATGTGTGTGCTGCTTGATCTTCAGCTAGCAAACGGCCACTGTGAATACCACTAAAACTGTTGAACGTGTTATTTCATCCATTATTGTGTCTTTAACTGTTAGTTATTTATAATCTTCAGTATGTCTGTCTTGCTCTTGGTGATTGATCCAACCTCTGGTGCTTTTTAAGCCAACCGATCCACTCACTCATCACCTCGCACTGCAACATGTCCCACACAGTATAGCCATGGTAAGTTCCTGCAAGAGCGAGAGAGTTATCTTTGCTTGGTTTTCACTCATACCATATGCATCCATTTTGAACTTTATGTTATATGGACTGAGAATCAGACACTGTGACAGCTTCTTACTATCCACTTCAAAATATCTTTGATGGAATCTACTGAGTGTTTGTAAAGTCTCACTACACTTTGTATGTAGAACAAATTTGAAAAATGAAGCATGTGATGTCATAAAAAATATGTGCTAAACAATACATTAAATTAGTTACAATAGTCACTGCTATGGTCTAACACAGTTTTGGAGAAGCTGGAAAATACCAATGAAGTATTCATTATAACATGTGTTGAAAATGTCCACAACAGGCTTCATGACCCAACTGTACACATCTCTTCATATTGTCAAATCAGTCTGCAACATGTCTGTTGTTATTTCATGAATGGTAATTCTGATTGCTTCTTTCAGGTCCTCAATTGTTCAACCAAAAATGCTTTCTTCTGTTGATAACAACATTCTGTTTGGAGTACAAAGAATTACTCCAGCAGACGACAGCTATTCGCTGCATATTGCTTCACAATGGACTGTGAAGCACATTTTTTATGACATCATGTACTTCATTTTTCAAATTTGTTCTGTATACAAAGTGTAGTGAGACTTTACAAACACCCGATGTCTAGAGGAAGTAACAGTAAACTTACAGAAATGCATGCCGGAGTCAGACCTTTGAGGATTCATAACTAAGTGTGACACACTCTCCTCAAAAGAGGAGTGATGAAGAAGCATCCACTTGAAACCCTCAGTGATTGCAGCCACATCCATCCTGATAATTGAATGAGGTGAGCACTTTACAAGTAAATAAGTAGAAGAGAAAAAACATAAAATTAAGATGTTTAGAATGATACAGTTCTGCTGACTGAGATAGAGCAGAATCTTCAAGAAAATATCAACTGAGTACAAAAACTAAGCAATGATAATGGCTTAGGCATACATATTCAGAAAACAAAAACTATGATTTATCACCAAAGGTAAAACTAAACAAATATTGAAAATTACAGCGAATATACAGACATTGGAACAAGTCATTCGTTTCATACACCAAGGACAAGTAATAACAAATGTGAGACAGACATGAGAAAGAATAAAAACAGCCAAAGTAACATTGAACGAAATGAAACATCTCACATATATACGGCTACGTTCTTCTTTCTTCTTGTATCCCCCCTTGGGGCATGGGCCTCAGCAAATTCCCGCCAAGCTGCCCTATCTTTAGCTATCTCATACAGCTCCATGCATATACTCCCTTCTTGTATCCTCCCTTGGGGCATGGGCCTCAGCAAATTCCCGCCAAGCTGCCCTATCTTTAGCTATCTCATACAGCTCCATGCATATACTCCCTTCTTGTATCCTCCCTTGGGGCATGGGCCTCAGCAAATTCCCGCCAAGCTGCCCTATCTTTAGCTATCCCATACAGCTCCATGCATATACTCCCTTCTTGTATCCTCCCTTGGGGCATGGGCCTCAGCAAATTCCCGCCAAGCTGCCCTATCTTTAGCTATCTCATACAGCTCCATGCATATACTCCCTTCTTGTATCCTCCCTTGGGGCATGGGCCTCAGCAAATTCCCACCAAGCTGCCCTATCTTTAGCTATCTCATACGGCTCCATGCATATAATCCCCATATTATTCATTTCTGTCTCTGCTTCTTTTGACCATGTGTTTTTGGGTCTTCTTTTATTTCTGCTGCCTTGTGGATTCCATGTGAAAGCCTTTCTGGTTATATTATTCTCAATTTTCTGAGGAACCTCATGACAAGACCAGGCATAGAAGTTGTACTGAAATTGAGACTGAAGAAAACATTACTGAGATAAAAATCAGAAAATTAAAATATAAAGACTCAATTCCTTCTTTGAACATGCACTGGAGCACAGCCCGAAGGACAAGCTTGCAAGAAGAAGACAATATCAAGAGATGAACTAGATGAACCAAGTTTGAGTGCACCACAAAGACACAAGACAAGACAATGAGTGTATGAGACTCATTGCAACTGACCTTCAATCAGAACACAACCCTGGATGATGAATTACAAGAGTGAATACAATTAAACCATTAAGCCTGTGACACAAAGTAGTATATGTGAATCAGGACTGATAAGCAAATTAGAATACATTTTACTGCAGCAAAGTTGTGAAAAATGAATTAGTTAATACATGAGTAGCCAAAGCACTATGTGTGACTAGTCAACTACATACAATGAAAACTGCACCACAAAGTAGCAGTTGCAACTAAGATATAGTAACCACACTTTTATATAGTTAATTAATTACAGTAAAACTGTGCAAATTGAGTCAATCAATCAATCAATCAATCAATAGTCAAAACACAAAGTGTAATTTATCAACCTATAAAGAAAATAAATTTTGACTGCAGAGGGCGCTGCGGTAGTGTAGTGGCTAGAATCTTGTCTACTGATGTGGTGGTGGTCATAGGTTCGATCCACAGCTCGGCATTTTTGAATTTTTTTTAATTGACCTGGGCTCCCAGGTCGACACAACCTGAAATGGGCATGTAGAATGTCTTGGGAAGTAAAGGTGACCGGCATGATACTGACCATGTCGCCCAAAATAGAGCCAAGTGGTCTATACAATTAGGGGCCTAGTACTGTATCCTCCATGCACCATAAGTCATGTAAATAAGTCCTTTGCTTTTTACTAACCAGACTGCTGTAGTGGCAAATATGGATTTATAACTAATAAAAATGTGGAAAACTACTGTAAAGCTTAAACTGAGCAGACAGTTTATACTCTTCATATATTAATGCTAGTTAAGTCAAAACAGAGGCATTGGATAAAATATAGCATATGAAATAATTGTGCATGTGAAAACAGAGGACTTTTCTTCCATTCTTCAATGTATATAAGGTGCATTTCTTAATGCCACCTTGCCTTCCCCCTTCTAGTGAAATAGTAAGAACATCATCAAGTTGATAGGACACTTAGATTCAAAGTAGAACATCATCAAAATGATAGAACTCCTAGATTCAAAGTAGAACATCATCACGTTGCTAGGACACATAGATTCAAACCAGAACATCATCAAGCTGTTGGGATACCTAGATTCAAATCAGAACATCATCAAGTTGCTAGAACATTCAAAGCAAAACATAATCAAGTTGCTTGGACATCTAGATTCAAGGCACAACATCATGCTCTTAGGACATGTAGATTCCAAGCAGAACATCAAGTTGCTAGGACATTTAGTTTCAAAGCAGAATACCATCATGCTCCTAGGACACATAGATTCAAAGCAGAACATCATCTAGTTGCCAGAGCACCTAGATTAAAAGCAGAACATCATGTTGTTAGGACACCTAGATCCAAAGAAGAACCTAATCATGCTGCTAGAACACCTAGATTCAAAGCATAACATCATCATCATCCTTCAAGGAAAACTACAATCAAAACAGGCCATAATCATCTTCCTAGGACAGTTGAGTTGAGTTGAGCTAAGAACTGACATCACTGCACTCAGGACATTTCCATACGTGCTCTGTCCCCTCGTTCAACAGCCAGCAAAGAGTCATACTACTAATCGTTCCCACCACTATTTGATTTGAAGTTCTCCTGGTCTTCCCTCTCAGTTTTGAGATTCTTCCAGAACCCTTGCCGATCCTCCACAATCTCATTCTTTCCACATCCAGGTTCTCAATCTGTTCTCCCGAATTCTCCACTTGGTCCCACTGGCGCACGGCCACCTCCCCCTTGTCCATGGGTTAGAGGTGCTTTCCCTGCGAGCTTATCAACCAGTTCATTCCTCCGCACCCCCGCATGGCCAGGAAAAAATATCCACACAATTCTCACAATCTGTGACCTCTGAAGCGACGATAGCCATTCCACACGAAACATTCCTTTCTCCACCTTACTAAGCATACTCTCTGAGTCCGTAATGGATATAATGTGTGTTGCAGTGGTCTCCTCTAACTAATGGAATGGCACTGTTACTGCTTCCACCTCCATTCTCATGCTGGAGGTCGTAGTCTTATATGCAAGACTCTCCTTTTTCAAGACTCGTCCATTAGCCTTTGCAATAAAACCCCAACCACTACGTCTGTTTCTCACCACTGACCCATCAGTGTAGATGACAATGTCACCTTGGTGTGTGTTACTCTGGATCAGTTGTTGCACTTCAAACTCCATGCGGCCCGCTGCCCATTCTCTGCACTCACAACCCAACTATTACACTGTGCCAGTCCGTCATGTCTTCCGGAACTTCAACCCAATCTTTTTCACTATTGATGGTCTCCAGATCACATACCTGATATATAGATAGTTCTCATATGCAAGACTCTCCTTTTTCAAGACTTGTCCATTGGCCTTTGCAATAAAACCCCAACCAATCATGTCTGTTTCTCACCACTGACCCATTGGTGTAGATGACAATGTCACCTTGATGTGTGTTACTCTGGATCAGTTGTCGCACTACAAACTCCATGCGGCCCGCTGCCCATTCTCTGCACTCACGACCCAACTATTACATTGTGCCAGTCCGTCATGTCTTCCGGAACTTCAACCCACTCGTTTTCACTATTCATGGTCTCCAGATCACATATCTGACATATAGATAGTTCTGCCTGTGCCATCCAGGACCTGCCTCGTCTTAGTCTATGCACTTGACCATATCCATGGCTTCATGCAGGGGGTGATCCCTATTTGCAGCAGCTTTCAGGTATCATTTGGCCTGAAGGACCCAAGGCCTATCTGTTATTGTTGGTAGCGCCAGGATATGCCTCATGCATATAATTGGGTGTCCTTTATGCACCCCAGGATTACCCGAATGGCAGCATTCTGTATGCGCTCCAGCCTGTCAAGCTGGCTCTTTAATACTGTCAGCAGCCCCAAACCATACTCAATGACAGAAATTATTAACTGCTGATAGAGACTATAAAGCATCATAATCACCATCTTCCTAGGACAACTACAATCAAAGCAGGACATCATCACCTTCGTAGGACAACTACAATCAAAGCAGAACATCATCATCACCATTATCCTAGGACAACAACAATTGAAGCAGGACATTATCATCATCATTATCCTAGGACAACTACAATCGAAGCAGGACATCATTGTCACCATCTTCCTAGGACAACTACAATCAAAGCAGGATATCATCACCTTCCTAGGACAATTACAATCAAAGCAGGATATCATCACCTTCCTAGGACAACTACAATCAAAGCAGGACATCATCACCTTCCTAGGACACCTACAATCAATGCAGGACATGATCACCTTCCTAGGACACCCACAATCAATGCAGGACACGATCACCTTCCTAGGACACCTACAATCAATGCAGGACATGATCACCTTCCTAGGACACCCACAATCAAAGCAGGACATGATCACCTTCCTAGGACACCTACAGTCAATGCAGGACATGATCACCTTCCTAGGACACCTACAGTCAATGCTGGACATGATCACCTTCCTAGGACACCTACAGTCAATGCAGGACATGATCACCTTCCTAGGACACCTACAGTCAATGCAGGACATGATCACCTTCCTAGGACACCTACAGTCAAGGCAGAGCATCATCAATTTCCTGGGACAACTCCAATGACAGCAAAACATCGCCAACTTCCTGGGACACCTACAATCAAGATGGAACATCATACACATACTAGAACAACTACAATGAAAGCATAAAATCATGCTTCTGTCCAGGGAACCTAGAACCAAAACAGCAAGACACTAAACCAAGGTAAAACATGATCATGCTGTCTGGACACCTGAGACCAAGCAAACACCTGGCATATGTTGCCAATCTGGAAATAAAACTGCCAAATCTAAACAATGTAAAGATTATCAAAGGTAATCAGCCGAGGCTTTATCTATATTTATTCAACACCTTCTATCTACAGAGCCAAATATGTGTTTATTTGTGCGTTATATGTATCATGAATTATATATTCAACCCTGAGAGATTACACTAATGATTAATTTTAATACACTTTTTGTAATATAATGTTATTTTTGATGGAGTACAAACTACATAAATTGCATGGGCCAAATGAACATAAAATGCAAGCAAAATGAGAAAAGCTAAATTATACCAATTATGTTGTTTTATGTTAACATGACTAATAAAATATCCAGTCACATATATCAACTAAAATAAGAATATAAAGTTTAAACTTAAAAATGAATTGTGTGTAACATAATTTTAAGTACAGAACACTGCAAAAAGGCCAGAAATAACATTATATTTGTTTGTAATAAACAAATGAAACTTAATGAAAAATGTGCCATTTTTAACAAATTTAAACACCAGGACATTGCTTGTAAGAATATTTTTCAATTTTTGTAGGAATACACAAAAGTTTTTTTTAAAAAGCATATAGGAACTAATCTGCTTGTAATGTCGCAAATATCTGTAAACAAATTAATGACAGCTGTCTTTAAATTAATTGTCCCTTCAAATTTCTAACAAAAATACAATTTCAACTGTGTAGCAGAGTATGACACACACAAAAACAAATTTGCAGATTTAGGATTTATAAATTCAATAAAATAAATGCCAATCTAAATATTATCAAGACCAAATATATTATTAAAGCAATTACTATGACGAGAAGAAGAATGCCAGACATGTATGGTTAAATGACATCAATAACATCCAAAAGGAAGAGCATTATAGAAATGAATGTAAAGAGGCTACAAAAATAGTCAGACAGCAGAAGCGAGAATATATGAGTAATATAATCAAAGATATGGAAACTAATCACCAGAAAAATGAATCCAGAAAATTTTTTAAAGAACTGAAGTCAATGAAACGAGGGCACCAACAAAACACATATGGTTTAAAAGACAAAAATGGGAATATGATAAATACCAATGAGGAAATGTGCAACACATGGAAAGAATATTTTATTGAATTACTAAATTGTGAAGCTCCAAGTAACATTTTCTCACAGGAAGAGGTCCTAACATGCGAACCACAAATTGAAGAACCTACATCTGAAGAAATCCTATATGTAATCACACGACTTAAAAACAATAAGGCAACTGGGACTGATGGAATTGCTGCTGAATTTATAAAGGCAGGTGGCCATGCATTACATCTAAAGCTATACGAACTAATAATAAAAATCTGGAGGACAGAAGAATTACCCCATGACTAAAAAGAGTCATTATTGATACCTATCTTTAAGAAAGGAGACAAGTTCCAATGTGGAAATTATAGAGGAATATCACTACTGTCCACAAGCTATAAGATACTATCCGCAGTATTACTAAATAGACTAAAACCATATTCAGAAGACATATTAGGTGACTACCAGGCGGGTTTTAGACAAAACAGATCAACAATAGATCAGATATTTATCTTACGACAAATAGCCGAGAAACATTGGGAATATAAAAGAGATCTCCATAACATTTTTGTGGATTTTAAAAAGGCTTATGATAGTGTCCATAGGAATAGTCTATGGAATGCTATGCAGGAATTTGGAATACCAAGGAAGTTAATCAACATGACCAGACTATGCATGGAAGATACTTATAATATAGTAACATATAAAGGCAGGAAATCAGACCCCTTCCAAATAACATCTGGCTTGAAACAGGGTGATGCACTATCGCCGCTACTCTTCAATCTGGCTCTAGAGAAAGTTGTAAGGAAGGTAAAGGAGGAATGTGATATTGGAGGAACATCCAAGCTGCTTGGTTATGCAGATGATATAGATATTATAGGGCAAAGTGAACAAAAGACATTGGAAATATTGACTCACTTAAAGGAAAAAGCCCAACAGATGGGGCTGGTTATCAACCAAGATAAGACAGAATATATGGTAATTTCAAGAGACGGAATGGCTAGAAACTCTGGCCACATACAAATAGATAATATGACCATTAAAAGAACGGAAACATACAAATACCTGGGTACGATCTTCAACTGCTCCAACATCATAAGGGAAGAAATACAAACTAGAATCAACTCTGGAAATAAGATATACTATGCACTACAACATCTACTAAAATCAAAGGCGCTATCTCGTAACACCAAAATCACAATATACAAAACACTGATCAGACCAGTTTTGCTGTATGGCTCTGAAACCTGGAGTACAACGAAAGGAGACGAAGCCTTGTTACAAACCTTTGAGAACAAAATTTTAAGACGCATCTTTGGACCCATTAGGGATACACAAAGTGGAGAGTGGAAAAGAAGAAGTAACAAAGACATTTATGATCTGTTTAAGTCCCCGCTAATCACTGGTATCATGAAGGCTAATAGACTACAATGGCTGGGGCATATAGAAAGAATGGAAGATAATAGGGAAACAAAACTCGCTTACACTCAGGAAATAAATGACCGTAGACCCCGAGGTAGACCAAGAAGGCGGTGGAGAGACAATACATGTACAGACCTGCAAGCACTTGGAATCAACGACTGGCAAGAGAAGGTCCACCAGAGAGACGAATGGAGACGGATTGTATTTGCAGCAAAGAACCTCAATGGCTCGGAACGCTGAAGAAGAAGAAGACTATGACGAGGAAGAGAACTGGTCTTCCTACGTCATTATGCCATGGTCTAGAACAGTGGTTCTCAACCTTTTTTGGCCCTTGCATCCTTTCACCATTTGATCAGAATGTCATTTCCCCACCCCCTTTCGTATTTCCTCCCTATAAATCACCCCCCCCCCCCTTTTTTTTTTTTTACAAAGTATACGTAAAAATTGAAGCTAAATTTAATAACACATACTAGACCAAGTCTAGACTTCTACATATAACGTGATTTGCAGGTCTATTTACGTTATAAAATGAATTTCAGAAGAGCGAGAAGTACAGAACTCTAAAGTATGGAAGGAAAAACAATATCAATTGGTTATTGTATTAAGGTGATCTTGAAATAATCTTAATTCCTCCCCCTGGAAACCCTAAATATTCCCCCTGGGGGAAAATTCCCAACCGGTTGAGAACCACTGGTCTAGAATATGAAGGCCTAGCACTTCACATCTCAACGGCAGTATATGCTACACGACTACACTTTAACTGTTCATATTAAAATTATAAACCGGTGAAAATCAAGTTACAGAGTACAAGTATCTAAGCAGTGTGTTAACAGAGAGGATGGAAGGCTAGATAGAGACATAGAAACAAGAATACAGAAACAATACAGCGATCAAATAGCACATCCTAAAACATCCAAATATCAACATCATATTTTAAAAAAACAAAAGAAGTTGAAAGATTGCTTTATTTGTTCCAATGCTATGTTATCAGTGCCAGTCATGGACAGTCCTAGAAACACACAAGTGTAAAATCAAATCTTGTGAGATGAGTAGCATAAGAAATGCAGCTGTGAAAACAAGAAAAGATAGGGAGACAAATGTGAAAACGAAGAATAAGAGTAGGGATAATGCTGATTCCTGATTTTATAGAAAACCCTAGAATTAAATGGTATTGACATTTAGCTAAAATAGAACAAGATCAACCAGCGGCTAGAGCATTCTACATGAGAACATCAGGATATAAGGCAAGAAGACAATCCAGAAAGAGTTGGTTAGATGGAGTAAAAGAGATGTTGCCGAAATCAAATGACAGCACAAGAAACAAGACAAGCGAAAAACAGAACATTACATACACCTCCTCTCTACAACGCTTCACTGCAAAAGCCATAGGAAAAAGAGAAGAAAGAAAATTATTAAAATGTTCTAGCATTAACAAATTACTTATATGCCAAATGTGCATTTTATCCAACACACCGGTTTAGGGACTGAACCCCCTACCTCAACATCAGTACATCAGAAGTTTAAGAGAGAGCGCTCTTATCCACTTGGTCATGCTGACCTCCCCCATATAGATGTCACTAATTCACTTCTCCGTGTGGTTTAGTACTCCCTCTATAATTCATCCTTGTCACTAATTCACTTCTCCGTGTGGTTTAGTCCTCCCTCTATAATTAATCCCTGTCACTAATTCACTTCTCTTTGTGCTTTAGTACTCCATCTATTTCATTTGCTCAGGGTAACTTCTGAATAGACCAGCCACCCAACAAAAAACTTCAGCTATTACAATAAAGCAATATACAGTGATAAAATTATACATCATGGTCAGCTAGAATAAAAATACAAGCAAATCAATTTACAAAAAGTGTAATCAGAAACAGAAGTAAAGAGTAGAAAGAATGCAAACAACATAATATATAACATGAATACAATGTTTTTCAAAGTGAGGAAAGCAAGGATCAATTTAAAAAATTCATGTGGTTAATTATAAAAGTATTTTCGAAAAGGCAGTTCAATATAAAGGCACGGTTGAGTTATGTATATATACGTATATGTTAAAAGAAAGTGATTATGAAGCTAAAAAATATATAAACACTATATTCTCATAATTCAAAGTTAGAAATATATGACATAAGTGAACATTCCTTGCTTAAGAGCTCTGCATTTGCCATTTTTCAGCACTTTACCATGATAATGACACCAGCTTGCATGTTTAAACAATGAAAATAGTGTACTTTCTCAATGACAACACGCAACTTGTGACAATTTACATGGCATGAGAAGAAAATATTTCATGTATTAAATGAAATATTTAAAAGTGATGAATAAAGCACAGGAAATCCTGTGCAACTATGGGTATTCAGTTTATAACATTTGCAATCATTATTTTGCACAGCAGAGAATATGAATAAGTAGACAGTGTTTCAGTGTAGGCGTCCATTTGTGACAAAACTGTGATGTCTTGCATTTGTAACAAAACTGTGATGTCTTGCATTTGTGACAAAACTGTGATGTCTTACATTCCCCAGTCACCTGTCTGTACAACATTATCACTTGCATAAATCACAGAATGGCTGGGATGTTTAACTACAACAACCTTAAACAAGTGTCACAACGGTGACATAAATCACTATCAATAACAACGGAGAACAAATGTAGCGACAAAGTCAAATCACACATGCTTGTCTCAGCTTCTATAAACAGGATCAAATGTATCAGTCTTCATAAGAAACCAATCTTATACATGAAAGTTACAGTAAGTTCACAGCTTCAGCGTGTGAATAATCAGGCAAGCTTCAACTTTAGTTTCCTCTTGCTTCTCATATCCAAATGCCTTTTGACGGTGTCCTCAGCCTTTAGCCATGATTAGGTTAGCAAATTGTGGCATCCTAGCTATATAACCTAAAGTGTCCCTGAGATGTGCATTTATTCTGGAGACATTTTATACTTATCGCCCAGCGCTGCACTTTTCACGCCTTAGTGTGCAGACCACCAGAGATAAGTAATAAAGTAAACAAGAATAATATTTTATTTCATCAGACAACAAGGAGTGGCGTTATCCACAGACTGCATTCTGATGTATGTGTGCTGAGTATTACAGATGTTTATAGCTCATGGTTTCAGCCCTGGGTAGGGAATTTACTTATCCTAGAAAAATACTGCTCATGAATCATGGAGGAAACTGGAGGAAAGGCACTAGTCATTGGCGCTGGAGCTTCAATTAACCCTCCCCATGACACATAACGGCGTATGTGGAAGAACAACAACTGTTTCAGTTGACATGCTGTTACACTGTTATTCAGCAGAATCTAACTGTCTGTTATCCATTTTTCCCAGAAACTCTTACGCCACTCAAACCTGGTGATATCTACATTGTCTTATCACTAATGCTTATTGTAGATACTGAAGACTAATATCTCTGAGACAGTCTTCACAAGTAAAACTCGACATGACACAACTGAATGTTGTTCAATCAAGAACATTTTCAATTCTGATGATGTTATGTGAAGAACTCACAAGCAAAAATCTCCAAGAGTAAATGAGAAGGTTAACTCAACATTGTTGGTTCATTAAGGTCTCTACCATATTATAAAACTATAATTGCCAAGACAGAATCAATCATTGACACAAAAGTTGACTACTGCGGGAAGTGTCAAAAGCTACCTTGTAGATTTATTCACAATTTCATGTGAATGTTAATAGGTTTATTTCACAAACTATTTAAAGTGAATAGATTCTTTTCCCAAACTATTTCACTGAATGTTATAAATTTATTTTACAACATATTTTGTATTAATGTGAATGTTCAGCACATATTTGCTGCAAACTGTTTCAACAGCTTCATGGTCATTTGCCACAAGAATGTCATCAGACTATACAAGGTCACGGAAGCCATAGTAGTGCATTGGCTGGATGTCTGCCTGCTGGCCCGGGGGTCATGAGTTCAAACTCGCACTGGGGCAGATTTCGAAAATTGACTTGGGTTCCCAAGTCAGCTCGGCCTAAGTTGGGTACTAGGACTGTGTAGGGAAGTAAAGGCAGCCGGCGTGACAATGACCACATCACCCTTGGAGCCGTCCATTGGTCTATAGAAACATGGGTCTAGCACCATCTGCCCAATCTGCATTAAGGCATAAATGACATAAATCTATGCATGCATGTAACATTTTACTACTGACATAAATTGACATTGGTAGGCTATATTTGCATTCATTTGTTCTTCACAAAACCATATGCTTTATGCTGTACAGTTTGTCCATTCTTTAATGGTCTCAGGCAGGATTTCTTAAATCTCTTTTCATGCGATTTTTCCATGACCAAACTATGCAAGCATTTAGCATTTCACTGTTCTCAGGAGTAGATATGGGTAGGCTGATCTATGGGCATACAGAGGATAATGCCTATCTCTTCCCCCCCCCCCCAGTGAAGGAGTGGCCCTAATGTTATCCAACAGGGCACTGAAAGCACTAGTGGCATGGGAAGCAGTGAGCTGGAGAATAATAACAGCAACATTTAGAACCACAAAAAAGAAATTAAACATGAATATAATCCAGTGGCTAAACTATACAAAAAGTTGTTGCATATCCTTTACAGGATGTAGCAGTCAACCCCAGTATTTTTGGCTGTCCGTGATTCCTGGGCAAGTTTACGTTGAGTAGTTTGCCATTGCTTTCTGTATGACCGGCACCCATACCATTTCATAAATAATCAACCTAAGGCGGTCTACTGTCAAATCGCCCACATCTGTGTTTTGGGTATGCAGGATTACGAACTGCGTCCGTAACCCCTTCACCACGGAGCTGGCAGGTAAACTATACAAGCTTGAAATATTTGACTACCTTTATTTGTGCTCGCTCGCTTTGAACTCAAGCGTAGTCCATACATACTACTTCTAGTAGCTGGACTGAATTTTGCGTGTGGATTAGCTTTCCTTGTTAACAGTGTACCTCACCATCAGGCGAACTCACTCCGACTTCAGAGGTAGATCTTGTCTATGAAAGTCAAAATGCTGCCTATGAAAGTCAAAATACTGCATTTGAGAGTCAATATTGCCCATGGAAGTCACAACACTGCTTACGGAAGTCAAGATATGCTTACAAAAGTCAAACGACACTTGCTTCAACCAAGAAACACTTCCCACATTCCAGCAATGCTTCTTGAGTCAAACAACACTTTCTAGTCAGGCGATGCTTCTTAGTTTGGCATCACTCCCCACAGTTAAGCGACACTTTGAATGTCAAATGATGCCTCCTACAGTCATGAGAAACTTCCAACAGTCAAGCATCACTTACTAAAGTCATGTGACACTTCCGAATCAAGCGAGGCTTCCTTCAGTCACATAATGCTTCCTAATCAGACATTGCTTCCTTCAGTCGTGCACTATTTCTTTATTCAAGCAATAAATGCAAGAATTCAGTTATCAGTCTCCACCAAATAGATATTTTCCACAGAAAATCGGTACAAGGAACTTGTTGAACTGGTTTTCAGCACTTGTATCAGTCTGAAGATAGCAGCTTAAATTTTCACACCAGTGCTGTCTATAAACAGGCTAGGAGACCCCACAGCTGGTGAACAAGGTGTTAGGTGAGTTTTATCAGGATGAAGATGCAAGCACTAAACTGGATATCAGAATCCTTGCATACCTCAAAGACTGCGGTTCTATGTCAGTGGTGACCATTACTTTCATGGGAAGAAAATTAACATAACATCAAACAGCTATTACAACTGTATCCATCTTTTCAACGACCTTACAGGGAAACTACCAAACAACATAAATGTCTATTATGGCGTCAAACAGATTTTCACACCTCGAAAAGGTCAAAAGATTCTCAACATTGAAGAGTTGATAGATGGGAAGAATGGGTTTGAGGGCTTCAGGGTGTTCAAGTATGGGAAGTCTGAGCTAGAGCTGTCGTTCACGGCTCATTGACAATAGTTGTTGCTAGCAACTCTTTTCTTCTGTACCATTATTGTAAAATATGTTCTGTTTATAACACTGCCCAAGACCCTGATCAAAAATAAGAATTTATCGGGAATAAAAAGAACCGAGATCTGTGGAAAGACACAGATAACTAAATACTTTGCAAGGCACATGATAATGATAATTTTGCACATACAATAATTAGGATGTAAACAATGTTAATATGTGAAAGAGTTTAGAACTTTCCAGAACAACATCAATCAGCTCGTACTCATAAAAAACAATGACATCGACTCTTTCCACCAATAAAAAGTATTCTCTGTCACCTCTGGACCAATGAAACAAGTGACTCAAAATAGTCACTTTTAACTGCCAAAGATAATAATAATAAACCATGTGTAAAATTGTTTATGTACGTGCATCCATTAACTCAATAATTACTGTATTTTTCAAAAATGCGTGTTAAAACTGATTTATTGAACTTTTGCCACAACAGCAACTTTAATTTCAGGATTCAAATTACTGAATTAAAAAACAAATTATTAAAATTTTTCAGCAAGAAAAGTGGCTATAACTTCAGCCATAATTTGTCAATGGGCAATACAATGTTGTGGACATGTTAGCATAGTTGAAGTGAACTGCACTGAAAATGTAATGAGCACAGTTGGATGAGGTTGTGGGCTCATTGCCTGCAAAAGTGAGGGAAAGACTGACCACCTATTCCTCCTTGCACTCAGGCCTACAAAATGTGATGGCACTACCATATCACAGGCCCATAACAAGCAACTCTTTTGGATATTTTTTTTTTCAATAGAATGTTGGGCATTTTATATCTGAAAAATGTGGATGAGTCAGTTTATTATTATTTATTTTCCTGGCTGTATGGAGAAAGGCACTCTCTGCAACCTATGGTAGTTCATGGGTTAACAAAGTCACTAAATACTCATTTAAACATGAAATAATTACTGATTAAAATGATATTTATACAAGGTGCAAGCAAAACATGTTTCACATTCTTGTGCGTTTGGAATTATTCTGACATGGCTAATTTAATTTCAATTATTTATGTCAGAAAAACAAAAATAAATGTTAAGTTTCAAGAAATGTAAATGTGCATAAAATATTGTTTTACAGAAAAGAATAGTCTTGGCTTCAAGGGAATAAAAATAACAGACAGTTCATATTCTTTGGGCACGTCATGAGAAAGGGAAAGCTGAAGTATGTCATCACAATGGGCAAGATGGAGAAGCAGGGGGAGACAAAGAGAGAAGATGCTGGACAGTTTGACATTATGGCATGGAGGAATATCGGTTTCAGAAATGACAGGCAGCACAAGAGAGTAGGGAAAAGAAAACGGGGAAGACCAAGAGAGACACTGCGTAGAACCATCATCAGAGAAGGCTCATTCAACGGCCAAGTGAACATCCAGGATCTACAACAGGTAGCAGCGAACTGCCAGACATGGAGAGCCATGACTTCTGCCCTATGCACCGCCTTAGGCTCAAGAGGAAAGACTAACTAACTAACTAACTAACAAGAGAGAAGGCTGTGATCACCAACGCCACACAACATGGACTAAAAGTAAAAGAAGTGATAAGTTGGCAGTAAACAAAGATATCTGCACTGGAAAATAATGCTGAAGGCTTTTATCAGGATTATTTATTAGAAGAGATTACAGATGACTGAGATGAGGCATATAAAGGTGGCAATGTGATGACAGAGGTGAGGTTTTCCCCTTCAGGAACTTCAGTTTAGAATATCTAAACATCAGAGAGAACTGTTCAAAGGATTAACATATACATCAAACACATTTTTACCAACATTTACATCACAAATGTTTGCATCCTTCAGGCTCAACTTTGATGCCACAAACAAAACAAAGATGGTCAGAGGTAGAAAACCCTAAACATGATTTAAGGAGCCAGCCCCTTTTTATTAGGAGCCAGCATGTTTTCTTGCGAATACAGGCTAAGAAACCGACTGAAAATTCAGGTGCTAGGCAGAAATGGGCACTGGAATTGTTCTACCCCTGAAGATGGTCAATGTAGTCAACCTGACATCATGCACGCATGGGCTGCTCACAATAACAAGAGTAGTCTGAGAAATTTAGCATAACAAGACAGTCTAAATATTTCATCGGCTTAATTAAGTACATTGTTCAGTGAAAATAAAGGTAACATCTGCCAGTAAATATGGCAATTAGAAGAACTGCTGCCGATGGCAACTCTTCACAAGAAACAGAATGACTGGACAGTTTATCAGGAATTATTTACTTCAAGCATTTAATAAAGTTCTTCCACAAAACAGAAACAAATGCTGTGTTTATGATACAACTGATCAACAATCAATTGAGCAGATTCCAAATGTGTGTTTCTACTTAAAAGCAGGTAGAAGATGCTATTAAATGTCACACAGTTAAAGCCAATTTAACTGAATCCAATGTTTCATGCTTAAAACAACAGTATTATGGTCCACACGAAATTTCAATGTTGTAATATGTACAGGAATTAAAGAATTTTGAAACTCAATAGCATAATTTTATTATGACAGCAAGATAGTAATTCTAAAACTGTGGGTCACAGAACCCAGTGGTTAAATAAGCAGGTTCCCAGTTTTGTAGGAAGTAATTCTGTAGTGGCGGAGAACTGTAGTTTTAGATCCTGTATATGAGCTCAGTGAGTATTCAGCACATGGAAGTATATATATGTGGATGTACCATTCAGACTGACACATCTATATATGTGTGAATGTACCATTAAAATTTACACATCTATATATAAGTATATATATGGATGTACCATTAAAATTTACATATCTATATAACTATGTATGTGGATGTACCATTAAGACTGACACATCTGCATAGGTATGTATGTGGATGTACCATTAAAATTGACACATCTATGTAAGTATATATGTGGATTTACCATTAAAATTGACACATCTATATAAATATATATCTCTCTCTCTCTGTCTGTGTATGTGTGTGGGGGTGGGTGGGTGGGGGGGGGGGGGGGGGGGGGAAGATGCACCATTAAAAGTGACATATCTAAAGAAATATACATGTGGATGTACCATTCAGGCTGACACATCTATATAAGTATATATGTGGTTGTACCATTCAGGCTGACACATCTGCATAGGTATGTATGTGGATATACCATTCAAATTGACACATCTATATAAGTATAGATGTGAATGTGCCATTCAATATGTGTTCCAGCCAACATTCCTCTATCAAGCTTGTCATTGTATTCAAATTTGAGAAACACGTAAACAGTTTGAAATATTTAACTCTTAGTGTACATGCTAAGAAACCAGTTTCACAAGTTTTTTTGTTTTTTTTAAATTTCAGTAAATCCCTGGTCTTGATTGGTAATAGTAACTTTAAGCTCACTGCTTTAGATCAATTTATAACAAACTCCCACCACATGTCAACACACATATCACAGACTTGAAGAGTTGCAACTGCTGCAACCATTCCAAGTGGAGTGGAAAAACTGAGGCAATTTCAAGTGGTGCATGGTATACTAAGTATGAAGGAGCTGTTCTGATACAAAGTACAGTATACTAAGTATGAAGGAGCTGTTCTGATACAAAGTACAGTATACTAAGTGTGAAGGAGCTGTTCTGATACAAAGTACAGTACACAGAGTGTGAAGGAGCTGTTCTGTTACAAAGTACAGTATACTAAGTGTGAAGGAGCTGTTCTGATACAAAGTACAGTATACTAAGTATGAAGGAGCTGTTCTGATACAAAGTACAGTATACTAAGTGTGAAGGAGCTGTTCTGATACAAAGTACAGTATACTAAGTGTGAAGGAGCTGTCCTGATACAAAGTACAGTATACTAAGTGTGAAGGAGCTGTTCTGATACAAAGTACAGTATACTAAGTGTGAAGGAGCTGTTCTGATACAAAGTATAGTATACTAAGTGTGAAAGAGCTGTTCTGATACAAAGTACAGTATACTAAGTATGAAGGAGCTGTTCTGATACAAAGTACAGTATACTAAGTGTGAAGGAGCTGTTCTGATACAAAGTACTGTATACTAAGTGTGAAGGAGCTGTTCTGATACAAAGTACAGTATACTAAGTGTGAAAGAGCTGTTCTTCTTCTTCTTCTTCTGCGTTCATCCTGATTTTTTTTTTCGAATGTGACTGCGTTGTGCCTGTTTACAGCAGAGCTGCGTTCTTGCGCCGTTAGGCCGACACATCCGACTTCTGCGGGCATTTGTTGACCGGGTTAACCTTCCCGGGGGAAAGAGCTGTTCTAATACAAAGTACAGTACACTGAGTGTGAAGGAGCTGTTCTGTTACAAAGTACAGTATACTAAGTGTGAAGGAGCTGTTCTGATACAAAGTACAGTATACTAAGTGTGAAGGAGCTGTCCTGATACAAAGTACAGTATACTAAGTGTGAAGGAGCTGTTCTGATACAAAGTACAGTATACTAAGTGTGAAGGAGCTGTTCTGATACAAAGTACAGTATACTAAGTGTGAAGGAGCTGTTCTGATACAAAGTATAGTATACTAAGTGTGAAAGAGCTGTTCTGATACAAAGTACAGTATACTAAGTGTGAAGGAGCTGTTCTGATACAAAGTACAGTATACTAAGTGTGAAGGAGCTGTTCTGATGCATAGTACAGTATACTAAGTGTGAAAGAGCTGTTCTGATACAAAGTAGAGTATACTAAGTGTGAAGGAGCTGTTCTGATACAAAGTACAGTATACTAAGTGTGAAGGAGCTGTTCTGATGCATAGTACAGTATACTAAGTGTGAAGGAGCTGTTCTGATACAAAGTATAGTATACTAAGTGTGAAGGAGCTGTTCTGTTACAAAGTACAGTATACTTCTTCTTCTTCTTCGTTCATCCGGAGTTTTTTTTTCCGGACGTGATTGCGTTGTGCCTGTCCACAGCAGAGCTGCGTTCTTGCGCCGTTAGGCCGACACATCCGACTTCTGCGGGCATTTGTTGACCGGGTTAACCTTCCCGGGTACAGTATACTGTACTTTGTATCAGAACAGCTCCTTCACACTTAGTACAGTATACTAAGTGTGAAGGAGCTGTTCTGATACAAAGTACAGTATACTAAGTGTGAAGGAGCTGTTCTGATGCATAGTACAGTATACTAAGTGTGAAGGAGCTGTTCTGATGCATAGTATAGTACACTGAGTGTGAAAGAGCTGTTCTGTTACAAAGTACAGTATACTAAGTGTGAAGGAGCTGTTCTGATACAAAGTATAGTATACTAAGTGTGAAGGAGCTGTTCTGTTACAAAGTATAGTATACTAAGTGTGAAGGAGCTGTTCTGATACAAAGTACAGTACACCGAGTGTGAAAGAGCTGCTCTGTTACAAAGTATAGTACACTGAGTGTGAAGGAGCTGTTCTGTTAGAAAGTATAGTACATTGAGTGTGAAGGAGCTGTTCTGTTACAGAGTACACTGAGTGTGAAGGAGCTGTTCTGTTAGAAAACAAGAGAAACACTGTCATGCAGTAATTACATTTCAACTTCAGCGATAAACTTGATAACCATGGCAACACTTTAAAAGACAATACTGTTATATGTAAATAATATGTTCCTTGAAATGTACGCAGAACAAATTTATCTTTTTTTCAGTAGTTACATGAAAAATTACATGAGTAAAAAAAATAATGAATTGAATGAACAAAATCTGCTCAAGGTGGACAAAGATGTAACCATTTTAATTTACAAACATAAAAGTAATTGTAAATTGCTTTACTACCATGAATAAAACTATCCATCACAAGCATGTATACATTTGCATATCATGCATTATGACCTTCTCTGCCAATATTGTTGCAATATATGTGAAGAATATTTGACTTATTACATGTGCTGGGGGCTAGACATTAAGTGGTGATGATGATGATGATGATGATGATGATGATGATGATGATGATGATGATGATGTAATCATGCAAATGGTTACAGTACCAGTGTTGGACTATAAAAGTAACAAATCAAATGGATTGGTCATTATAACAAGATTATCACCAGGCAAATACCCATAACAGATGCAATGCAAGAAGTTTGCTCCAACAATGATTGAGTGACGGAAGATCTGAATGTGAATACAGCCATGTATGAAGCACACATCACAGCTCTCTCCACGATGTCACTTCTCAACCTGACATTGAAAAGCAAGACACGTATTGAGGAGGAGGAGGAGATGAAGAAAAGTCATCATAGCAACTAAAAAATAATACAAATTGTGTATATTAACAAAAATGTCACTAGTGTCATTTTCAGATACTAGGTATGCCTACAAATCAAATTCCTTGTTCCAATAGGCTATTGTTTTCAGCAGACTGTCGATCTGAACTGTTGAATCTTGCATGAATTAAACTAGGAGGGTGGTGATGACTTGGCTTCATCCTGGTAATCAAGTAATACGTATGCCAATCATGCATGTGAGCTCTTCTAATGGCAAATACAAGACTTGGGTGTTGATTGACTACCAACAGAGAGTAAAACTGCTGTGACTCTTGCAGTGTTTTTTCAAGTATAAAAAAGTGTACCATGAATTATTTATAACATGTAGATAAATTATACTGAATTTAGTGATTTATGTGCATGTACTCAGCCATAACAGTTTCAGAAAGCAGTATATATAGTCAAATTAAGAACAGTTAACGGGGATTAATCTTCTTTGGCAAAATCATGACACTTGCATCAGAGAACAACACATCTCCAGCCACTGCCTGATGCTTTTTTTTTCTTCTTTGGGGAAGGCAGGCGTCTGGACAAGATGGAAAAATCACACATTATTAAATGAATATCTATACAGAGAATCAGGAAACAAATCTATAACATAATTTTTGAATATTTCAAAGCTTCATAGAGTAATTAATAATTTCTTTCACTGGCTGTTTGAAGATATGTAAGAGAGTGAATAGTGAACAAAAATGTCTACAAGTCAAGAAGTTGCATGATTTGAAAGAAACTGTTGTTACAAGTCCAGGAGCATTTGAACATGTACCCTTTGGTATAATGATATGTAATTAAGTAGTAATACATGCATGCGTTGGGGAGTTTTTTCTTTGTTTGTCTGATATTTTTTTAATGTAATTGCGCTGTGCCTGTTTACAGCAGCACTGCGATGTTTGTACCTTTCAACTGATACATCTGACATCTTGCCAGCATTTGCTGATTGATTAACTTTCCTATGTAATTTCATAGGACATTCTTTGCCTCAGAGTGGCGACATCATCTTTGTCCCAATCACATGTGGTGCCTTACAAAGTTTCTGTTAAGAGCAGCCGCATACAAACTGGTTGAAGCAGAGGCAGAACAAGGGCATTCCTCATCATTCAAAGAGGCTTTCATAAATGCAGAGCTGACACATGATGCTCTAGCAATGGGCTCACTCAAGGAATCATCACATCCTGAATATGGTTGATTAGCCTCACTTCTATATATTGACCCTCCGGTTCATCACAGACTACGCCTTTAGAAATCAGAAGGATGCAGTCCCTAGATTTGAGAAATTGAAAATCTCCAAACAATGAGCAGTTTGATCCCTTAGCACATTACCAACAGTACTTAACATCATACTTTGCTGTTCGTTTCCAGGATCAGGTTCTTGGTTAGTGCTTTTTGTATTGAATTACATGAAGAGCAGTATGTTCCATGAAGAGCAGTATGTTCCAAGCAGAGCACCAGCCTGGAAAACCATGCATAGCAATGTTTTCCTTTTTTCCTGGAAGGTGGAGCAACTTTGGACATGCAACTGCCAAACCACTACTGCAAGGTCAGGTTTGACAATGAAGTAAGGTTTTCTCAAACAGCACTGATATTCCACTAAGTAGATAACATGTGACTGACATTTTAACTAAATTGTCATTCAGTAGGATTCTTGTTCAATGCACATTTGAACTCAATTGTCATTTAGTAGGAGTCACACGTCAAATTAGTAAAGCACACCTTGAACAGAGATGACTTGCCCAAGTGGTAGGCTGATGAGTACCAGGAGCTTCTCCATTTCATGGTTTCTGGTCACTGCATCTCGAGGGGCCACCAACTCTGAGATCCCCTGCTAGTTCAGTTCAGTTCCACAATGACCATTTATCTGTGATGTATGACGAGTAAGTATCACAGAAGTCATGCAGGGGATTCCGTACAACCAGAACAGACCCTGCTGGCATCCAAGATGAGGTACACAACAGCTGTTAATTCTCGCCGTGTCCGCAACTGAAATCACCACAACATGGAAGGCTACCCCTGAAGACTGCCAGAAATAGACTATTCTAGCATAATGTATGTTCAGTCAGTTTCTGGATCTCTTCCAACTACAGAAGTTGTATAGTACTGCTGTACTGGGCTTGCTACTGGAAGTGTCTTTTTTTTTGGGGGGGGGGGGGGGGGGGGCCAAGTTTAAATATACTGAATGTAGAATGTCAAACACTGTAATAATGATTCCAAGATGCTGTAGTCAAAACAGTTTAAAATAAAAGACATTTCAGCGCGAACAAATGTGATAGTTATTCTTGCACAAGAAGAATGTACAAGGCAGCATATGTAAAATTACAGGATATCTTACGTCCCCTGACACACCTAACCAATACCTTTCTGACAGAGTAATTAATTACTTCTTATGCATCATAGCAAGTGAACGAAAATAGAACAGGGAGTTATTATTACCTTATAACTCTGACTACCTCATGAAATGCCAAGTCCACATTTAAAGGCGGATCCTTTGCACTTGTTTCAATGTATGGAATCTGCAAATAAAAGAAAATCAGGTAATGAAAACCCAAAAATTATGAAAAATTCCATGATGGACACTGTTACATGGATTTGACGTGTTCCGCACTGCTGGATCTGGATATAATTAGTTTAGGTGATCAGCTTCCTTTCTCACCATCTTTCCCACCATAAAATCACTGTTGCATGTTTTACTAGGTCTGAGTCAAGCCTAAAATTGTACTGACTGGAAGCACTGCTGAGAATTGAATTCCCCCCCCCCCCCCCACCCATGTTAACAAGCTGACCAATAAGCTGCCACAGATACACAACACTGACCAGTAGAATAACATGAACAGTTTCATGTGGTCAGTCTGTGTGCATGTCACATCTGATCACATTGGAACCCACAGGGCAAGCGAAGTAGAAGGAGTCCTAAAGATAGATAGATAGAACATTAAATATAAAAATGAATAATACTGGCAGAACTTGGAGCCAGTTGTAGGAGACATCAGAAGACAGAATAGCTTAGCGTGAGTGAGTTTATAGCTTATGATCCATGTGAGGATAAATGACAGAAGAAGACTATCCTGATCGACCAGTCTGGCTTATAATTGGGATATACATGGTGCCCACTGCTATTTCAGATACTGAATTTGTTTTTTATTTATTAATGTTTTTAAGCAATTGGGATCTCCGTAATGAAGTGGCCAAGCTGCCTGCTCATGTTCCGAAGGTTGCGGGTTCGATTCCAGACTCCATCATTGGGTTCATGAGTGCAATTTCTCAGAGACACCCGGGGACTCGTCACTGGAGCTACAGAGTTTGAGCTTTGTGTAATGCTTTTGGCAGGCTGCCCTGCAGAAAGAGGCTGAGCAATACGGGATAAAACCTGGTGCGATGAAGTCGATCCTCTTGACTTTAAACGTTTGGGCAATTATGACATTTGTGTTGTGCTCCCTCCCCTCTTTATAGGTATGCGTTTTATTATAACTGTAATATTTAGTTTAGTTTAAGTTGTGTTATCCTGCCATTACTGCTGTTTACACTCTGCATGCTACCTAATGCTGCAGCCATCAACAATCACATATTTTGTCACAGGTGGAAGCAAGTATACAACAAAGGCTGTTAACCACTTTGCCACAAGTGCAAACTCAAACAACAACACAGTCTTCAACCTATATCTGCCAAAGGTGTCAGAAGTAACATAAATTTACCAGTCTCTGGCTGCAATAAGTCAAAACATAAATTTACCAGTCTCTGGCTGCAATAAGTCAAAACATAAATTTACCAGTCTCTGGCTGCAATAAGTCAAAACATAAATTTACCAGTCTCTGGCTGCAATAAGTCAAAACATAAATTTACCAGTCTCTGGCTGCAATAAGTCAAAACATAAATTTACCAGTCTCTGGCTGCAATAAGTCAAAACATAAATTTACCAGTCTCTGGCTGCAATAAGTCAAAACATAAATTTACCAGTCTCTGGCTGCAATAAGTCAAAGCTGCCTATCTATCATACATGCATACTGACTCAATAGATTCTTGCAACCTTCAACAAACACATCAATTAAACAGATATGCAGCAGTACATATTACTCCGTCAAAACCTTGTACAATACAATAACATGAAACTACTACATGAAAAGTCCATCCATCCATCCATCATGTGCCATGCCGGTAAGCGTGGGCGGTCATGTTCTGCCATCTCACTCGATCACCAGAATCGTGGATCAACTCCGTGTTTCTGTCTTGACCATGCCACAAGGCCATGCCATCCAGGTACTTGCTTCTAGGTCTTCCCCTTGGTCTGTTCCCCTCGATCTTACCAGTTGTCACCAAGTTCTCCAGATCATTTCTTCTCATAACAAGCCCAAAATATTGTGATTGTCTACGTCTAATGTCTCTAATTTACATTGACAGTAAATCAGTTATATTGTTGACAACTTAATACAACCATAGTAAAATGTTCATTAAAATGATGATGAAAATACAAACTTTAAGATTTGCAGCTAGAGTGAGACCCTGCTCTTCTGTGATGACCCTTTGATGAATGAGATCCACCTTATTGGCTGACATTACCATAGGATAAGAGTCCCTGCAACAAAAGGAATTAAGTTTACAATAACCATGATACAACAGGCCAACATTACCATAGGATAAGAATCCCTGCAACAAAAGGAATGAAGTTTACAATAACCATGATACAAAGTTTACAATAACATGATACAATAGGCCAACATTACCGTAGGATAAGAGTTCCTGCAACAAAAGGAATGAAGTTTACAATAACATGATACAATAGGCCAACATTATGGTAGGATAAGAGTCCCTGCAACAAAAGGAATGAAGTTTACAATAACCATGATACAAAGTTTACAATAACATGATACAGTAGGCCAACATTACCGTAGGATAAGAGTTCATGCAACAAAAGGAATGAAGTTTACAATAACATGATACAACAGGCCAACATTACCGTAGGATAAGAGTCCCTGCAACAAAAGGAATGAAGTTTACAATAACATGACAAAACAGGTCAACATTACCATAGAATAAGAGTTCCTGCAACAAAAGGAATGAAGTTTATAATAACCATGATACAAAGTTTACAATAACATGATACAATAGGCCAACATTACCATAGGATAAGAGTTCCTGCAACAAAAGGAATGAAGTTTACAATAACATGATACAACAGGCCAACATTACCGTAGGATAAGAGTCCCTGCAACAAAAGGAATAAAGTTTACAATAACATGACAAAACAGGTCAACATTACCATAGAATAAGAGTTCCTGCAACAAAAGGAATGAAGTTTACAATAACATGATACAACAGGCCAACATTACCATAGGATAAGAGTTCCTGCAACAAAAGGAATTAAATTTACAATAACCATGATACAACAGACCAACATTACCATAGGATAAGAGTCCCTGCAACAAAAGGAATGAAGTTTACAATAACCATGATACAACAGAGCTGTGGTAGTGCAGTGGTTTGTGCATCTGCCTGCTGACCCAGTGTAATTGTTTCAAACCTCCCTTAAGGCTGAATATTTGCAGGGCTATGTAAGGCCGTGCTAACAAAGTTGATAGCGAACTCCACTGGCAATGTCATGGGCACAGTCGGATGCGAGTTTTAACACCTGGACTCGTCGCTTGTTACAGTCAGGGAAAGATTGGCCACCTCTTCCTCCTTGCTCCAGGCCTATACGATGTCATAGTGACAAAGGCCCACACAATGTCACCGAGAGTCTCCGTGGCGAAGTGATCAAGCCGTTTGACTTGGGCTCAGAAAGTTGCGGGTTCGATTCCCGGCCGCGTCCTTCAATTCACGAGTGTATTTTTTCAGGAGACTCCTGAAAGCTACAAAGTTCGTGCTTTATGTGACGCTTTCCGCGCTGTGGAAAGAGACTGAGCCATATGGGATTTTTAAAAAACGCTGCAATGAAGTCGACTTTTAAGCGACTTTTTAAAAAAATGTCACAGTGTTATCACATGACATACCCATAGCATGAAACTACTACAGCCCCTCTGCTGTGTGTCCACCTGACGAGGTAGAGGGGCTTGTGCGTTCCAATGACCCCAAGAGCTATGCCGACTGTAGCACAGCTACTGGTAGGGTCACCCATGTCGGACAGGTCAAGGGAGAGGGACCAGACGAAGAGACACACAAACCTGCTGCCTTGTAGGTAGATTGGGGACAGTCAAAGGCTAGGGAAAGCACCCCGAATAAATGCTTGTCGAAATCGGATGTACTGAGCCATAGGCATGACAAAGCAGTGCAACGTAAAACCTGCTGCCTTGTAGGTAGACTGGGGACAGTCAAAGGCTAGGGAAAGCATCCCGAATAAATGCTTGTCGAAATCGGATGTACTGAGCCACAGGCTTGACAAAGCAGTGCACGTAACTTAATTCATGATGTCACAAATCAAAATTAATCGTTATGGTGCTAATCCCGCGAAGTCCCATCAGGCAGCGATAGTGCCGGACCCCCTGCCTCGAGGGGGTCCACCCATGACTACTGGTGGTCACCTTCCCCTGTGCTGTGGAGTCAAGGCACAGAGGAGTAGGTTAAGAGCTATTGACCAAATACCCCGGACACTCAACATACTACAGTGGAATGCCGAAGGAGTTTACAAGAAGAAAGTCTCCCTAACACAGCGACTTCATAAAGATAGAATAGATGTGGCATGCATTCAAGAGACACACCTCAACGCCAATCACAAATTCTCAGTCAGAGGATATCAGGCCACACGTTTCGACCGCGAAGGACACAAAGGAGGAGTTTAATACTTACACGAAAGATCTGTGATCTCTGACAACCAAACGGAAATTATAGGTGTTGATATAATGATAAAGGACGTGAAAATAAGAATCTACAATCTGTATAGCCCAGCAGATAAGGACCTTACACTCTCAAACATGAAAATAACTGACACAAACTGCATTATTGTCGGAGACTTTAATAGCCATTCAGAAAGATGGGGACACCCAGATACTGACAAAAGAGGAGATGAATTGGAGGACTGGGAAATAGACTCAAATCTCCATCTACTCAACAAAGCGGATGACACACCAAGCTTCTACTCCAGAAGATGGCTTACCACTTCTACTCCAGACTTAGCTTTCTGCACAGGAGACATCCTCCACAAAATCGATCGCCATGTGCTGGACCAATTAGCAGGTAGTGACCACAGACCAATCAAGCTTGTAATGAATATGGAGTATGTTCCACAGGAGCAAAAGCCCTTGCCCCGCTGGAATTACAAACGAGCAGATTGGGACAGATTTGCCATACTAGCAGACAAATATTGTGAAAACATAAATACACGATATGGTAACATGAAGCAAATGGTGGAAAGTCTAAACAGAGCGATAATACAGGCAGCCACTGAGTCTATTCCAAGAGGAGCGAGGAAAAATTACAAACCATACTGGACTGAAGAACTACAAAGTTTGGAGGACAAAGTTGAAGATGCCAGGAAGACAGCAGAGAGAGAACAAACAATTTAAGTGAACATCTCTCTCAAAGCCATCTCAGCACAATATAAAAGAACAGTAAATCAAACAACAAGAGATTGTTGGAGGGAAAAAACAGAAAACCTGAATTTTGACAGGGATGGAAACAAGCTATGGAAACTAGTGAAAGCCATGAACAATGAAGGATCTAGAAACAAACAAATAACAATTAAGCAAGGAAATGCCTTGCTTACAGGAAAAAAGGCTGCAAATGCACTAATGGAACACTATGCAAATGCAAACCACATTGATATTACAACCGAACAGAAGAAAGCAATCAAAGACAAACAGATACATTATAAAAATACAGAGACAGCAGCAGAATATATGATGGCAAATCTAACAATGGAAGCAATGGAACAGGCAATGAATACCCTAAAAAAGAAGAAATCACCAGGAAAGGATGGAATCACAAATGAAATGCTAATAGGACTAGGCACCAAGGCAAAGAAGAAACTACTAGCAGTCCTAAATAACAGCTAGAAGAGAGGAATAGTCCCACAGGCATGGAAGGAAGCTATACTAATACCAGTCCCAAAGAAAGGAAAAGACCTGGAAGAACCAAATGGCTATCGACCTATCAGTCTACTTAGCTGTGTAGGAAAATTAATGGAACGCATTATCAATGGCAGGCTAACATGGCATCTGGAAGAAAACAAACTCTTAACACCACACCAAGCAGGATTCAGAAAGTACAGATCCACTGAAGATCAAATAACCTATATAGCTCAGGAAATAGAGGATGCCTTCCAAGAGAAAATGCACACACTAGCAGTCTGGATAGATTTAGAAAAATCATTTGATAAAGTATGGAAGGAAGGACTGAAAGTAAAACTGCAAAAAATGCATGTTTGTGGAAAAATGTATAAATGGATCAGCCACTACCTTGAGAACAGAACTGCCAGGACAAAAGTACAAGGACAAACAAGCAAAATGATGCTGTTGGAGCAAGGTGTCCCCCAAGGAGGAGTTCTTTCACCAACATTATTCCTAGCATATATAAATGACATCATGGAAAATTTTCCAGCCAGAGTACACACATCCTCCTTTGCAGATGACCTAGCCATATGGACATCTGAAGAATATATTAGTACAGCTAACAGCAGAATACAGCAAGCCTTATTAGCGCTAGAGGACTGGTCAAAATCATGGCTAGTGAAGATAAGTGAGGAGAAAACAACATGCACAGTGTTCTCCCTCTCAAATAAAACTCAGCAACCTAAGCTGGTACTGAATGGAAAAATATTGCGCCATGAAGAAAATCCAAACTATCTAGGAGTCACCTTTGATCGTCGCCTGACATGGAAGACACAGGTTGAGAAAAATCGAACAAGAGCAAGGCAGAGAATGGCAATCATGAAAAAGCTTGCTGGTACAACGTGGGGAGCAGATGAGAAAGTTCTCAAGAAGTTATGTACTGGACGGGTGAGGCCAGTACTGGAATATGTCATTGCAGTTTGGGCAACAGCAGCTAAGTCAAACTTTAACAAAATAAGTAGAGTCCAAAACCAAGGAATGCGAATCATAACTGGAAACCTGAAGACAACGCCTATTAATGAACTAGAAAAGATCACTTGTTTACAACCAATGCAGGACAGAAGAGATAGCAGAGCCCAGCAACAAGCAGAAAAATTTAGAAGATTGACAGACCACCCTATGTATAACAGGTTTAATGGTTTTGGAAAAGGAAGACTGAAGCGTAGCAACTTTGTAGAAACTGCAAAACGAAAGATTAGGGCAGATGCCATACTTAACATATCAACAGTCAAGCCCATTTACAATGCACACAACTTCCCAGCTTGGAGACAGCAGCAACTGCCTGAGATGATAGAAAAAGAACACTCAGAATGAAACCGAAAGAATAAAAATAACCCTCAACTACATAAAAGAACATTACTCAAGCAGCAATTGGACCCATGCATATACAGATGGATCAGCCAAAGATTCAATTAAAAATGGAGGAGGAATTCTCCTTAATTTAAAAAATGGAGTGATAAAAACACAGTCAGTGGCAACTGGAAAATTTTCAAGTAACTTCAAAGCGGAGGTAGAGGCTTTGAAAACTGCAGCAGAAATGCTCTTGATGGAGGAAAATAAAGAAAAGCAAATAGCTATCTTCACAGATGCAAAGTCAGCTGTCTCAATACTGAAGAGCAAAAACAGCACAGAACTAGCTGACCTAAGAGCAGCACTCCATGGTCTATGCCAGAAATCCAAAAAAGTTGTAATACAGTGGATCCCATCACATTGCAGTATACCTGGAAATGAAGAGGCTGACAGACTAGCAAAAGAGGGTGGACGATTACCACAGCCTGACATAGACATAACCTATAATGAGGCAAAAAGGTTTATAAAAAGCACTTATAGAACCAAATGGGAATCAGAGCATCCAGGCCACCAGAAGGATGATGCATATTACAGACTCGACCGAAGAGAACAAGTAGCAATCTTCAGACTCTGCACAGGACATAACAGGCTGAAACACCACTTGTTCAATAAACTAAAGATAGGAGATACCGATGAATGTAATTGTGGAACTGGTAAAATGACAGCTAAACATTAGCTGCAGGAGTGCCCAATATGTGCAGAACAGAGAAAGATATTTTGGCCCACGCCTGCTTCATTTGAGGACAAGCTCTATGGAGATATCAACAAGCTCAAGTTGACTACAGCTTACTTTAACTACATTCAGGCTGACATCTAAAGGTGCATGAAGATGTATTTAGACTGCCACACTTCATACCACAGGTATGTCGGTTACAAAAGCGTCCCAGAGGCATGAAATGGAATATTGCTTGGATAGCAAATCCATTACGTGGAAAGTCCAAATCAAAAGCTCACTGTGTGGGCTTCGTAAAAGGTGGAAAAAGTGTCCTAGTGACACGAAATGGAATATTGCTTGGATAGCAAATCCATTACGTGAAAAGTCCGAATCGAAAGCTCACTGTGTGGGCTTCATAAAAGGTGGAAAAAGTGTCCTAGTGGCACGAAATGGAATATTGCTTGGATAGCAAAACCATTATGTGGAAAGTCTTAATCGAAAGCTCACTGTGTGGATGTCATCTGCAGACTGCATTCTTCTGGTTTCCGGAGGAACAGCCTATGGTGAACGGAAGGCCCAATATACAGAAGTGAGGCTAAGCAGCCATGTGCAGGACGTGACGATTCCTTGGGTGAGCCCAGTACCAAAGCAGTGTGATGGCTCTGCAAGTATGGAAGCCTCCTTGGATGACGGGGAATGCCCATGGTCTGCCCCTGCCTTCCCTTGAGGGTTGACCAGGATGTCTTTGGCTGTTCTATATGGGCCAGCTAGGATGGGGGATAACACCACAACAGTGAGATTCAAACGTCCTAAGAAACCCCCGGGAAGATTAACCCGGTCAACAAATGCCCGCAGAAGTCGGATGTGTCGGCCTAACGGCGCAAGAACGCAGCTCTGCTGTAAACAGGCATAATGCAGTCACATCCGAAAACAAAATCCGGATCAACGCAGAAGAAGAAGAAACTACTACAGAACAATGTATTATTATATTCGTTTCAATTTGATTATTATACCATTACCCTTGCCCCATTCAACCTCAGAAGAGATGTTATATTACGGTCCATCCCTAGCTCAGACTAATGTTCCTGTGACCAAGTCAGCTACAAAGATGCCCTTGGGAAAAGTTAGTTGCATATCCTTTACAGGACGGAGCAATCAACCCCAACATTTTTTGGCTGTATGTGATTCCTGGACAAGTTTATGTTCAGTAGTTTGCCATTGCTTTCTGAACAACAAGCATCCATACCATTTCATATAAAACCAACGTAAAGCGGTCTGCTGCCAAATTGCCCACAGCTGTGTTTCGAACGTGGGTATGCGAGATTACGAACTGTATCCGTAACCTATTCGCCAGGGAGCTGGCCTTGGAGAAAAGGGAACAACATAAAGCATTGGAAAACACCAGAAATCAACATGGTTGGTTAAGTTATAAATCATTCTACCTTTGTAATATTTTATACCTTGTGATTTAAAGGTTGACATTTTACAATATATGAACACTGAAAACAAAGAAACAGAGAGTGTCTGACAAACAGCATTTCTGAAACTGCAATACTTTGTCCAAATTAAAGGTCAGAGGTTTAAAAAGAACAGTAATGGAAGGCATCGTTCATGGAGGAATAGGCAAAGGTTGACCAACATGATAGTGGACACATGACATTTGAGAGAACAAGCCGGGCTTGAAAATGCATGATACTGGAAGTGACAAAGGATCGAGAACCACTCTGGTGAGTTGCAATAAGAGTGACTTTCTTAAACGGATTTGCTACATGATTATAATGATGAACATTTAATGACAAGTATCACTGCACGTGACAGAAATAAATATGCTACATTTTTTAAAGTGAGGGAGGCGTACTGCCTACACCAGTGGTTCTCAACCGGTGGGGGGGGGGGGGGGATTTTAGGGTTTCCAGGGGGGGAATGAAGACCATTTCAAGATCGCATTAATATAAGAACCGATTACTTGATATTGTTTTTCCCTTCATACTTTACAGTTAAGTACCTCTCATCCTTCTAAAATTCATTTTATAAAGTCAGTAGACCCACAAATCATGTTTTATGTGGATGTCTAGACTTGTTTTAGTATGTGCTATTAAATTTACCTTACATTTTTTGGTATACTGTATAGGGGTGAGGGGATTTTTAGATAGGAAATATGAAAGGGGGGAATGACGTTCTAAAAATATGGTGAAGGGGGGAACGGGCCAAAAAAGGTTGAGAACCACTGGCCTACACTATATTAAATTATATCTAAGCTTCCTTTGTACAGAATCCTTTGTCCTGTTATTTAGACCCTTGTAGGACCTTATATCTATAGTTAATAACGTGGAAGTATGACAGAAATATTGCACAAGGTTCTACAAACTAAAAATGGGTGTGCTTCAAATGCTGCCACATTTTCACCTTGCCTCTAGATTATGCTTTTTCGTAAACTTGAATGAGGTAATCTATATTGCTGGCACCATTAACAATAACTTCCTGCTATGGGATGAATTGGGTCACCTATACCTCTGTGCATTCAGGCTTATAGAATGTGGGATGAGTACAGCTCATATTAAAAACTAAAACAAACATAGTGATACTTTAGAAATTACAGCGGACTCATTAGTGTAGGCAATAGGGCCTACATTGACATCATGAGTGTGATCGGATCATCCGCTAAAGTGACAAAAACATTGGGTCACCTCTGTACATTCCGGCCTATAGAATGTGGGATGAGTACAGCTCATATTAAAAACTAAAACAAATATAGTGATACTTTAGCAATTACAGCGGATTCATTAGTGTAGGCACTAGAGCCTACATTGACATCATGAGTCTGGTCGAATCATCCACTAAAGTGACAGAAAGATTGGGCCACCTCTATGCACTCAGACCTATAAAATGTGATGGCCCTACCACATTAGAGGCCTATTCCTACAATTCCTACTTGGGGACTTGTATTTTTTTTTATAGCAATAACTGTAGCAACTTTGTTGCTCAACTATCATTTTATTCAACAGAAAATATTGTTACCTGTCCTTGACTCTTAGGATCTGTGTGTGAAAATGTGAGATATTTTCAAAGCTCTGCTTGTCGGTAACGGAATAAACCAAGAGAAAGCCATCACCTTTCCTCATGTATTGCTCACGCATGGCACTAAACTCTTCTTGACCGGCTGTGTCTAGAACTGAAAATATTCAGTCAACATATGACCATTTATTCTGCATGTGACTGAAACAGATGATTCTAAATGGCACTAGGAATTATTTTCACAATTAATAACTTAATTCATCATAATCATCATGTGCCATAACGGTGTTTTGCCATGGTCGTGGATCTGTGTTCTTGTCTCTACCATCCCAGGTGGCCAAGCCATCCAGGTATTTACTTCTCTGCCTTCCCCATTTTCACTTCCCCTTGAACTTGCCAGTTGTCACCAAGTTCTCCCATTTATTTCTTCTCATAACGTGACCAAAAATGTGTGACTGTCTACGTCTAATTTCTCTAATCAGTTTACGATTTTCATTTAAAAGATAGTCCAAGCTAAAGCAGTATTTCACAAGATGAAGAATATTCTCTGTAATTTATCTTTGTCAGTCAAGATAAGGAAGAGAGTTCATAAGAACTATACTGAGCCAAACCTGATGCATGGAATCGAATCATGAACACTTAGCAGACAAGTTAGGAACTACGTGGAGGCTGTGGTTTTATAGAAGAATGAGAGAACACTGTGGTTGGATATCTTGAATAAAGTTAGTTACTTCACAAACACAACTGGGTTGTGCTTTGTGTGTGTGCGCGTGTGTGTGTGTGTGTGTGTGCGCGCATGTGTGTGTGCGCGTGCATGTGCGCGTGCGCGGTTTTTTTGTTTTTTTTTCATATCCCTTACAAGAACTGGTTAGTGGCATAAAAAGAATGAGTCTACATACTTTGGCCATGTCATGAGAAGGGGAAAGCTGGAGGGGGAGACCAAGAGAGCATGCTGGGTATGTTGACATCATTCATCGTGGCAAAGAGGAACATCAGTATCAGAAATTATTGGCAGCACACGAGACAGAGGGCTGTGGACATATGATCACCAATGCTGCACGGAAAGAATTATAAGAAACATAATTATAAACATATAAGCCTTTTGTGTACTGATTAAGGTAATCCCATTTAAGATGTTCTCATAAGGGCATGAAATGTTAGGCCTGTGAGGTTAACTCTCACAGCATGCCAAATCCCAATTCTGCCATCCTTAGTGATTTGCCCCTGAACAAGTGTATTGGGAATGTCTGTGTTTAACTAGGGCCCATTAGAGAAGCAAAGAATTGTAAAACTGTAACCTAGCCTACATATCGCATGAGGCAGTTAATATGGGTAGAAGTGAGACTGACTACCTTATCCCATAGAGAACTTGAGCTGCAAATTCCAACCAATCATTAACAGTCTGCATGTTTACATGAATTTTCCATCGTTTTCATATCCTGTATTAACAAAATTAATATGCCGACTCCTGAATTATGTTTAGTTTTTTTTCTCTACCTCTAGTAATTAGTTAGTCATGTAGTAATGACTCTTGCACATTTCCAAGCATTTAAAATGCATATATTATTGATTTTCTTTAAGATTACTTGAATGATTGATGTATGAATGAAGTAAGGTATGAAAGAAGAGAGACAAGAAGGGCAGAATGTTAGACAGACATTTCTTAACCCTTTGAAAATAAAATTCTTGTGTATATCCACTCATGTATGTAAATAATTCCCATTCCAAGGCATGCTGATGTGCACAGACTTGCCAACACAGCAGGAATCCCCACTATACAACCATTTTGTTTCTGACCACCTGTTTCAGTTTGCTTAACCAGCCAGGTACCAGATTTCTCTGGGAAGTAAAACCATTGGAAGGAAGGTAATTAGTCACCCCACCTGTAATATTGTGACCCAGCTTGTGTCAAGACCTTTCATTTCATACTGCTATAATTTTCAATCTAATAATTCCTACCAGCTCCATTTATGGATAAACTCTATATACATGTCAACAAGCTTAAGTTGACTACTGATTTCTTTGCATTCATTCATACTTATATCTAAAGGTGAACAAAGAAGAAGTTTAAGACTTTCAAAATAAACTTCACAGTACTCACCATCTAATATACACCACTGGCCATCAATCTCTGTGTACTGGATGTAAGAGTCCTCAATTGTTGGGTCATAATCCTGCACAAACAGTTTTTGAAAGAACTGTATGGTGAGTGCAGACTTTCCTACACCACCATCACCAACTACCACCAGTTTGTAGGTGTGTGCATTTTCAGCGTTCACAGGCTTGGAAGACATGATCACAGCTTGAGAGGTCGAGATTTGCTTGTTCAATTATCTTCTTGATTTGCATGTACAAGTTTTATTGCTTTGGCTTCTATTCTTCTAACATTTCTAACTATTGCAGATTCATGTTTGCTTTCAAAATGGAATTATTTTCAAGAATCCAAAACTAACTAACTTTCTGAAAACAGAAATGAAGTTTGTCAATTAATGCTATTAACATTTATATTTCATTATTGTCACTCTTAATTAAGACTAAACTTTAGCAGCACCTGTAACAATATCATCATGTGCCTTGCCAAAATACTGCTTTACCTTTCCTCAGATCTAACCCCTTGGTGTTCAGGATCAATACTATTCATGATATTCCTGAAATTCCTCAATACCTTTGTCGCAGTCTATGTAGCATCATTTTTCTCCGACTGCCCTTCCCTCTTCTATTGCTGATCTTTTCAGTCATCACGATGCTTTCCAAAGTCTCTTTATATGACCAAAGAACATTGTCTCCTTGTATCTGTGTACAATATTCTACTTTCATTAGCCTTTTCCAAGCTTATTAGTTAGTTACTCTGGCAGTCCAGGGTATTACATATACATCTCCGAAACTACATCTCCATTTCCTCCAACATATTCATAATGTGTTCACATTCAATGATTCACTGCCCTACAGCAGAACTTACTGTGTAGGCTATATAATATAATGAATTATAATGGTAATGGGCAAAGGCTGCTGGAGCATTGCACTAGAAATGACCTATGTATTACAAACTCCTTTTTTAAAACAAAAGAGATGCATAAGGTCACATGGAAACATCCAAGATCCGGCCATTGGCACCAGCTGGACTTCATTATCACACGGAGACAACATCTGAACCATACATCATTAACTCGAAGTTACCACAGTGCTGACTGTGATACAGATCATTCTTTGGTTGTTGCAAGGGTTAGACTGAGACCAAAGAGAATCTACACAGCTAAACACAAGTCTAGCCCCAGGATTAATATTACTAACACTCACGATCCTGGAAAGTGCTTTGAATTTCAACAGCAACTTGAAGACGCTTTCAATGATACATCAGAAAATTGTATAGTAAATGATAAATGGAGTAAACTTAAGGAAACTATTTATAAAACAGCGGTAGGGGTTTACGGCACTGTGGATCATAAGAGGCAGGAGTGGTTTGCGGCAAACAGCCAGATACTGCAGCCCTTGATTGATAAAAAGAAGATAGCTCTCTTAAGAAACAAGGAAAGACCAACGCGTAACACTCTGAGTGAGCTGAAGCAAGCAAGGAAGGATGTACAAAAAGCTGCCAGGCAGTGTGCGAATGACTATTGGATCAAGTTATGTGAGTCCATTCAAATCGCAAGTGATAAGGGAAACATCAGAAGCATGTATGAAGGGATAAAGAAAGCCTGTGGTCCAATGATCAAAAGAAGTGCACCGCTGAAAACCTTGACTGGAGAAATCATCACTGATAAGAAACAGCAGATGGATAGATGGGTCGAGCACTATTTAGAGCTTTACTCAAGTGAGACCAAGCTAGCGGATGATGCCCTCAACGCCATAGAGGTCCTGCCAACTCTTGACCACCTGGACACACTTCCCACCATAACAGAAGTTAAGTGTGCTATAAATGAGCTTGCATCCGGCAAGGCTCCAGGTAAGAATGGGATTCCAATAGAGGTGATCAGGAGTGGGCAAGACACACTCGCTCTACAAATCCACCAGCTAATAGAGCTATGCTGGCGAGAAGGACAAGTCCCACAGGATTTCAAAGATTCAAACATCATAACGCTATACAAGAACAAGGGAGATCGGAGCGACTGTAACAACTATAGGGGTATCTCACTTCTGTGTATTGTTGGGAAAGTATTTGCCAGAATTGTCCTGCACAGACTTCAAGTCCTGGGAGATCAAGTCTACCCCGAATCACAGTGTGGCTTCCGTCAGAACCGGTCTACCATTGATATGATATTCTCATTGCGACAGATGCAAGAAAAATGCCGGGAACAAAATCAGCCACTGTTTATTGCCTTCATCGACCTCACAAAGGCATTCGATTTGGTCAGTCGTGAGGGTCTGTTCAAAGCACTAAAGAAGATTGGCTGCCTACCAACTCTTCTGTCCATTGTGGAATCGTTCCACACAGGCATGAAGGGTATAAGCAAGTTTGATGGCTCAACTTCAGAAGAGTTTGAAATCAAGAGTGGAGTTAAGCAAGGCTGTGTGCTAGACCCCACCCTCTTTGGGATATACTTTTCACTCCTACTAAAATATGCCTTTCGTGATCAGGATGATGGTATATACATTCACTCACGCTCAGATGGTGGCCTCTATAATGCCCAGAGATTGAAGGCCAAGACCAAAATTAGCAGGGTACTAATCAGAGTGTTGCTTTTTGCGGATGATGCTGCGATTACGACCCACTCTGAGGAAGAATTACAACATCTACTATCTGCATTCTCCAATGGTTGTTCTGAATTTGGTTTAACAATTAACAAAAAGAAGACACAGATTATGTCACAAGGTGCACATCGTGTACCATCAATGTTTATTGACGACGCCGAACTGGAGATAGTAGACCATTTTACATATCTAGGATCAGAGGTAAATAGCAAATTATCCCTCGATCAGGAAATCAACATCAGGATTGGCAAGGCAGCAACAACAATGAACATGTTAGCAAAAAGAGTCTGGGAGAACAGGAAGCTTACTGCCAAAACAAAAGTCCTCGTCTACCAAGCCTGTGTCCTTAGTACTCTTCTTTATGGCAGTGAAACCTGGACAACTTACTCACGCCAAGAGAAACGTTTAAACAGCTTTCATATGCGGTGTCTGCGAAGAATACTTGGTATTAAGTGGCAAGACAAAATCACAAATACTGAAGTATTGGAAAGATCAGGTTGTGTGACGGTGTATTCCATGCTCAGTCTTCGTAGACTTAGATGGATAGGACATGTTAGGAGGATGGATGATGGTAGAATACCAAAGGACATCTTTTTTGGTGAATTACAGACGGGTAGGAGATCTCAGGGTCGGCCTCTACTACGATACAAAGATGTGTGTAAGCGGGACATGATTGATACAGGCATTGATAATGCACATTGGGAGCACGTCGCCGCTGAACGTGTTGCATGGAGGGCAACTATCAGAAACGGAATAAAGACAAAGGAGAAAATGACTGCAGATAAAGCACACACACAGCGTGAGAGACGTAAGATGGTGCAAAATGGTGGAAGTGACCATGTTTTCACATGCACCTACTGTGGGCAAACATTTGCAGCAAGAATTGGCCTTACCAGCCACACTCGCCACCGCCATGGATCGTAGTTATTAAGCCTTTTTAAAGCACAATGTACCAAACTATCGTCTGTCAAGACGGAAAGGTGCCAATGTATAATATAATATATATAACATATTTAAATCTTTACAACTAAGAAAGATACATGATAATACATTACATGGAATCCTGTAAATCAGTCACAACCATACATCAATGTCAAACATCATAATAATTATAATAAACAAACAGTACTACTAGTAGTAGTTAGTAGTCTAGTACTAAGTAGTGGGTTCTCTTGTGATCTGATCTGTGGCAACTGGATGAGTAATGTTTTGCATATCCTTTACAGGACATCGCTGTCAACATCAGCATCTTTCAGCTGTATGTTGATTTCTTGGCAAGATTACGCTCAGTAGTTTGCCATTGCTTTCTGAGTGGCCGGCTCAGTTATCCCGCAAGTCACCAGCGGGGGTCGAACCGCTCCCAGCTCTCGCCCTGCTACGAGACTTTGCGTGATAAACGGGATTACGGAGAAAGTGTTGTAACCCCTCGGCCAGAGAGACCGGCGTGGCAACTGGAAGCAAAACATAATACATTAAAGTTTAATGATTAAACTAAACTAAATGGTGGGATATTTTAAATTTTCTGACTTACATGTTTTATCATACAAACTAAAATATATAATAATATAATAATTAACATATTGTTTACTTAAGCCTCAACATTATAATTAAATTAAAGTGTCTCTGTATAAATGAGGCAATTAAATGATTTAATAAATCCTTGTTCAATGTTCCTATGCTGATCAGTTAAGATCGACACTTAAATAAATAAGTTTTATTTAACTATTTAAACTCCCTCCAACTTCGATTTGTTTAATACTTACACTTACGTTGTATATCCAGATTTTAAAAGGCTTTTACTTTTACTTTTATATTAACTTTTTTATATAACAGTAAAAGCATTAAGTGCTGGCCGATCTAAATATAAACACTCTAAAAATAAGTAACCAATACATACAGACTTAACGCAAAGGAGACCACCACTTACTGAAACAAACTGGTTCCCGGATTCAGATTAGAAGCGTGTTTGTATGTGTACTAACTACACTATTTACTACTTTACAACTGCCAGTAACGACAACTTGGGGGGGGGGGGGGGGGATGACGGGTATGCAGACCAAGTGTTAATTATTTGGCGCTGGTCAGTTAATTAATTAATACCACCAGTTTTACTGGTGTGTGTGTCTGTTGTTATCATACTGAGCAAACAACAACCCACCTGATACTCAATACAAACAAGCTGTTCACTGACCCATAACTATGACTTTCGAATCTATTTAATGAAACTGACAAGTTTCCATGACATCCGTGTCAGTTTGGCAAATGTTCCTCGCCTGAAGGGGAGAAAGCAAACCCTACTGTCCAATTACCAGAATTAGAAATATATGACTGAATCTTTAAATAATGAACATGGTGACATTATGCACTTGAACATAATTAGTTAAAATGTTAGCACTAACGTTAACATAATCAAGTGTGCTATATTTTGCCGTGTAAAATATATTTGCACTGAAACACTTAAAAGTAACCGGCGTATGACCGTACGTATGTGTTGTTTGGTGAAGACAGTTGGCTGGAGCCACCTACAAGACAGTATTATTATTATTGGAATAAAATAATATAGACACATCTTAACAGGCCTGAACCCACTTCAGATGTACATTGCAACATATGATATATCAAGTCACGTCACAATTAAACAGGGCATCAACAATGCATGCCGCCAGTATGCCGAGCTTATTTAAACATAAACTGGCAATTTCGCCAGTCGTATTATTGATTGTTTATTTCTGTGTCGTCTTTTGTACGTCAATGGAAGTGAGTGGACGGGAGTTAGCAGAAGCCACGAAAAATGAACATGTGAAAGTTGTGGATACGGCGATTAGCGGTAACAATGGAGAGAAATTAAATTGCAGCGATCCAAAATCAGAAAATAGGACAGAGTGTTCAATGTCCAGTGACGGTGATGGGGTTAACGACTATGTCAGGTTAATCATAAACCAAATGTCAGAAAACAGGGGCATGCTTATGAGGACGTTGTATGTTACCTTGAGCGTAACTGGTCTCGTTGTTGCCTACTTTGTTGTTAAATCTGTGTGGTGAGTCTTCTTTGTTGTTATACGGTTAAATGTTAAGTGTCTATTCCGCGCCAGCTCGGAATAAACTACTCTGTCTATTCCGCGCCAGCTCGGAATAAACTACTCTGTCTATTCCGCGCCAGCTCGGAATAAACTACTCTGTCTATTCCGAGCTATCGCGGTATAAACTCTCCCTAATGTAATTGTTAGAAGCATTTTATCTATTGTATTTTATGCATGTTCACATCTTTACACTGTACGGAGAACAGAAGGTTCCACTATGAATGGTTTGACTTTTGTGTTTGTGGGCCCAAAGACAGTGGTTGTTGTCTCTGGAGCGGTCACAGCTGGCAAAGAGTAGTTTAATTTTTGTGACAGGGCTTGCGGGTATCCAAAGAAATGAGCAGGCTGACAGGCTGGCTACTGTGGAGGGTGGATGAGCCATGGACCAGGCTGTTATACTGAATGCTCTACAAGAAGTCATTGTTATAACTAAGTGATGACTGTGAATCTACAACCATGGTCAAACAGTGAGATCAGCAAGTTAAAAGATGTGTGCCCAGGCTGTTATACTGAATGCTCTACAAGAAGTCATTGTTATAACTAAGTGATGACTGTGAATCTACAACCATGGTCAAACAGTGAGATCAGCAAGTTAAAAGATGTGTGCCCAAACAAGAACGCAATGCAGGAAGCCAAAGAAGATTAATAAACCAACATCGAACTGGTGCCGTAAGCCGCTACACGCTGCGAGATTTACTGAGTAGTGGATCTGAGCACTAATGGACTGAATGGTTCGATGTGCAGTGAGGATGATCTGTCGACTAACTAAACCTTTTTTTTTTTGCCTCACCAGTCATCTTTTCACTCTTCTTTTGTTCTTGTCAGTCTATTATAGCTCTTATGCTGCTATTGCACCATAGGAAAGAAAGCACAGTAACATGGCAGTTAGTGTGCTTGTTTTCCAAAATAGTGATCCAAGCTCAGTTCCAAGCAGTGGTGGGATTTTTGTTTCCACCAGTTCATCTTGGGGTCGACCCAACCTCATACAATGTTACATGATAATTTTCTAGCAATGAAAGGTGGCGAGGAATAGAACTGGTCATCTCATTATGCCTAGAATATTGATTGATTTAGGAACTGACATCACAGCATTCGGGGCATTCCCATAAGCGCTCCGTCCCCATCCTCAGCAGCCAGCGAAGAGTTCCAACACTAATAGTACCAGTAGCAATCTGATTATATGTCCGTCTCGTCTTTCCTCTGAGCGTCGATCGTCGGCCAGATCCCCTTGTCACCCCACACTGTCACATTCTTGCCAGACCATGGTGATCCATTTGCTCCTCCAAGGTGTACACGTGCTCCCACAAGGCTGCAACCACGTCTGCCTTATCATGCATCAGTACTCCACCAAGTTTTGCAGAGCCAGCCAATCTGTCCGCCTGTTCATTCTCCAGCACACCAGCATGCCCGGAGAAAAAATCCACACGATGCTTGTCACCCGTGACTTGCGAAGCAAGCCACTCTGCACGAAGCTTGCCTGTCCTCACCCTACTCATCATGCTTTCTGAGTCAGTTACAATCACGATGTGTGTGTGGATCGTATTTTCCATCCAGCGGAAAGTTGCACTGACCACCTCCACCTCCATTCTTAAGCTAGATGTTGTGGTATCATATGTCAGGCTCTCCAGCACCAAACGGCAACTATTAGCTTTTACTAAGAACACCCCAGGCACTTCTCCTGCCTCTCAACACCGAACCATCTGTGTATATAATCACATCGCCCGGGCGAGCATTATCCTGAATTAGTCGCTGGATTTCCACTTCCGTGGCCCCTGCTGGCCACTCCCGGCACTCCCGGCTCAATGTGATTATAACTCTGCACAAGTTTGACTGCTCCGCTGGCACTCTGACCCACTCCTCTCCTTGCCTAATATTCTCCAAGATGCACACCTGTCTGATCGTATCCTCCGCCTGAGCCATCCATAATTTCCCTCTTATCAGTCGCTGACCCTTAACTACGTCCAGCGACTCATGCAACGGGTGATCTGTGTCAGCAACTACTGTGAGGTATGCCTTCGCCTGCATCACCTTGAGCCTACCAGCCTAGAATATGTGAAGTCGTAATACTTCACACCTCAATAGTAGTTTTTTTTTGTACCTTGGGACTTCCTTTACTATTCTTCTTCTTCTTCTTCTTCTTCAGCGTTCCGAGCCATTGAGGTTCTTTGCTGCAAATACAATCCGTCTCCATTCGTCTCTCTGGTGGACCTTCTCTTGCCAGTCGTTGATTCCAAGTGCTTGTAGGTCTGTACATGTATTATCTCTCCACCGCCTTCTTGGTCTACCTCGGGGTCTACGGTCATTTATTTCCTGAGTGTAAGCGAGTTTTGTTTCCCTATTATCTTCCATTCTTTCTATATGCCCCAGCCATTGTAGTCTATTAGCCTTCATGATACCAGTGATTAGCGGGGACTTAAACAGATCATAAATGTCTTTGTTACTTCTTCTTTTCCACTCTCCACTTTGTGTATCCCTAATGGGTCCAAAGATGCGTCTTAAAATTTTGTTCTCAAAGGTTTGTAACAAGGCTTCGTCTCCTTTCGTTGTACTCCAGGTTTCAGAGCCATACAGCACAACTGGTCTGATCAGTGTTTTGTATATTGTGATTTTGGTGTTACGAGATAGCGCCTTTGATTTTAGTAGATGTTGTAGTGCATAGTATATCTTATTTCCAGAGTTGATTCTAGTTTGTATTTCTTCCCTTATGATGTTGGAGCAGTTGAAGATCGTACCCAGGTATTTGTATGTTTCCGTTCTTTTAATGGTCATATTATCTATTTGTATGTGGCCAGAGTTTCTAGCCATTCCGTCTCTTGAAATTACCATATATTCTGTCTTATCTTGGTTGATAACCAGCCCCATCTGTTGGGCTTTTTCCTTTAAGTGAGTCAATATTTCCAATGTCTTTTGTTCACTTTGCCCTATAATATCTATATCATCTGCATAACCAAGCAGCTTGGATGTTCCTCCAATATCACATTCCTCCTTTACCTTCCTTACAACTTTCTCTAGAGCCAGATTGAAGAGTAGCGGCGATAGTGCATCACCCTGTTTCAAGCCAGATGTTATTTGGAAGGGGTCTGATTTCCTGCCTTTATATGTTACTATATTATAAGTATCTTCCATGCATAGTCTGGTCATGTTGATTAACTTCCTTGGTATTCCAAATTCCTGCATAGCATTCCATAGACTATTCCTATGGACACTATCATAAGCCTTTTTAAAATCCACAAAAATGTTATGGAGATCTCTTTTATATTCCCAATGTTTCTCGGCTATTTGTCGTAAGATAAATATCTGATCTATTGTTGATCTGTTTTGTCTAAAACCTGCCTGGTAGTCACCTAATATGTCTTCTGAATATGGTTTTAGTCTATTTAGTAATACTGCGGATAGTATCTTATAGCTTGTGGACAGTAGTGATATTCCTCTATAATTTCCACATTGGAACTTGTCTCCTTTCTTAAAGATAGGTATTAATAATGACTCTTTCCAGTCATGGGGTAATTCTTCTGTCCTCCAGATTTTTAATATTAGTTCGTATAGCTTTAGATGTAATGCATGGCCACCTGCCTTTATAAATTCAGCAGCAATTCCATCAGTCCCAGTTGCCTTATTGTTTTTAAGTCATGTGATTACATATAGGATTTCTTCAAATGTAGGTTCTTCAATTTGTGGTTCGCATGTTAGAACCTCTTCCTGTGAGAAAATGTTACTTGGAGCTTCACAATTTAGTAATTCAATAAAATATTCTTTCCATGTGTTGCACATTTCCTCATTGGTATTTATCATATTCCCATTTTTGTCTTTTAAACCATATGTGTTTTGTTGGTGCCCTCGTTTCATTGACTTCAGTTCTTTAAAAAATTTTCTGGATTCATTTTTCTGGTGATTAGTTTCCATATCTTTGATTATATTACTCATATATTCTCGCTTCTGCTGTCTGACTATTTTTGTAGCCTCTTTACATTCATTTCTATAATGCTCTTCCTTTTGGATGTTATTGATGTCATTTAACCATACATGTCTGGCATTCTTCTTCCTAATGACTGCTTCTTCACATTTTTGATTGAACCATCTGTTCTTTCTATGCGTGGTTAACACACCGAGACATTCTTCTGCGGTAGACTGAATTGTATTCTTGATGTTCAACCAAGTTTGGTCAATGCTTTCCTCCAAAGGGTTTTGCAGAGTTTCAAGTTTACATTTTATTTCATCTGTAAATTTCTCTTTGACTGTAATGTCTTGCAGTTTTTCTCTGTTATATGTTGGGTGTAATCTTTGTAATTTAGTATAGAAAGCTCTCTTAAGTTTTATTTTAAATTTTGCTCCAACGAGGAAGTGGTCACTGTGGCACTCAGCTCCTCTATAACTTCTGACTTGCTGTATGTTTGATGCATTTCTGTTGTTAATTAAAATGTGATCTATTTGATTATAGGTTCTCTTGTCACATGATTTCCAAGTTTGTTTGTGTATATCCTTTCTTTGTAGTCTGGTACTGCTAACCTGAAGTCCTTTGGCTTCTGCCAGGTTGATGACTCTCCATCCATTATCATTTGAAGTTGTATGTAGGCTTTCCATACCGGCCACTTTTTTATTAGTTTGCTCTCTACCTATTTTTGCATTGAAGTCTCCCAGCACAATCAGGATGTCCTGTTTGGGGGTTTCTTCTATGACATCTTCCAGATCATTATAAAAGTCTTCTTTAATATCATCTTCTTTCTCTTCAGTAGGTGCATGTACATTAATCATCGTTAAATTTTTCCATTTACCTTTTATTCGTAATTTACTAATCCTGTCATTAAAAGCTTTAAAGTTTAAAACGTTCCCCCATAACTCTTTTTTGATGACAAATCCTGTTCCTAATTCATGTTTATTTTGGGTGTTTCCTCCATATATTATAATCATTCCATTTTGCTCTAAAGTACCCTCTCCTGGCCACCTTATTTCTTGTTTCCTTTACTATGCCATGCTTATATTGATTTGGACAGTTTAAAATATTCCTTGCAAATACAAGCTTTAATGTCCCTATATTGTTACATTCTCATGTGGCACAATATATGTATCTTTCAGTCTGATTTGCATGCTCAAGGATTGTTTCATTTATGTGCCTATTCAGATGACTTTTGCATATTTTTAATGTATTTTTTCCTCATTTGCTCGCTTTGAACTCAAGCATAGTCCATACATGTGCTACTACTTCCAGTGCACAGGGCTGATTTTTGTGTGTGGTTTAGCTTTCCCTATTACCAATGTATTATGTAACTCTGTATTTATTGCAATCCCCAAGAAGTCAGGAACCATAGAATGTGATCAACATAGAACAATTAATATAATGAGCCACATCACAAAAAATTTGCTATGAATTATCATGCAAAGAGTGAGGAAGAAAATACAACCTGAAATAGGGGAAGAACAATGTGGGTTTGTAGAAGGAAAGGGTACAGCAAATGCTGTGTATATGCTGCGAACAGTTATTGAATGTGGTATAGAAGTAAACAAGGATATACACCTTTGCTTTATTGACTACACAAAGGCTTTTGATAGAGTTAGACATGTCAACATGGTGGATATGCTTGCAGATCTACAAATTGATGGGAAAGACATTAGACTTATAAAAAACATATATTGGAAACAACAAGCTGCCATAAGAATTGATAATGAAGTGGGACAATATCAACCTATTAAGAGAGGTGTTAGGCAGGGATGTGTAATGTCTCCAGATCTTTTTTCCCTATACAGTGAAAATATTTTCAGGAATGTAGAAGATATAAATGGAATCAGCATTGGAGGACGAAACATCAATAACATTAGATATGCAGATGATACAGTATTGATTGCAGACATTGCACAAGATCTACAACAATTAGTAGACGCAGTTGTTGTACACTTTGAGCAGCTGGGGTTGGAATTAAAGTAAGAAGACACGGGTTATGGTTGTCACTAGGAAGAATGAAGTACCACAATGTAATATACAAGTAAATGGGAATATTCTTCAACAAGTGAATCGGTACATTTATCTCGGAACAGTCATAACATCTGATGGAAGATGCCTTGAAAAGATTAGAACAAGAATCGCCATGGCGAAAGTAGCCTTTAGCAAGATGAAAAACATTCTGACCAATAAAAAGATGTCAATTGAAACGAGAAAAAGAGTGTTGAGGGGATACATAGAGCCTGTTCTTTTGTATGGATGTGAAACTTGGACAATGTGCAGTCAAGCTGAAAAACATCTGATGGCTGCAGAAGTGTGGTTTCTGAGGAAAATGCAAAGAATACCATGGACAGACAGAAAAACCAATGACCAAGTACTACAGGAGACAAATGAAAATCGTAAATTGATTAGAGAAATTAGATGTTGACAGTCAAAATTTTTGGGCATATTATGAGAAGAAATGACTTGGAGAACTGGCAAGATTGAAGGGAAGAGACCAAGGGGAAGACCGAGAAGTAATTACCTGGATGGCTTGGCCACGTGACATGGTCGAGACAGGAACACGGAGCTGATCCACGACTGGTGATCTAGTGAAATGGCAGAACATGACCGCCCACGCTTATTGGCACATGATGGATGGGTGGAAGCAAGATGATCAACTTCATTGTGCCAAGTTCTTTCTCATGTGGTTCAGTCTTCTTTCCACAGTGTGTCCTGCCAGAAGTTTCACACAGAGCATGAACTCTGTAGGTCCAGCAATGGCCCCACCCTCCCCAAGGGTCTCTGCATAAATTGTGCTCGTGAACTGAATGGAATCCAAAAATGAAGAAATGACCTTCATAGCAAGAAGCAGATGACTTGATGGCTGTGAATATGAATATGAAATAATATAATCAACCTCACTGCACTCAGAACATTCCCACACAAGTTTTGTCCCTTTTTTTCAGTAGCACCTGAAGAGTTGCCATGCTGATGGCACCAGTAGCAGCCTGAGTGAATGTCCATTTGTTTATGCTAAATTTTTCCCTACATGATAGGTGTCGTACGGACCCTCTGCTCACTTCCAGCTGAATCAGCCTCTCCAGGTGTGGATTGAAGATGACTGTTGTAACTTGTCCCAGTGTTACAGAATACAGAACAGTTGAATAGCATGTGACTAGTTGTTTCATAAACTTGAAAACAGTGTCTGCTTAGAGACGTATGCTATGGGTAGGCAGGGGTTAAATGGCTACTGATTCTCCGGAGCCCCATTTTACATTGAAATATTTGACTTTCTGTTATGTCCTTCGACATTACATTAAAAAGAGTGACCCAATGTTCCCTTTTGTCCATCATCTGAGGTGTTTGCAACCAGTGTGGTACTGGAACAATCAGCTCCTGCACCATACCACATTTGCTAAGAGGGACAGAGAGTCTATGGGCTTTGCCTGTAGTGCTTTGTCGATTGTGAATGTACACAATCATTAAATGACATCACACACCAACTTTTTAGCAACAGTTTGCATCTCTTAAGAAATGCTTGCTTGCTAAGTTCAAAAACAAAATTTCCAAATTTGGCCTCATTCAACCTGCTTCTTCAGCCATGGTTAGAGTTGAGGTCCATGGTTTTTGTGGGTTTAATGCTGTTTTTGTCTCTGCTCTCTTATGAGTGAGTCTTAACTCAGACTGGTTATATAAGCGTTTGTGTCTGTGACATCAGCTGGGGAGTTGGTCGGCGAGTTCTCCTTTGTGCTCATCTCCTCTGGTGGTTTCTTTGTTCAGTTTTTACTTCTGGCTCATCTGTTTTGCTAGGATGCAGTCCTTATAAGGACTCCTCCTTTGGTTTGCTTGCTTTTGTTTCCTTGTTTTGTGGTCAACCTGAGAACAATCTCATCTGAGCAACCAATCACTTGATTCTTCGTTGGTCCACTCTCTCTCTCTCTTTCTGGTTGAAGACTGGTTTCCCCTTGAACTTGTTCGTCATTGAAAATGGTTTGCTGGGTTGATCTTGGAGTTTCTCACTGGTGTTTGGCTTGGCTTGGCTTTTGCTTGTTGTTCCCTTTCGGGTTTTAGCAGTTCTCTCTATCTGTCTTATGGCTTTTAGGACTTCTTCGTTTTCTTTCTTCATCTGTGCCATGCGCTCCATCTCTTGGTGGATGCTGTGCTGGATTTCTTTCATGTCCACCAGCAGTTGTTCGTTGTTGCTGATCAGAGTTGGCATCAGGAGTGCCATGACTTGCTTCTGCAGCTCATCAATCTGGTTTTGTAGCTGTGATTGTTTGGCTTGTGAGATGCCTGTTGCTGTTTTGCACCTCTGTAGTGCTTCCTTTGAAGTTATGGCGGTCTTTAAGACATCTCTATGTCTTTGGAGGTATGGACAGCCCAGGTATCTTGCTCCATGCTTGCCAAGGCAGTTGGCACACTTTCTGTTGCTGTTGGGCGCTCGGAAGTCCTTGTCCTGTTTGGCCAGCGGACATTCCTTGAATGCATGGTGTTTGGTACAGTATCGACAGATCTGTCTTGCTGCGGCATGTTGTTCTGCTGTGGCTGGCCCTCTGGCATCTTGAACATTGAGTGATTCTCGGAATGAATCTGTCAGGCTGTTGTTCTTTCTTGTTTATCGATACCTGGCATGGTATCTCGCTACCCTCAGTAGTTACCACCGCTAGAGTAGTAGGTATCTCGGAGTACGTCAAAATCCGCTCCGCCTTCAAGATTTGGATATGGAGATTCTCCCATTGTAGCTGCTTCAGGATTTGTTCATCTGTCAGCTCCACTAGTATACGTTTGACAACCCATCTGGTCGTCTGTGAGTCGGTGTTTCCGGCTCTGGTGTCTTTCAACTCACTCTTCTTCTCAGCTGTCTTGGCTCTTGTCCGTGGTGGGTTGTCGTCGGTCTTCCTCGTGGTAGCTTCAGTAGTATCTGTAGGTTCAGAAGGTAAACCTGGATAATGAAGTGTTTTCTTGAATGACAGCATAGAGCTATCATTGAGGATTAAATATTATGAACAAGCTACATAGGATTAACTATAATTCTGCTGGAGAAATCTCTTTGTGGCTGCCACACCAAGGTAGAACAGGAGCAACAAAGAACATAAAGTTCTTCGGCAGTCAGCTTTTATGTGTCTATTTCAGAATGGTTCATGAACATGGACAGAAATAGAAAACTATACAATGTAAAATTACCTAGTAAATTACAAACAGGCATTAGGGACTGGGGGTAATTGCAGTATCCTGCAAAAGACACACAATTTTTTTCATGAACATGGTGATGCACTTTAGGTTTTCACCCGTCCCAAATTTGTATTGTGTGGTTACAGTGTGGGCCAGATTTCCATTCTCTGTCTAGCAAATTCTAAGCAGTCTTATAGGATATGATCACATATTTGTTTGAGTGGCCTACAGATAAAGGTGGCACAATGAGATACATTTGGCGAAGCTGTGCTCTGAATATACAAAGTTAATAAGAGCAATAATCGGAAACTTTGCGTTGTTCGCAGGTTGCGAAGAAAGCGTTCAAAGTCAAGCATGTATGGAGTTGCATCAGCACGTGGTGATCGGAGAGATATGGAGATGAAGCCACTTGGAGATGGTAATGATGATGATGATGATGACTACACAGTATTTGAAGCCAATGGACGGAAAAGATAGGTATGTAGAATTCTTTGGTATTTTCACAACTTGCTAACATCTTGAGTTAGATTTTACAGTGTGAGAGACAGACAGAGAGAGAGAGAGAGTGTGTGTGTGTGCATGCACGGGTGGGGGAGGGGTGTTTTCTTTTCCAAGATTGGAAACTTCATTCATACTTTGAAAATGTTTCCCCTAATTACATATAGTAGTTCACACTAAATTCACAGCTCACAGTGTCGCGCCATGCACTCAACTCAGTAGCAGGGCATAATGGGGCTGTGAGGAGCATTTTGTGTGATATTCACTGGCACAGGAATGGAGAATAATGGGGACAGCCGTTGCCATGAAGTTGGAACCGCAACTAACGACTAACTAATATAGTAGTTGAAGAGTTCATTACATATGTTGTATGTTTTTAATGTGTAGGCTTAAAACTGAGTAATAATGGTGTTTTTTGTTCCTCACCACATGTTGTAATTAAAGAGTTTGTTATACTACCAAATTAATTGTGCACATATTGAAATAAAACACATTTATGTGGCCTTGTCGATAATTTGGTTTACTTTTCGTTGTTTTCTTTATCACACTTGGATATTGTTTTGATTAGTGAGTTGTCAGACAGTCTTGTTATAAAATCAGAAATGGTAAAATGTGGGCACCATAATGATGTTAATCTGGGTTTTACTCTTTACCTGACAGGATAGAGAACAGATTCTCCAGATTAAAAACATAAAAGAATGGTATCCTTACTAATTATCTGAACTTTCACAAAATATTATTCTGTAATGCTGTGTCCAGAATGTAATGAACATATCATATGGGGGGACCCTTTGAGGCTGCTAAGACAGCTCTTAAACAAGGACACTGCCCTCTATATTTCCACAGCTCCTGTTAAAGGATGTTATACTAGTTAAACAAGGCTTTGACTGCTGTGACTCTTGACAGCAAAATTTGAAAGTGATGATGTTGATTGGTATTAAAACTACTCAGAGGTGACACTGTCAGTTTGTTTCAGGTAAAGGATCCTTTTCCAGGCTTGAGGTGAATTAGATATATTGTTCTAGCTTCCTACTTTTTATAGATGAATCGGCATTCAATGGATGATGTGGTCTGTATCAAGTCAGCCACCTTTGCATCCCAAAACATTTTCTGGTACCCATTTTAGGTTGTGTAGAACTAGGGGTGCAGGTCATTTTTTTTTAAATCCCTGCTTCTTGGCCAGCAGGCAAGCAAGCTAACCACTGCGCTAATTCCATGGCTCCCAAATGATATCATTTAATACATGTAAAATAATTGTCATTTGTCTGAGAAATATATAACGAAGAGAAATGTGTCAGGCAATAAATCGTACTATATATGGTTTGTGCCTTCGTTACTCAAATTCACTTCGGGAAAACATTGTTTTGATTGAGAAGTATATCTTTAAAAAGTACCATTGTTATTATGTCTCAGTATATGGTTTGATTTTATTTCTGATTCTAATGTGTAATACCTGTATATGTTGTCGATGCCTTTAAATAATATATACTAAATAAAGCAAGAAGAATTATGTTTGCTGTCATATATTTTTCTTGTTTTTCAGATGGCCGCTCTTTCTCTATTTTGCTTCAGATGACTGTGTTGTGCGCAAATGAAAAAGTGTTTTTTCTACTTTAATGTCAGTAATTAAAGAGGGTATCATATTTGCCTGGGATTGAGCATGTTATCTCATTCTTCTGCTTTTAGTTTCATTGTTAGCATTGTATGTTTCATTTAATGTTTAATTGTTGACAGTTTATTGTTAGAAAATGTTATGTTACTTAGTACAAGTTTGTGACTCGAGCAATTATATTCCATTATCTTCCCTTGTGCTCTTAATTCACTATTGGAGCATAGGTCCTCGACTGACTCATGCAAACTCATCCTATCTTTGCTATCTGCAGCAATTCTCCCCATGTTAATCGTCTGTGTCTCTTATTCTCTTCTGTATCTAGTTTTATCTCACCATGTATTTCATTTGCCCTGTGGGTTTGAGAATAAGGACCTCCTAACCAACCATGAACATGTTCCATTGTATTACCAGGAAATAAGTCAAACTGAGCCACATTGTAATAAAATAATGTGTTACAACGTACAATGTTGAACAACTTTATATACAGAAATGAATCTTCAGAATATAATGCATCTGGCCAGTTGCATTGTATGACAACAACCAGCTGAATTAACAACCTGACAAATGAGAAAATTCTTGTCACAGAACACTGTAGTCTTCTTAAATTAATACAAATGTAAAGACCGTCAATATTAGCTGACTTTCTGTGTCTGAAATATGTCCAGATTCAGTTAAATGTTACTTCATTATATGTTGTCATTATTTTCTGCAGTATGCACCTGATCAGGTACAGTGACATATGTCAGGCAATAAATTATGCAACATATTGTTTGTGGTTTTATAATTCAAATTCACAAAGGGGAAAACGTTTTGAATTTTTCTTTTCCTTTGGCATTTCCACATTTTGAACTCCATCATAGTCCTAGTATTGCTGCTACTAGTAGCAATTGATACTACTAGTGAGTGTACATGACTGATTTTGTGTGGGGGTTAGTTTTGCCTGTTTCCAGTGTCCTCTTCCATCGGCCAAACCTACTCTGAATTCTCAGGTACTTGTAATTTATGTCCACAAGGCAAGGATCAACATCATCTGTTAGAAGTGTAGTTAATTTATTTCATGCTTTAGTTAGTTACAGCTAAGATTGGTTTGTTTAGTATTTACTACATGTGTATCATTTGCTAGTCTTCTTGTTTATTGTGTCTCTTTTAGTTATTAATGAATAAAATGGTAAAACAGAATCATCAACGTGAAGCTCGGGGAGAGAACGTGACAAATTATAATGAACCAAGAGCTGAAGAAAAGATGCTGACACTGGATAGGCCATGCATTGAGAAAAACTGTAAGTAGTATATCTAGAAAGGCCTTTAATAGGAATTCATGGGGCAAAAGAAACAGAGGGAGACCTAACACATATTGAGAAGAGAAGTAGAATAGTATAGGAAAGGGCATGGACAGGTCTGTATAGGGTAGCTAAAGATAAGGGAGCTTGGGGTGAGTTCGTTGAGGATCTGTGCCCCAATGGAGGATACAGGGTGAAAGAAAACGAAGAGTGAGTTATTATTTCCTGTTTTAACACTTGTAAGTTTCAACCATGAAGGACATATTATGCAATAATCCCCTTTCTTTGGAGGTTAGATAAAGAAATGTTACACAAAATCTGTTTTAATAAATGCCTGTGAATCTGGGACAGTGAGTAAATATTGAGAAAAATTTCTTGAAGCATCAAAGAATACTGAATATTCTTAGGACAGCCAAAATGAATAATCTAAATGTTTTGCAGGAGACTAAGCTACAAAGACAATCTATCATCAACATCAAAAAAGGTTGTAGACATTTTTGGCCATATTATAGAAGAGAAAAACTGGAAAGAAGTATGTAAAGAGATAAAGAAAGAAAAAATAGAAGATTCTTTACAGCCTTGTGTGTTGGCATTTAAGGATTTCAGCACACAAATTGATACATGCTGGTAAAAATTGTAAGGTAAAGATAATCATGGTCATCCATGCCAGAGGTCTAGACACTTGATTATGATGAAGTTTCAATCTTACGCTCTTAAAAATATCTGTCTTTAACTGAAATAATAAAAGATCGTTGTAAGATTCATGTTTTAGTTTTATCTTATGCCATCTGTTCAGGCCTTGCTGCATTGTAGTAAAGGTTGGAGAAATGAAAACCTTGAGCAGAAAATAGTGTGCAGCTTTTTATATTTGGTGGGTTTTTGTTTTTTTTAGTATTTGACGGCTTTTTACTTATTGCTTGACCTCTTTTTTTTTTTATTTTAGGAATCATCAGTTAAGTACATTTATTGTACATCAGGACTTTCTATGCTTTTAAAAATATTATGATTTATTATTGTTTGTTTATTTTTTTTTTTACATAAAACAAGTCCAGAAGTAGGTATGGATCTGTGATGTGATGTGGCCATCACATGTTGTAGACCTGAGCGTACAGAAGAATAGGTGGCCAGTCTTTCCCTCACTTAGCGAGACGACGATGCTGGCATCTAACCCGCTCCCGATCACGCTCATGATACTAACAATGTAGTTTCCTATCAGCTAAGGTTACATGCCCATTTGGTTTTTATTAAGCACTGTTTCATTATTGTATCTACTATTAATTGTAAGATGAAGTAAATGCAATATTTGGTGTCTGATATAACTTTGATGTGGTATTGACACAAGCGGTTTTAATTTATACTCTTCATAAACAGTGTTCTTTTTTATCATATTGTATTATTAATTGATGTACTGTTATATCATTAATGAATATGATTTAATATCATGTTTGAATGTGGACAATTACGAAAATTGCTGATGTTGTCTGCTTATGTTAGAAGAGAAATGTAAAACTTTGTTTTACATCGATTGTGTTCAGATCAAATGTGGAATACATAGTTAGAAGCGAGCTTTGAACAAATAATTAAAATTACAGTATTTTGACAAGAGAATACACCAGTTATCAGTGGATAACTTTAAGGGTGTTTTTGTGTGATATTCACTGGCACAGGAACGGAGCATAATGGGTACGACCTGTTGCAGTGAAGTTGGAACCTCGACTAACTGACTAACTAACTAACTTTAAGGGTACAACATATAAAACTGAAGACAAACAGTAGCAGTCACATGCCATCTCCCAGTTGAAGGTCAGCTGTAATGAGTCTCCGATACCTTCTGTCCTACTTCTTCACGGTGCATTCATGCATGTTTCTTCTAGTCCATCTCTTGATGTCACCCATGCACCTGTAATGTTGTCTTCCTTTTGCACACTATCTTTCTCTTTAACACATCTGTAAACATGGAGCTGCGTCTTTAAATACTATTGAGTTGAGTTGTCACAGCATTATGGACATTCCCATATATGCTCTGACCTCATCTTCAACAGCCAGCAAAGAGGCCCAATACTGATGGTTCCATTAGCAGTCTAATTATGTGTCCATCTAGCCTTTCCACTTGAGTCTTTAAATACTGCTGAAGTAACTTAATTTACTCTGATTTCATTCATTAGTGCTTCTTCAATCCCATTATTTGTAATACTTCTATGTTTTCCTTTCCTGTCATAATATTCTTTCTATTTGTCTGTCTAACCACACTTGGAAAGCTGCTATTTTACCCTCACATTGCTTATTCATTGTCCATCTTTAACTGTACATATTAATAGTTAAATGTATCTACACTAACTACTAAACATGTCATGTTTGTAAGGTTCAAAAGTGGCAGGACTTCAGTCATAAAATGCCATGATATGCAGAGTGAGACTGCATTTTTCAAGTCATTAGTAAGGGACTCTGTTTTAGTAGTGGGCGCTGTTTCTGGGCTATTGTAGCCTATTTGGGATATGGTACTACGCTCTATTTTCATGACCAAATGTCACATGATGATGATTGCAGGGGCTGATTTGTCTCCGAAAATTTTCTTGTACTCATTTTCTGAGGCTGGGTTGACTGCAGCGCCATGTGACCATGAGATTTAACAGAACTTGTGTGGAGCATGTATAAAGCTTTCATGAAAGAGCAACATCCCATGATATCAACCTGTCTAGCATCTTCTCTCGCTCTCTACAGTGGTAGACAATTGACATTACTGTGCAAACATGTGTATATGTCAGCTTGAAGGATTTATCTAATTATTTTACTTTATGTTGTGTGATTTCTGCAGTATGTACTTGACGAGATGCAGCGAAATATGCCAGGCAATAAATTGTGCAATCTATTGTTTGTGTCTTCGTTATTCAAAATAATCTCTCTCTGTCTCCACCGCCTCTCTTTGCTTACAGCTTTCTCATTGTCATGACATACTCTAGCTTTCCTCTTGTCACGATGTGCTCAAAGATCATGGACTATTTTCTGATGCGGAAAAACCAGCTCTTTATTATGGTTTATATCTATCCATGGTGTTCTCATCATTATCTTCAATGAAACCACATCTCTGCAGCTTCCATTATAATCCCTCACTATTCTTCTAATTGTCCATGATTTGCTATATCTATATCTTTGTTACTTGTCTCAGAATTTCATTTATGAAGTTGTAAGAAAATAAACAAGTGTCAGTATGCAGTCTCCACCTGTTCTTCACAGTTTGTAGAAACATTAACATTGTAAATATTCAGATTGCATGTTCTAATGTTTATTAATATTTATCATTCCATTTTAACTGTTATATGTAGCATGTGAAATGCAATCTTACTGACGAAAATGTTTCATTTATATTGTTCATCTGTAATATTCAATAATTAGAGGTTCTCCTTGTGTACAAACCTTCATTCAAAGATCAAAAACTTCCACAGCAGTTTTCAGGTCAATGCTTGAAAAAGAAAATGAGCAAGGGTGAATTTGGGTTAATCATCAGTAGGAGACTTGGCGGGACAATGTTTTAATATCGGTGAAAGTGTATATGGACATCTTCTGGGCCCTTGTCTAGACATTTGTTTCTCTTGCTCACATCACTCTGCGGTTTAAGCTTCCGTCTCAACTTGCACAAGCCTTACAACTCTTTGCTTCTGTTCTGGTCATGCTAATATTTTTCACATCCGTTCATGTGCAATCGACTCATCTTTTTGATTGGTCACTTAGTCTTCTGCCCTGAGTTTGCTGATTTAAAACTGAGGTGATTTCCTGTGAGTTATAGGATATAACAGACTTAGATTTGTACAGTGATCATTTAGATGAAGTTCTATGATCATTTAGATGATGTTCTATTCCATTGGATATACAATACTGACCGTGTTAACTTTTACAGATCAAAATGGATTTACACACATTTTTCCCAGTGCATAAATGATCAAAACTTACAATTTTGCTTTACTCCTTCAGCTCAAAACAATATTTACTTTCATCAGTTCTGTCCTAAATATTACAGAAATGTTCCTGTCAACTTTTTTACTTCAACTTATTCCATCTAGTGTTATTATTTTCAAACAACAGTTGTCAGATACCGTAAAATTGTTAATACACAGTCATATCATCATAGAAGTTTATTTTATGTATTCTACCACTCTTAATGTGTTGTTTTTTGTTTTTCAGTGTTACTATTTTTGTATTTTGTAATATATGTGTTAATGTTCAATAAGAGTATTAAAACTTCATTTAGCAAATAAAGAGAACAAACAGATATATCCAGTTAGAACTTAATATTGAAGAAGATTGGTATTACAATAAATTAAATTGAGGAGAATTGAATATTTTGGCCGCATGAGAAGATATGAATACCTCAGAAAGATAACTGTGTAGTGAGGTTGCCAGGAAAACAGAGAAGAGGAAGACCACACTACAGACAGATTCAATATGTGATAAGAAATGTACACATTCAATATGTGATAAGAAATGTACACATGTCAGCAATGGAAGCATGAATGGCTTAGTATAGAAGAAACATGGATACACTTCCATTGTCATGCTGCTGTTGATCACAACAAATGCTGCGCTGGTTTCCCTGATGATTCTACCACATGAGCTTACAGAAATGTCTCCCGCAAATTTTTTCCTGAACAACACAATCGTCTTAGTAGGGCATAGCATTTCCCTCATTCATCATCATCATGTGCCATGCTGGTAAGCGTGAGCGGTCATGTTTCACCATCTCACATGATCACCAGAGTCATGGATCAGCTCTGTGTTCTTGTCTCGACCATACCACATAGTCAAGCCATCCAAGTATTTACTTCTGCCTTCCCCTCAATCTTGCCAGTTGTCACCAAGTTCTCCAATTTATTCTCATAACGTGTCCAAAAAATGTTGATTGCCTATATCTAATTTCTCTAATCAGTTTACAGTTTTCATTTGTTTCATGTAGGACTTGGTCATTGGTTTTTCAGTCTGTCTATGGTATTCTTTGCATGTTCCTCAGAAACCACATTTTCGCAGCCATCAGATGTTTTTAGCGTGTCTGCTTATTTTCCACGCTTCACATTCTTACAAAAGTACAGTTTCTATGTAGCACTTCAACACTCTCCCTCATTACAATTGTCATTAATGATGGCCTTGACCTCCTTATCCACATCCAATAGGTTTTCTCTCTGCACTTCTAGTTGAATTTAATAATGAGAAAAAAAGATACTTCTAATGTTGGAGGCATTGAAATCCTCTCCTGGATCAATATTTGTGAGCTGACATATCAGTTTGACACTTTCTTCAGCCCAAAGCCATAATTTACCCTTCTTTAATTTGTTCAATTTTTCTCTGTTGAGTGCTTCAAACGATTGTTCCTCCATGTTGACACTTATTTTGAAATGTATATTATATATCATGGTTATTTTTTGTAGAAATTTTATTTGCTATTTAAGTATAGTCTGTAATGCTTTTATTCATTATTTGAGTTGTATGTTTTATATGGTTCATGCCATACCTGTGTGTTGCGATGTTTTTTTTTAAACACATTATGAATTGAAAGCCATGTGCCAAGTATTTCTGTGTACTAATTTTATATCCAGTGGATTATTTTTCCATACAATTTCCAATGTGTAAATATGTCCCTGCTGCACATTTTTGTTTTCATCATTATTTATTTTGTAGCTTTCTCTCACACCCCCCCCCCCCCCACCCCACTTTTTTGTTGCTGTTGTAATGAGTATTTTGTGTCTTTGTGTTGTTTTTGTAATGAATACTTTGTTGCCTTATGTATTTATGTTTATAATGTTTAATTGGTTGCTGAAAGTAAAATCATACATTCCATAATGAATATTGAGGATATGATGTCACAACCATATCTTTCATAACCAAATGGAACATGTAGTTTACTAATGTCAGGATGGCTTCAGCCGTTGTTAGTTTAGAGAACTACATTTTAGTAGCCTGGATCAATCACACCACCTTGTGAAGAGGGGCATTGGAAAAACTCATAACGGAGAAAGCAGCAACAATAAAGATTGTCATCGTGAGAAAGATAAGTGAAACTACATGGGAAGCCAGCAGGAGAATATATTTGCAAAGTTTACCAACAGAGCAGACGACATTGCTTGGAATATGGATCATATGCTCATTTTTTAGTTCAGCATCAGATACCACTACAAGAGCTGGACAAGATGCAAAATCAAACACTTGAGAATCATCACAGGAGGGATTAAATCAACCCGTGTGGTGGAGATGGAGAAGATGTGGAGGACATAGCACTGAGAAGCAGAAAAGTTCCTCACCTGATAGGCCACCCAATGAAGAACAGATTTCAAAACCTAGCAATGGGTGGTTGAAAAGAATTAACTTTGTCCACCAGGTCAAACGGCTCTGCAGAGAAACCACTAACTTGCGTTCAGTTGATAGTCTCATGATAACTATCCCAGAACTGACTTCATGTAGAACAAACGAACAAACTTTATTTTAAAAGGGTAACAAATTGGGCACGCATCACTTTCGGCTCTTTTAGAGAGGAATATAGACTACCAGTATACATCCATACAAAAGTGGAAGAAATATTCAACTAGGAAGAACAGAACAGTTGATAATGCAGAATCGCTACTTTGTTTTCTTGATGATGAATACCACCAGGAGCTCTTTGTAAGAGTCTACACAGATGGGTCTGCACAAAATGCTGTTAGAAATGGAGGAGCAGAAGTGTACATACAATCCCAAAATAAGACATAAGATGTGGCTAGAGTACCCACAAGAAAATATTCCAAAACTATTATGAAGAAATCCAGGCAGTCAAGATAGCAACAGAGAAATTACTGAATACCAATCATGGTACACATTCTTTAATGCTGTTGACAGATGCAAAATCAGTACTTGAGGTACTCAAATCTGTGAAACTACCCATACAACGGACATTACTATCTGAACTAGGCAGCCAGCATAAGATCACCGTACAGTGGATACCATCTCACTGTGGAGTGCCTGAAAATGAGAAAATGAGAGAGCTACTCAACTAGTTAAGGAAGGTGCAATAGAAAAGCAACCTGATGTACCAGTCACATACTATCAACAAAAAAGAATCATAAAATCAATCAGAAAGCCAACAACACTTGCACTAGACTATTATTACAGTGTTATGAGCAGACCAGAACAAATCATTATTTTGCACCGCAGAACAGGACAATCAATTACCCAACCACATGTATACTAAATAACCTGTACTTCTGGGGTGGACTCCTCAACATCAAATAGCAGATGCTTAACAGAATATCGCACTCATCACTGCCAACTGAAAAGTTTCTCGATCCCTTGCCTGTTTTTTTTTTTTTCATTTATTTTATACAAAGCAATGTATATTTACAAGGTGTAATGTGTGTTTCTTGTTTGTGTATATCACAGAGTGTTGCTGTTTGTTAGCGTTAAGTGTCACATGTGTGAATAAAACAAATACATACATATACATTTATGATAATATGAGATTATGACATTTATGGCATAGTGCATGTAAACAAACGTTCCTTGCATATGCTTCATTTCCACTCCCACAAGCGGAAAGATTGTTAGACCTGCCCATCCATCCCTATCTCTCTCTCTCTCTCTCTCTCTCTCTCTCTCTCTCGCTCTCGCTCTCTCTCTCTCTCTCTCGCTCGCTCGCACGCACGCACGCGCATACATATATATATATATACATACATATGCACGCATACACACAATTCTATCTTGATTTATCTCGTGTTTTCAGGAGATAGCAGTACATTGTCATGAGCTTGGCAATAACCTTTACATCATCATTCCTATTAAAATGTCGCTTTCCTATAATTGCTAGGTCACATAGTTACAGAGGTGAATGATCACATGTTTGGTGTTGTTGGCCTGATATCAAATTGCATGGTGATGCTCTAGTGCCTTGGAAATTCCATGACACTTATTGTTTGGGGGACAAGAAGCAGAGATTTATAACTAGCAATTAGAGTCCATGACCTGTCCCCAGGGAGATAATAAGTCCAAAGTTGTGATAGTGTATGGGTGTCAAATACAATGGGAAGGACCTTTGCTGCAATGGACACAGAGCAGAGAATGCTTTTCACACTATACCAGCACTTGATCCTCTCAGTAATTGATTATGGATTAGGTCTGCTCACTGTCTCAGAGAGTCAGCTGTTGAAGTTAGAGCACATACAGAACAAAGCTATGCGGGTCATTCTGGGATGCACTAGAGAACCCCAGTAGTGTGTATGCGTTACATCCTTGGTCTGCCGACTGTTGCTGGTAGGCTCAAGGTGATGCAGACGAAGGCATACCTCAGAGTAGCTGCGGACACAGACCACCCACTGCATGAGGCGCTGGACGCAGTTAAGGGTCAGCGACTGATAAGAGGGAAATCATGGATGGCCCAGGCGGAGGATATGATCAGACAGGTGTCCCCCTTGGAGAACATTAGGCGTGGAGAGGAGTGGGTCAGAGTGCCAGCAGAGCAGTCAGACTTGTGCAAAGTTATAATCACATTAAGCAGGGAGTGGCCAGCAGGGGCCACGGAAGTAGAAATCCAGCAACTAATTCAGGACAATGCTCACTCGGGTGATGTGATTATCTACACAGATGGTTCGGTGTAAAGAGGTGAGAGAAGTGGCTGGGGGTTCATAGCCAAAGCTAATGGTCGATGTTTGGGGCAGGAGAGCCTGGCATATGATACCACAACATCCAGCTTAAGAATGGAGGTGGAGGCAGTCACTGCGGCTCTCCGCTGGATGGAGAATACGACACACATACACATCGTGATTGTAACTGACTCAGAAAGCATGCTGGCGAGGGTGAGAACGGGCAGGCTTCATGTGGAGTGGCTTGCTTCGCTTCAGAGGTCACGGGTGACAAGCATCGCCTGGATCTTTTCTTCGGGGCATGCCGGTGTGCTGGGAAATGAACAGGCGGACAGATTGGCTGGCTCTGCAGAACTTGGTGGAGTACTGATACATGACAAGGCAGACGTGGTTGCGGCCTTGTGGGAGCACGTGCACACCTCGGAGGAGCAAATGGATTACCATGGTCTGGCAAGAATGAGACAGCGAGGAGTGACGAAGGGATCTGGCCGACGCTCAGAGGAAAGGCGAGTCGGACTTATAATCAGATTGCTACTGGTACTATTAGTGTTGGAACTCTTCGCTGGCTGCTGAGGATGGAGACAGAGCACTTATGGGAATGCTGTGATGTCGATTCCTAAATCAATCAATCAATCAATCAATGGGAAGGACTTAAAACTGACCACTACAAACCCCTTGGTTTATAGGTACCTAAAGGGCTCATTTAATTTATTTATACATTGTGGTCCATACTTTCTCTTTTCAAACGTATGATTGCCATATAATATCATTTTAATACTTGAGATATTGTCTTGGTTTAAAGGCTGCCACATACATATACACACACACACACACACACTCATACACACGCGCATGCAAATACATGCACCCACACCTGCACTCACAAACAGATGCATACATATGTTACTGCCAACGATAAACACATTGTTTTTAAAAATAGACTCAATAGTAATTCTAATTGCAAGAGAAAATTAAATTAAAGACAAGTTACACATTTCAGTCAGGAAATCCTTTGCCAATTCTCCAGCCTCATGCTCAAATTGTTTGCAGTTTCGGGGTCCATGTAACTTTGCTTTTATAAAAGGTGGTTACATGGTTTACATGGAGTTACATGGCTTTTATAAAAGAGGATCATGAGTTACATGGCTGTTATAAAAGAGGGTTGTGGGTTACTTGGCTAAACGGTGTTGCAGTTCTAAAATGGCCAGGAAACACTGTTTAACTTGATTTAAATATAATTAATTTGAATATTACATAAACTTAGTAATATACTGATTATGAAAGCAACACTTATTGATATATGTTTATGCTGAACAAATGTGATTGCTTTTTTTTTTTTTCTCAACTTTAAAATTTGCTGTTATTCTTGTGGCTATTTCTTGGAAATATTTATTTATGTTGAGTATAATTGTCTTAATTCATTTTGATGTTCTTTTGAGTTAAATAATGTTATATTTAATTGTAGTTGAATTGTATTATTATTATTATTCAGTAACATGCTTGTTTTATAGCTTTGTATTAATTATTAATAAGTGAAGTGATACTATCATAATTTGTTAATGAATGATGTTCTTTTATTCTTTATTTACTACATTGTTGAATAAAATGACCTCATATATTAGTGTTTGTTGTTGTGTCTTTCAGTTTGACTTTCTTGAATGCTGTGATGTCGGTTCCTAAATCAATCAATCAATCTTGTTAACTGCTGGATAGAACAATCTACTTCCTGTGTGTTCAAATTTTATTAACAAGGTACAACTATAAGCAATACAGAATGATGAATAAGATATAATAACCAGTTGGTTATATCACCAGCACATTTGTTATGCAAAGTGAAACTTTATCGTCTGTTGAGTATATTATGAAGTGAATCATAAAGGTAATTCCTTCATAGGTAAAGGCCATTGAGGTGAGATGTGCAATTACTGGGCTTCAACGTATTCTAGGTAAATGACATATGGACGTAGTTTAGCCAATGTCCTTCTTTACCTATTTTCTTTCCAGTAAATACTGAAGGATCTACTTATGCAACAATCCACCAATCTGTTCATAATTTGTTTTTCTAATTCTACCCTTAATCTCCAATACGTGCCTTCCATCCAATTTGATTGTCCTAAAGTATTTAAATTTAATATCATTGTTAAGCATTTCGCTTTCTATTGTTATATCACATAGTGGTGTTATCGTTTTCTTTGATAAAACTGTTCTTTCCGTTTTCTTGATATTCATTAAATCCTTTTTTTTTTGTCTGTACAATGTCCAACAGTTGTAGATCTTTGGCAGCTTCGGATATATATACTGTCTTATTTGTTTAGAATATATGTTTATTTATAATCTCCAACAATTTTTCATGGTCTCCCTTTAATATCTCATTATTATTACTAAGTTAAGGGTGTGAAGATATCTGGTGACACAAAATACCCTTGTCTTACTCTTTGCTTTACTGATTCATTTGAGAAGGCCTTGTGTTGTCTATAGAGCTAGCGCAACAATGATTCAGACAAGGATATGCAGTAAATGGCTCACAACTCAGCCTGCAGTGTAAGTCAACATCTCTCACCCACACGAAAGCATTCTGTCAATAAGTCTGAAACAACCCTTATGGATCTGTTATACAGCAGCAGAGTGTGTGAGCATTCTCGGCACGATCAGCTGGCCGAACCATTCAAGAAGCCAGGTGCCCACTCTATCTCTATGACCACGAGCATCATGACAATGGAGGTGATGGTAGTAACACTGGCTTTCATATGGCTGGGTTAACAGAATTACACCAAAGTTCGTGTACTAAGTGATTTAATGCACGTGATCGGAAAGGTCTGGGTGGATTCTGTGCGTAGACAGTGGATTGAATTGCTGCGGAGGTCTGTTATCCGCAGAGTCATCTGGCTCTGCATCCCTTGCAGATGGCCAGCCCATGGATCGTGCCAGTGTTATTAATGCCTTTAGAGAGATGTCGAGAGCCGAAGACTTTGACGTCACGGTCAATGAATCCACATTGTTGTCCAGAATGCTTGCTTGTGTTCGTTGGCTTCAGCTCCAACGCGAAGTCCTGTATGTCGGATGAAGGCATCCTGTTGTCCAACATCAGTGTGATGTCATACAGGACCTGAGGTTTGCATGAGTATCCGTTGTCCCATGTCTGACTTATTGGTGTGCAGACTGGTGGTTCCTCGCCGTACAGGCAGACACTCTCCGACTTCGGAGTTGTCCAGAATGAGAGGCTCGGAAGTAAGAATTTCAGTTTGCACGGCGCAGACACGGGAGAACGAGGAGTCTCGTCAACCAACACAGAACTTGCACTTTTAACTGCCGGACACTGATGCATATGTTCGAGGGTTTGGAAATGGTGGGGGGTATAAACACCAATGGACTTGTCCCGAGTGCACGGATGATACCCTGAACAGACGCCACAGAGGGGCCGAAACAAAACATTAGCAATAATAGCTATCACCCGGACAGGAAATGTCCAAAGTTGAGCTCTGCAGCCAGGCGAGCGCTTGTGGTGGAATAAGGTCAATAAGACGTCTTGCGGGGACACGCCCCGCAGCATTGGTGAGTTCCGGGGGAGGTGAAGGGGCGGGGTGGGGGTGCTCTCAAGCCCGCAATAGAATAAGACCAAGATAAGAGTGGCAGAGACAAACAACAGCTTTCCTCGATCATGTGATGAGAAGAGAGGCATTGGAGAACATCGTAACAACTGGAAAGATCGAGGGGAAGAGAGGCAGAGGTAGACCAAGAGAAGTGATGCTGGATGGATTGAGACGGTGGCATGGAGGAATATCAGCAGCAGAGTTGATCCAGAAAACCAAAGACCGAGATCTATGGAGAGCCATGAACGCCTACGCCAGCCGGCACGGCACTTGATGATGATGATGAAGAGTGGCTTCCTCTGGGAGCGTGCAGGAGGGCAACTCCTTAAGCCGTGAACTTGGTACGAAGAAGAAATTATGATTGTAGCGACGTCTATTGGGTTATAGCTGCCAGATATCGAGGTGGAGGTGAAGGTGAGGACAGAGGAAAACGGCTGGGGAAAGAAGATGGCTTTCCCGCAGTCAGTTACGATGAATTGATAATGTTGACAGAGTACGGAATGACATAGCTATATCAATGTGAGATAAGTGTGATTCACGAAACGTCTCGAAGGTGGATATGCGAACTCACACCAGGAAAACAACTGGTGTAGGGGTGTAAAGGAGGTAAAGTGACCGAAACATTGGGCGTGGGGGTGAGGAGACTTCTGATGATCGGAAGCCTTCTACCGTTCGTGCCCCGCGGCAGAGGCATTACCTGTGCATGGAGTTTTTATCTCTTCGTTTGCTATCTCTATTCTGACATACGTTTTCTTTTTAATTTTTATTATTTGCAGTTTAGTTAGTTAGTCCACAGATCATCCTCACATCGAACCATTCAGTCCATAAGTGCTCGGACCCCCTCCTCAGCAAATCCCGCAGCGTGTAGCGGCTAACGACACCTGTTCTGTGTTGGTTTATCAATCTTCTTTGGCTTCCTGCGTAATGTTCTTGTTTGGCCACCCCTCAATTAATTTGTTGTTCTCGCAGTCTGGCCATGGTTGTAGATTCATGGTCATCACTTGGTTCACGCAAAAGTCTTACATCTCGTAGAGCATTCAGAATATCAGCCTGGTCCATGGCGCTTCCGCCCTCCACCGTAGCCTCACCTGCTCCTCCGAAGTCGGAGAGTGTCTGCCTGCACGGCGAGGAACCACCAGTCTGCACACCAATAAGCCAGACATGGGACAACGGATACTCACGCAAACCTCAGGTCCTGTATGACATTGACAACATTGATGTTGGACAACAGGATGTCTTCATCCGACAGGACTTCGCGCTGGAGTTCACAGCCAGCGAACACAAGCAAGCAAGCAAGCATTTCCTTGTACTCCCGCATGCCCTAGCACGAAGATGAAACTAATCTTCGCCAGCCGAGACCGCCCCAGAGACAGCAACCATTCTCTTCGGATCCACCCCACCTCTGTCCTCTTTATCATGCTCATTGAGTCGCTAAGGAAACATGCCCTAGTGAATGTCTGTGTCTCGAGCCATGTTATTGCTTTACTTACTGCCATGACTTCCATAGTCAGGTTACTTGTGATCTCAGTGAAAGCACCAGAGTCCCCCTTCACAATTCTCCCTCCGGCCTGAGCCGTAAAGACCCATGAGCTTTTCACATGTCAGACGACCGACCCATCTGTGTAGATGACAGCATCACCGTCTAGCGAATTCTCGAAAATCAACGCTTGTACTTCAGCCTCCACAGCAGCCGGATTTTCTTGTCTGCATTTTCTATCTAGTTGGATGCAAACTGAAAAGGGTGTGCAGAAATCTGTTGGCACTTGTAACCACTCCTCGCCAGGTTCTAAGTCCTCAAGTGAACACCCTGTTGAAGAATGTCTTCGGCTTGACCCATCCACGACCGTCTTCTTTTTTAACCTGCTGCCCTTGACCTTCCTAATTTCACTATGCAGGTGTATGTTGTGTGTTTGCGTTAACTTTGATGGTAGGCGCGTGCCCTGCAAACTTGTATTCCGTCTTTAATGGTTGGCAAATCAAGAAGTTAGCGCATCGCCCTGCATGCTGTATCTCTTGTACATCCAAGAATATTTGCAGTTTATTAAGCTTACTGATTTAGTAGAATTAATATTATTTTTATTGATTTATTTGTTGTTTCGGGATTTGAGATTTTTAAATATTGAGCACAACCCACTACTGGCAACACTGATCGCATTCTGGTATGAACCTAAGGCGTATCCACGTCAATGTGGAAGCACTAGACTCGAGTTTCGTTCTCGTTTGAGCTCTTCAGTAGTGCATATCCTTGACCGGACCCGGAAACAAACCCCGGATCACTGGCGTGTGAAGCGGGTGTGTAAACACTAGACCACGCGGAACACGCTGGACATGGCCAAATTATCACAACAGAATACTACAACGTCGCCCATCGTAGGCTGTAGCTCAATATTTGCCCGATCGCCGCGTCTGACGTCCGTCAATCGATGTGGACCCGAACGATCAGGTCTTCTCACGGGCAAGGCACACCAGGCCGCCTAAGGTCCAATGAGCAATAATCAAATTGATTTATTTGTTGTTTCGGGATTTGAGATTTTTAAATATTGACCACAACCCACTACTGGCAACACTGATCGCATTCTGGTATGAACCTAAGGCCTTTTACTGTTGACTATGTTCGCTTGTATATATAGGCCTACAATACAGCCCTTGTCAAGGTCTTTCTTATTTATTTTATATTAGCCCACCTCACTTGTTCTCTTCTATTCTTCTAACCGCCTTTGTGAAAGAAATACACTCCGTATTGATTTATTTGGTTGTTCCGGGATTTGAGATTTAAACATTGAGCACAACCCACTACAGGCAACGCTGATCATATTCTGGTATGAACCTAAGGCCTATCCTCCGTATTTTTAATAAGAGAAGCAACGGCTGCAGCTGGATATATAACAATAAGAAATACAAACAATTAGGTATGTGTATCTCCTGCGAAAAGATGAGACATACTAAAAACAGACACAATGTACATACTGTGTTCGTGTTTAGTTAATATAACTATAAGTATGTCTCACCTTTTCGTAGGAGTTATACACATATCTCAGTTTGTATTCCATATTTTGAATGTTGCCCTGCAAGCAGATCACATCACACTTGTAACTACCAACTTCCGGCGACCATTACGAACAAGTCTCACGTCAATTGTGTGGACTAATTGTCTCCTTTGATAGCGTCTACAAAGTCGTTGCATTTGTTTGCTGGCGTACGAGTTGTGTTTTTGTCTTTGCCACGGTTAAGGCTAGACTGTTATCAAAGACAGGATGGTAAGTTCAGTAATGGAAATGTTTACGGTTGTCGATGCTGACGTTGAGCGTTGAAATCTGAATCTGTTGTTTGTTTGCGCATGCCGCAGACTATGCGACATACTTTTTGACTTTTGAACTAGTGAAGTGATCATTCATCCATCCAATTTCAAGTTCTTCGCTTCAAACGTGTTACCAACATATATCATTATATGAAGCTTACATAAGACAGTATCAATACTTACTGCATTAATTTGATATTTTTTTTTCACAATTAACTAGTTACAAAGTTAGCGACAGTATTCAAATCAATTGCACCAAAATTAGTTTCGTTTCAGTTTAGAGTTAGAGCTAGCTAAACTTAATGTAGCTGTGTCTGGGCTTGCCTGTGGTACGGTTTAAATGTTAGGAGGAAAGTTCTTTGTTTCTCAAGCGTGTAGTATATTATGCCGGAAATATAGTAAATAACTAACCACACACACTTGAGGAAACAATACACTGATGATACATTATTTTATATTTATTAACAAGAAGCTTTCTCATAGTCATATGCCTGCGTGCTCAATTAATTATACTCAATAATGGTAGAATGAACCATCATGATTTTAAATTTGTGTTTTTACTAATGAGACCACCACTGTAGATAGGCCTTGAAAATCAAAATCTAATGGTACCTCAATGATGCCTGTATGTTACTTCTAAGTGAAGATATTCACATTTTTGTGAAGGTGAGATGAATTGCAATTTCTCATGCTCCTCACCCGATATTGCCGCTCTTCAGTGTGTCCGATTACCTTCACCAGCGGTCTGTGCGTGCGAGATTGTCTCAAACGGTCATATGAAAACTAACTTCAAAAATATGTTCCGTCATGTTAAATGATTAAAAAATAGTACAAGTATACAAATAAATTATTATTAATCTTTAAAATTGTATTCACTTTAACTTTAGTAGTTCAAGTTGCACGTTTTGAGTGTTACAAAGTAGCGCAATCGATGTGCGCGGCCGTCATGACCCGTGGGTTTCCAATTCACAAAGTCACATCTTCTCAGAAAATCTGCTTTTCAACCACAATTCGAGCAAGTTTAGCGATGAAACTATACCGATTCAGGAGCAATATTTACATTAAACAAAGACATCTATTGGAATCATCGATTCCGATACGTGATCATTCCGCTGCCTCTGTGGGATGCGCTCCCCAGCAGTTGGCAGCTTGCACATATCCATAGAGCACACTTTATTCACAAACTTCCAGTTTTTTAGTTCTATATAATATTTAAGGTCGTATTGTTTAATAGTTTCTATTATATCACTTAATAATTTTGTGAAAAATTAAAAAATTATATATATATATATATATATATATATATATATATATATATATATATATATATATATATATATATATATATACTCAGCCGGGAATAGAATCCCGGTCTCCGGCGTGACGGGTGGAATGTTTATGACTACGCTAGCGAGGACACAGTGATTGTTCTACAAAGATTATTTATATAGTTAAGCCGCCGTTTTGGATTTCCCTTTCACACAGGCACTCATCATGATCGTAACATCTTCGCCTGTTTTTCAACCACAATTAAAGCAAGTTTAGCGATGAAACTTTCAAAATTTCTGAAAAAATTTGATGCAAAATTTGAAGATCCATCTACAATTGATGGTTTTCTATTGAAAGCGCCAGAAAAAAAAATTAATTACGGCTCAGCATGCCATTTCCTTTTTTCTCTGCGTGCTAAGTCGCCTTAACCAACGGGTCATAGGCGGATTATGAAAACTGACTTCAAAAATATGTTCCGTCATGTTAATTGATTAAAAAACGAAGTGATTATCACCAAATGTTTGGTAATAAAATCTCTCATTATTCCCAAACGGCTGGTCACGTGATAATTGCGGTCACGTGTGGTCACGTGGCGTTGGTTTGACTACATTATTAATGTTTATGATCAGGAAATCAACATCCGGATTGGTAAGGCAGCAACAACAATGAACAGGTTAAGAAAAAGAGTCTTCGGCGTTCATAAAAACAAATGTTGCAGTGTCATCTACAGGCTTACTTTCATCTCATGCGTACGCAAATTCAACGTTAAGAAGTAAGTAACGTATCTAGGCATTAACTGAGATATGAACATTTAAGTTTTATGGAATAAACTAATGTATGTAGTTGAAGTTCAAAAAGAGCTTGAAAACAAAAGACAGACTAGCAGACAGCGGTAGTAAACGTCACGTGACCAGCCATTTGGGAATAATGAGAGATTTTATTACCAAATGTTTGGTAATAAAATCTCTCATTATTACCAACGTTTGGTAATAAAGTCTCCCATTAAAAAATAGTTCAAGTATACAAATAAATTATTAATAATCTTTAAACTTGTGTTCTCTTTAACCCTTTTCAGGGCAGACGCCTGTGCGTTTTGTAGCCCTGAACGGGCAAGATTTTTTCAGGTTCGGTAAAATTTCGGGTCGCGTTAGTACAAACAGCACAAATAAGGTGTTAGTCAACCGATTTTAGTTAAATAAACAACACAATGAAGGGAAAAGCATGCAGAATATGTTACTCACGTGATTGTTGTCGGTAATCCATATATGAACACAAATATTTACGAAATACGGCATGTTGTTTGTGATTTTCCGTCATCTATACGGCAATTTACAAACACATTTTCAGAATCATAATCACTTTCTTTAAAGTCCGACTCAGACTGCTAAATGCAAAGTAACGCTTTGCACTGATATCTAGCTCCGATTAATAGTCAACTTCGTGCCCTTTAATGTCACTTAAATTGAACAGAGCGAAATCTCGGCTATCACTTGAAGAATCGCCGAAATCCGTTTTGAAAAACAGCGTAAAAACCCCGAAAACTATCAAAAAAAGTCCGTAAAAGTCGGTTCAAATTCATAGTACGCGCTTTACAAATGGCGGCCACGTTGTCAAGCTATCGGCGAAAGTGAAAGTAGCCGTCGGAAGTATCGGAAAGCCGAGAGATCGCGTTTTTACAATGCATAATAGTATCGGCCGGTTTAAGACATTCTGCCCGTTTAATGTATCGGACGGAAATGGCCGGTCCACCCTGTAAAGGGTTAATTCCGCTCAGAAAGCATTGGCAAACTACTGAGATTAATCTTGCCTAGTATATCAACAGCAGTTGAAAAATGCTGGTGTTGACTGCAACGTCCTGTAAGGGATCTGCAACGTTTTTTAAAAAAAAGGTCCATTGCTCCACATCTATATGTTGCCATAGGCAAGATGCTTTTTCTAAACATTTTAACTCTAATTTGTTTGCCGGTGTTGTATCATAGGTTAGCGGTACTGTTTATCTTCTGGGCATGGTCACGCTAACAGTGCAGATCTTCAAATTCCCTTGAAAGGTTTCTTTAAAATTTGCTATGACCACTGGCCCTTGGTCACATTCTAGGTCAATTGGTTTTCAGTTTAAGCTGATAAATCACCTCCATCTATCAATAAGTGTCAAAGTACTATATCCAAATGAATTTCTCAGATCAATTAATGCAGTATTATAATTATAGTGTGTGTGTCAAGTCTTAGTCAGATATGACTGAGCTACCATATGACAGTAGGCAGTACTACCAGCTTTCAGTTAGCGCCAAATGTTGGGCCACGATCACCAAACCCGACACCCCACATTGTGCCAACGGATTCGGGCGGAGGAGTGCAGTTGGGAGGGTACAAGCCGTACCGTAATATGAGGAAATGCAACCTAAAGACTAAATGTCATGGCAGGGCAGAGTAAGTCCTAAGCCTTGGTCTGCAAATGGTCTAGTATGGAAGCTCTGACAGGCAGACAGTTAGGGTATTGCTTTGCTGATCCGGCAGCTTCTGCAGCTTGTCTTGTTCCAGATGTATTGGTGTTACCTTTCTTCTGAAGTAAACTAGACAGGTGGAGAGAGGGATCATCCTGCATGGGCAACGCATGGTCTCTAAATTCAGCCCTGGCTTTGTATTATGGAGCGGTATAACTCCATTTTACAAACTAACGTCTTGTCAAGACGGCAAGGTGCCAGTCAGTCATAATTATAGTGTAATCTTTCTTCATCTGTTGCTTATTTTTATCCTTTTTGACTTGCCTGTCTCCTGGAAAACCCTCCATGTCCTTCCTGAATTGTTCATACTAATTCTCTTCTGCATGTGTTTTAGGTCTCCCTACATTTCTTTTGCCTTCTGGGTTCCAAAGAAAGAATTTTCTAGCTATATTATTAAAAGCTTGTTTTCCAGCGTCAGCATCTTTTCCTCAACTGTTGATTTGTTTAGATTTTAGTACTGTCCATGAGCTGTGTATGAGTGAAGCTGTCGTACCATTTTATATTCTGTATATTCACTAGCTTATGAATATCTAGTGTATTAGTAATTGTCTTAGTTATAACTACTGCATATTAAACATTTTTTCCTGAAACGTTTTCTATTTCTTGTTTCAACAGTCTCCCAAGCGATCAAGATCAAGATCCCCAATTGATGATAGAAGGACAACCAGAAGGTATTCACGAGAGAGAAGGTACACTATTAAACTGTTTCATTCCGTTCTACAATCGCAAGGGTGTGTCAGTCAGTCAGTCACATAATAGTATGTACAAAACTATATGAGATGCGAGGTTGACAGCCATTTATTATTGAACTTTTAATATCTCCTCATTGATTGATTGATTGATTTAGGAAGCGACAATATCTCCTCATTTCCTACATAATCTTTGTGAGGCTTGATGCATTTATCCTGTTTTATAAGTCCCCCCAATACCTGCACTGTAGAAGTCTTGGGGCTGCCACAATAGTATTGTTCACACCTTGTGCTTAGTTTCATTGTCACCAGAAAATTGTTTGTCCCCAAGGCTGTTTCTTTTTAAGGGAATCTAAGAGATGGAGGTCAGCCAAATGTTTGAGAAGCTTCCATTCTGGTTAACAATTTTCTTCCGGGTTAGTTGAGCCTATTGTGTCTGGCATTGTCATGGAGCAGCAGTACCCCCATAGTCAATAGTCTTGGTTTTGATTTTGTTTTTCAAATTGCATCGCACAGCATTATTAGAACTACATAGTATGATGCAGCATTCACATTGTGACCTTTCCAAAACATTGTATGCATAACTTTCCTTGATGGCAAAACCATGAATTTCTTCGCTGAAGGATGTTTCCATTCCGTTGAAGCATATTTTGTTTCTGTTGATAATAATGTATCCCTATAACAGTCCTGCTGAGCTTGTTTTTGTCATCTGCACACATAATGACACCTTTATAAACTATGACTGACAATCTCTGAGCTGTCTTATATCATTTAGTGACCTACTTGACTTATCTTGCATGCACTGCCGTACATTATGTTAGTAGCGTGTCACTTTATCAGAGATACAAAATGGCAATTTGGTTTTATTTTTCAATTGGTTGTACTACATAACAGAAATATGTGTACATGAAATGAGGTGACATTTTCTCCTCTTGATTTATTTTTTTCTAATAGCCAACACCAGTTTTATTTATTGATAAAATTTTGAAGAAATTTCCACTCCATTTTTTTTTTCAGCTCAGGAAGCAGGCGGAGGGAAATAGACTCAAGGAGTCCCAGTAGGGGTTCCTCACGATCCAAAAGTCCCTCTGAAAAGCATAAGAGAAGGTGAAGAGAATTTTTGTTATACATTGTGCATTAATTCTGGTATTTGAATATATGATAGGGATAGCTATGAAAAGAATCATGGTTGACATATTTTAGCTTATTGTTGTGATAATTATATATCACATCAGACTGAAATTGGATATGGTAATAGAAAAAAGAAGTGAAGAGTTTCTAGAATACAAGTGTGACAAATGGTTTATAGTTAAAGCTTATACTCTCACCTCAGCATCATCCATGGGCATTCATTCTTCTCCATGTTCTCTAACACAATGTATCCATTCTTGTGCTCATTAACTGTTCATGCGTTGATGCAAGACTGCTCTGAATTTTCTCTTTCTGCCTTTTTCTTTTTCCCCTAATTTCACCAGACAATCTGTTCTAGTGTTTCTTTTCTCATAATGTGGTCAAAAAATATTGATTGTCTTAATTCTTTCTGCGTTTTCTTAGTCTTGTCTTTTTTTTTACAAATATGATGTTATTTTAAGTGTTCATGGTATTTTCAACATTCTTGTATAAAACTGCATTTATGAGGCTTCAGGAGATTTGTCATAAATAAAAGAATATCAATCAGGTCACTCTGCAACAACAAAGAAGAAAAGTGGTTGGCTAAGAAACTATGAAATATCTTGAAAATTGAGCTGCCCCAAGAGTATTTTATGGAAAACTAAAACATGCGTTGCTGTGAGAAAGAAAATCTAGTCCCTGATGAACCCTAGAAATACTTCCCAGTGGACACCAGACATGGTATAGAATATTTTAACTGTACTTTATTTCTTTAGTATGTGCTCACTTTTGGTGCTAATGGAAATGTTTATTCTTCATCCAGTGGCCTGTTCTGTGCCAAATGTTGCCCTCATAACAGTGTTTCGAAATGTCTCTATGCCAGTGGTTCTCAGCCTTTTTTGGCCCATGCATTCTTTCACTATATGCTCAGAATGTCATCCCTATAAATCCCCCCCCCCCCCCCACCCTTACATAGTATATGTAAAAATGGAAGCTAAATTTAATAACACATAATAGAAAAAGTCTAGATGTCTACATAAAACGTGATTTATGGGTCTACTTACATTATAAAATGAATTTCAGAAGGAGAAGTACAGAACTGTAAAGTATGGAGGGAAAAACAATATCAAGTAATCGGTTCTTGTATTAATGCGATCATGAAATAATCTTAATTTCTCCTCCCCTCCCCTAGAAACCCTTGTTCTACGGCTCTCAGCTGAGGGATAAGAGGGATCCCCGGATGAGAGGGCCTGGCCGTTACTCGCTCTCTGCTGCATGGAGGTAAGGTGCTGAGCTGGCAGCACATGCAGCCTACCTCGTGAGCGTTACTAAAGGTGGAAAAGCATCCCAATCACACACAATGGTTACGATACTTGAGTGAGCATAATCAAAGGTGGAGAAACGTGTCATTAACACAAAATGGAAGGCTTGGCTAGCGAATCCATTACATGGAAGTCCGAAGTGAAAGCTTACTGAGTGGATGTTGTCTTATTAACATGAAATGGAACACTTGGCTAGCGAATCCATTACGTAAAAGTCTGAAGCAGAAGCTTGCCAAGATGGTGTCGGCTAATTAATACGAAATGGAACTCTTGGCTAGCGAATCTATTACATGGAAAGCCGAAGCGAAAGCTTGCTGAGTATATGTCGTCTGCAGACTGATTATTCCTGGTTTGCATGGGGAGCGACCAGTGGCGAACGAAGTACCTAATACATGGAAGTGAGGATTTAAAGCAGCCATGAGCAGGACGTGGAGATTCTTTGGGTGAGCCCGGTACCAGAGTGCTACGTGCCGGCTCTGCAATTATGGAGGCCTCCTAGGATGGCGGGGAATGCCCATGGTCTGCCCCTGCCTTCCCTTGAGGGTTGACCGTGATGTCATTGACCGTTCTAACTTGACCAACTGAGATGTGGGCGACACCACAACAGAATGTCCCTCGAAACCCCCAGTACGGCTAACCTGGTTTTAACAAATGTCCGCAGAAGTCGGATGTGCCGGCCTAAAGGTTGCAAATAAATTGGCACAACGCAAAAACATCAGAGTGAAATGTCCCTCGTGCCCGGAACAGACTATGTTGTCTTCCGGCTGGAACAGCTCTGACTATCTTGTCTTCCAGTGGAAACAGCTCTGACAATCTTGTCTTCCGGGCACAGCGTCCATACTAGTCCGAACCGAAAGCTCGCTGAGTGGAAGTCGTCTGCAGACTGACCGTTCCTGGTTTGTGCAGGGAGCAGCCTATGGCAAACGAAATGCCCGATACATGGAAGTGAGGAATTAATGCAGCCATGTGCAGGATGTTGCGATTCCTTGGGTGAGCACAGTACCAGAGCGCTGTGTTGGCTCTGCAATTATGGAAGCCTTCCCAGATGGCAGAAATTCCCATGGACTGCCCATGCCTTCCTTTGAGGGCTGACCATGAAGTCTTCGACCGTTCTAACTTGACCAGCTGGTATGTGGACGGCACCACAACAGTGAGAGTTCCCCAGGAATGCTAACCTGAATAATAAACACACACTAAAGTTGGATGTGCTGGCCCAAGGGTGCCTAATCAGACACACCGAATTATGTCTGAAAAAACACTCCGGATGAATGCAGAAGAAGAAGAAGAATATTTTAACTATACTTTATTTCTTTAGTATGTGCTCCCTTTTGGTGCTAATGGAAATGATTATTCTTCATCCAGTGGCCTGTTTTGTGCCAAATGTTGCCCTCATAACGGTGTTTCGAAATGTCTCTATGCCAGTGGTTCTCAATCTTTTTTGGCCCATGCACCACTTCACTATATGTTGAGAATGTCATTTCCTCCCTATAAATTTTCTCTCCTCCCCCTCCCCCCCCCCCACACACACACACACAGAGTATACGTAAAAATGGAAGCTAAATTTAATAACACGTAATAGAACAAGTCTAGATGTCTACATACAACATGATTTGTGGGTCTGTTTACGTTATACAACTAATTTCTTTATAACCAATCTCCCTGGGAAGGTTAACCCGGTCAACAAATGCCCGCAGAAGTCGGATGTGTCGGCCTAACGGCACAAGAACGCAGCTCTGCTGTAAACAAGGCACAACGCAATCACATCCGGAAAAAAAAACTCCGGATGAACGCATGATGAATTATTGTTGGGTAGTCATGTTTGTTCTTCTTTCCGTCAAATGAATTGTTAATATTCTTCTGTGACATTTATATTCAAAGATAGGTGTGCACTTTTCAGCTGATTTATTCAGTATGCAAGTTTTGCGCCAACATGCTCTTAAATTTGACACAAAAATATTAGTGCTCAGCATTGATTGTCCTTATATTTGGCATCATGTTAATGTGTGGTGCTGTCCTTACATTTGCCATGTATTGTTGTCCTGGGTAGTAGTCTATGCTTATAGCATTAATGCTTGTTAATTTTTTTTAAGCCACAGGCCAGCAAGAAGATATGAGAGATCCAGAAGTTACACCCCTGTTGCCAGTGCTAGAGACTCCAAAGATAAGGTGAGATAGTCACTATATGTTTTGTAAATGTGTAGATTCAACACTTGAAAGGCAAAACATAGAGCTGTATACTGTGCATTTTGTGAAGTTCACTTAGCAAAGTTTGGGAGCCACCATAATGCAGTGGCTGGCACACTTGCCTGTCAGCGTGGTGGTCATAGTTCAAATCCTCTTCAGTGTGGCATTTTATTTAAATTGATCTGGGCTCCCAGGTCAACCCAACATAAAATGGGTACAAGGAAATTGTCTGGGAAATGGAAGTGGCCTCCTGGTCAGCAAGTGCTGATTGATCTATAAAATGGAGGTGGCCTCCTGGTCACCAAGTGCTGATTGATCTTCTTCTTCTGCGTTCATCCGGATTTTTTTTCCGGATGTGACTGCGTTGTGCCTGTTTACAGCAGAGCTGCGTTCTTGCGCCGTCAGGCAGACACATCCGACTTCTGCAGGCATTTGTTGACCGGGTTAACCTTCCTGGGGTGATTGATCTATAAAATGGAAGTGGCCTCCCGGTCAGCAAGTGCTGATTGATCTATAAAATGGAAGTGGCCTCCTGGTCAGCAAGTGCTGATTGATCTATAAAATGGAAGTGGCCTCCCAGTCAGCAAGTGCTGATTGATCTATAAAATGGAAGTGGCCTCCTGGTCAGCAAGTGCTGATTGATCTATAAAATGGAGTTGGTCTCCTGGTCAGCAAGTGCTGATTGATCTATAAAATGGAGTTGGTCTCCTGGTCAGCAAGTGCTGATTGATCTATAAAATGGAAGTGGTCTCCTGGTCAGCAAGTGCTGATTGATCTATAAAATGGAAGTGGTCTCCTGGTCAGCAAGTGCTGATTGATCTATAACCATTCTCTGCCCAGTACACCTTTTAATGTTATTTATCATCTTTCCAATGAAATTGTTGTTTTCAACTAGTCTACCGCCAAGCTTTGCCTCTATCATTGTCTTTGCTTGGGTATTATGTATTTTTATGTACCCAAAATCTTTATCCGTTAAACCTTGATCTCATTTAGTAATTATGTTGTCATAATAGTTTGTTTAGCACAACTTTATCATTTATCCTAAAATTGATACAAACACAAAATAAAGTTATTACAGCAAGTACTGAAAGAGAAAGAGCATTATTGATTATGAACAGAATGACAAAAGGAATTAAAATAGGAATGGCATGGCACATGATTGATTGATTGAATACATCTGATGGGAGATGCCTTGAAGAAGAGATTAGAACAAGAATTTCCATAGCTAAGGTAGCCTTTTGCGAGATGACAAACATACCAATAAAAAGATATCAATTGAAATGAGAAAAAGACCGAGAAGTAAATACCTGGATGGCTTGGCCACATGGCATGGTTGAGACAGAAACACGGAACTGATCCACGACTGGTGATCGAGTGAGATTGGCAAAACATGATCGGCATGGCACATGATGGATGGAACACATTAGATGTTATCGAAAAGCTAGTTTGGTTTGATAGTTTGAAATGTCAACCTTTATTGGATCAGACAAACATATTAGCGCCTGATATCATCATCAACAAGTGCCCTGCCAGCTGGTGTAGCGTCGTTGGTGTTCTGGATCAACTCTGCTGATGGTATTCCTCCATGCCACTGTCTCAATCCATCCAGCATCATTTCTCTTGGTCTGCCTCTGCCTCTCTTCCCTTCGATCTTTCCAGTTGTCATGATGTTCTCCAATGCCTCTCTTCTCATCACATAACCAAAGAAAGCTGTTTGTCTCTTTCTTATTGTTGTATATAATGTTCTAGTGTCATTAGCCTGTCTCAGGCAGTCGTTGTTAGTTACTCTGGCAGTCCAAGGAATTCGCAACATTCGTCTCAGGAACCACATCTCTGTTGCTTCTAATTTCTTCTTAATTTGTTCATTTACATTCCACGATTCACTGCCATACAGCAAAACTGGTTCTACATAGCATTTCAGCACTCTCTTACATTCAGTGACAGTGACTTATTGCATAAGATACTCTTCATTTTCTGAAATGTGGCTTTTGCTTGCCCAATTCTGCTCTTAATCTGTGTTGTACATCTCCCATCCGATGTTATAAATGTCCCTAGGTATTTAAAATTATCAACTTGGTTAAGAATTTTCCCTTCTATTTCTATTTCACATTTTGGTGTCACCATTTTCTTTGAAATCACCATTGTTACTGTTTTCTTGATATTCAAGGCGAGTCCTTTCCTTGCACTCTCTGTTACTTCAATGTCCAGCAATTGTAGGTCAGTTGAATTTATCTGCCACCAATACTGTGTCATCTGCATAGCGTATATTATTTACATTATAACCTCCAACTAGGATTTATCGCCTGATATGGAAGGAAATAAACAGAATCCTCTGTTGGTGCAACACTTGCAGAATTGTTGAAAGTTTGTGAGAAAAACAAACTAATGGTGGTGGAGAGATTATGGTGTGTTTTATACTGTTAATTATGGTTTAACCAACTTCTCAAAATATCAGAATCCAGTTAGCATTGGAGAGGCATGATCACTGATGTCTGCTCCAGATCAGGAACCTGAAGAAGATTGTGGTCTAGGAGTATTGTGTTTTACATGGCCGTTGAAAAGAATCTCTTATTAGTAGTTTATTGGGGAATCAGGAACTGATTATACAATAATTCTCTCAGAAGAAATATGTTAACTGTTTACTCAGCTTTCCAAACCTGAATAGATCATTTGCCTTTTCTCATACTGACAGCAGGTAAAGATCTTGTTATGTTTCTTAACTTTTGGCCATTGATTGTAACTGTCTTGAACTGAATTTTATCAATCTAGGAGGAGCCAAATGTTTGTCATTGTCTTGGGGTGTTTGGACTCAGCAATTACACACAAGAGAAGGATCTGAGAGATGTGTTCTCTCAGTATGGAGACATTGATGATATTTGTATCATTTATGACAGACAGGTAGGCTTGTGATTAGATTAATTAGCAGTTTGTATCAGTGTTCCCTCTATATTGCAGTAGCTTACTCTGACACACACATTTTTAGCCCTTATTGCACATATTTTAGAGACAGTAGACAATATGTTAATAAAATTTGAATGATGGTTAAATGGAGGGGGGGGGGGGGGTGTCACAACATGTCAGAGCCCAGATGGAGCACTGGACTGTGAGGCTAGTTATTTTATTGAGGAGTTATGTAAACGTATTTCAATAATTTGCCTATTATATGCATATTTTAGTTGTATGGTGATGTTACACATTAATCTGTTAGAAAGTAGAATATGTATAGGTCTTACAAGCAAATGTTCCGTATATGTTTTTATTTTTAATGGAAGATACAAAGAGGCATAAAATTGCTTGTATCGATACATACCAGTAGACTCATGATTTGGCCACATGGCATGAAGAAATATCGGAAAGTAAGCAACACAGATACCAAGAACCACATTCCAAGGCCAGGTGTGTAGAGCCCTGTCATTTCATACATATGCAGTGTTGAAGCAAGCAGCAGAAGGCAGTCATCATTGGTGAAGTACTATTATGGAGCTTGATACCAGCACGTGGGCTGATTAACTTTTTTTTTTTTTGCATTTCCTTTACAGGACATCGCTGTCAACATCAGCATCTTTCAGCTGTATGTTGATTTCTTGACAAGATTACGCTCAGTAGTTTGCCATTGCTTTCTGAGCGGCCGGCTCACATACCCCGTAAGTTACAGACCCGATTCAAATCACTGCTGATTCTCACCGTCGTCACGTTACCTACGAGATTACGGAGAAAAGTCGCGAACCTCTAAGCCAGGAAGCCGGCACTGATTAACTTACTTGATGATAAGTAATTAATGAGTGGTTCTGAATAGTTTCATTGACGTTTTTTCATTTAACTTCAGATGCAACTCGTATATGATGTGCCTAGTAAAGTAAGCCCATGCATACACAATTAAGAAGATGGGGATGTGGTGTCATGTCCATATTTTTGGTACTCACACGGCATTTGAGGGGCGATGTGGACAGTTTTATACCAATCACCGTTACTTTCCCAGAGAAATTTCTGGTGTCCTTTTTAAAGGGGTTGGTCAGCTGTGAGAAAATAAAAATCCTGCCACTCCTGGGGGTCAAACAAAGGACTCTCATGTTTGTAGGTGAGTCCAATAACCACTACAGACCACATCTCCTTGATATAATAGGTCCAGTGAATGGGTCAAACAAAGGAGTCTCATGTTTGTAGGTGAGTCCAATAACCACTACAGACCACATCTCCTTGATATAATAGGTCCAGTGAATGAAATATTGGCCTCAGTGATTGTCCCATGCTTGATCTTTAATGAGTTGTCATAGCAAATGAATGCCTGATGTAATTATGTATTTTAACATTACATGGTGTTGAAATGAACTAAAGAGGTGTTTGTCTAGTTTCTAATAATTTATTTGGTATTTATGAAATACACTTGCTTTTTGCCAACAGACTCGTCAGTCCAAGGGATTTGGATTTGTGTACTTCAAGTCTACATCAGATGCTATTGAGGTTTGTGATATTGTTTGTCTCTGAAATCTGACTCGGAGAGTCAATAAATTAACATATTAGCTTTCTTTCTTTAAAGGATAGTAATGAAAACACTTCTGTATCCTAGTTTTCTTGTTGCCAGAATTATTATGAACCAGTTACGATTTTATGTTTTCATATTTCTAAACATATTATTTGTGCTCTCAGGTAATTAATACTTAACAATCTTAGTTAGTTAGTTAGTCGACAGATCATCCTCATTGCACATCGAACCATTCAGTCCATAAGTGCTCGGATCCCCTCCTCAGCAAATCCCGCAACGTGTAGCGGCTAACGACGCCAGTTCTGTGTTTATCAATCTTCTTTGGCTTCCTGCGTAGTGTTCTTGTTTGGCCACCCCTCTTTTAATTTGCTGCTCTCGCAGTCTGGCCATTGTTGTAGATTCACAGTCATCACTTGGTTCTCGCAAAAGTCTTACTTCTCTTAGAGCATTCAGGATGTCGGCCTGGTCCATGGCGCGTCCGCCCTCCACAGTAGCCTCACCTGCGAGCTTGTCAGCCCGCTCATTTCCTTGTACTCCCGCATGCCCTGGCACGAAGATGAAACTAATCTTTGCCAGTCGAGACCGCTCCAGAGGCAGCAACCATTCTCTTCGGATCGATCCCTCCTCTATCCTCTTGATCATGTTCATTGAGTCGCTGAGGAAACAAGCCCTAGTGAATGTCTGTGTCTCGAGCCATGTTATTGCTTTACTTACTGCCATGATTTCCATGGTCAGGCTACTTGTGGTTTCAGTGAAAGCACCAGAGTCCTCCTTCACAATTCTCCCTCCGGCCCGAGCTGTAAAGGCCCATGAGCTTCTCACATGTCGGACGACCGACCCATCTGTGTAGATGACCGCGTCACCGTCTAGCGAATTCTCGAAAATCAACGCTTGTACTTCAGCCTCAACAGCAGCCGGATTTTCTTGTCTGCATTTTCTATCTAGTTGGATGCAAACTGAAAAGGATATGCAGAAGTCTGTTGGCACTTGCACCCACTCCTCGCCAGGTTCTAAGTCCTCAAGTGAACACACCTGTTGAAGAATGTCTTCGGCTTGACCCATCCACGACCTTCCTCTTTTTAACCTGCTGCCCTTCACCTTCCTAATTTCACTATGCAGTGGATGTTGTGTGTTTGCGTTAATTCTGAGGTAGGCGCGTGCCCTGCAACCTTGTATTCTCTCTTCAATGGTTGGAAAATCAAGAAGGTAGCGCATCGCCCTGCATGCTGTATCTCTTGTACATCCAAGAATAATGCGCATAGCTTCATTCTGTATCCTTTCCATCCTTTCTATCTGCTTATGGCTGAGAGTCAGGATTGCCATTGCATACTCCAAAACAGACATGACCAGCCCCTCGTACAGAAGACATAGATGGCGCTGCTCACAGTTTGCTGCCGCCATCACCCGCATCGCTGCCAAACCCCGCTTGGCCTTTGTTATCACCTGGTCTATGTGCACATTATAAGCAAGGCTTCTATCAAACCGTATCCCCAGGTAATTCATTGCCTGCGTTCTTTCCACCGTCTCTGAACACAGCATTACAGTTGGTGTTGGAGTGTTGACAATATGATTATTCAACGAGAACCAAGTCACTGTTGCCTTTGTTGGGTTGACCATTGCCCCAGCTTCATCACACCAAGTACTTATGCGATTGAGTTCGGTTTGTAGTTCCACAGCAACCTCCTCTCTATCCTTACCCTGACGATACACTAAAACATCATCGGCATATGACAATGTCCTGCCAGGTCCAGTGATCTGCTCACTGGTGATTCTCACTGTGTAGGCGTTGAACAGTACCGGAGATAATGGTGATCCCTGTGGTAGGCCAGGATGTATTGTTGTTGGTTCCGAAGTCCAACTGCCACATCTAAAAACTACTTTCCGTTGGAAGAGGGCTGCAGCGATCCAACTAAGGAGGAATGGACTTAACGTTTAGTTCGAGAAGCTGAAACATTAAAAAATCCAGTGGTACTCTGTTGTATGCGTCCTCAAGATCAATCGCTGCAGCAACGGTTTCAGTGCCTGAGTGGAAACCTTCATAGACATCCTGGGCAAAGACTGCTGCATTGGTCCAGGTTTCTCTTTTTGGACGGTACCCACCCAGGGTGGGTGGGAAAACACCTTGCCTCTCTAGTTGGCTTGATATTTTCCTGGCAATTACCTTCTCCAGCAGCTTGCCTATTGTATTCTGCATGGTTATAATTCGATATCCCTGAATTTTTGTGTGGTCTTTGTCAGGCTTCGGCAAGGAAATTAGATAGCTGTGTAACCATTCCTCCTTGATGCTAGCACTCCCTATACTGTTGTTGTACATGTCTGCTAGTTTCTCTAGCTCATTGTCGGTACACCTATTTATGTCGTCGTATCTTATGCCATCAGGACCTGGAGCACTGTTTTTTGATCGTCGAAGCACAGCCTTGATTTCTTTCACTGTCACTGTGTCTTCATCCAAGGTGTTCTGGGCCTTGCATCTGTCTGAGGTGACCTCCTTGGCCAGATTTCGGCCTCCCATGTCTGTCTGGTTGCTCTGCTCAAGGTAGCGTTCAAAGAGGGCTTTGCCCTTGTCCTCGTCAGTCCTCTGCCAGATGAGGTCAGCACCTTGGAAGTCAGAAATGCTCTTATTCTTGACTACACCACTCATGCTTTTATGTAGTCGCCAGAACAATTTCAGTGACTTGTCTGTGCTTACTCTTTGACACACCTCTGCCCATTTTTCGCTTTTAACAACCTTGACCAGTTTTTTGAAGTAGCTTACTTTTGTGTGCATCTCTCTTTCTAAGTGCAAGCAGGGACTAGGATGACCAGCTCTGTTCTTCTTGGCATTTTGCCATCTCCTTACAGCACTACGCTTATCCACCCAAGCCTTCTCCACCTCGAAACTCCACCACGGTGGCTGCTCCCAGCTTTTTTTCCTGCCCTGAAACATTCTGCGCTTGTCACGTCTTATTTTACTCACCACATCTTGCCCTGTACTGTCATACTGGAACGTCTTTACCTTTAGCTTGTGCTGCCTGGTTCTGCCTTTCTCCACCAGTATGCTGCAAGGGTGGTGGTCGCTGCCATGGTGTCCTAGGACACCCCATCTACACACTGTAGTGAGTGAAGGTGAAACTAGCGCCAGATCAATAGCACTGTCCTCATCGCCCGGACGGCTTGCTGTCCTGGTGACACAGCCACTGTTGATACAAACCAGGTCGATGGTTTCCAGTGCAGTCTCGAGCTCCTCCCCCTGTGTATTGGAGGAAGTGTTTCCCCATGATCTGCCTTTAGCGTTGAAGTCACCACAGAAAATAACATTTCTCTCGTGGCCTAATATGCCACTTAAGCACTTCCACTTCTGGGCGTCCACACTGGCATTGCGGGCATAAACATTAACCAACAAGAATGGTATACTGGATTGAACTCTCAACGCCTGTATTTGTATATCGTCACTGTCCCAACTCGACATGTCTAGCTCTGACGCCACCATGCTGTCGCGAACGAGAATCGCCATTCCCAGATGTCGTCTGTTGTAGAAACATTTGAAGCCGGCAATTTGGAGTAGCTGATCGTCCAGTCTCGTCTCCTGGAGTGCTACAATGTCGTTCCTGTAAACTAGGGTTTCTAAAATAGAGCCCCGTTGTTTTACACTGGCACAGTTCCAATATAGAATACGGATATTCCTGAGTCCTAGACGATGACACTTGAGTCTAAAACGCCTCAAACCACCACGCTTACCTTGTTTCTTTATCCCTGCGCGGCTACCACGCCGCTTCGGTATGTTGACTGCTGATCGCTCGAAAAACACACGTTGTTCCGCCATGTTGAAAAAACGTAAACACAGACTGAGAAAACCACACACGCTGCTGAAAATTCACTCAAGGATGGCTTCGCTCGATGCACGAACTCCGTAGCACCCGCGCAGATCTTGAGTAGAAACTCCTGGTTTTACATCCTGGCACACCAATTACACGCAAGAGATGAATAAATCCATCCCCTACGCGAAAAAGTTAACGAACACAAAACAACACGACCGTCCGTCGCCATCTTGAAACCGGAAACCGTAACAATCTTATAACTGAATAGCTGGACATGGTGTTCCATTTTAATGAACATAGTGAACATGCTTGGGAGTAGCTGCTTTTATTATTTAATTGTTTTGCAGTCGGTTTTAGAGTGCGTCAGGCCGTTTTATTTCTTAACTATTTCCATATGGGACATTTTTCTCAACAGAATGTGCATTGAAAATTTACATGAAAGCTGTGTGAGGATAGAATAGTTCATATTCTGGGCAAAGCAAGTGAACAAATAATCAGATTGTAAGGGATTGGTTGTAGAACAGAAATAGAGATGCATAAGTTATAAGGCAGTTGGGTGACAAAAATATCTCCCTACTGCACTCACTGGACTGCAACATATTCATTCAAAATTGATCATTTTTGCCAGTAATAATCTTCATTCATGTTGCAGACATCTGGTATATTTCACTAAGGTCCTTTCATGTGTTAAATGATTTATTGTGTGTTTGTTCCAAATACTTGTATCATAACTAGGGAAAAGTCATGGTTGCATTCATAATGGATGCTTGTTGCTGTATCTGTCTTTAAATGTTTGCAAAATGTATTTATTTTGCAGATTTTAAGTAGAAATGGTATATTTATTGCTTGGTTACTACATTTCTTATGTTCTACCAATTAAGGTTAATAACTGCTGTATTATTTTATGACTAATGACCTAACAGTTGCAAATATTAACAAGGAAACACCTGTATACAAAATGTGAGATTGGCAGGAACCACCATAATAACAAGATTAACATCACAGATAACTGATCACATACTCCAAGACTGCCCCACATGGCATACACAGTCAAACCTGCCCCAGAAAAACATCAGTGGAAGTTAAAAATTTTATGGATCACAGAGTGAACTAAAAAAGACAGTGAGATAACAGACATATACGACCTGCTACAAGCAAATGAAAGCAAAAGAAGAAAAAACTACACAAGATATATATTGCTGAGTCACAGTCCAGAGGCTGTGCAACTAAACAATTAGAACTACAGATAGTGGTAAGCCACATGGGAGTTAAGATTGTTTTAATTTTTATTTCATTGTCATTTGTAAAAAAAACAATTCTAGGTGGTCTACTGCCAAATCGCTCACAATCGCTGTGTTTTGAATGTGGTATGTGGGATCATGAACTGCACCCGCAACCCCTTCGTCACGGATCCGGCCGTATAATATTTAAAAGAAATTGTTTTTAGATTTCTCAACAGCATGTTATTTGTATGCTAGTTATGATTATATGTGAGTGTGGGCAGCTGTGATGCAAAAGAGGACACCAGTGTTAAGTATACCAGGACTAATGTATTGCTTGCTGGGCATCAGTGTTAAGTATACAAGGACTGAAAACATCACATTCAGGAAAAATTAACAAAACGGAATTGTCATCACCTACTGTAAGCAGCTATTCTTAGATTTATTGCCCTTGGTTTATGACACCTTTCTTTTCTTTTTAAAGAATGCATCAGTTATTCAAATTGAATAAAATATTTCACAGGGATGTGGCAATTGCTCAACATGTATACAAATGACAGGACGCTACATTGCAAGCATGATTTTCTATTTATAGGCCAGAAGAAACACACAAGGACTTGTACTGGATAGGCGACCAATTAGAGTGGACTACTCGTTTACCCTCCGCCCTCATTCACCCACTCCAGGAAGGTACTTGGGAAGAAGGTAAATTGGGCTTCTGTGTTTACGAATGTCTTTATTAAAGAACAAACTAACACATTTGCAGACTACCAAGCACCACTCCTGTCAACAGCTACCAAGCACCACTCCTGTCAACAGTGGAGTGTCATACACTGGTCTGGTTGAGCCATGTTACTTGTCATTTGGTTTGATTTCTTTTCAACTGTTCTTCAGAGCACAGCTCCTTGTAGTGTAGCAATGGAAAAAAATAAGCAGTGTACTCATAAGCACTGACTATTATATAGATGTGATAGAGGAGGCTTCCATCCATCATGTGCCATGCCCCAAAGCGTGAGCGATCATGCTCGCCATTTCACTCGATCACCAGAGTCGTGGATCAACTTCCTGTCTCAACCATGCCGTGTGGCCAAGCCATCCAGGTATTTACTTCTCGGTCTTCCCCTTGGTCTGTTCCCTTCGATCTTGCCAGTTGTCACCAAGTTCTCCAATTCATTTCTTCTCATAACATGTCCAAAAATGTTGACTGTCTACGTCTAATTTCTCTAATCAATTTACGATTTTCATTTCCTGTAGTACTTGGTCATTTGTTTTCTGTCTGTCCATGGAATTCTTTGCATTCTCCTCAGAAACCACATTTCTACAGTCATCAGATGTTTTTCATCTTGACTGTTCATTGTCCAAGTTTCACATCCATACAAAAAAACAGGCTCTATGTATCCCCTCAACACTCTTTTTCTCATTTCAATTGACATCTTTTTATTGGCCAGTATGTTTTTCATCTTGCTAAAGGCTACTTTCGCCATGGCGATTCTTGTTCTAATCTCTTCAAGGCATCTCCCATCAGATGTTATGACTGTTCTGAGATAATTGTACCGATTCACTTGTTGAAGAATATTCCCATTTACTTGTATATTACATTGTGGTACTTCTTTCTTCCTAGTGATGACCATAATCTGTCTTTTTACAATTTAATTCTAACCCCAGTTGTTCGCTGTGTGCAACAACCGCATCTACTAATTGTTGCAGATCCTGCTCATTGTCTGCAATCGATAGAGGAGGCTTGGCTGAGGCATAATGATGTCCACCTCAGGCTCCAGAGTTACCTGGATCAAATCCCAGTACGGGACTGGGACATTTTACAAGAACCGTTGGGGTTTTATTCATGTCACATGTCTCCCTGGTGTCATGGGCTGAGAGATAGAATATGTAGCCTTCTCAAATAAGGATGGAAAACAGGAATTCAGGTTGTCCACCGTTAAAATAGCCTGGTAGTTGGAAATAGCAGGAAGTAGGCTGCAAGACTGCCACCATAGCAGAGTTGTTGGGAAAGAAAACCTACCATTGGGCAGGTAGAGACGTCTTCCTACCATTGGGCAGGTAGAGACGTCTTCCTACCATTGGGCAGGTAGAGACGTCTTCCTACCATTGGGCAGGTAGAGACGTCTTCCTACCATTGGGCAGGTAGAGACGTCTTCCTACCATTGGGCAGGTAGAGACGTCTTCCTACCATTGGGCAGGTAGAGACGTCTTCCTACCATTGGGCAGGTAGAGACGTCTTCCTACCATTGGGCAGGTAGAGACGTCTTCCTACCATTGGGCAGGTAGAGACGTCTTCCTACCATTGGGCAGGTAGAGACGTCTTCCTACCATTGGGCAGGTAGAGACGTCTTCCTACCATTGGGCAGGTAGAGACGTCTTCCTACCATTGGGCAGGTAGAGACGTCTTCCTACCATTGGGCAGGTAGAGACGTCTTCCTACCATTGGGCAGGTAGAGACGTCTTCCTACCATTGGGCAGGTAGAGACGTCTTCCTACCATTGGGCAGGTAGAGACGTCTTCCTACCATTGGGCAGGTAGAGACGTCTTCCTACCATTGGGCAGGTAGAGACGTCTTCCTACCATTGGGCAGGTAGAGACGTCTTCCTACCATTGGGCAGGTAGAGACGTCTTCCTACCATTGGGCAGGTAGAGACGTCTTCCTACCATTGGGCAGGTAGAGACGTCTTCCTACCATTGGGCAGGTAGAGACGTCTTCCTACCATTGGGCAGGTAGAGACGTCTTCCTACCATTGGGCAGGTAGAGACGTCTTCCTACCATTGGGCAGGTAGAGACGTCTTCCTACCATTGGGCAGGTAGAGACGTCTTCCTACCATTGGGCAGGTAGAGACGTCTTCCTACCATTGGGCAGGTAGAGACGTCTTCCTACCATTGGGCAGGTAGAGACGTCTTCCTACCATTGGGCAGGTAGAGACGTCTTCCTACCATTGGGCAGGTAGAGACGTCTTCCTACCATTGGGCAGGTAGAGACGTCTTCCTACCATTGGGCAGGTAGAGACGTCTTCCTACCATTGGGCAGGTAGAGACGTCTTCCTACCATTGGGCAGGTAGAGACGTCTTCCTACCATTGGGCAGGTAGAGACGTCTTCCTACCATTGGGCAGGTAGAGACGTCTTCCTACCATTGGGCAGGTAGAGACGTCTTCCTACCATTGGGCAGGTAGAGACGTCTTGAAATTTGTTGACAGAGAAAATCTTAGACAACAGCACATTGCAGTCATTCACACAGACTTCTGTGGTGGAAAACTAAGTGTGCCACATTCCCATAGAATGAGGGAAGAAGATGCCAGAAAGCCATCAAAACCTGCTAAAGACACTACCACCTTATGGACAAACCAGAACAAATAATTATTCTGCGCCTGAGAACAGGCCATATCAGATTATGCAACCACATGTATACAAAATTCAAGATTGGCGAATCAGCCATCTGCACAGGGGGATTGGTGCCGCAGACAGCACATTACATATTCAAAGACTGACCAAAATATGACATATATAGGCAAACCTTCTGGTCTGGGTACACAACAGTGGAAGATAAACTATATGGACCACTGAGTGAACTAAAATAAGACCGCGAAGTTCATGCAAGAGACAACATGACAGTTATAGACAAATTTCAAGTGAACGAAAAAAGAAGAAGAAAAATAAAGCGAGGAAGAAGTAGAACAGATGTGACAGATCTGGTACACTGTTAACCCACAGAAGTGTGTACAGGACGTTTTGTTTTGATTGAGTTCAACAGTTAATGGTTAAATACTTCTGCTTCTTGCAAAATATCCCTCCATTTTAATTTAAATAGTGTCATTAATTACCTTTGGCTAGACCCGTATTTGTATAGACCCATCAGTAGTAGGTGATTGATGTGATCAGTATGTCAGACGCCATAACTTCCCAAGGTATTTCGTGATATCCATTTTAAGCTGGGTCTGCACGAAGACCTTAAATGAGCATCCTGTTTGTGATCAGTACCAGAATAGAGTCATAGTAGATGTTGATTGCTGAAGAACTTTTCCATGGTGAATACTTAGAAGCAGCTATGCCTGTTGTCTCTTCTCCTAAACCATTACCTTACTTTTTTTTTTTTTTTTAAGCTGTTTTGGTCTGCAAAAGTGCTGGCTGCAATTGCAGTCTGTTAAAATTTTTTCCTGACACCTCTTTTATAGTTTTATGCCCGAGTTTCTTTAGATCTTGGGCGTGCTAGTGATGTTTATAGCGAACTCCGCTGGTAATGTCGTGAACACGGTTGGACACAGGTTCGACGCCTGCTTGTCACAGTGGGGGAAAGACTTGTCGTTCTTCCTCTTGCTCCAGGCCTGCAAAATGTGATGGCGCTATCATATCAAACTGCTATGGGACAATTTCTTTCCCCTTTAGATCTTGCTTGGAAAGTGTAGGGAGAATGCAGCAAATGAACTCTCTAAGAGCAACAGGTTGTAGTTAAAAATATTTTGTAGAAGATCGTTGATATTGAAGAAATAGATGTTAAAAATGCCAATTTGAGTTGTAAATATTAGATGATCTCTTAGAGAAAAAAAATACAACAATAAAGCTTGAAATATATGTCTAGACTATTTTGTTTGGTCATAGAAAACAAGCAGAAAGGAGCATTGGTCACTTATCTTATCATCAGCTTGTCTCAAAACGTTTCAATTTCACAAAAGCCAGCTGTGAGAGCTTGTAAAGCAAACTTCTTAAATTTTCTTCTGGTGTTTCATTATTCCAGGAGCAGTCGAGATTATGACAGACACTACAGAGATGGCGGTGACTATGATGATCGTTCCAATTACCGTGACTACCGTGACAACCGAGACACCCGCGACACCCGAAGGAGCGGCTACCGTGATTGGCGCTAATGTGGGTATGAATAGCTGTGATAATCTTGATGAACCAGTAGATGAGTTTTCTTGTAGTTTGATGGTTCTTTGCCTTCACACTGTTTCTTTGCCTTCACACTGTTTCAACAGTGGTGTCATTTAACTTCTATAGGAATTCTTAATGTACAATATATGGCACAGATTCTGTACTCATACTGTACTGTACTGAGACAGGCTTTTTATGGAAGAAATCCAAGCACTTATAATGTCTATAGTGCAGTGATGATATTTAGCACCGTTGAACTTAATGCACTCAAAAACAATGTTTAAACATAATTGGTGATTTAGAGTAAATTTAGGAGCATTTGCTCCAGTAAGTAAATTTCATCTGCTGTCCTTTATCCCTGTTGAGACATTAGGTCAAATCACGCCAAGTGGTCCTACTATTTACTATCTATTGCAGCTCCCTCTATATCCTCCCCATATTTCTCATCTGTCTCTAATTCAACAGTAAATAAATTGAAAATTTCTGACCTGTCCTGAAGAATCAAATGAAACAGTGTGTTTAATATATCATGCAATCACTTGTGCTGAAGTAACATATGTTCTACATATTAATTGACAGGATTAAAAAACTAAGACAACCCTGTGCCGTGTTATGTTGCTAGATTAATCAAGGGGAAGGCAGAGAAGTTAATACCCGGATGGCTTGGCCACATGGTATGGTCAAGACAAGAACACTGAGCTGATCAATGACTGGTGGTCGTGTGAGATTACAAAACACGATGTCCTATGCTGATTGGCATGGCACATGATGATGATGAGATTAATTGATGGTGTAATTGTGCAACAGATGATGATGAGATTAATTGATGGTGTAATTGTGCAACATATAATTTGTGGCTTCTGTGTTTAAGTTGAAAATGTCATCAACTTTGAACATCTTGGCTCTATGATCAACATCTTGGCTCTATGATCAACATCTTGGCTCTATGATCAACATCTTGGCTCTATGATCAACATCTTGGCTCTATGATCAACACCTTGGCTCTATGATCAGCAACAGTGCAGACTATTCAAGGGAAGTCCAGACATAGGCTGCCATAGCCATGCACAGGTGGCACAACACCAGCAACATACCAGTTTATAGAACATGTATCTTTCCTGTGGCAACTTACAGATGTGAGTCAGGCACCATTTTGCATTCATGAAAGATGACTGTTGAGGCTTTTGAGCTTAAATATTACCCAAAAAATCTGAGAACATTGTGGACAAAGAATAAGAAAAATACAGACATTCTACAAGATCTGAAAATTGAGAAAATTAGCTAATAAACTTTATATCTTGTGAAACTAAAAACTGTGGCCATATTACATCTCACTGGCTTGAAAAGAACAGTGATGGAAGGCATGGTACCCGGAAGAAGAGGTACAAAGAGCATTGCAGAGACCTTTGGCATAAATGCATGAGGCCAAAGAAAGGGCCAGAGATCAAGAAACTTCGGTGGGCTGTGATAAGAGCGACGTTCTGCACAGGACCTGCTATTCTCCGCATGTTTTTAGGTTTCCCTCTGTTTTGTTTGCCCTGTGGATTCCATTGAAAGAACTTTCTAGTTATTGTTCTTGGGTTTGGGGTCCTCAATGTGTGTTTTATCCATCAACATCTTTTTGTCACCTTTTGATTAACTTCGTCTAGTCCTTTCTATACGCTCTGCACTAGTGATTTTGTCAAACAAATTTAGTCTCTGTTTTGTGCAGGTACCATTTGATGAGTGGTTATAGTTTATTAGTAATTGTTGTGGTCATTCTCCATGTTTCTGATATATTAACAAATACTGATTTAACTTTAGAGTTTCACAGCCTTGTATCATAGGCTGCATATCTGAAAGACCATGAATTCCACTAAAACTAGCATGACTATAAGCACATCTCTTATTGAAATATATTTCATAATTACAAACAAAATCTAATTCAGCATTTTCCAAATCATTGAGCATAAGTTTAACAGTTTATCTGCTCTTAGCTTCTTAGAAAGGACATTTCTTGGATTTTCATCTTTTGTTATGAAAATAAACAACAGTCAAAATTTATCAATTCATTGACAGCACCATTTTTATTTACCCTCCCACAAACAATTTGAACTTATTATTTGTATTTTTGCATGCGCTTCATCAAACTGCGCTTGGTCACCGGTCGATAAATCAGTAACTCAGGGCCAAAGAATTAAATTTTATTTTGTTTTACTTGTAACTAAATATGCTTTCTGTGACTGGACATGCTTATCTTGCATACACAATTTTCAAAACTAATGCCTGCAACGGCCTTGTTATTTTGTTACAGAATGAATGAAGCTTCAGAGAGCCCATTCTCCCAGCCAGTTCCATCTAGTACTCACAGAAGCTTTCATTCCTGAAAATTGCCTGTGATGTTACGGTTATCATGTATGTTTAAAACATAACATCGTTATAATTAACTGTCATGGTCAAACCTTAAATAAAAGCTTAGCTATAACATAATTTGTATTATAGTTCATCATACAGATAGTAAATTTGTCACAGACATCTTTTAAAAGAAGTATCAGTATGAGAGAGTGGTGTTATCATGGCTCAGTCGTTGGATAAGGGTTTTATAATGCAAATTGTTTCAGCATTTCAGTTTTTTTTACTTCTGTTTATATTACAGTTCCGTTTTAACTTGTTCTATTATTAGTAGTTATTTCTTATGTATAAATGTGGCATCAGTTTTGCTTCACAAATATCATTTCCATTGAAAACTGCTGTTTTTTTTGTTTTTTTCCTGTGCTTATAACTAGTTTGCCTGTTTTAAGATGCTTGCTTTTCCCCTCTTCTTGAATTACATTACACTTCCTTTATTTGATTGTGAGACTTTAAACATAAATGAAAATAATGTTAACTTCTCTTTGCAGAGTTCTTGGCCAGTGTGAAATTTTGCACAAATTGTGTATCCTACTTTTCAAAGAAATGCTTAGTTGAAACAGTTAGTGCATGAATCTGTTAGCACAAAAGTGTAGACAGTTCTGAAACTTTTAGTATCCGGGGCTGCACTATACAGTACATTACAATACAACAGAGATTAATTATCCTTAGGAATTATCATGTAATTTCATACTTAAAATCAATCATTCTTTACAAATGTTTGCTTGGCTTTTAAATGTTAAGGTATCTTTTTAAATTTTGAAATCACAACCCGAACATGAGAAATGTCTGAAAACTGTCTCATGTAGTGAGGTTTTAAATATAGGCCAGTGGTGCGAGACAGTGAAGAGTTAGAGGCATAGAAACACAATTTCCCCATCTGAAAATAAACATGGCTGCTTTCTGATGTGTATAGTGTTTATTGCCACATATCATATGTTAAATATATGTTTAGAAAGGACTATGGTAGTGTTGTGGTCAGCTCACTTGCCAGTAAGCACTGTGATCTAAAGGCCAGATACCAGTAGTGGCAGGATTATGATTTATTATGATCATTACGGTCCTTGGGGCTGACCTGGCCTCATAATAAGGGTCGTCATCATCACTATGTACCATGTCTGTAGTAAGAGAAGGCAAACATGGTTCGCCATCTCACAAGCTCATCAGTCTCAGATCATTCTGTGTTCTTGCCCTGGTATGCCATTTGGCCAAACCATCTTGGTATTTCCTCTTACTATTTTGCTACCAAGCTTACCCGTTGTCACCAAGATTTTAAGTGATTTTTTTTCTTCTCATCTTGTAAAGTAAAGAATCCCTTTTCACTTTATAATTTTTATATCAGATAGATGGTGTTAGCCCCATATTTTTAGACTTATCGGCACACAGTTGGTAATGTTATTAATATCATGCCAGATATTCCTCATGCCTGAAACATTTTGACAGCCTATATCTAATTTCTCTTATCAAGCTGTGATTCATGTCTGCTTTGTGATGCCTCATTTTTTTTATGTCAGTCCATAGAATTGTTTAAATTTTCTTTAGAAACCACATTTTTGCTCTATATAGCACTGCAACACTATTTTGAGCACAGCAACTAAGTTGTCCAAACTAGGAACAATGTATTTATCTGTAGAAAATAAAGAAAACCATAGTAATCATTACATAAGCCTTCATTTGCCGCTCAGTCACCAGAAATATGATTCTGCTACCACATCCACAAGATGCCTTACTGGTGTGTGAAAGGTCTTGACTGTTTGTTTCCAAGAACTTATTGAAGGTGTTTCTTATTAATAAAAGTTGTGTGACCCTCACAAATGTCCTTCTAAATGTGCGATCCAGAGAAGGTTATTTTAATTAATTTAGTAATGAGAAAAACAAATGTACTATTTTGCTGCGAATCATGGACAATAAGTAAACAGACGAAAAAATCCCTGGAAGCCTTGGAGATGTGGCTTTATAGAAAAATGCTGAAAATTAATTGTACAGCGAAAATGAACAATCAAGACGTTTTAAAGGAAGCTGAGTCGTAACGACAGCATATCACAAACATCAGAAAGAGGCAATCATCATTTTTTGGCCATATGAGAAAACAAAAACTGACACATGTTGTGACAACTGGAAAGAGAGAGGAAGACACATGAGAAGATTCTTGACAGCCTTGTGTCATGGCATGGAAGAAGGTCAACACACAAATTGATGCATGCCATCGGAGACTGCAGTTTGTGGGGAGGTATGATCGCCCATGCCAACTGGCAAGGCACAGGATGATAATATTTTGTATTAACTTGGAATAATTTTATAACTAGGACTTTTATGTAGAAAATTCAGCACTAACCTGTTCACCACTCCCCCATTATTCTTGCTTCATTTGTCTTCTTGGCTAGTTCTAATAGCATTATACTTGTTTCTCCACCTGCTGTTTCAATATGGGCATTTTAACCATGAATTGTTTGGCAAGTTCCTTAGTGTTGGAAAAATTAGGTCACACAACCTTGGCATTTAGACTTTTGCAGTAGACATATCTGTCTAGCTCTGTGCCTGGGGTTTCCCATGTTTGTCATTTGCTGTAAGATCATTCACACAGATAATCTGGGATCTGGTATTGGGAAACGTTTGAGAGCTGTTGATTAATAGTTATTATAAAGAAACTAAGCATTGTTTTAGACTCCGTCTTTAACTATATGCATTCAATCATTAATCAGTGAAGAGAAATTTGCTTACTTAATTTTTATATGAGCACCCATTTCAAGCTACAGTATTATACAGCCGCGCATACCAGCAAACATGTCTTCACAGATTTCAGAGGGTGTAACAGATAGGTCTAAAAATGCATAGAGGAAAGACAGATCATGAGAATAAATCTAGAAGATAAAACCTGATTTACCCTGGTGAAATCTCACTTCATGAGGCAGAATCATGCACATATTTAGGTAGCAACATAGGCGAAGTTAAAGAACAGGTATATATTAAAATAAGAATACTAAAGTTAAAGCCAGGAGGAGCCTTTACAGCTCTTGGTAATTTGTGGAAGTAACATTAAATGAAATCTGAAACCTGTCTGAGGATATTGGACTCTTAACATCAAATCAGCACTGATGTATGGATCAGAAACATGGAGAAAGACTACACCAATTACTAAAAAACTACAAACATTCATTTAACCGACAGCCTCATGCTCCGAAGATTAATGGATCATTTTTTTAACTTCGGTTCATAAGTGCATGTTTTTCAAAGATACTTGGGGGTTGCCACTGGAGATACACAGTTAATGCTGTATACAATTATTTTGGCATGCCACAATGTGGGTAGAGATAAGCTGTATAGGATAAAACCTGGTGCAATGAAATTGAGATACCTGTCATCATTATTATTAAATGGTGCCTGTACAGAATATGACAATAATGGTAAGAAAGAATCACCAATGGGGAGTTTTTGGAGTGAACTAAACAAATCCCAGTGAATAAGACACACAGGAGACAAATGAAAATTGTAGACTGATTAGAGAAATTAGATGAAGACAGTCACAATTTTTTGGACATGTTATGAGAAGAAATGGATTGGAGAACTTAGACAACTGGCAAGATCAAGGGGAACAGACCGAGAGGAAAATATCTGGATGGCTTGGCCACATGGCATGGACGAGACAGGAACACTGAGCTGATCCACGACTCTGGTGATCGAGTGAAATGGCGAGTCATGACCGCCCATACTTTCCGGCATAGCACATGATTGATTGAAGATACACATTGGTGAAAAATTTAATAACCAGAAAATCCTTCCTATGGAACCCACAGTGCGAAAGACATTAAGGGAGGCCTGCATAACTTTGATAGGAGAATTTGAGACATAAATAACATGGGGAGGACATGGAAGAAGCAGCAGGAGACCCTAAAGGATAGGGAGGCTTGGCATGAGTTGAAAGCTTATACTACATTGGAAGGTGAAGGCAGAAGATGCTGTGTAATTAGTACAAGAGATAGTAATGTTTTCAACTGCTAGGATCCCATCTGATAGTGAATCTTGTGTGCCTCAACTTACAGTTCCAGTTAAACATGCAGTATTGTGGGCATGCTTTTGACACAAGTTTGCAAACCATGGATATGTTTTCTATGTGTGTAGATTACAGGTCTCTTTTAGACACAATTAATTGACAAAAAAGTGATGTCTGCCTACAACTATATAGGATTTCATGTCAGCTCTAGCCAACACATTTTTGCCATAATTTAGGAAAATTCGGGGCATTTTATCGAAATTCCAAGTAAATGTGTGTGCTGCAAGGGTTCACCTATAAATCACGTCTTGACACACTTACTTTGCAACATGTCCCTACAGATAGTTATTCCCATGTTGTGTTATCTATTGTATCTCATCTATGTGCTGCTCTGAGTGATTGATTATCATTGTTTCCTTTTTATTTGTCATCACAAATGCTGTTCATATTGCAGGATTGGGTTTTCAAAACATCTCATTCTGTCAGCAAGTCTTATTTTTTGTGCACAGAACTCATGTCCACACCATCTTGAACTGTTGCTGCTTTAATTCTTTCACACTTCATCTACTTGGTAGGCTTGTTTTATATCGTTTGTGGCTGAAACTGAAAGATGAATTCTTTGGATTTTTGTTTTTCACTTTTCTTTTAATTTTGCAGATACATTTATCCATTTCAGTGGTGTTAAGGAGTAAAGAATTTACATTATTCCAGCCATAGATTTGTTGCTACACACAAAAATATGAAAGCATTTAGATTTGTACCTCGTATGGCTTTAATTTGTCATACTCAGAACTGCAATCTATGTTCTCTTCTTGCAATTTTCAGTTTGAGTATAAGAAGTGTAATGTAGTTCAAGATTCAGCAAACATGTTAGCAGAATGAAAGTAGTACGTGGGCATTGTTATCATTAACTAAAATTACTGCACAATTATAACATGGGGACTTTGTTACTTTGCATGATCTGAAAAATACAGTACCAAACATGTGCCCACGTCACAGTTGTATGTGTTTTGAAGTTAGCAAATATATTGTTGACATATTAAAAGTTTTTTTCAGTAATTGTCTTTTAACTTCTGTTTTTCTTTCTTCTGTTAAGGGTGAATGAATGAATTTTTGGAGTCTCAGCTTGTTGAACATGAAGCCAAAACAAACAGAAATGAAGAAAGAATACATAACTATCAATCAGTTTGCAGTTGTCAACAATCAATCAGTCAATCAATAAAAAGACAGTGAAATGGTCATATTGAAATAAGAAGGCCATTGACATGTTTTGAAGCAATTACAGCACAAACTGACAATTTATAAGAAAAGCGCAAAGTGCAGAATGAAAACATACATGACAAAAAAACAGGTGTTACATCTGTTAGCAGTTTGTTGGGACCTGTGAGTACAAATGTTGAATTAATAATGAAGTATAACATTATTACATATTTGGCAGAGGCATCACCTGCAAAGAGTGTGTCTGTACACAGCATATTGGGTTGTAGTTGCCTGTCATAGCTGAAATACCGAGTAAGCATTGTCAGCTAAGAAAATATACTGAATTCCCTGGAAATAACAAGTGAGGCCATGGTAAGCCGAGATTGGTCAAAATAAAATGTGGTTGTATAAAACACTGTCACAGAAATACATTTATAATGATAATTGGAATACCTTGCTGATTACTGCAGTAGGACTGAATAATGAGATTTATATATACTTTAATAGGGTGAACAGTCTAGGGCTAGTCACCTTTTTCTATTGTGTGTTTTTACATTGTGTGACACTGGGTTATCCCCCATTGTCACACATATTTGGAAACAAATCTCTCCTTAGTTTAGCATCAAACTTGGGCCACTGTGTTACAGTCAGTGTCCTATCGATAGTACTACAGTGACTAATGAGGTTTGGACCAAAACTCTGGCACTCATGAGTTGTATATTTTGAGTAATTAAAAGAGTCATGTTAAATTGATCTGGGTGAAATCGAATTGGACAACTTGAAACTATGAAAGTATGCAGATATGTCTGCTGCAGGAGCTCCAGTTGTCAGCCCATGAATGTAAGAGAACAGAGGAAAGTACAACAGGGTAAGTTGTAAGTTATAAATAATGTTGCCATTGGTTCTTTATTATTGATGTGGTGAATAGTTTAAACACAGTTCTTGTGGAACATAGGGACTGTCCAGAATTGATAATTGATTCTTGAATATTGTGTTTTATTTTAAATATAACAACTGACACATGTCAAACTAATAAACAGTTTTCTACAAACTTCTGTAAAGGTAATTTTGTCAAATAGTGACGGGTTTTTCCCTCTGTATCAAGATGAATTCATTGTATGGTAAGCTATGCTATTGGAACACGGGAACTGTTAGGACTTTCTGATCATGTTAATGTTTTCCCAGTGTTAAATATAACTTCTTTCTTCTCAAACTCATAGTAACAAACTGCAAAATCAGGCAACAATAATTATAACAAGAGCCAGAGAAAATAGTTACATGGAAAATAGTAAAGAACTGGAATTAATAGAGGACGGACGAGACATTAGAATTTTTCACAGGCTGGAGAATACAAGAAACAAATTAGCCACTTCTGTAGCAAAAAGTAAACAGTGTAGGAGTAGTGTAGGCAGACTCAACTGAACAACTATATCACACAAGCCAAAAAAAAAAAAATAACAAGTAAATTTTCACCTGGCTATTTCAGTTCCAACAAATATGCTAAACAGGACAGTTATTTCTTTATGGCAAAGATGTTTACTCATGCTCAAATTCTTGCCAGTTAATCATACAGAGAAAACGCATATCAGCTAAATATATTAATCAAGCATTTTCTGAAACACTGGTCAAATTAGTACACCGAAGCCTCTGCTAAAGCTGCAATGAAAATGGCTGGGCTGATGTTTATGTAGAATTAAATAATGCAGTACAATTTGTACTACTTCGCCAGTGAAGCACAAGCTTTGAAATGAGCAGCAGACACACATATTCAAAATAAAACATTCTAAAAGGTTTTCAGTTATTTTTACTGACATTTTGTCAACAACTGCCATGTAAAAATTAGAACTAGAAAACTAAATGACATGGTTCCTTGCCTGGAAAACTTTACCAAAAGTGTTGACAAATGCATGATTCAGTGGATGCAACAAAATTATGTCAACATAACTTAGAAACAACAGAACTTTCAAAGCTTATTACAAAATGGACAAAGGGTCACCTTACCATATGAAAAATTATGCTGATCAACTTTCAAGGCAAGATCAGGTCCTCATTTTTAGTTTGTGTGCATGTTACTACAGATTTAAATATGACGTTTGTGGCATGTTTCAGACAGGTTCCTCAGGTCTGTGTGTGTTTGGCAATAGCCTCATGATGGCCAGTCACTGACCCCAGCCTTGCCTAACTTACAACAATGTAGGTAACCAAATATGGCATCAGCATGGTGGGATATTACAGACACTAATTTGGAGGTTTGAGTGAAATTTTCATAGACATTAATGAGGGGATTTGAGTGTGATATTAGAGACATTTATGTGAATATCTGAGTTAAATATTAGACACATTAACATGGATATCTGAGCGAGGTGTTCAGACATTAACACGGAGATCTGAGTGAGGTATTAGAGACATTGACATGGAGATCTGAGTGAGGTATTAGAGACATTAACATGGAGATCTGAGTGAGGTGTTGGAGACATTAACATGAAGGTTAGAGTTAAATTTTAGAGATGTTAACGTGAAGTTTGAGTGAAAAATTAGAGATATTAATTTGGAGATCTGAGTGCGATATTAGAGGCATTATTGTTGGGGCCTGAATGTAAAGAGAAAGAAGAAACTAATAAAATGTATTGAGAAATCTTGCCAAAAGTCTTTTTATTCTAGAACAGCGGGGATTTCCTCCTCCTCTGTCTCAAGATAAAATCATTTCATAATGCAGTCAGTTCTACTATAACTACATGACATCATGATGTGGCATGCTGATAAGAATGAGTGATCATGGTTCACCATCTCTCACAATAACCAGTCTTGAACCAGGCCACAATACTTGTTCTGATTATGCCATATGGTCAAATCATCCAGGTATTTATCACTTTGCTCTTTTCCCATCAAGCTTGCCAGGAAGCACTGAGTCTGAAAATTTATTTCACTGCATAAAAGTTGCTTAAAAGTCGACATGGTCGACTTCATTGCACCGGGTTTTATCCCATATGGCTCAGTTGCTCAAGCACAAACTCTGTAGCTTTAGCGACGACCCACGGGAGTCTCCGATAAATTTACCTCGGATGCGGCCCGGAATCGAACCCACAACCTTCAGAGCCCGAGTCAAACGGCTTGATCACTTCGCTACGGAGACTTCCTAATTTTTACCCTACCCTCTAAAATTTCACCGCACAATGTGCCCAACAAATCTTGAGTCTGCATCTAATTACTCTAGTAAATTTATTATTTCCCTTTGTTTCATGGAGGACTATCTCAATCGTTTTTTTTTTTTTCCATAGTATTCTTTGCGTTCTCCTAGAAACCACAGTAAAACTGCTATTAGCTGCTTACATGTCCATTACAGGACTTTGCAGTCAACCTCAGCAATTATTGGTTGTTTGTGGTTTCCTAGGGAATTTTACTCATACAGCGCAAACCGCTTAAGGTGATCTCGAATGTTGTGAATTTCTATTGTTAAGAACAATATTGTACGTTGTAAATGCATTACCATATGCTTGAAGTCTTGTAAGAGGAATTAGATAAGAACTTTATTTGATCCCAGGTGAGTTCGTCGTATCAGATTTGCGCTATAGTAGTTTGCCATTGCTTACTGAAAGGCTAATGCTCATATCGAACATCACTGAAAAAATGCTGGTGTTGACTGCAACGTCCTGTAAGGGATGTGCAACTTTTAAAATAAATGCTCATACCTGTGTGAAAATCACCCCAAGGCAGACTGCTTCCAAATCTCATGCAGCTGATTTCAGACCCGGTATGTGTTGTTGTGAAGCTTACTGCACATAAGCCATAGACGACGGTGCATGCAACAGTGTAGGTGAGTCACCATGGCCAAATGGTTATTAATGTTCGCTCTTAAACTTCCGGTGTGCTGATGCTGAGGTAACGGGTTCAACCCCTACACCAGTCAACTGGACTAAAATGTTCACTTATCATCCTTGAATTGCGGGGTGTAAATTACAAGTACCTCAGAAGTTGGAATGTGTTCAGCTGATGGTGAGGGAGACTTGTAATAAGCAAAGCGAATCCACACGCAAACATCAGTCCCCAGTAGTGGCAACTACTAGCAGTAGCATGTTTATGGGCTATGCTTGAGTTTAACACCAAGCAAACAACAAAGCACACACAGTAAAGGTTTCCGTTTGCACCGTAACATCCTTGTTCTCACTGCAGTTGACAGCTTTTTATTGGTGTGTTCGAATTTTAATTTATTTGGCATTTGTAAAGAAGGTAGACCAATCTTGTCAGTCGCTGTAGCCATTGTCTCTACAAAGGGATCCTTTGCCCACTGTCGTGAACGTGAGACCATAATCAACAACTATCTGTTGGCTGGTGTTCAGGCTCAGTTCATCATCGCCACATATGCTAGCTAAACTTATACTCCATCTTGCCCACGGGTGTCCTGTAGTCTCCTTTAATCGGTAATAGGTATGATGTCAAATGGCAGTAATATTTATGCAGAGTACTCATACATGCCGGGAGCGTCTGGCCGAGTGGCTAGAATGCTGAGCTCATTCGGGAGACATGGGCTTGAATCCTCGGTAAGGTGTGGAGTTTTTGTGTGTGTTCTGACCGGTGCAGCAAGAAAACTCTAACCTGCACAGTTCGCGCCGACTGCACTAGCCAGGTGGCCTTAATTCCTCAGGCTCGAGACCACCCCTTCCCCCCTTTCCCCGTCCTACACTGTAAGGTACTATAGGCAATAACTGACATTTTTTTTTTTTTACTCATACATGCTGGGGTTGATTGCAGCAACCTGTAAAGGACATGCAATTAACTTAAGAGAAGACTAACCACAGAATGCACACTATAAATTTAAGATATTCCATCTGGGGTATTGAAAATTGATGAATTGACAACTGGGCATCTCAGCTGTTGGGTAGTTTTAGCTCTACATGTCCTCGTCTTAGTCGCCCAGCTGGGTCTGAGAAAGTGTTAACAGTTCGTTACAATTGAATTCTTGGGTCTTTGTGTGTTACTTTCATACATGGATACGTTCATAAGTTAAGTTTGCTTGTTGACATTTTTCTCGTGATACAATGTATGTTATGACTGTAAAAGAAAAACTAACGCCCAAAGAAGAGAGCATGTAACAAAGTGTGTTGACTTTAATGAGCGTCGTCACCACCATTATCATGTACCATTATCATGTACCATGTCTGTAAGGGTGAGTGGTCATGGTTCGTCATCTCACACGATTTCCAGTCTCAGTTCATCTTTGTTCTTTTGTCTCCTCTAGTATGTCATTTGGCCAAGACATCCTAAGGATTTATCTCATAGTCGCCCTTTTGTCCTTTCCTTATCAAGTTTGTGAGTTCTGCCAGATTTCACGTTTAAATCTCATAACATCCCCAACAAATCTTGACTGTCCAGGGGGAAAACAAACCCTAACCCGGACAGTTCGCGGCGACATCACTAGCCATGCAGCCTTAATTCCTCAGGCTCGAGTTCCCTAGTGGCCTTTTCTCTTATGCCACCGCAAGGTACTATAGGCAGTAATGGCTCCCTTTCTACGCTGCCACCAGACACGGAATGGAATGTTACAAATAAGATAAGGGCAGGAAGAAGTCTCCGTGGCAAAGTGGTCTAACCGTCTGCCTCACGCTCCACAGGCTGTGGGTTCGATAGTGGGCTACGTCTTTCAGTTCACGAGTGTATTTTTCTCGGAGACTCCTGGGGATCGTTGCTGGAGCTACGGAGTTTGTGCAACGCTTTCGGCAGGCCGCGTTATTCACAGCACGCTTGATTCCGATATGCACACTTTATATCCTGGTCAGTGCCACGGAGTTCGTGACCTGTGCTCGGGTGGACCTTGTGCCATATGTGAGACTGGAGCACTTAACCAAGATACGTGAGAACAGTTAAAGTGGTCCTTCATAAAGTAAACTCATCCAGCTGTGACAATGGTTTAGGTTTAGGTTAGGAGTCATCATCATATCAGATCTTTTCAGGGCGTCGCTGTTTTCACCGCCAGCCAAATAGCTTTAAAAAAAAAAAATATCTTTCCATTTCTCTGCCTCATGCCCAAGGTGTCTGCGATGCTCCCGTGTCCATCTGTATACTGTCGACGGCTGCGTTTCTTCCAGGAGCCAGGATTGCCATCACTGTTCTACCCAAGCCACTGTGATGCTCAATGTGGACAACGTATATAAATTTCCCAGACATGATTCAGTTCATAACCGGTTTTCTTCTCTGTTCAAGTCTTGTAGAATGTCACTAGCGTCCCTCTTCTTGGTCCAGGTTATCCCAAGAACCTTTCAGTAACAAACTCAAAAGTCCCAGGTTTCTTCTTTATTCAATGCGACGTGGTCCGTGACTCACATCCGCATGTTGCCACAGTGACCAGCGTTGGCGTCTGTAAGTCTCTTAATTTGAAAGAAATGGTTCAAGCTAATTGTAGTTTCATAGAGTTTGAACGAAATAAGTTTTCGGTAAACTTGTAGAATAACATAAAACAGCACAGACCAACCGCAGTTGAACTATGGGGTGGAGCTTAATGGCACAGTAATGGCTACTGTTGCATGTCCTTCACAGGACGTAGCAGTCAACCCCAGCATTTTGGCTGTTCGTGATTCCTGGGCAAGTTTTACATTCAGTACGGAACTCCGTGGCGAAGGTGCATCCGTGGTTACAGACGCGATTTGTAATCCCGTATACCCGGTTTCGAAATACAGCGGTGCTGGTTTTCCAAAAAAAAAAAAAAAAAAAAGGTATAGATGCTAGTCGTACAGAAAGCAATGACAAACTACTGAAATAAAACTTGCCCAGTAATCGCCAAAATGCCGGAGTTAACTGCTACGTCCTGTGAAGGACCGGCAAATAATTTTTTTTTTTTTTTTAATGACAACTGAGCAGGATATTTACACAAAACACATGTCCCGAAGTGATAGCTTGCTACGGGCCTGTGATAGGGCCATCACATTTTGTAGACCTGAATGCACGGAGGAGTAGGTGGCCAGTCTTGTCCTCTTATCTGGCGACGAACCCTCGTCCCACCGCGCTCATGACATCAGCGTAGTCGCCTATCAACTATATTAACACGCCCGCCAGCAGAATATTAGCTTTTAACAACATGACACATCCAGTTTTCCCCCATTCTCAGCATCGTCAGTAATAGTTAGTCCGAAGACATTAGTTGATCCTCCTTCACCTCCCCTGGTTTCAGTATTTCTCATCAGCTCTGGAGGCCTTAAAGAGCGTTCTTGTGCAGTGAAAGTCACCCCTTATCAACAAGGACGAACAGAACCAGACACGCACCACTGTCATCAGGCAAATTAAATCCTAAGTTTGATCAGGGCACTCTACACCCCATTGTTCTCAGCAATTCTAGTTAGTCGAGGTTCCAACTTCACGGTAACGGGTCGTCCCCATTATGCTCCGCTCCTGTGCCAGTGAATATCACACAAAATGCGCCTCACTGTCAAATGTGAAAAGTGGAACAGACAGGAGTCTCGGCAATCCAACCGCCCGCACAGGTAAACTGTGCATAATGCCGCCGCCAGAATGCCAACACAAAAGTCATCCACAAAAATTACTGTTCATCGTCGATGGAATCGGCAGTCACCTGAAAGACTTCATTGACCCGGGTTTTCTCACATAAGACCTAAAGTCACCCACAAACATTACAGTTCATCGTCGATGGAATCGGCAGTCACCAGAAAGACTTCATTGACCCGGGTTTTCTCACATAGCTCGGTCTACGCATGGCGACCAGCCGAAAGCGTCGCACAAAGCACGAACTCCGTAGCTCCAGCGTCGACTCCCAGGAGTCTCCTGAAAAATGCACTCGTGAACCGAAAATCCAAATTATTCAATTCAACAACAGCCGATAGCCATTGTTCCGAACACGCAGTTCACTGTACAAACAAAAGCGGACAGATGTAAAGGCATTCCACGTAAATGTCACAGCTGACGGAGATGCGCCACGCACTCACTCAAGGAGCAGGGCGACGGAACCATATACTACCAGTCCAACATGAGGAAAATGCGAATGCAAACTCCAGCCACAAGGATAAATACTCCAGAGGTCGTAGTGGTTCAATGCCTAACCGCCATGCTGGGGACCGGAAGCTCAGATAACAAACGGGCCCTGTTCAGGACTCAACGCAAGAAAACTCAAGCCAAGCAAGAGCGGAAATCAAGGAAAATAAACCCCAGTATGGCTACCCAGCCGCTCTCCGTGGCTAAGGTCTTGCAGATGCGATTCGTGAGGTCCCTTACCTGCGTTCGAAACATAGCTGCAATATATTTGGCAGCAGAGGTGTCCCGCTGGTTTTAACGTGATGGTATGGAAGTCGGTCGTTCAGAAAGCAATGACAAACTACTGAAAGTAAACTTGCCAAGACATCAACAACAGCAGTGCTGGTGTTGACAGCGATGTCCTATGAATAGGATATGCAAAAAAAAAAAAAAAAAAAGGCTACCCAAGAAAATTCCACACAAGGTGGAGGGGGAACTGACAGACAGCAGAACAGGGGGAACAAGAACGTGTACAGCACAAGAGGAAACATATACAGCAGAGAAATCACTCACAAGATTGATTGATTGATTGATTGATTTAAGAACCGCATCACAGCATTAGGGGCATTCCCATAAGCGCTCCGTCCCCATCCTCAGAAGCCAGCGAAGAGTTCCAACCCCAATAGTACCAGTAGCAATCTGATTCACTCACAAGCGGAATATCCAACTAATAACTCAAAAATAACTAAACAAATAAATAAACAAGTAAATAAACATCTAATTGATCAAATAAATACAAAAGCAATAGTATACCAAACAGTATACGGTTAGATAAAGGTATATACCAACAGAAACCATAAAACCATTAACAACGGGCAACAAAACAAGAAACGGCGGACACTAGGAATAGAGATAACTAAGAAACAGAACAAAATACAACCAAGAGTAAATGGAAAAAAAAAAAACGATAGGAAAAATAAACATCAACAATCACTAAAACAGCAAAAAACAGAAGTCAGTAGAAACAAAAGATAGAGATATTTGCTGAAATGAGAAAACAAAGATAGCAATTTAAAAATAAAATATAAATAACCATAAAAACAAACCAAACAATTGTAGGAATAGGGTACATCCAATAGCAGCGGAACACGCATCGAGAATATCGACGAGGGAAGGAATGGAGGATGGCGGAATAGAGGAACCCTGCCAGGCATACATCAGTGGAAGTCGTCTAATGCGCAAAAGACCAGGACAATTTATACCGCACTATGGACCAACACAACTGTAACCAACGATGCAAAGGCTGCTTGAAACAGGTGGACAGTTTTTTTTTCTTCTCAAATTGAACGGACGGACGGCTGTTTGTTAAACGTCCTTTTAATCTGTACCCACAAGATCTTGCGCGCCTGCTTTTTTTTTTTTTTTTTGCAATAGTCGACCTGCATGTCTCAACTGTGGCCAAGTCAGGATTGCCTACAATGTTGGGTATATTTTAAATAGTCGTCTGTTTCTGTCAGAGTATTTACAGACTTCTACAGCTGGTCTCTTTTATGCCCAGTTCTCTCTTCATTCACCGGAACGCAATTCCTAACCACCATAGTAGCGCAACAGTTATTTGTACGAACTCCCACCAAGGCGACTGTTTTAAAACTGACACTGCCAGGTCATCCCTGCCTTAAATGGGTACGAGGAAACGTCCTGGAAAATAAAGGCGACTGACATGGTATTGACCACATCACATATAGAGTGGTGATAGCTTTATAAAAAATATGAGGCATAACCCACTACATCTGAACGCGTGTAAAAGGGTCCTTTTGTTTTAAATAGCAGTGCATCTGTATGTTAACAATACACGTAACTGCAGAATAGCATTTCTCTTATAAATGGTCCAATGTTTGTAATCTAAAGTAAACTCCTGATACACACCCCAGTTAGAAGCCGGTACAAAAACTAGAGTAACCTCTTGACATACTCGCATACTTCCGGGTGTTTGTGAAGTCTCACTGCACTTTGTATGTAGAACAAATTTGAAAAATTCTTTCTTCCGTTGAAAACACCATTCTGTTTGGAGTGCAAAGAATTACTCCAGCAGACGAAAGTCATTCGCTGCATATTGCTTCACGATGGACTGTGGAGCACATTTTTTGATAACATCAAGTACTTCATTTTTTAAATTTGTTTTACATACAAAGTGAAGTGAGGCTTCACAAATACCCGGTACTAGTACAATCCAATACATAATCTTCACCAACTTCCTGATATATACTACTAGTACAGCCCATTATGTAACAAACAATAGCCTGATGGCGAGGGACACTAGTAATATGAAAAGTTGGCCTACATGCAAAAATCAAGCCAGTGTGGACTACGCTCCAGGGGGGTGGGGTGGGGGGATGAAAAGAAGAAGAACAATAGCTTCTTGACGTTAAACAAGATTCACAGATATCAGATACGGAATCACGATATATGGTAACCATTGTTTTTAACATGGTAACCAGTTTGCCTCCTCATGTCTGTCACATAGCTTCCCTGGGGTGAAAGGAACAGGCTATCGCATTTATTATGATTATCTATTCACACATATATCTCTATATTTATTTATATATGTATATGTATAAATCTCGGGATGACTTCAGTTCTGGGACTGGGACACTTTCAGTCTGCGACCCCACCAGTCCTCGGATACCTATCTCTCTCACAACCAACCAAGGGAGGTTACCCTTTCAAACATCGTCCTGAATAAATGATGCAACTCCGGTATCTACAAACTCAATAACAAAAGTGTATTGTACAAAGGAAAGTGAAGATAATGTGGATGTAGTGCAGATCTGTCTGGTGTGTTAGTTGCCACTAGATAGTTAGCTGAGGCAGCCAGATAAAGATGTCTTCATAGCACAATGCCAACGCCTCACACCACACATGAATGGTACTTAGCTAGTGTCTCTCGCAGCAGGTCCTCAGTCTTCTACCAGATAACACCTCCTCCGAGTTGACATAAGATCAGACTAATGGCCGTGGAACACCAGAGCATATGTCCAAATAGTGCCATGAATTTTCATCCTCATCCGATCATGTAAGTTCCTCTATAACAGGATTATTTAATCTGAAAGTTCGTTGCTTTACCATCAGTGGCATCAACTCAACAATATATTGATTGTAACACAGTTCCTGAATTACAATTCATCGAAGCACACTGTCCAGTGCTAAATTTATATATTGAACATTGTTCATTGCCAGAATCACAAATGTCTAAAATATGTGGCTATTTTCATGATCAGAACTATTATCCATGTGAACGAAGTGTGGAATGATATCGATAGTTGAGTGGTTGTCGAACAGGTAATGAGTGGCACATCTGGACGATCAAACGAACAATATACTTGCCCAGACGTTGTTTCTATCTTAAACTGTTCGTTTAGTCCTCTTGGACCTACTCTGAGGATATAGACGACTGACCGGGCAGTGGGCAATATGATCACTTCACGTTGACTGGTTTGTCCAGACTGCTGATGCTGGTACAGAATGATGGTTTTACTGACTATCCATCACTCCTCTCCGGAAGGTAGAATCTGGAACAAAATGACACAGGCAACCCTCGGTGAGAATCACGTGGCCACGACTCATCATATGGGATAGACATCATCATGGTACTCAGAGAGTGAAACACCCCCCCCCCCCCAAGATGGGCGGTGGTTCAATTACAGACCAGGCCTCAGGGTCAGAGAAAGAATAAGGTCTGGGGTCTGAAAAGCAGCTGAATAGAACATCTGTTTCCCTGGAATGGGGATAGAGTGAACCCACGGTAAGTGGTCATGAGTGTCTGTGCCCCAGTTCCCCATAGGAAGTCTTCTAATGACATACAGGGTTAGACGGTATACAGTACCCATAGGTCAGATGGCCCTGAAGGAGGGCCGTTGGCAAAACCCACTTCCATCCATTCCCAGGTGGTCATGCTTTCCCCCATTTATCCCCCCTGCAATCATCAGACATGTATGTAGCATCTCTTGTCCCTCTTTCTCCTCCCCGTTGTTCTCCTCACAGGAACTTATTGTAGATTAGGACAGTATTCCCTTAAGGAGCCCATGAACATAATGTGTATGAGGAAGGCAAAGAAAAAATAACCAGTAGCTGCTCTGACAAAAGATGCGAACTTCGACACGCGCGGGATCGCTCAAATGCCCATCGATTTGACCGCGGACATTCCCATTAGATTCGTCCTGACCGGCCGAGTTGGAGGATATATTACACGATAGGGTTTTAATTACGCCGTCACCGACTTCCTGTTTTGTCGACTACGTCTGAGTAAAAAGGCAGCGCAGTGGTGGCATCAAATCACCAACATTTAAGCTGCACCTATTTTCTCCTCAAACAACTTCTGGCAGGCAAGACCCTGCATTCTACCTGTACTTTTCCTCTACAGCAGTTCACTGTTCGAGACAGGACCGAACTGGGTCAAATAGCAGGCCTAATGAAACGGGGTCAAACAACAGGCTTGTCGGTGCAACTGGCATGCGAGACCTTGACCTACGTGTGAACACGTCTGCATGAACTATGCAACATGGTGTATTTCGTTTCAAGAATTACATCATTCTTACCTCTACGTTTGGCAATGCAGTTAAAAGCATGGAACCTCAGTCCACTTGGGAACATTGTCTACAGTCTTCAAACCATGTTGACATAGGGAACCATTTTCCTTCTGACAAACTGCAGCCACACAAGTTCTTTAGCCAGCCGGCTAGAACAACCATCAGTTCTCGGCACTCCCAGCTGTCTTGCTGCAATTGCGCAGTTAAGAAACCACTTCCGGTGTCATTCTCTAGAACAATCCGGAATCCAGGGGCCAATTCCCCTACTCCGTCAGGGGTAACATTACTTGGTTTATCTACCTTTAACTACTGGGTGGGTGTATAAATCGTGAACTGTGTTGCAGGCCGAGAGAAATCGTGTGTCTGGTCAGTCCTCTTCTCCTGATCGCAATTCTCCAGACGCATTTTGTGACATAGGCCCCCTCTAAAGAGAGTTGACCGCGTCGACTCTTGCTTCCTGGAGGTTCGATCCAGGAGATCTACTACTCCTCTTCGGGGACTGGATGCCTAGACAGAAAATCAGCTCCAACATTCTCCTTGCCGGGAATGTACTCCACTGTAAAGTGGTAGGGCTGAAATTTTTGCACGGCCCATACAAGTGGCAAACATTCTCTTTCAACGGTCGAATAATTCCTTTCGGCCGGCAAAAGTTTTCAACTGGCGTATGCCACGGGCCGCAATACGGACGCATTTTCAATTTCCAGGGGATGGCTCCACCCACCAAATGTTGATGGTCCGCCTGTGCCCTCAAAAGGCACCGCCTCCCCATCAATTAGGCGATCTCACTGACAGCCTATATTATCGTCATGACAGACACTAGTGTTTGCGCATCGCCTCTGTACGTTCGGTCGACCAACCTTCGACTCGCGTAAGCAATGGCTCACAATACAGACGGATCGTCCCATCCTGACTGTAACAGTGTCTCCATACCCGCTTAGTTTCCCCAAGCTTTACATCCTGGGTTTTGCGGTATCGTCCTCGTTGGACAGAAACGTCTTTCCCAAAACCCCTGGACTTTTGTTTTCAGCAACATCTCGGTCGATGTTGGATATGGTCAGCCAATCTTCGGTCGGAGTCCTGGGTATCTCGCGCCGTTCCCGACGTTACCCACCCCTTCTGAACTGGGCTACTAGCGAAATTTTCACTATGGGCCTCTCCCTGACGTATGATTTCCCTCCTCTCTTCGGCTGGAAAATCTGACCTACCCCGTACGTTCCCATAGGCCCTCCTATGTGGTACTTGGGATCTCTGGTCTTCGTCTGGACCCGTAACCCTTTTCACAATGGCTGCCATCACCCTACGGTAAGAAGATTTGTCATCGGATCTCTCCTCATATTTCTGAAGGAGATGCCTAGGGAGACTTTTCAGTTCTTCCCCGATCCGGATTTCGTAGGTGGTCTTGGACACAACCTTTACCACAGGATAAGGTCCCTGCCATCCTACTTGGAGTATATTGGTCTCTGCTGGACCCCACACTACTACTCCATCTCCCACACTAAGAGCTTCTTTACTCTTTGTCCGATTTTTGGGTGGTGCCTTCTGGCACTCTGGGCAAGACTTAACCCACCGGCGCACATCACCGGTCATTCCTGGCCAGCAATAATGGCAGGAAATCTGCTTGAACATCTCTCTGACACCCATATGTCGAGTTCCGGATTTCTGACTACCGGATATGGCGTGCCCGTTCTGAAGAATGTGGGGACGGTGGGCTTCTGGGACCACCAACTGCTCGTGCAGTTTGTCTCCCCTTCCGGCTCTCCGGTAAAGCAGCCGATTCCTCAGAAAGTACTGTCCCCGTCTTGGTGGGTCAGCACTTCTTTGCAGCTTCTTGTAGCAAGGACGCAATGTTGGGTCCTTCCTCTGGGCAGTATGCAATTCCCCTGACACCGGGTTGGTGCATAGTGTGTCTGCCTCTTCTTTCTTCCCTTTGGATCCAGTGGCTACTGCTTCCACGTGAGCGGGTTGCTTGGATACCCCCAGGAACACGTACTTTGTGCCAAGGATCACGGGAAATAGGGGATCAGATAATACAGCTGCTGGAATAATGCCTGTGACGTACCTGGACTTAATCTCCACCTTGGCGATTGGCAGCGTCATGGCAACATCACTCCTCATTGCAGGCTGTATCTCAATGGTCTCCCCTGTGAGTTGGTCTGGGTGTACCAGGCTGGCATCAATTACGGCTTCCCCGTCTAATCCAGTGTCATAGAGACAGTTCACCTGCTGGCCGTTGACTTCGATCAGTTCGACCACAGGTGGCCTCTCTTGGTCCAGAGTTCCTTCGACGACCTCGACTTTTTCGGTGGCGACCGCCCTTGGGGCCACGCGGCAGGCCGCGAAGTGAGAGCCTTTCAATTTCGATCTGCAGTCTTTCGTGTTGTGAGAGGGCGACTTGCAGATCGAACACCACTTCTCAGACCATTGCCGTTTTGGTTGAGAGTTGAGTGGGCTCTGTCTTCCATCCTTTGTCTTCTCTGGACTCTTCTCAGTGGATTTTTCATTAGATTCTACCTTCCGTGATTGAGAGTTTTTACTTTTCTTTTTGTCTGTCTTGTCCTGACTTTTGGGATTTTAGGAATTGGTTTCACTAGCCTCCCCATGAACTTCGACGAATCGTTCAGATAGCTTAGCTACGACGTCCACACGTTCCGCCCCTTGTTCCCCCAAGAAGGTCTTCAGAGGTTTTGACATATGTTTACGCATCTGGTCTACGATCATGAGTTCTTCGAGACTTTCATAGTCATGAGCGAACCCAGCTAAATCCATCCATTTATGGAGGTAGGATTTGAGACGCAGACTGTAGGCGGTGAACCGCTCACCCGGCTCTCGTTTAGCGGATCGAAACTTCTTCCGGTAAGTGTGCGACGTGATTTCAAAACGTTTGAGTAACGCGGTCTTCAACTCGTCGTAGTTGTTCATGTGTTCGGGCGGCTAACGCGAGTAAACCTTGAACGCCGTTCCGCGCAATCCCTGAGACAGCTTCAGACACCATCTGTCTCGATCAAGACCCATTGCGACAGACATTGCCTCGAATTTCTGTAAGTACTGGTCAATCTTTTCTTTGTCCTCCTCATAAATAGCTAGAGGAAACTTGATGGCATGGTAACCATGTCTACCCAATGTAGGTGAACCAGGGAGAGAGGAACTTCCCACTGCTCCCTCTGCTTCCCTGCTAGACTGCGCCCTGAGCTCGAGTTCCCGCATTCGGTACTCATGCTCTCTTTTCTGAGCTTCCTGTTCAGCTTCGAGTCTCTTGGCAGCCTGCTCAGCCTCAAGTTCCAACTTTTTAGTGGCTTGCTCAGCCTCTATTCTTTTGGTCTCCAACTCCATTTTTTTGTAATTCCAACCCTGCCTTCCGATCTTCTCTTTCCGCCTGACGGATATCTCTCTCCACTCCCTGTATGTACTCTTGTAGCGCAGTACCTGACAGGCCCATTCCTTCACCTCTTGCCCGCAGTTCTGCTATATCGAGTTTGGAAGTTGCCATAGCAAGTGCGGTGGTGAGTTGTGTGAATGCGAAATCAATAATGCAATAGATAAATAATCAATACAAAGATCTTATCTATACACACAAAACAGCACGCCACAAGCTAAACTATCAGTGTCAAGAGTGGAAATAGGACCAAAGACCTACGCAGACTTATGTATAGATATTAGGAAGGTCGTGTCCTATCAATAATCACCAGAGCTGAATCATTACCATCCCGGACGAGCCCCCAAATTAAATGTCACAGAGCTTCCCTGGCGTGAAGGGAACAGGCTATCGCATTTATTATGATTATCTATTCACACATATATCTCTATATTTATTTATATATGTATATGTATAAATCTCGGGATGACTTCAGTTCTGGGACTGGGACACTTTCAGTCTGCGACCCCACCAGTCCTCGGATACCTATCTCTCTCACAACCAACCAAGGGAGGTTACCCTTTCAAACATCGTCCTGAATAAATGATGCAACTCCGGTATCTACAAACTCAATAACAAAAGTGTATTGTACAAAGGAAAGTGAAGATAATGTGGATGTAGTGCAGATCTGTCTGGTGTGTTAGTTGCCACTAGATAGTTAGCTGAGGCAGCCAGATAAAGATGTCTTCATAGCACAATGCCAACGCCTCACACCACACATGAATGGTACTTAGCTAGTGTCTCTCGCAGCAGGTCCTCAGTCTTCTACCAGATAACACCTCCTCCGAGTTAACCCTAGATCAAGCTAATGGCCGTGGAACACCAAAGCATATGTCCAAATAGTGCCATGAATTTTCATCCTCATCCGATCATGTAGGTGCCTCTATAACAGGATTATTTAATCTGAAAGTTCGTTGCTTTACCAACAGTGGCATCAACTCAACAATATATTGATTGTAACACAGTTCCTGAATTACAATTCATCGAAGCACACTGTCCAGTGCTAAATTTATATATTGAACATTGTTCATTGCCAGAATCACAATTGTCTAAAATATGTGGCTATTTTCATGATCAGAACTATAATCCATGTGAACGAAGTGTGGAATGATATCGATAGTTGAGTGGTTGTCGAACAGGTAATGAGTAGTACATCTGGACGATCACACGAACAATATACTTGCCCAGACGTTGTTTCTATCTTAAACTGTTCGTTTAGTCCTCTTGGACCTACTCTGAGGATATAGACGACTGACCGGGCAGTGGGCAATATTATCACTTCACGTTGACTGGTTTGTCCAGACTGCTGATGCTGGTACAGAATGATGGTTTTACTGACTATCCATCACTCCTCTCCAGAAGGTAGAATCTGGAACAAAATGACACAGGCAACCCTCGGTGAGAATCACGTGGCCACGACTCATCATATGGGATAGACATCATCATGGTACTCAGAGAGTGAAACACCTCCCCAAGATGGGTGGTGGTTCAATTACAGGCCAGGCCTCAGGGTCAGAGAAAGAATAAGGTCTGGGGTCTGAAAAGCAGCTGAATAGAACATCTGTTTCCCTGGAATGGGGATAGAGTGAACCCACGGTAACTGGTCATGAGTGTCTGTGCCCCAGTTCCCCATAGGAAGTCTTCTAATGACATACAGGGTTAGACGGTATACAGTACCCATAGGTCAGATGGCCCTGAAGGAGGGCCGTTGGCAAAACCCACTTCCATCCATTCCCGGGTGGTCATGCTTTCCCCCATTTATCCCCCCTGCAATCATCAGACATGTATTTAGCATCTCTTGTCCCTCTTTCCCCTCCCCGTTGTTCTCCTCACATGAACCCATTGTAGATTAGGACAGTATTCCCTTAAGGAGCCCATGAACATAATGTGTATGAGGAAGGCAAAGAAAAAAAAACCAGTAGCTGCTCTGACAAAAGATGCGAACTTCGACACGCGCGGGATCGCTCAAATGCCCATCGATTTGACCGCGGACATTCCCATTAGATTCGTCCTGACCGGCCGAGTCGGAGGATATATTACACGATATGGTTTTAATTACGCCGTCACCGACTTCCTGTTTTGTCGACTACGTCTGAGTAAAAAGGCAGCGCAGTGGTGGCATCAAATCACCAACATTTAAGCTGCACCTATTTTCTCCTCAAACAACTTCTGGCAGGCAAGACCCTGCATTCTACCTGTACTTTTCCTCTACAGCCGTTCACTGTTCGAGACAGGACCGAACTGCGTCAAATAGCAGGCCTAATGAAACGGGGTCAAACAACAGGCTTGTCGGTGCAACTGGCATGCGAGACCTTGACCTACGTGTGAACACGTCTGCATGAACTATGCAACATGGTGTATTTCGTTTCAAGAATTACATCATTCTTACCTCTACGTTTGGCAATGCAGTTAAAAGCATGGAACCTCAGTCCACTTGGGAACATTGTCTACAGTCTACAAACCATGTTGACATAGGGAACCATTTTCCTTCTGACAAACTGCAGCCACACAAGTTCTTTAGCCAGCCGGCTAGAACAACCATCAGTTCTCGGCACTCCCAGCTATCTTGCTGCAATTGCGCAGTTAAGAAACCACTTCCGGTGTCATTCTCTAGAACAATCCGGAATCCAGGGGCCAATTCCCCTACTCCGTCAGGGGTAACATTACTTTGTTTATCTCCCTTTGACTACTGGGTGGGTGTATAAATCGTGAACTGTGTTGCAGGCCGAGAGAAATCGTGTGTCTGGTCAGTCCTCTTCTCCTGATCGCAATTCTCCAGGCGCATTTTGTGACAATGTCCTTTGTTACCAGAAAATGTTACATAAAAAGGCTGTTTGGAATAAAATCGAGAAGTACAAATGTTTATTTTACTTTTAAGAACAGCTGGAACATTTGTGTAATCATTAGGAGGTTAAGTTGATGTCATGAGCAAGGTCGCATGAGAGCTTGATGCTGCCCTCGCCGTCCGATAAGAGCTCTTATAAAACCTGCTTGAGAGAAAAGTTGGACGGTAGACGAGCAAGAGGTGGGCTGTGATACAAGTGGATAAGTAACATGTCGGAATGAACAGTTTCTCAGTATATAACTAGGCGCAAAATAGAAGAAAACAAATCTTCACAGTGGAGACAGCACTCGATTAACTGAACGGCAATATTATTGTTACTAATAATAAAGAAATAAATCTGGGACTGAGTTCTCCATATATCTTCTTAACACGGGCTAGTCTTCTTCCTGGTCATACATCTTCAACCTGAAATATTTAGTAATTTGTATCCAACTCTCCCCTACCTCCCCATGCTCGCGCACTATGTGTGATTAACTAGTCTCCGGATATAGCATGTACCGCACCGTATGCTGCTAAACTTTTCGTGTCTGGTAAAGAAATCTAGCTGTTTAATTACCAACACGGTATGTCTGTGCACAAGATGTATACTTTTAAATATTTAGTTTTGTACAAAAAGTATATACTTTGTATGTCTGACAGAAGTGCACTCGCGATTCTTCAATATCGTTAATGCACTATGGGAGTTTGTTGCGAAATGATCTGGAAATAAATGAGTTAAAGAAGGTAGCAGTCCCAGAGATCAGTGGAGAGACTCGATCGCTTACGCCAGTTGCCAGAGCACATGATGATAATAATGAGTGACAATAAACAATATTAAGTTGTGTAACATCTTTGGTTCTAGCAGAAGCGTCCCGTGTTCTCAGTTGCAGGATCTGGCAACCCCACTCAGACGCATCACGCCTGTAGTGCTAGTGTAACAGAGCACCATCTCTGTTAGTGGGTTAATAGGTGGTGTGCAAAAGACTAGGCACGGTTGAGCATCCCGTTGAAAGGTAACTAGGGACGCTCAAGCTGTGACACGGGGTTAGATATAGACAGTTACCATCGGAGTTTGAAGCCAACAACACATATTTTGTATGATCAATGGTCACTTGATATTCTACGATGTATTTGAATAAATAAACAATTGGAAACTCCATCCAATGTATTGTCTCTGCTATAAAATGTTAAGAACGAAAGACCAATTTATTTTCTGTCACACAAACTTAGTAAATCTCAGAAGAAATGGCCAACTATAGAAAAAGAGGCATATGCTATTCACTATGCTCTTCAGAAACTTAATTATTATTTACATAACGCCAATTTCATTATTAGAACTGACCACATGCCCTTAAAATCTTTACTAGAAGCTCCAGTGCAGAACAGAAAAATACAGACATGGGCGTTGAATTTACAGAGATACAACGCGAAGATAGAGTATATATCCGGTAGGGACAACACCTGTGCAGATTTATTATCCAGAATCCCGTATCCAGAGACATCAGGGAACACTGAGGATGAGGGCGAACCCGAAATAGATGACCGAAACTGGCAAGTAAATATATTAGACTCTGCCATATTAAGTAGAGAAGATTTTAGGAGTTTACCGTCGGATCAAGAATCTGAACCTATAGCGGAATTTAATATGAAGGAAGAACAAGAATTAGATCCGAAAGTTATAGAAATAAAACAGAAATTGATCGAAACCGGTGAAAACAGTTGTAAGAAAAATTTTCTAGTCTTGCAGGATGACGATCAGTTATATTACGTGAATGAAAGAAGCGAACAGTTGAGAAAATACATTCCAAAACATTTGGAAATTGAGATTCTAAAGGCATATCATGATGAGAATGGTCATCTTGGTCGTGACAAGTTAGTAAAAGCCCTCACGAATAAATATTATTGGCCGAATTTATTTAAAACTGCTTGTAAATATGTTGATGCGTGTGAGAAGTGTAGGTTAAGAAATATGAAAACGATCAAATGTCCCTTACAAGATACTGACATTCCTCAGTTTCCAATGCAGAAAGTGAGCTTAGATATATCAGGTCCTCACCCTAGAACACTATCGGGGAATGTATATCTACTTCATATCGTAGATTGCTATAGTCTTTGGCCGGAGGTCTATGCGATTCCGGATAAGAGCGCAGATACCATCATTAATATTTTTCTACAGGAGTACATACCAAGATTTAGTTGCCCACAGATCGTACTCACAGATAATGGTAAGGAGTTTGTGAACAAGAAGTTCCAGAAGTTATTACAGGATTTGAATATAGGCCACATAAAAACTTCCTATTATAGACCTTCTTCAAATGCGAAGAATGAGAGACAACATCGGACATTGTATAACATAATAGCAAAAATTGTGGAGGAACATGAAAAAGATTGGGACCTTTACTTAGGACCTGCATTGAGCGCGATACGCACAAACCAAAATGAGGGGACAGGTTTTTCACCATTTTACTTATTACACGGAAGAGAGCCTATACTCCCAATTGACAATCTGTTAAAACCAAGACGTAAATATATGGGGGAAGATTTTCAGGAAGTTATTATACAAGAAATGCACAAAGCGCATGTAAGATTAAGAAACAATATAATTAAAGCCAGAGAAAGACAGAAAAAGTACGCAAACAAAAATACACAACTACAGGAATTTAAAGTAGGTGATAGAGTTTACTATAAGAAACATAGAAGAAACTCCAAATTTGATGCTCATTGGATTCCAGGTTATTATATTTTAGAAAAGTTAGGTTCAGTATCATACAGTATTAAGAACCAAATCACAGGACATGTGGCACGGGCACACGTGGAGCATTTAAGAAGAGATAATGAAGATAAGAGAGACAATAATCATAATAATTATTATTATTCAGACGGGTTATACTCAGATGGACAACTCGTCAGAAGAGTTAAATATACAATACCCTCAGATTTGGGAAAAGATCCGGTACAAAGTCAAGTAATAACAACACCAGTTTACGATGATACTTACGAACAAGCGGAAACAATACCGAAAACTTTGATGAAGGAAGAAAATAATACGTATGATGGTTATAATAGTGTTGAATCTATGGAGGATGAGGTAACCGCTCCATTTAAAAATACCAGACAAGCAGTGAAAAGGAGGATAGAGAGACAGAGAGATAGAGAAGTTAAAAGACAGAGGAGAATTAGAGAAAATTCATCAAGCGACGAAGATATGCCACTACTCGAAAGATCGTTAAGAAACTATGATAGACAGATTAGATTAGATATAGAAAGAAAAAAATTAGCGGCTGATAGCAACAGACATACAGATGAAGAAGAAGGAATGGATGAAAATTCAGAATCTAATGGAGATAGTAGCATGAAGGAAAATGTTTCTCTACGGGAAAATGAAGACATTGATGTGGAGATGGCACTTATACAGAAAAATCTAGAATTACTGAAGAAATGGAGATATGGTAAATAGATTGATAGAATATGCTGCAGATAGCAGGATGAAAATTTTGTGGTTTAAATAGGAAACTGGTAATTGAGGAAATACGGTAGCTGTGAATTACAGATGAATTATAGAAACAGATTAGCAAGTAGCCTGGTTAATAGTTGTTGTGAGTTGTCTTGATGAGTAGACATGATGTTGTATATTTTGGTAATAAGTTAGGTAATATGGATGTCAATTCTCGTGTGGTCTTGAAGATGTATTTTTTATTACCATTTGATTTTGAGATTTGACTTGTTGAGTTTTCTTAATAGATAAATAATTTATTATTAGTCCAAAAAGCGTCTATTAATGGATAGGATATATTTAAAAAATGGTTTCTTTTGTTTCATCATGCATGTCATATTATTTTGAATAATGTCTTTCTTTGAATTGGTTGATTACCTTTATTTAATATGAGGGGAATGAAAATTTTCTTCAAAACGTTAGGGGGGGGGGGGGGGGGGTATGATATCCTGTTTTGACTTCGTTTCGGTTTGCTCATGAATTGTGATTTTAGTTGAATTTTCTTGTGTATTGAATAGTATTTACCCTTGTTTACAAATAAGTTGATAATTGTTAAAATTTTGTTCACAAGCAGTTATTGTTTTGTTTAGAGTAAAGAGTTAACTGGGATCAATAATACTAATTAGGATCGTTCGTTCAGAAAATGCAAACAACTCTAGACTATCAAGAGAGACACATTTGCATTCTCAGTATTAACAAATGTTAGAAAAACATGGAGCGAGGGCTATGTTGGGGAGCTTAGTAGATGGCGATAGATAAAGCTAAGGGATGATAGTACATATTGTAATAGTTTAGAAATAAATTAGATACGTTCATAATAAATGAACGACGAATCTCAAAGATGTTTAAGAATAGAAACAGATGGGATGATGGGGTTTGGCTGAAGTATGCTTGGGGATGGAGCTGTGAGTGACGGAAAAAGAAGTCATGGGAAGTAATGTGGGGGGGGGGGGGTTAAAATAGGAGCTGTGCTAAGCAGCATTAATTGGTTTAAAAAGAGAGCTGTAGTTGTCAGCATAGAACATGGGTATGGTATTGGTAGGTATGTTCATATGAAATTAACATTGTCAATATTATTTTTATGGTTTAATCATGATTGAACATGAGCCATGGGAAATATAGTCATAAAGTACTATTTGAATGGTTGTGGGTGGCAGCACAAATGTTACAGGTTTTAATATTAAGTATATAAGGAAGAAATTTTGGATCAACGTATATAAACATGGATTATAAGATGCGTTTTTTAATAAAACTTTATTCTATAAAGTTTTTGTGATTGCAAGGGAGGTAAATGTGATTGCTTTGTCTGACTATGTTCCGGGTGCGCACCCCATATTTTCTGTCTATCCTGTGTTGTTTTGTTGATGTTGAGAGAAAATGAGAAGTTGCATAACGCATGATAAGTTTCAAATTTGTGTTTATATACCAACGATTTTTATGAACATATGTATATATGAAATGAAATATCTAGGTGATTCCATATGAACTGTATTTTTTTTTTTGAAAATGAAACCTTGTAGGCTCATATACAGAAACGAAGAAGAAGTATCATTTCACGAAGATCTATAACAGAACATAGCGGTTGGCTATAAGGGATAAGCGGAGAAGTGGACTCGAAGGAGTAGAAAGGGTAAGAAATAAAGCTCACTGGTTAAGAGGGGGCTGGTTTAAGATGGGTTGGAAAAATAACATTGGAGCTAAGATTTTAGTGAGGGAAAGAATAAGTAGAATAAGTAGATTAGGGATTAAGACTTTTCGGGAAAAGTCTTGTTAAAGATAGGGAGGAATGTAACAGAGCACCATCTCTGTTAGTGGGTTAATAGGTGGTGTGCAAAAGACTAGGCACGGTTGAGCATCCCGTTGAAAGGTAACTAGGGACGCTCAAGCTGTGACGCGGGGTTAGATATAGACAGTTACCATCGGAGTTTGAAGCCAACAACACCTATTTTGTATGATCAATGGTCACTTGATATTCTACGATGTATATGACTAAATAAACAATTGGAAACTCCAGCCAATGTATTGTCTCTGCTATAAAATGTACCAACACTGTTACACTAGACGCATATTTTAGGCCAATGGGCACTCGGTGGATGATGTATTCAGTACCACTCGGAGTGCCTTTACTTCCCCAGGCGTTTCCTGGTACCCATTTTAGGCAGGGTCAGTGGGGCACAAACACCCCCCCCCCCCCACCCCCACTTGCCTCGACCAGGTTGAGTGGAGAGGGGGGAGAGGCGGATTTAACGAATTTTTCACTACAACAGTTTGCGTTGTGTCGACAATCTATCATGAACAGAACGATCGACAGACGGACTTAACTGAAGTCACTGCCTATCATGAACTCACTAATCATTCTGAGCGCCTTTCACGGGTAACGGGTGGGAAAGGGTGTAGTTTGTATGCGCTGTTTCTGATGATGTCCTGTCACCCGATGCCAGCGTCTGTGACAATACGACCAGTGCATGTGATGTCACCGTACACCGATGTGTCTGTATGAAGCACGTGAAGTGGGAGGGGCTTGCCGCCAAAAATGATTAGTCCACGTATTGTCTAGCTAGTCGTGTCTGTGAATATAAGAATCTCTTACACTAGCCGCATATGGGCTAAACCTAACCAGCTGAGGACCAAGGTGGCTGCGAACTAAACCTGAGCTACAGAACAATAACTAACACTTCAGACCAGAACAATGTCGCTGTTTGCCGTCACGATGCTGCTTTGTTTTATGAGTATCGGTAAGTATGTGAATGTCTTTGTTGTTCAAGGATCATGTAGTTGTATTTGTGAATCCGCTAGAAAAGAGAAATAAATGTATCTATTTCTGTACCTAACAACTCCGTATACATCCATTAGTCAGTCCAAAGATTTATATTTTCTTTTACCGGATGCAGTTGTTACATTAACTAAGCCCATCCGAATTGTTAGTTTAACTCCACCGATCCCATAATGTTATTATGTTAACTCCCTCAGATCAAAACATCGGATGTTTAAAGTAAACCTTAAGATTTTGTGACAGTTGAGGTAGTTAATCGCTGGAACTGTAACAGTTAAAAGAATATAGATAGATAGATAGATAGATAGATAGATAGATAGATAGAGAGGGGGGGGGGGCTTTTTCGACTATCTTTCCCAGGTAGGAGAATTGGTTGTGGGAAGTGAAATATAGTAACGAAAGAAGTATATCCTACGATAGTTCGTCATGACGTCTTTTCCTTTTTTAAAAGATGAGGGAGGAAAGTGAGTTCACAGTATCCGAGTTGAGTAGAGTCAAGAGCTGACATGGCAGCACTCGGCACATTCCCATAAGCGTTCCGTCCTCATCTAAAACAGCCAACAAATGGTAGCAGTACCAGTCTGATTACGTGTCCGTCTGACCTTTCCTTTGAGTCCTGGGTGTCGGCCAGACCCTTTGGCTGCGGCACCATTCTCTCCAAGCCGTGATGATCTCTGTGTTCTTCTGCACTATATACACCATTCCAAAGGCCCCGACCACATCTGCCTTGTCATGCACCAATACCCCACCGAGCGGTGCAGAACCAGCCAAACTGTTCACCTGCTAGTTTCCCACCACAGCAACATGTCCTGGGAAAAGATGCTCTCTGCTTTTGATTGTTGACTTAAGCTGAGTTGAGTTGAGTTAAGAACCGACATCACTGCACTCAGGACATTCCCATGCGTGCTCCGTCCCCTCGTTCAACTGCCAGCAAAGAGCCATACTAATCGTTCCCACCGCTATCCGATTAAACGTTCTCCTGGTCTTCCCTCTCAGTTTTGAAATTCTTCCAGAACCCCTGCCGATCCCCCGCAATCTCATACTTTCCACATATGGGTTCTTATTCTGTTCCTCCGCATTCTCCACCTGGTCCCACGAGCGCACGCGCACCTCCCCCTTGTCCATAGGCAAACTACCACCAAGAGGTACATTCCCTGCTAGCCTATCCGCCAGTTCATTCCCCCGTACCCCCGCATGGCCAGGGCAAAATATCCATACAATTCTCACAATCTGTGACCTCTGAAGCGACGAGAGCCATTCCACACGAAACATTCCTTTCTCCACCTTGCTAAGCATACTATTTGAATCCGTAATGAATACAACGTGTGTTGCAGTAGTCTCCTCTAGCCACCGGAATGCCGCTGTTACTGCCTCTACCTCCATTCTCATGCTGGAGGTCGTAGTCTCATATGCCAGACTCTCCTTTTACAAGACTCGTCCATTAGCCGTTGCAATAAAGCCCCGACCACTACGTCTGTTTCTCACCACTGACCCATCGGTGTAGATGACTATGTCACCTTGATGTGTGTTACTCTGGATCAGCTGTTGCACTTCAAACTCAGTACGGCCCGCTGCCCATTCTCTGCACTCACGACCCAGTGTTATTTTTACATTGTGCCAGTCCGTGATGTCTTCTTAACCTTCAACCCGCTCTCTTTCACGATTGATGGTCTCTAGATCATACACCTGACGTATAGAAAGTTATGCCTATGCTGTTGAATTAAACTCTGCCCGAAGTATGCCTAATTTCACCTTTCTCATCACACTTTATGAGCCCGTAACAATCAGGACATGCGTGTTCTGCTTGTCCTCCAGCCAACGGAACGCCGCTGTGACCATACTCGAAATCCCGTTATCTTCAAAACCCGAATCAGCCTAAGAAAGAAAGGATGCACAAGGCAACAGAAAAAATATTGAAAGTTACAGACGATAGTAGACGGTAGCAGCGATAGCGCACAAGGCTGCCGACCCAGTATTTGTGTGTTCGAAATTCAGTGGAGGCGGATTTTAAAACTTGATTTGGGTTTCCAGATTCACGCAACCCAATAAAGGCACCAGGACATTTCATAGGAAGTCAAGGCAGCCGGTTTGATATTGAGCATATCACCCATAGAAGGCTGATTAGTTTATAAAAATATGGGGCTACCACCATTTACCGATTACGCCTCAAACTGATGTAGAAGGGTCCTTTTCTTTTTAACTATTCGCTACAGGCATTGTGGCTTAGGGGCAGTTATTGCGGTTCACATCCTCAGCATACCGAGTCGAGGTTCGAAATCAGATATGGACGATTTGGAAGCAGGCCGCTTTGTGTTGATTTCGATTATATGAGGCGTCGGTCGTTCAGATAACAATGGCAAACTACTAGACGTAAAAATTGCCTAGTAAATAACAAATAGCCCAAAATGCTGGGGTCGATTTCTATGTCCTGTAAACTGTAAAAGACTTTAACAGGCTATACGGTTAGGCGTTCTCTACTCACAGTTGGAATAGTTCAAGAATCCAGAGTTCCTTCCTCGATATTTACCAGTGACCTTAAATGGATGTGCTGGTTGTGATGACGGCAGTGCATAGTGATTCAGTGAACATGCTCAGTAAGAAACAATCCGAATACTCGCCTTGGCAGTGGTTCGAGTCTTTACAGAAATCCAAGTTTAGGGTTATTGCTTTTGGGTGTGCGTGCGTGCGTGCGTGCGTGTGTATGCCAGGTCGAGGTGAAGTCAAGGAAATGAAAAGTAGATGCTTTGGTTGGTTATGGGCCTGTTGTGGAGGACACATCGATAAGACGAGCAGTCACAATGAATGCTGTATAATATCTCGGTGGAACTGCTGATTTCAATCACAAGGGGTAGATGTAAGGGACATTTGTAACAAGAGATGGGCTCTTCAGGCCTATGTATCAGGCGTTTGTAACGGAGTTCTGTTTTGGGGGGTATATGCATGGAGGGTTTGTGACGGAAGGCTGTTTTGGGGAGTAGAAGCATGGAATGTTTGTGACGGGACCCCGACATGTCCTGAGATGGTACTTTGGTACCTGGCCGGGAGAAAAGTATCTACAACCTACCTTGCTTGCATAGATGCAAGCCCTTTTCAGGGCTGCAGCGAGCAAAACGCTAATGCATGGGACTTACCAGGAAGGAAAGACAAAACGAGACAGAATACAGGAAGGAAAGACCAAACGAGGCAGAATACAGGAAGGAAAGACAAAACGAGGCGGAACACAGGAAGGAAAGACGAAACGAGGCGGAACACAGGAAGGAAAGACAAAACGAGGCGGAACACAGGAAGAAAAGACGAAACGAGGCGGAACACAGGAAGGAAAGACAAAACGAGCCAGAATACGAGTTAAACACTGTCTTCCAGAGCATTCACAACCAACCAACAATTCAATCAATCATTCAATCACTCACCCACTCAGCCATTTAGCCAACCAACTAACTAACCAACCAACTAATTATTCAACTAACCAAATAACGAACCAACCAATTAACCAACCAACCAACTCACCACACTGGTTTCACCAGTTCATTACTCATTGTTCAAAATTCGCATCCATACATAAGAAAAGAACACATTTAGACTTTCAGCAAACATATTGTTGTACTCAGTATCTCGAAGACCCTTAGATATCTCTGTACTGGCCTCTTTCGCGGTATCTATCGGACGTCACCATGTAGCCTAGATATATAAACCGATTAACTCTTCAGGCGCATCAATTAAAGGATGATAGCCCCATACTTTTTTTTTTTTTAGCCCAATCGGCACTTTATTCGTGATATGGTAAATATCATTCGGGTCGCCCTTACTTCTCATAACATTTGCTGGTACTCATTGTAGACCTGGGAGCCTAGGTCAGTTTGCTTTAAATGCCCTCTTGGAGAGAGATTAATATAAAACAAGTGCCTAGTTCTTCTTCCGTTGTGATAAAACATATTGCGTATAAATTACAATCTGTTTGTGGTTATTTCTGTTTCCCACTTATTTCTGATTCTATAAACTGTCACCCTCACACGGTCTTCTCGTGTGATTGGCAATACCATCCTCTCATGATATATCATCTGGTGACATGTCACATAGAACTAATTTTAACATTTGTTAACTTTTACCGTGCGTTAAATTAACGCCAGAAGTAGCGTATAAAAACGGAATTTAACATAATGTATACAGTGTGTTAATCTATAAACTATCCAGACAACGTAATCTATTGGGAATACGTTATAAAGATAATATGCACTTTACACACTCGACACCATTTGCTTTGGGGACGGGAATGCTGATGGTTTCTCATCATTCAGTGAAAAATTGATAACTTCAGTAAATGAGCATGTCATGACATTCTCGTCGATAATCACTGTATCGATCTGTGACAGGGCGGCGGGCGAGAGGGAAGGAAAAGAGCTGAGGGGAAGAGAATGACGCTGTGCATATCTTACGTGTGACAGGGCAGCGGGCGAGAGGGAAGGAAAAGAGCTGAGAGGAAGAGAATGACGCTGTGCATATCTTACGTGTGACAGGGCGGCGGGCGAGAGGGAAGGAAAAGAGCTGAGAGGAAGAGAAGGAAGCTGTACATATCCTACAATTATATGCCATTTGTGACAGGGCGGCGGGCGAGAGGACAGGAAAGAAAAGAAGTAAGCAGTATATATCCTAACATTATAGGCCACTTATGACAGGGCGGCGGGCGAGAGGGAAGCAAAAGAACAGAAGGCAACAGAAGGAGGCTGTACATATTCTACTATTATATGAGGGATGGGGGGAGGGGGGTGGGAGGAGAGATTATCTTGACGAGTGGTTTGGTCACGTTACACCCTAGCGCACAAGTAAAAACAAATGGAAAACAAACTTAAGATCTTTCGACATGAATTGTAAAAGTATTACTCACAACCCTGAGAGTGAGTAGAGAGCAATCTGACAGAGTAACAGAACAAATCACACAACAGAAAACTAAACAAGCATGAGACCACAATAAATAAATCTGAACTGAAAGTACTAATAACAAGTGAAAAGTCGCTGAATGAAATGTATATTAAGTAAACCGCACACACAGCAAGGTCACCCTCAGCCAAATAGTACCCCAAGCAAAAATTGTGAAAAATACATCAAATAAATATTGACACTTAGAGATGCATGTAGCAAATGTTAAAACTTAGGTATGCATGTAGCAAATGTGAAAACTTAGAGATGCGAATGGGAAATGTTAACACTTAGAGATGTACCAAAGAAATGTCAAGACTTAGAGATACGCATGGCAAAATACTCAGAAAAGACCTACCGACCCAGTTACTGAATTCTTATGTATATTCTTGTTGAAATAACAATATAAAAACCAGTCATGACACACCGACATATAATTATCATCCATTGAAACAGCCTTGTTCTCAAGACTCACTCATTGAACCCACAAATCTCCAGTATTATGTACCATGCCTATGTCACAAGTGCCTACTCTGCACATCTAACACCAGTCTCCTCTCCTGTCAGGTCTGCAAAACCAATTTTATTTGTTAATAAACCCCTTTGAAGTAAATTATGTTCTTGTACCAGCATTAAGTTGGACTTAACCGTTGAAATCTCTTCCAAAAAGCAATAACAGACTAATTAATGTACAATTGACGTGGAAATCAATCTGGGGGTTGATCGAAACGCCCTGCAAAAGACGTACATGTTGTTGGTTGGTGTTTGTCCATCAACAATGATGATGACCATTAATTCCATCCAGTGGGGTGATGAAGAATGATTTGCACGACGAATTGGATTAAAGTGAGGAATAGTTGCGCAATTCGTCGATGACACCCTCTCGTCTGAGTCCATCTGAGTCTAGTGGCAAGATAAATAAGACGACTAGAGACGAACAGATGCAGTAGATGATCAGGGCGCTCTACGTGCCTTGCCGTGCTCATTACGTTACACAACGCTTTGCAGGTAAACGCCATCTTGCCCGATGAATTATCAATGATTTCTTACGCGCAGTCTGCCGAATCCTGTCTTCACATGCTGGGTAGGCAGGCGCGCGCGCACACACACACACACACGCACACACACACACATATATATATATATATATATAATATGGTGCTGTCTACAGACTGCATGGAGTCAGTTATGTTATACGTCCCCATGTTTTGGTCTACTTCAATCCAGGGTTTGAGTTGATTATGTAGATAAAAGTTGGCCGAACACCTACACCTAATATAAAATAAGTGCCTAGTTCTGATTCCATTGCCACAAAATATATTGCATACCAATTACAAATAATTGTGTGGTTATCCCTGTATTCAACCCAAATCACTGATTTCTGATTCTACAAATTGTCACACTCACTCTGTATTCTCGCGTCACTGGCAATACCACGTATTCATGAAATATCCGATTTCATGTCATATAGAGACGAATGGAGACGGATTGTATCTGCAGCAAAGAACCTCAATGGCTCGGAACGCTGAAGAAGAAGAAGATGTCACATAGAACCGGGAATTCACAGGCACATGGCGCGTTTGAAGCCAACAGATCTGCTGGCTCATTACCTCGCACCCCAGCATGACACGGACAGAACATCCGCGTTAGTCTTTGGAAAGAGAGAACATACTGTTTGGTACCCACTTATCCACATCTGTCCATTTTGAAATGTATGCAGTACGAACTAAGACACAAAGAAATTGTGCAGAAGCGCACAAAGCTAACTACTTAGTATCTACCAATATACAAAGATGACACGACAAGAACAAACCGAACAAACACCGATTTCAAATAACATGACTGGGGGGGGGGGGGGGGGAAATAAAAGTGCGGAGGACGAACACAATCAGAGAAAAGATGCCAACAGTAAGAAATTGTAAAACCTAAGAATCCAACTGTCAATTTAAAATTAGGAAAAAACCGTAGTAATTAAAAGATAAACGGAAAAAGAAAACAATTAGAAAGATAGATAGAATTTTAAAAAAAGGAAGTAGAAAATGCAATACAAGAATAAATTTAAAAAAAAAACGCAACTACAAATCTCAGCAGACATTGAGAAACAAAACTTAAAATTAAACTTTACTCTCTAAAGAATTGAAGAATAAAGGGAAAAAGATGGAGACAGAAAACAAGGCTCTAGAAGTCGTGTGTTTTTGTGTGCGCGTGCGCGCGCGCATGCGAGAGAGAGAGAGAGAGAGAGAGAGAGAGAGAGAGAGAGAGAGAGAGAGAGAGAGAGACACACACACAGACAGAGAAAATAAAATAAGAAGAATTGTGAAATGAAATAGAAAAAAAAAAACAACAAAAAAACACATTTAAAGGATATGCACATAGCATTGCCTGAAATGGAATTTTTTACAGGACAAATCCACAATACAGTAAATGAGATCACAGTAAAAATGAAAGCTTGCACAAGTAAACTCAGAGACAGGAAAAAAACACAAAAATAGCTACAAGGACATCAAATGAAAAAAAAAATAGTTCTTTTAGGAGAAAGTTTTATATTCTAAGATACAAATGGATCACATAATAAAAAGGTAATGCAATAATTAATACACTGAAATTGTACGGGACTAAAAAGACAGCTAGGAGAGATTTTCAAGCAATATGGAGAAAAGAAAAAAATTTTGGTGATACAAGAAACGCTGCTAAATACAGGAGAGGAATTTAGATTTTCAGGATTCAAAGTACACAAAAATGTCAAAGTAATTGCTAATGTAGAAGATGTAGCCATACAGTTAAGTTAGTTGTATATCCTTTACAGGACGTTGCAGTCAACCCCAGCATATTTCGGTTGTTTGTGATTTCTTGACAAGTTTACGTTCAGTAGTTTGCTATTAATTTCTGAACGACCGTCACTCACACCATTGTATGAAAACCAACGTAAGGCGGTCTCTGCCAAATCTCCCGTAACAGTGTTTCGAACGCGATATGTGGGATTACAAATTGCATTCGTAACCTCAGACGCCACAGAGTGATGCAAACCTCCAGAAAAATACAAGTCATAAGTCATGATGGCTTTATGACTAAAACAATGGAAGGTACATCAAAAGAAGTAGAAAGTATTCTAGAGGCTGAAAAACGCGAATGTGTATGTTCCGGAAAGAAATAAGGGAGGCGACATAGCGTAGTGGCTAGACTCTCTCCTGCCGGCTATGGGTTCATCGGGGTGGGGAGGGGGTATTTAAGAGTGATCTAAGCTCCCAGGTCTACCCAGCCTAACATGAGTACCATGAACTGTCTTGGGAAGAGAGGTGAACGGGTATGGTACCGACCACATCACCCACAGAGTGCCGATTGATCTATCATTGGTATATCATGGATCTATTATGGATCTATCATTGGTCTATCATTGGTCTATCATGGGTCTATCATGGATCTATCATTGGTCTATCATTGGTCTATCAAAGCATGATTCTAGCACCATAGGCCAGAGTGCTTTAAGGTGTGTGATGTGGTCTTTGACTTTTTACTTACAGGTAATATGCAAAATGGAGATCCACAAGAGGTAATGATCAAAATAAAACCTTAAACAATCGTAGAGTTGAGATGAGTCAAGAACCGACATTACAGAACTCGGGGGTGGGAAATGGCGCACCCGGACATAAAGTGAGAAAATATATCCTAACATGGTTCTTCATGATGTCTTCGCCGTTGTTAATAGATGAGGGAGGAAAGTGAGTTCACAGTATCCGAGTTGAGTCAAGAACCGACATTGCAGCACTCGGCACATTCTCATACTGGCTCGTCCTAATCTACAACAGCCAGCGAAGAACCCCAACACTAATGATACCAGCAGAAGTCTGATTATGGGACCGTCTGTCTTTTTGTTTTTTTGGTGTTGGCCCCAGGTCTATCCCTGCAGCACCATTCTCTCCAAGTCTTTATGATCTATCTGTTCTTTTGCATCATACACACGATTTCAAAGGGTCCCGGCCCCATTAGCCTTATCGTGGACTAATATCCCACCAAGTGGTGCAGACCCAGATAATTTGTCCGTCGGCTCGTTTTCCACCACTTCAACATGTCCTGGGGAAAAAACCCAACAGATAAATAAACCATCAAAGGCGGAGATCTAAATTGAAATAGTCGCCAATGTGCCTTAGGGGAACAACAACATAGATATATCTGACATGATGCTGATGGGTTTTATAGAATGTAATAACTTAGCCTTTATAAATAATGTAGAATAAAGGAAACGACGCAGTCAAATATATCACTATAGCAACAAGAAATCTTGCAGGCATATGCTGGTATATATGGTCAGATGCGAACTAATACTAATAAGTACAGGGAACAAACCAGAGAGACAAACATGATCAAATACATTTTTCCTAAACGAAAAGGACAAGTGCCAGGAGAAGAAGTTAACATAAGCTCGTATACAGACAAGATTACTAATGGAATACAAAGAATTTCGGTAAAACACATACAAAATAAACATATACTAAAGAACCTTCATAGTAACCAAACATCCAGTAATGAAAGTAGTTATGCCGCGTGCCTCGCGCTCCGAAGGTTGATTGTTCGGTTAATAACGAGTGCAATTTTCACGGAGACTCCTGGGGGAGGGGGGGGGTGGGGTCGTCGCTGAAGCAATGGATTTCGTGCCTTGTGCGATGCTTTCGCTAGGCCGCTCTGTGGAAAGAGACCGAATCATGAGGGATAAAACCCGATGCAAAAAAGTCGTCTTAAAGCCTTTTTGAACTTGAAAACAGGTAAAAAGCCTTGCAAAAATACAGGAAGAGTATAACGGGAGAAAATCATAACAAATATAAAATATGGGGAAATAATACTATTCGAATAATTTTCAAAGCAAACAGGCAGCAATAAAGAAGGTTATTGTTATATAATAGTGTTATATGTAGCTGAATCCTGCTTTTGCAATATTCTAGTGCTATATCTCTTTAGCATAAGCAACACTGTCTTCGGTTCATTGCGCGGTTCATACGAGGGTAAGATAATAAATAAGTCACAAATGGCTGTAGAAAAATAACTAAATATGATAACAACTTGAAACTAGTTTATTTTTATACATACACTAGCTGACCCGGCCCGGCTTCGCCCAGGTCCTGGAGGGGATCTATCTATCTATCAGTCTGTCTGTCTGCTTGTTTGTCTGTCTGTCTGGCTGACCCGACCCGGCTTCACCCAGTCCCTGGAGGGGATCTATCTATCTATCAGTCTGTCTGTCTGCTTGTTTGTCTGTCTGTCTGGCTGACCCGGCCCGGCTTCAACCAGTCCCTGGTGGGGAGCATCTCATTTAATTCATATAAGTAGTCATATAAGCTCTCCCGTTCCCGACTATCTGTCTGTCTGACCGGGCCCGGCTTCACCCAGTCCTTGGTGGGGAGCATCTCATTTAATTCATATACGTAGTCATATAAGCTCTCCCGTTCCCGACTATCTGTTTGTCTGTCTGTCTGTCTGTCCCGGCCCGGCTTCACCCAGTCCCTGGTGGGGAGAATGTCATTTAATTCATATAAGTAGTCAAATAAGCTTCCGTTCCCGACTATCTGTCTATCTATCTGACCCGGCGTGGTTTCGCCCAGCTCCTGGCGCACAGTAACTTAAAAGATTGTCCTTCTACACACCATTCAATGAAAACTGTAGAAAAAGATGGGTTAAAATGTTATGCATAATGCATTATTTTTATGCAAACTTTAAAAATACCTTAAAGATTATATCATTATTTAATATAACTCATATGCCTAAAAATAACTATAGACAAAGAGTTTAACAATAGTGCAGGTAAGTCCAACAATATGACTATAATGTATATAGAAATGTTATTAAAAGTTATGCCCCTTGAAATAACTTTTCTAGAGTGAAGTCCCCCTGCTATATAGACATTATATAATGAAAATGGAAAAGTAAATGTTATTAAATAAGTCGAAGATTTTACATTATGAAATTATTATAGTCGGTTGCACAGGAATGAAAGGAAGACGTGTAGATAATTTCATCTCAATCGGATGTACCGTTATCGAACGCATCCAATACAAAAATCCCCACACACAAACAAACAAACATACACTCTGTTTTATAGATATAGATTGTACTTTTATTTCTCAACATAATTTCCACCAACATTGATGCACTTATCCCATCGATTTATCAGTCCTCCCAAACCGGCTGGATAGAACTTCGTGCTTTGTTTTCATTTACCTGCCATCCCTCAGAACTATGTGACTGTACTTATTGACTCGCCCTCGTAACTTTTTCTACCCCGCAATGCACAGCTTTATGGGTCAAACATTTGTCAGCATAAACACTGAAAACCCGTCTTGGCGGGAGACATTTCGCGAATGACGCCGAAGTTGAATGCGACGTGAAAACGTGGTGTAGAAAACAGAGCACGCAGTTCTATGCAGCTGTTTGGAAGGACTGATAAAACGATGGGATAAGTGCATCAATGTTGGTGGAAATTATGTTGAGAAATAAAAGGATAATGTATGTATAAAATAAACTGGTTTCAAGTTGTTATCATATTTAGTTATTTATCTACAGCCATTTGTGGCTTACTTATTAATTTACCCTCGTACATTACATTAGTTACGGCCTTTGTTGAAGGTGTACATCAGGGGTGGCCAACATGAGGCCCGCGGGCCGCATGCGGCCCGCCGGGAGTCATGATGCGGCCAGCGGAGTGGGGAACGACGATGTGGTCGAAGCTGTAGCCCGCTTGCTTGATTACTTTAATTTTTTTTTTTTTAAATTAGGTGCGTGGCCCGGCAGGAAATATTATTTCTGAAATTTGGCCCGCCTTCTGAAAAGGTTGGCCACCCCTGGTGTACATCATTGATTTTCTGGCACTCAGCTCAAAACCTTTCAAGAACTGCGCTTAGTTTACTCGTTTTGTCTGTACACTCAAGAGGCATTTAAAACTAAGATAAAAATACTTGTGCCCCTGTGAATATAAGTGTATCAGAAGAGTATTACAATTTCATTGGACGGAAAAAAAGAGATAAATAGATATATCCAACAAGACATTAATATTAAAGAAGATTAATTGCCAGGGCAAAACCAATTGCGGGAAATGAACTAATTTGGGAATACATAGAGACATGAATATGTGGACAAGATTTTTTAGTGAAGCGTAACATATTTTCATGTACAGTTCTTCATGTTGTTGTATCAGTTTGTTGTTTGTGCGCTGATGAAGGCTTTAGCCGCAACGTCAATTTTTGTCACTCCTGATCGTGTTCTAATAAAACGTACCGCTTCTACTTCACGTTTTTGTTTATTTACTCACTGTATTTATAAATTCAAGATGTTATAGATCAGTGGTTCTCAACCGGTGGGGAATTCCCCCCAGGGGGGAGTTTTAGGGTTTCCAGGGGGGAATGAAGACCATTTCAAGATCGCGTTAATACAAGAACCGATTACTTGATATTGTTTTTCCCTTCATACTTTACAGTTATGTACGTCGCTTCCTTCTAAAATTCATTTTATAAAGTAAGTAGACCCACAAATCACGTTTTATGTGGATGTCTAAACTTGTCTTAGTATATGCAATTAAATTTACCTTCCATTTTTACGTATACTGTGTAGCGGTGGGGGGAATTTTAGGTAGGAAATATGAAAGGGGGGGGGGGTGACGTTCTGAAAATATGGTGAAGGAGGGTACGGGCCAAATGTTTGATAGGAAGGGGGAGGGGGGAATGACGTTCTGAAAATATGGTGAAGGGGGGCACGGGCCAAAAATGGTTGAGAACCACTGTTATAGATAATGTAGGCATGCCGGCAACAGAAACAGGACATCTAACTTATGATTGACATACATTTCAAAAGATTGTATTGGGAGACAATCTCTCCACAACACAAGCCACTGGATAATGAATGCCGTTCCACACAATAACTGATTCGAGGAAATTGGCGCGAGTTGGCTCAATGACACCATTTCATGTAATCTTCCTGACATGACCACAGCTCAAGCATAATTTATGCATACATAAATCAATGCATTGTCTGCAAGGTCATCGAATTGCTTCATTTGCTGTGTTTTGATTTCTGTTAGTAGTAATCCATTCTTAACTCCGGTCTAATGTCTACGATCTATTAATTCTGTTGCTGCTCACCGTGGCGAAGAGCTACGGACGCGGTTTATAGTCCCGTATACCCGCGTTCGAAACACAGCTGCGCACGATTTGGCAACAGTCCGCGTTGCGTTGGGTTCGCGTTGGTATAGGTGCCGGTCGTTCAGAAAGCAATGACAAACTACTGAACGTAAACTTGCCAAGAGATCACAGCGGCAGAAATGCTTGTGTTGCCTGCGATATCCTGTAAAAAAAAAAAAGGATAAACAAATTATGTTACATGTAGTGAAGAATGGAAGACGGTAAGCAGTTTAATGCATTGTTATTGGTTGTTTCTGTCGCAAGAACCTCGTCCACGTTAAATGATTTCTGTTGAGTCCAGACATGATATAGTGATGACATGTGTTCGTGGAAGTGGTGGCAATCGTAAACTAGCACGAAGATGTACACAGGACATTGCAGACACTTTGGACATGATGGTGTATGTGGTAGAACTGCCTGAGAAGCGTTTAGGCGGGCCCTGAAGAGAGACAAGTTCTGCCAGGGATCACCTACATGATGATAGTGCTATTTCAATGGCTAGATACCAATTATGTCTGTAATCTTTAGTTGAGCCTTTAGGTGGATGTTAGACCTAGCTAATGACGACATCTGTGTTTGAAGGTCTCTTGCTGAATGTAGTAAACGTGTTTCTAAAACGAGGCTTTGTCGTTATTTGAAATACTGGTTCGAATTCCAGTGTGGTCATTATGGTTTTCAGTCTTTATATTGTTTAGTGTCTCCTCTACTTCTACCTCTTTTTCGCTCTTCCCGTGCATTTCCCTCCATGGTTATTTTTCCAGACATTCATGTCTTTTTACACGCTCGCAATATTTCACTTTCCTCACTTTTATTTGTCTTAACCTCTTTAAAATATCGAGTTCTTGTCGATAGATTTGTCTGTTCACTTTTTCGTCCTGTGAATTGTATGCAATATTTTTAAAACTTATATTCATTTATTTGTATTATTAGCTGATGTGTTAAATATTCAAGTTTCACACACGCATGCTGCCATAGGAAGTATACATACAATCAGCGCTCTGATTTCTGTTATCCTGGCTGTTCTTGTCTTCGTCCTACCGACACTTTTTCATTTTGTCTGTCATGATAACACCAACAGCTTTTGCCAAGCATCTCATTTTACATGCTCGATCAATTCCCCATGTGGTTAGTTCAGAGACCATGTTTGACGCAGGTAACACGAATTTGGTATAAAAATTGTGTTTACAGTTATTCATTTATTTTCTTTAACGATGTGTTGGTGTTTGTATAGCCATGATCACTTTTTTGCTAATGCACGAGTTTCTGGCATCAAGTTTCCACAGCTCTATTGATCTTTCCATTCTCTGTATAATCACTTCATAAATCTATACGTTCTGGAGTCTGTCTCATTCAGTATGTAATTACCAAATACATTGTGATCACTGACCTCAATACACAATCATAACACATTCAGTCGCTTTCAAAATCAGACATTTTATATATATATATATATATATATATATATATATATATATATATATATATATATATATATATATATATATATATATATATATATATATATATATATATAATGGTAAAGGTGCAGTGCTTTTGCTGCTTTACTTGATTTAGAGCACTGGTTTCCAAAATGGGCGGTATGCCCTCACTCAGGTCGTTCGAGAAATTCAGGGGCTGGTGACGTTTTTGGATATGAAAAGATCTAGAAATACCTGAAAGATCGAAACTCGGTCTTCGACCGCATGCAAGCCCGATTGTAAGTCTAAATAATGCGTCATGTCACGCACTTTGAAAGCTAAGCAACATTCTCAGTTCTTCTGTAATGTATTAATTCAGTTGGATTCCAAAGTTGTTTTGTGAATGTTTATTATTAGTAGTCCATTTTTGGAGTCTGACAGTGGTTTGGTCCCTAGAGATAGGACTTTCGGGTGTGTGCCGTTCTTCTTCTTCTTCTTCTTCTTCTTCTTCTTCTTCTTCTTCTTCTTCTTCTTCTTCTTCTTCTTCTTCTTCTTCTTCTTCTTCTTCTTCTTCTTCTTCTTCTTCTTCTTCTTCTTCTTCTTCTTCTTCTTCTTCTTCTTCTTCTTCTTCTTCTTCTTCTTCTTCTTCTTCTTCTTCTTCTTCTTCTTCTTCTTCTTCTTCTTCTTCTTCTTCTTCTTCTTCTTCTTCTTCTTCTTCTTCTTCTTCTTCTTCTTCTTCTTCTTCTTCCTCCTCCTTTCTCCCGTTTGCGATCTCTTGTCGCTCCTTCCATGTCTTCTCCATATTATTCAATTCCAACTCTTCTCCGTGTGTTTGTAGATCTTCCTCTATGTCTTTTGACATCTGGGTTCCAGATTAAAGACTTTCTATGTTTAGTATTAACGTGTTTTCTCGATATGTGTAGCATCTAGTGCCAGCCTCGTTTATTCACCTATTGATTCACTGGAATTTTTAATTTGTCTGCATGAACTCGACATTAGTGATGATGAGATAACCAGCTCCACCCCATACATCTTTAGTCGTCTCTTACGGCATGCATGGTTGATATTCAGTGTTGATATTCTTTGCTTCCCTTGTTGGGCTAAGAAACATGTATTCTTATGAAGTGCATTACACATGTGTTCGATAGGTTTGCAGACTAAATTGCAAGGGCCATAGTTAGAAATAGGCAGAGTTAAAGCATGTAAACACAGAAGCCTCAAACAACATGTTGCACGAATTATTGTCTGAAATATTTCATTGCATCTCATCAGATGCATACTGCAGAGTTATACATCATAATACTTCGGCTGAAATACATAAAGCGCATAGTCACATGTATCGTTAAAATGTGGAACATTTGTCATGCAGTATCCACCTGACGAGATGCAGCCAATTATGCCAGGCAATAAATCGTGCAACGTATAGATCGTGGCTTCTGAGTTTAAATTTACTCAGGGTTAGAATGTGCCAAGAATATAGCATGGCATATGAATAAATTCATGTGTACTAATAAGCACTCATAGAAGGAATAGTGAGAAAGTAATTACCTGAGAATACACGAGAAAGTACTCGTAATTTTAAAATCTTCATGGAAACACAGACCACCAGTACACATCTAGACAAAAGTGAAAAGAAACTAGGACAAAGAAGAACAAAACAGTGTACAACGCAGAACACCAACTCTAAAATGTCTTTATGTCGAACACGGGACCTTTCAGTCCAAGAATACAAATGTGAAAGTTAGTTGCATATCCTTTACAAGACATCGCAATCGACCCCCAGCATTTGTTGACTGTTTCTGATTTTACAGGCAATGTTTACGTTAAGTAGTTTGCTTCCTGAACAACCGATCCTCATACCGTCGGAACCAACGCAAAGCAGCCTGACTTCAAATCACCTGAAGCTGATTTCGAACCCTTGACTCGATATAACCGGGAATTTAGAAACGCGGTCACTGCATATTCAAACAGGTCAGCATAAAATACTGTTACAAACGGAGGCGCGACAGTGTACATAGAATACTCACATAATTCCAGAAAACAAACTGGAAAGTACTGTCACAACTATGATGCGGACGTTCAAGCTATTAAGATAGCAACAGAGAAATGACTGAAAACAGATCATGGTTCACAGCCTGTGGTATTACTGACAGAAGCAAAATAAGTACTCGAGGCATTCCAGTCCGGAAAATTGGTAGTGCTAGAGACACTATTGAATAAACTGGTAACTAACGTCAGGTCACCATACAGTGGAACCTTTTCTTTGGGCTGCTCGGAACGAGGGAGATGATCAAATAGCTAAGGGTGGCGCAACCGAAGTTCAACCAGTTGTACCAGTCATATACCACAGAAAGAAAAGAATAGCGAAATCAATAAGAAAGCCACAAACACTAGCACAAGACGGTTATTATTTAATGGACAGACCAGAACAAGTCATTGGCACTCCAGACTTGCTCCAAGACTGCCCCAAATACGACATATTAAGGCAAATCTTTTGGTCCAGAGAAACAACATTGGATCACCAACTGTAAATTTAAAAAAAAGGCAGTGAAATGTATTCAAGAGAAGGGAAAATTGCAATATCTCGAAGGGAAAAGGGACAGAAACACATGCACGGAGAAGATGCCAGAGACGCGGAGAGGCATCTGTTTCGGATATGATTGGCAAACAGCGAAACAACTGGCGCAACACATGGTGATGAAACAACACAACACGCAATATAATAATAACAGTTTCTCAAAAAGAATGAACTTAAGAGTAGTTGAAGACACAGACACTAGAACATAGTTTCTGCCAAGTGTAGTTTGTACTGTATGTGACTTGCGACAGGCAGAATTTTTAATCTTAATCGTTAGCTTCCAACCAGACTCAGCCGTCACGCCACTCCCACGGGACAATATGTTGAGACCCTGTTAAATAGATTACTATCACTTACGTGTTCTGGCAATCCAAAATATCCCCAGCTTCGCACACATTCGGGTAATTTAAAAGTAAGATGGCGACAGGGTAATTTCATTTGCCCTGGAGATGAAGGCGCAGTAGCAAATAATCACTATCCGAGTCTCTAGGTCGGATTCACTCCACGAGGCTTCCATCTCTAGGAAGTTCAGTGCGGCTTTACCAACGATCAGAATAGGAAAGCATTAAAGTACTTATGAGGAGATATCCAGAAACGAAGTTACTGACTATTAGTATCGAAAATACAGCACATCAACTGTTGCACTCATATAAAACACAACATATAACTGGGAAGCTCGACAGAAGGAAAGACGCATGCTGATACAATATAATGTTTCGATCAAAATCATATTCACCTCCTTCTTCTTCATCTTCTCATCGTCTTCATCACCATCCTCCTACTTCTTCTTGTCCTCATCCTTCTCCTTTTTCATCTGCATTTTATCTCCTAATTCATGTCAAGCGTACCTATATATTGCTATACCCAGCAGCTCTATCTACGCCCTCCATAAATTTTAAATCTCCGCCCCTTTTTCTCTTCTCTGTGTATTATTATGTCTCCTTTAATTTAGTTTGCCTTATTAATTCCAGAGAAAGGACTATTTTGTTATACTATTAACATATTTTCTCTATGTGTGTCGTATCCAACGCCATTGAACTTTCAACGACAGTACATTCACTAGCATCTGTTAAGTTCTCTCCGTGATTTCCACTAGAATCATACTACCATACCAATTGGGGCTTTCTGTGCAGCGCCTTTATTAAATGTTCGTATTTTATTAATATTTGGTGTAGTTCTCAGTGTTTCTGAATCATATACTTCCTTTGACCTGAGAGTTAAATATTGGTCCAAACTTTAATTTCTGTTAACTTCCTCACATTTCCTAGTGCTGCGAAAGCTCCCCTCGTCAGTTGTATTCTTATTTTAATATTTTTATGTGTTCTCTCATCTTTGTCTACATATGCATATATATATATATATATATATATATATATATATATATATATATATATATATATATATATATATATATATATATATATATATATATATATATATATATATATATATGTCACACCTCAAGATACCAAAGGAGATCGGTTTATGATTTACTTGATTTATTTTCACTACCCGTATTCTTCCCCTAAACATTATTAGACCTAGTTGTCGTGAACACCCATTAAGTGTGTTTAATTTATCTTGCACATGACATGTGTGTGGCAGAAGAGCAATGTCTTCAGAAATATGCCTTGCTCTCTCCAAAAAAAAAAAAATTAAGGGCAGGAGGTTGAAAAGAGAAAAATTAATTAATATTAAAGTTCAGATTATCGAGCTGTTGTGGAGGTCAGCGTGGCCGAATGGATCACTGCGCTCGCTATTAAACTTACGGTGTGCTGATGGTCAGTTGGACTAAAATGTTGACTTGTCGTCCATGACTTTGGGACGTAAATTACAAGTACCTTAGAAGTCGGAGTGAGGTCGCCTGAGGGACACTAGTAATAGGGAAAGCTAGCCCACACGCAAAAATCAGTTCAATATAGACTACGCTGGAGTTCAAACAGAGCGGAAACAAATAATCGAGCTGGGCTGTCAATGTACATTCAGTTCCATTTCTGACGGTCATTTTTGGTGTCTTTGTAATCCAGTCTATGGCCAACAAGAATAATACAGGCGACACATGACATCCTTGTCTCATTCCTGTTCTTATTTCAAATGTATCTACTAGTTTTCCCACATTAAAATCTCAACATTTCACGTCTTTACAGACTAATCTTCTATGGGATCCCAAAGAGTGTCATCATTTTCCAAAGAGATTCCATATCAATGCTGCTGAAGGTTTTGTTTTTGGAAGTCCACAAACCCAATTCAAAGTCGTGAATTCAGTTCAATGATTTGCCCCATTCTTATTTCTAATATGGCTATCTGGTCAGTGCAGGATCTGTTTCTTCAGAAGCCTGCCCGTTCATCCCTTAGTTATTTATCAGCGACATCTCTTACCGTTCGTTCGTTCGTTCGTTCCAGAATTATCTTGCTTATTATTTTCAAAGGAACTGACCTTTATATTATTTCTCTATTATTTTCACACACTTGCAAGTCTGCTTTCTTTGGTAACTTCAGCAGATCCTCATTCTGCTGGCATATTTCTTCAGTCTCTCAGACTTTTAAAATAATTTGTTCATTTGGTCCAGCCGTTTTCTCATTCAAGAGCTGTTTGATGACTTTTCTAATATCTTCTGTAAACGGGTTTTCACAGCTGGTATCCAGTTGCGCTTGGGCAGGCTTGATATACGAGTCTTTGAGATTGATATATTTATTTGTATACTCAGAGGTTCCTTAACGTATACAGCCCATCTGCTCATTTGATCTTTCATGGTGATGTTTAGAACTGTCCCATTACTAATGTTGATCACATCACTTGGTTAATTATACCTTCCTTGTGGTTCTTAATGGTCTTTGCGGTTTCCTTCGATACACATCATCAACTGCACAGTGAGCTCGAGAAGAGAAAGAGCAGCAGGCTGAAAGGAGGAAAATTCTGGATGGGACAAGTCGATGACATTATTCAACAGGTTTGTCCTCTTGAAGGTACAGTATAGAACCGGATAAAGAATGGATACTGGTGCCTAAAGAGTGCGGTTGGTCCTTTTCAGTATACATCAGGCAGGACAGGGGATCGAGACAACACAACCCAGTAACTGTGGAGGCAGAAGTTCAAGCTTTGATTTTTGAGAATTCTACTGAGGGTGAGGATGTCATCTACACGTGTGGGTCTGTTGTCCGACGCGCGAGGAGCCCAAGGGCTTTTACAGCTCGGGCCGGAGTGAGAACTGTGAGGGAAGATTGCGGTGACGTTGCCTTGACATCAAGTAGCAGTTGAGTTGAGTTGAGTTGAGTTGAGAACCGACATCACTGCACACATGACATTCCCATATGTGCTCCGTCTCCTCGTTCAGCAGCCAGCGAAGAGTCATACTACTAATCGTTCCCACCGCTATCTGATTAAAAGTTCTCCTGGTCTTCCCTCTCAGTTTTTAGATTTGCCCAGAACCTCTGCCGATCCCCCACAATCTCATTCTTTCCACATATGGGTTCTCAGTCTGTTTCTCCGCCTTTTCCACCTAGTCCCACAAGCGCACGACCACCTCTCTCTTGTCCATAGGCAATCTACCACCAAGAGGTGCATTCCCTGCTAGCCAGTCAGCCTGGCCAGGGCAAAAAATCCATACAATTCTCACAATCTGTGACCTCTGAAGCGACGATAGCTATTCCATACGAAACATTCCTTTGTCCACCTTACTAAGCATACTCGTTGAATCCCTAATGAGTACAGTGTGTGTTGCAGTAGTCTCCTCCAGCCAACGGAATGCCGCTGTTACTGCCTCCACCTCCATTCTCATGCTGAAGGTCGTAGTCTCATATGCCAGACTCTCCTTTTTTAAGACTCAGCCTTTGCAATAAGACCCCAGCCACTATGTTTGTTTCTCACCACTGATCCATCGGTGTAGATGACTATATCACCTTGATGAGTGTTACTCTGGATCAGCTGTTGTACTTCAAACTCAGTGCGGCCCCCTGCCCATACCCTGCACTCACGACCCAGTGTTATTATTACATTGTGCCAGTCCGTCATGTCTTTCGAACTTCAACCCACTCATCAAGTAGCATTGACTTAGAAGGTCATGTAATTAACTAATGAGTTGCTGTGCAAGCAAGATAAATTGATGACTAGCTAACTAATTAACCAAGCAACCAGCCAACCAACCAACCAACCAACCGACTAACTAGCTAACTAACCAACCAACAAACTAATCAACCGAATTACTAACTAATTAACTTGTGAGCCAGTGGCCGATCTTAAAAATCTATGAACCCAGTCCAGCATTGGGCACGTCAACATTATCCTCGCTGCTGATAGATAGTGACAGATTATGCTTCAGAGTGGTACGTTAGTTTATTACAAGTTAGTTGCACATCCTTTACGGGACGTCGCAGTCAACACTACTCAACACCAGCATTTTGTGACTGCTACTAATTTCTTGGTAAGCTTACGTTTAGTAGTTTTCCATTGCTTTCTGAATAACCGGCACTCATAAAATTGTATGAAAAGCAACGCAAGGTGGTCCGTTGACAAATCTCCCTCAGCTGGGTGTCGAACGCGGGATGAGGGACTACTATAACACTTTCACCAGAGCGCCGCCGCTCATTAAGCAACCATAAACAGTAACACCACAGCTCATCAGCCATCGTTCTGATGTTCGGATTCTATTAGATTAAAGCTTCTGAGGACTCTCCCGGCGTCTCACAGGGGAAATCAACTTGAAGGGCGCTAAATTGACAACTCCTTGATCCAAGCCAGCCATGTTAGACTAGCAGAAGAAAGTTATTTAAAATGAACGCAGTAACTGTAGATCACAAGAAAAGTAGTTTTCACAAGAAGAAGTGGGTAACTTTTTGGGGGGAATTTCTAAATAGGCCTGAATGTGCTCTTAGAGTAAGAGGACGACTCCGACAGCACAGACTGGATGTCCTTATGGCGAATTCTGTTCTCTTCTTCTTGTTATATTCTCTTTTCACAAACACGGTATCTTACGATGCACACCCACTTGTACTGACAGAAGTATCCTAGACTGTTCGTTGTTTGTCCAGACTTGCCGGTAGGCCAGTATTTAGAACCGATATTTTTAAGCATTCAGAATGGGATAACTTCTGGTGATGAGTTTCTTTCCTTTAGTCCTGATTATGAATTTTGCATATTTCATTTATTGCCACTTATAACATAAAAATATAAAAGTAAATGAAAAAGAACTCCGATAATAGTATTATTAAAAAAAAAAAAAAGCATTTGACTGGAATCCACAGGGCAAAAGAAATAGAGGAAAACATAAATCCACACGGACAAGGAAAGCAGAGATAGGCATGACTAATATGGGAACTTTTAAACATTTGTGTGGGACAGCTAAGGATAGGATAACTCTGAGCGTTTTAGTTGAGGGTCTATACCCCATAGAGGAAGTAAAAGGAAGCAGAGGCTAACACAAAAATATTATCCCTTATCTTTACCTGTGACATGTTTACAAACGTTTTATTTAGACTAATAAAAGCATTGATGTAATTAGTGTTCATTATTATTTGCCATTTCAAATAATATTAAGTTATGACCCAGTATCCACCGGGATAAGTGGGCAACTCTGCAGCTGCGCAGAGCAGGGCTCTCCTTGTCCTGATAGTCGGAAATGCTGCTAAAAGCAAACGCAACAGACCCCAGTGTGGATGTGGAAGGTAAGGGGGAAACCACCACATTATCTCCCCAAGATTTCACGAGTATCCACAGTTCAGAGTCAGTGAACGACGTTAATGGCTGTCTTAGGACGTCCTCGTCTGGTGGGGACAGTCAAGAGCAGAGGTTCCCAAACCACGGCCAGCGGGCCACTTGTGGCCCGCCAGCTGTTAGTAAGTCGTTATTTAATGTACCGGTAATATATTTTAATAATTTCAACAACAAAAAATGTACGCTGAGCGCCCCGTCACCGTGTGGTAATTTACTCTGTTCGTGGTTGTTATGTTCAGATATTATCGAACAGTTCGCAACCTTCAGCTTGATCATATGATTTCATTCTGGCGACTTTTGTCAGTCGAACAATTTGAACACTTGCGTTCATTCGCCCAGAGATACATTTGTCGTTTTCGTTCGACTTACAGATGCGAGCAATCATTTTCCACAATGGCTGTTATAAAAAACAAGCAACGTTACAGACTCACCAACAGTAACCTAGTTGCACTTATGACTTTGGGCACGACATATTTGTACCCAGACATTTATAAACTGGCATCTTAACTTAAGTAACTGGTTATGAAGAACAGTTACAATTGTAAATTAATTACAATAATAGCGATTTTAGAAACTGATTAAAAATTTATTGTTAAATGAACTTCTGATTTTAACCCCAAAAAATGACCGCAGTATAGTACTAACACTGACTGCCTTTAAGGTTTTAGAATTTTGTTGACGAAAGTTAAGAAATGTAAGAATGATATTGCACGACTTTTATAATTTTATAACGTTGTGGCCCGCTTAACTACCGAAAATAGTAGAAATAGCCCTCTGCTTGAAAAGCTTGGGAACCACTGGTCAAGAGCTACAGGTGACAGTCATCAAACTACTGATGGAATAACCAAAACTATAATAAATAAATATAAAATAGAAACACGGAATGTTAGGACACTGAAGGAGTTAGGAAAGTTGAACAGTGTTATAAGAGAAATGGACAATATGTAACTGACTAATATATTGTGCATAAGTGAGATTAGATGGAAGGGATCTGATAAAATTATAACTGACAAACATATAATAATTTATTATGGGGGGGGGTGCACACGAAAAAGGAAATGGAATACCATTTGATTGAAAAACAGCTATGTAAGTTAAGTGTTACTGGTGCCCTTCAGATAGAGTTATAATGGTCAACATCAAAGGTAAACCAGTAGATGTAAATATTGTACAAGTATATGCACCCACAACATACAGTAGTGATTAAGACATACAACAGCTTTATGATGAGGTAGAAATGGTGATATCCTCAAATTGGATCACGAGAAATAAAAATAATATTAAGAGATTGTAGGACGTAGTTAAGTACAAGAAATGAAAGGGGAGAGAAACTATTATAATGGACAAATATAAATGATATGATAATTGGAAACACCTGGTTTAAACACCATAACAGACAACTTTACACATCGAAAATGCTCAACCAAAGTGACTACATACTTATTAATAAAAAGATTAAGAAATGCGTTAATAAATGCACAAACAATATCTGCTACTGACTGTAATAGTGATCAGGTACTCCTATGTGGAGAAATAAAAGTAAGATTGAAGAGAGGAAAACAGTGGTTAATAATATGAGACTTAATAAAGATATTCTGAAAGCAGATAAAGAAATTCATCAATCTCTCGCAGGATGTTAAACAAAATTCGCTTCTCGGTCTTCTGGCTAATATCAAACTGTAGATTTATCTGCACTTGATCTGGCTATGGTGCAGGGGCGGTCAACCAAACTACAAACTCCAATCACCAAATCATTGTCCTCTAACACTGGCAGTGGGCCTTGGTGGACCACTATGGACCGAAAGGCACATAGTGGGACTAAAGGGCCCATTAAAAAAAATAAGAACAATACAAATAGATACTGTGAATGGCTAAAATACAGAGTATAAATGGACAATGGGAAATGTTAAGGGACTCCATTCATCAAACAATTTAAAAAAAATAATACTGGATAAACAAAAAGGCTAAGGGAAAAAATGATGACTAAAGAGGGCAATTATGAACAAACAAAGCTAGAAGGACAACATGGATGCATTTTGTCATGGATCTCTTTAGCGAGGTAATAATGAGAGATATCAAAGAGAAGGAAGGAATACTAGTCAGAGGCAGATGACACAGTTTCGATCTACAATTGTTGGACATTGTAGTAACAGAGCGTGCAAAGAAAGGACTCTCCTTGAATATTTAAAAAAAAAAAAGTAAAAATAGTGATATCAAAGAAGAATCTGACTCCAAAATGTGAAATGACAATATAAGGGACAATGCTTAAACAAGTGGGTAATTTCAAATACCTAGGGGCAATAATAATATCAGATGGAAGTTGCACCATTGAGATTAAGAACAAAATAAGGCAAGCAAAAGCTGCATTTAAGAAAATTAAAAGTATCTTATGCAATAAGTCACTATCATTTAATCAAAGAAGGAGAGTGCTGAAATGCTATTTGAGCCTGTTTTTCTGTATAGCAGTGAACATTGGAATGTATATGAATGAATTAGAAAGACCTTGGAAGCAACGGAGATGAAGTTCCTGAAGACGAATGTTGCGAATTCTCAGGACTGCCAGAGTAACTAACAACGATTGTCTGAAAGATACTAATGAAACTAGAACATTATATATATCAATAAGAAAGAGACAAACGGCTGTTTTTGGTCACGTGATGAGAAGAGAGGCATTAGAGAACATTGTAACAGCTATAAAGATCAAGGGGCAGAGAGGCAGATGAAGACTAAGAGAAATGATGCTTCATGAACTGAGACAATGGCATGGAGGAATATCATCAACAGAGCTGATCCTGAACACAATGGATCGCGATCTGTGGAGAGACATGAACGCTTACGCCAGCTGGCAGGGCACTTGATGATGATGATGAGTCTTTAACATCATCATAAACTTGTAGCAGGTCCTTTGCAGAACGTCGCTCTCATGACGGTGCGCCACAACGTTTTCCATCTCTGGCCATTTGTCCTGCACCGTGCACCCTCATGCCCAAAATGTCTGCAATATCCTGTGTCCAGCTTCGTGCTGACCGACCCTTTGTCACTGTAACAGTACATTACACCCCGGAAAGACAATTCCTTCACGAAATTGTGCTAATGGATAATAACATATAATATTGTCTGTCAAAATTCTTGTTTCTTGTCTTCTGAAGGTAAAAAAGAAGCATAAAAACAATGTCAACAGAAAAATTACATGTAAATCAAACATCATAATTAACAGTGAAGACATTGCAAATTGTGTAAACCCTACCTACCTACCTACCTACCTACCTACCTACCTACCTACCTACCCACACGCACGATCGGCTTAACTACCGACTTATCTAGCTACCTACTTATTTACCCACACATACATACACACACACACACACACACACACACACACACGCGCGCGCGCGCGCGCAAGCGCCATCGCGTTCAGAGGACAAAGAGACAGAGAGATAAGCAATCATACAGAAAGACAATCAGTCAGACAGACAAGCAAATCTTTAGAAAAAAAGGACAGACAGACGACAAGCAGTTACACAGGCGGACGGACAGGCAGGCAGGCAGACAGATAGACAGACAGACAGCGGCATACCGACTGATAGGCAGACACAGACAGACAATAAGGCAGACATAGACAGACGGACAAGCAGTCAAAGGTCGCCCGACAGACAGGCAGACACAGAAACACAATAAGCAGACATATAAAGACTGACCATTTAACAGGCAGACATAGACAGACAAATGAGATCGCACGTTAAATATTTACACCCTCTGCTGATTTGCTTGCAGACGACGTCGTGAAACAAAATGAGGTCGCAGTCTGGTAATTTCAGGAGACGCGGCACGCCACTTGATGCCCCTAAAATAATTGATGAATTAAAGGACGCAATTTACTTCCCCCATGGAGGTCCTCATCCGGCAGGAAACCGTGCATCTCCGTATCATAACACAAGAAGATTGTGAAACAAGTTTACTGTATTATAAAGCACATTGCATATAACTGTGAAACAAGTTTACTGTATTATAAAGCACATTGCATATAACTGTGAAACAAGTTTACTGTATTATAAAGCACATTGCATATAACTGTGAAACAAGTTTACTGTATTATAAAGCACATTGCATATAACACAGTTATATAAGATACGATGCGGGGATACACACGGCTTATAAAGAAACCTTTACTTCTCACAACCGATTTTTTAATTCTGGCGACGAAAAATAATATCAGCTGTATATTGCATCTGTGACTAAGGGACAGTAAACACAGTTCCACAATGCCCCATACAATGTTAGAAATCAGCCGCCGGCGATTTGGATGCAGACTGCCTTGCGATGATTTTCGCAATGATGTGAACGTGGATGTTTCGGAAAGCAATAGTAAACTACTGAACGTAAACTTGCTCAGAAAATCACAAGCGTTCAAAACAATGCCCGGGTTGATTGCGACGTCCTGTAAAGAACATGCAATTAAATTACTAATAGGGAACAATCAAGAAGACTCAATACCTAGCGAGCACTTAACTAACAACGATCAACAGTGGCACAGTGGCTAGTACACTTGTCTAACGGCCCGGTGGGTGTAGTTCAGATTCAAATTGAGGCGGATTTTGTAAAATTCACATGAGCTCATGGTCAACCCAAACTAGAATGAGCACTAGAAAATGTCTTCAGAAGTAAAGGCGGGCGGAGTGATACATTATTACATGATATCTCGAGTGCCGATTGGTCTATACAAGTGCGGGACTAGCACCGTGTGCCCAACTTGCCCCGAAGACGTGTAGATGGGTCCCTTTTGTGTTTACGGAAATAACAGAGAGCCAGAATCTAGCAGTGGCTAGCACGCTTGACCACCAGGCCGGCGCTCATTTGTTCGAATCCCCTGGAGGTGGGGATGCTTTTCGTTGACCAAGGCACTCAGGCTGGCCCTGGCTAACATGGCTGCCATGAGATGTCACGGGAAGAACAGCGGTGATATTACAAACATGGGACCAAGAACAGGGCGTGATGTTACAAACATGGGACCAAAAACAGGGCAAATATTACAAACATGGGACCAAGAACAGGGCGTGATATTACAAACATGGGACCAAGAACAGGGCGTGATGTTACAAACATGGGACCAAGAAGTGATGTTACAAACATGGGACCAAGAACAGGGCGTGATGTTACAAACATGGGACCAAGAACAGGGCGTGATATTACAAACATGGGACCAAGAACAGGGTGTGATATTACAAACATGGGACCAAGAACAGGGGGGGGGGGTGATATATGGGACCAAGAACAGGGCGTGATATTACAAACATGGGACCAAGAACAGAGCGTGATGTTACAAAAATGGGACCAAGAACAGGGCGTGATATTACAAACATGGGACCAAGAACAGGGGGGGGGTGATATATGGGACCAAGAACAGGGCGTGATGTTATAAACATGGGACCAAGAACAGGGCGTGATATTACAAACATGGGACCAAGAACAGAGCGTGATATTACAAACATGGAACCATGAACAGGGCGTGATATTACAAAATGGAACCCAGAACAGGGCGTGATATTACAAACATGGAACCATGAACAGGGCGTGATATTACAAACATGGAACCCAGAACATGGCGTGATATTACAAACATGGAACCAAGAACAGGGCGTGATATTACAAACATGGGACCAAGAACAGGGCGTGATATTACAAACATGGGACCAAGAACAGGGCGTGATTTTACAAACATGGGACCAAGAACAGGGCGTGATATTACAAACATGGAACCCAGAACATGGCGTGATATTACAAACACGGAACCCAGAACATGGCGTGATATTACAAACATGGAACCAAGAACAGGGCGTGATATCACAAACATGGGACCAAGAACAGGTCGTGTTATTACAAACGTGGGACCAAGAACAGGGCGTGATATTACAAACATGGGACCAAGAACATGGCGTGATATTACAAACATGGAACCAAGAACAGGGCGTGATATCACAAACATGGGACCAAGAACAGGGCGTGATATTACAAACATGGGACCAAGAACAGGGCGTGATATCACAAACATGGGACCAAGAACAGGGCGTGATATCACAAACATGGGACCAAGAACAGGTCGTGATATTACAAACGTGGGACCAAGAACAGGGCGTGATATCACAAACATGGGACCAAGAATATGGCGTGATATTACAAACATGGAACCAAGAACAGGGCGTGATATCACAAACATGGGACCAAGAACAGGGCGTGATATTACAAACATGGGACCAAGAACAGGGCGTGATTTTACAAACATGGGACCCAACACTTTGTACCCAATATCCACCAAGATGTGTTAACTAGGTCTTTACTATACTATACTTAGCATTCGTGAAAGATTTAACTAAAAGACCCAACTTTAGTTTCCACAAATTTACATTAAAGCCCTCCTTGCGACTGGGGGAAAAACATGGACTTAAAGTTGCAGCCCGTTATGCCTTACTCCGGCCCCGCTTCAAATGATCTCGTTTCGAGAAAATTCCACCGCTTTCCTTCAGTTTAACCCCACCTTCCACCTTCTTTCTCTACCCCCCCCCCCTTATTTTTCTTCTCTTTTTCCATTTTATCTCTTCCTCATCCCCTCTCTTCCTCCCTCCTTGTCCCCCTCTTCTCCCCCTCTCATTTTCTTTCACTCTCCGGACTATGGGTGTCTAAAGCAATAAGCAATCCTGCATACCGCGTTCGAAACACAGCTGCGGGCGATATGGAAGCAGACCGCCTTGCGTTGGTTTCCCATACAAATTTATGTGTGCCGGTCGCGCAGAAAGCAGTGGCAAACAACTGAACTTAAACTTGATAAGAAATCACAACAGCCCAAAAAATGTTAGGATTGACTGCGACGTCTTGTAAAGAATATGCAACTAACTTTTAACTCCATTTTTATTTCACTCTATTTTACTCTCTATCCCTTACTCCTCCTTCTCTCTCTCTCTCTCTCTCTCTCTCTCTCTCTCTCTCTCTCTCTCTCTCTCTCTCTCTCTCTCTCTCTCTCTCTCTGTCTCTCTCTCTCTCTCTCTCTCTCTCTCTCTCTCTCTCTCTCTCTCTCCATAAACTGCAAACATTCTTGCTGTGCTCTAGAGCCGTATCCGTCTGAAGTAATTTAAAAAGGTCCTTTGATTACTGATCTACTGGCTGTATAAAATATGTTTACTTTTGAGGAAAGCAAAGTCGCAAAGACAACTTATCACAAACATCAAACAGAAGCAGGCTTAATTTTTTGGCCACATTATGAGAAGACAAAAACAGGAACATGTTGTGACAACAGGGAAGCTATGTGGAAAGAGAGATAGAGGAAGACAGCATGAGTAGATTCGCGAAGTTTTGTGTCATGGCACGGAAGGTGGGAGTCAACACACGAACTGATCCATGCCGTCCGAGATCGTAATTTGAGGAGAGGCATGATCACCCACGCCAGCCGGCAAAGTACTGGAGGAAGATGATGTGTACCCCACGTTCTTGTGTAACTCCCCATACTTTCAATGTGAACTCCACAAATCATTGTAATTGTCGCATTGCTGCAGAGGAGGAAAAAAAAGGGATGCCATGTTGGCTGCATTCATTGCCAGCGCTGGTCCTTTGGGAGTGTCATATCTCTGTGACTTTAGGTTGCTTCCTGCAATATTAACTGTGATCACAACATCGGTTATATTGTCTCTGAATATCTCATTTTATGCGTGTCATGTATTAATAGTTCCGATTTGCATTTTAAATTTATTCATTTGCCGTTTGTCTGCCCGCTTTTTAAGCAAGAGATAATATCATTAGAATGTTTAAAGCAGCTATTAATCTAGTTTCTGTAAAGATATATTTCCATAACACAATTATACAGACACGCTGAGCCCATACGAAGGTAATAATATCACGCCACTGTGCAGTTCCTTTGTGGCATATTTGCGCCCCATTTGTCAACGTACAAAGGCAAAAGAAACATTATTTGTTTGACACCCGTGCTGCGATCTTCTTTACCTTCTTGACGATAGGGGAAAAAAACAACAACATTACTGCTTATGTTTATTGGTGTCTTTATCACTGCATAAGGTGCAGATAATTTATTATCTTTTAATTGAAAAATTGCAGATCGTTTCGTTCGGTTTTTGTGTGGTTACAAAGAAAAAAGCAGATTGGACATCTAGAATTCTAAACATTGATTAAGATGGCGGAACTAAAGCAGATAATAAGAGCAATGGCGAAACTCATCCATCTGTCCCGTGGCAGAAGGGTTTTTATCGTAGGCAGGGTTTCCGTCTGTTGTTGTTTGTCGATCAAGACTGATGATGATCATTCATTTCGTCCAGTGGGGTTGAAAGTATGGAGCCGTGACTTCTAAGATGACTGATAAGACCTATTTTGGCTCGAAATGTTCTTTCACAATGTGGGCAAAGAATGCTTGACGTTCCAGGAGGAGGATCTCCTGCAGTGGTTTTTCTGTCCAGCCTTTTTTTCTTCACAGCTCTTGCAGGCTTGGTTTCTTCACAAGTGACTGCACCTTTGCGTAATGATGAACGCCACGAATTTCGATCTTTGTCAGTAGTCACCCAGGTGTTAAGATGAATTCCAAAAGCTTTCAGTAGCCTTCTGTTACTGACATGTGCAAATATATATCACATCTTGAATGCATCTACATCATGGCCTTCCTTTTTTTCGCTTCACTGATATACTTCATCATATGCAGATGATACAGTCTTGATTGCAGACAATGAACAGGACCTGCAAAATTTAGTAGATGCGGTTGTTACACACAGTGAACAACTAGGGTTAGAATTAAATTGTAAAAAGACACAGATTATGGTCATCACTAGGAAGAACGAAACACCACAAGTTAATACAAGTAAATGGGAATATTCTTCAACAAGTGAATAGATACAATTATCTCGGAACAGTAATAACATCTGATGGGAGATGCCTTGACGAGATTAGAACAAGAATCGCCATGGCAAAAGTAGCCTTTAGCGAGATGAAAAACATACTGACCAATAAAAAGATGTCAATTGAAACGAGAAAAAGAGTGTTGAGATGCTACATAGAACCTGTACTTTTATATGGATGTGAAGCTTGGACAATGAGCAGTCAGGCTGAAAAACATCTGATAGCTGTAGAAATGTGGTTTCTGAGGAAAATGCAAAGAATACCATGGACAGCCAAAAAGACCAATGAACAAGTCCTTCAAGAAACAAATGAAGATCGTAAACTGATTAGAAACATTAGACGTAGACAGTCACAATTTTTTGGGCATGTTATGAGAAGAAATGATTTGGAGAACTTGGTGACAACTGGTAAGATCGAGGGGAACAGACCAAGGGGAAGACCTAGAAGCAAGTACCTGGATGGCTTGGCCTTGTGTCATGGCCAAGACAGAAACACGGAGCTGATCCACGACTCTGGTGATCGAGTGAGATGGCAGAACATGACCGCCCACGCTTACCGGCATGGCACATAATGGATATACTTCCTCTATAATCGTCTTTGGCAGACGTTCGTATTTCTTTTCATGGCCACATTATTTCACGTTCTTCAATTGTATTTGTCTAAATAACTAATCTTTAACACTTGGTTGTGCATGGAAGAACACTGGTTTCTTCAACGAAGCGCTGTCATACGATGGGAAGTCAATAAGTAAGTCACAAATGGCTGTAGAAAATAACTAAATATGATAACAACTTGAAACCAATTTATTTTTATACATACATTGTCCCTGTGACCGGTTCGCCTTGGGTATTGAGAGTTAACCAAGCCCCAGGTGTCCTTAGCACTCCCGTGTATTCTAACCCCAGGAGTTGGACAGATAGATACACTGTTTTCTCTGCGGTTGACCTCAAATGGTTTAAATATGTCTACAAACCCCTCCCAGATTCTAGACCCCCCACTCACTACCCTCTCCCTTGGGACAATGAACACTGAGTCATCGTCCGAGACCACACTCAATAACGGTAAAAAGAATAAGTCAACATCAACCAAGTTTATTCTACCCTAAAGAAAATAGGTAGGAATTGAACACCCTGATAGAATAATTCTATTTACAATAGTAGAGGATAGATTAGAGACATAATCAGAGTTAGAGATGCTACTATATTCATCAGTAGGTTGTAATGCAGATTCGATGAAGATGTTCCGTCCAGTCGGTCCGACACTCACCCGGCTCTCTTCCAGAATGATGACTGGAACCTTTGGAGACCACTCCGTCTCCAGAGCTAAGATCAGATGTCAGAGGAATTACCGCCTCGGACCACAGACTGCTGGATGAACTTCCCGCCTGCACTGTCCCAATGAGTCGCTGTGACCACCTTACACAGTTCTCAACGTACAGCCTGGTTGGGAGACCCTCCTCCTTGAGGTGACCCCAATTGATCTCTTAATTTTCCTAGAAGTAACAAATGACCAATCTAATGGTCTCAGCATAGAAGCGCTTAACCCTGATTGGGCAATGAATCATTACTGCAACAAAGTCGACTAAAAGTCAAACGAAATACACCAATGTTCCTGTAGATGATTTCAATACACTACAAAGTCACTCATATTCAGACTCCCTCGGAGTCAGGCACATAAATCCTGAAACATGGTTGAGCTCGGTAACAGAACATATTGTCAATATTTCTTTGACCTGGTTGTTCGAATGGTTTGGTAAGAACTAATTCTCCTTCTGCACACTATGTTCATGAGGTCAAGGATGAGTTGACCTGTCTACCCTCACGAGTTCTTGTAAACAAATACGCAAGCTGGTGCGGGTCTAATCATGACCGGACACTAGTGCCGACGTAATTACAGCCCCTTGGTCTGGACCAATCCATGCTTGGAGTCTCCGACGGTTAGGCGGATAAACATTGACTTGGAATTGATGAGCTCCCAGAGCTGCGCCTACCCCAACTTGGTAAGTCTCTCTGGAGCGAGCATGTCATCATATTTCCGTAGTATATCAATCTTCAGTATACCCCGGCAGGATTGCTCAGGTAGACGAACACATTGCTGAAATATAGTCTAAACCACAGTTCTAAATTAGAAAACAAACCACCTAGTTCCACTAGTGCTGCTGCAGGGCTCTAGAATCACGTGGTGAGTATGAGTCATGCATGGTGATTCTCCCTCTTGCAGAATGTAGCACAGTCAGGAGTGGTAAATAGGTATAGTAACCCTTCGCCATGGATCACGTAGTGGTTTCCGGCAAACAACTTAGTAATAGGCTGGTTCTAACAGGCAACACCTGAAAGTAAGAGCGATCGGTGAAAGTATTCGGCCATAAACATTGGCTCATATGCATCAAATCCATAACTAATCAACCTTCACTATTGCTACCTAGTTAATTAACTAAGTAGAGTAACATCTCTATGTTGATAGTATTAAAGCATACACCTCAGTCCAATGTCAGCTGGCCCTTCAGAGAACAGCCCGTCAAACAGGTTGAGAATCAAGCATGGCGAGTCTGATCTAACGTTTCACCTATCCCTATTCACATAAAGGTTGTCGCTAAAGTCAATCTGTAGTTGTTCTAGAGTTAACGAGAACTAAATATCAAGGTAAGATGTCCCTGGACCCCCCCCCCCTCCTTTACATTATACATCTAATAAGAAACAAACACCGATCAATGCACCATCACTTGGGATATAGTAACAATACATGACCCTATAACATATATACACTTTCCATTTCGTTAGTGGGACCTCCTGCCCACTCTATAGCGAAACTCTTCTTGTTAGACTCTTCCTTAGAGTCAAGAAGTCCTTCTAGAAAAACATGCTCCCCGCATGTTCAAGGTTCTCTCCAGTTCTGCCCTTCCAAGCGGATTAGCCTTGGCCTTGGCCGAACTTCATGGCTGGCCTGGTTTACCAGTCTCATACTTTCATAACTCACACGCAATCCCCATATCCCATTTTCCTCCATATCCCATTTGCCCCCGTGTCTCATTCATCCTCCATTTGTTCCTCCATACTTTAATCATATCAGCACTGACGTACTAACGCAAATATGCCCAGAACAGGACAGCAAAGAAAAGAATGAAGAACGCATGTGTACATCGCGACGGTAACGCCTTGTTATCTCGCGTCGAACCACTTCGGCGGTCGGTACATTATTCATAGAAGTATTACACAACATGACCTAGTATATACGTGATAACAACATCGTATATCTCTCTAGCACCACTGAAGAACTTACCTTCGTGTGAAATCCCCGGTTCCTCGAACATGAATTCACTATTTAGTTCACACACAAAATAGTTACATCACTTCTTAGGGCTCACCACTAAGTGCTCTATTTCCCTAGCACTTCAGTAATTCACTAACTAACTCTCCATCTGCCAACTTACCTGTCTAATTTCAGTGCTCTGCTTACCGTAATTACTGACTGACATAAATTAGGTTCATTCTAAGCAACAGTTTACTGTTCCCTATTATAGTACAGCAAACATAGTATATGCAACTACTCACTATAATCAATCAATCACATTTGAACACAATATGCCGATTTAACGGACTTATATTTCTAAGCAGTTGACAAAACATCATCGTTTCACGACGGTTTGTAAACACAGATACACACAGCTGTGTGCTGCCCTCGTTTTCAACCTGCTTATCGAACGGTCACTTCATTAGCGATGCAAAGTCGCCCGCATATTTAATTAGTTCGGAACGATCGCGTTCTATGTTCAATTTACAGCGTTAAATTAATTAATAAAGTCAGTACCTGAATCCTAGAACTGTGTCCAGTCAGCTACAATTACTGTCTAAGCCAGCAGGCCGTGAAATTCGACAGTCAGTTGCATCTTGGCTGAGTGTGAAGGAATGTTTCAACTGCTACACAAAAGCAGTACCTTCTCACACGAGATGTAGAAAGCGAATGAGCTGTGACTGCCGCATTTCTCCTACGTGCGTAACAATGCACACGAGAAATGAGTGCTTCACGGTGTGTTTCAACTCCACGAGAAACTCTATTTTCCGCACTGGAATTCTAGGTTCTAGCCGCACGAGAAGTTGGTGCTGTGCTAAGCAACCCTGGTCATCCGAATCCAGGTGCTTCTCGAACCTTCCAGATGGAAAATCCTGCTCGACTATCCCCGATCTATACATAACCGGGAAAGTCCCTGATGACGCGCCGAATAAAGTGGAACCTCGCCCGACGAAGCACAAATGAATTGCCGTTTCGTCACAGTCCCTTTATTTCTCAACATAATTTCCACCAACATTGATCCACTTATCCCATAGTTTTATCAGTCCTCCAAAACCGGCTGCATAGAACTGCGTTCTCTGTTTTCTAAACCCCGTTTTAACTTCACATTCAACTTCGGCGTCATTCGCGAAATGTCTCCCGCCAAGGTGGGCTTTCAGTGGACTTAGCCCCTAGCGATTTCCACCTTTCTGGCGTAACGAAGTTAAAAGCTTTTTGGACGTTAGGAGTTGACAGTCATACGTGTGAGAGTTTAGTTTTCTGGACGTAAAGAAGTAAAATATTTGTATAGACGTGTGAAAATATAGTTTTCTGGATGTAGAGAAGCATTAAAAAATCTTTTCTGCATTCTTACAGAAGATCCTTCACGTGAAATTTAGTTTCTGGGCATAAAGATCATCTTATATGTGAAGGGTTAGTTTATTTTACGAAAAGAAGAAAACACGAAAGGTTTCTGAATGTAAAGACAGTCTTATACATGAAAGTTTTATTTTCTGTATGTAAAGAAATAAACCAGACATTCTAGACGTACAGACTTCTCTACACCTGAAAGTTTATAGTTTTCGTGACCTAAACACTGCACTGCACGCGAAAGTTTAGTTTTCTTGACATAAAGACTGCACTACAACTGAAAGTTTAGTTTTCTTGACATAAAGATTGCACTACAACTGAAAGTTTAGTTTTCTTGACATAAAGACTGCACTACAACTGAAAGTTTAGTGTTCTTGACATAAAGACTGCACTACAACTGAAAGTTTAGTTTTCTGGACGTTAAGACTGCACTACAACTGCCAGTTTAGTTTTCTGGACGTTATGACTGCACTACAACTGACAGTTTTGGTTTCTGGACGTAAAGACTGCACTACATTTGGCAGTTTAGTTGTTTTTTATTTATTTTTTATTTTTTTTATTTTTTTTTTTGGGGGGGGGGGGGAGGGGCGCAAAGACTGCACTACACCTGAAAGTTTAGGCTTCTGGATTTCAAGGCTGTCCTACGTGTTAAGTTTAGTTTTCTAGACATAAAGATTGAAAGTCTAGACACAACAAAAAAATTGACATTGACGCAAACCACTATTATGCATGATAAAGGTACACGCAATAATTGTTAAACAATTCATTATTGGACCATTACTTTTTATGTGAGATCGTAATCCATTTAAATATATTTTTTTTTTTTTGGTTATCCGTTGGCTTTTATAAGTTTCTAATTTACTATCTCTTATTATTCTCAAGAACTTAATGTAAATGTTAAAAATGTCAATGCCATACAAAATGTCAGTTACAGAAAGTTTACTTACACTTTCTTTATATTGCTGATGTGTGTCGTGCGGTCGTGTATGTCTGTGCCTATTTGTGTTTATATGGTTATTTGCGTTAATTGAAACTGCCGGTAAAAAGTGAAGTTCGTGTAGAAATAGAGCTAATAGAAAACAGATAACCTTGAGGCCACTCGAGGGACGTTCCTTTTGTTCCAGTTACCTGGCTGAAACTTTTAGTGAATCTCTTAACATGACAGACAGCATCTCTCACAAACCCCTTGAGTGTTGATTCCATCGAATTTTTTATTTTTTTATTTTTTTATTTTATTTTGTTGGGTATTGTATGTTTTAGTAGAGAGGTGAATGAATTGTTTTAAACAAAACAAAAAAAAGTTATATAAAGTAATCGATACATAACTGAAAACTAATATTTTTGCCAAGTGGTAATAATCCCCAGAGTTAATAACGCAGCCTTTTTGTCTAAATAAAAAAGATATCAACAGACCAGAATTAAAAAACAAAAATAAAAAAAAAAAAAACCGCCGTCGCGGCCTCTAGGGATTGATGCTTTAATTTTCTTATCAAATAGTGTCATTGAATTTGTTCTGCCGCTTCTGCGTATTCATGTTAATAATTTGGAATGAAAATTCCACCAAGTATATACGTTATAGATTAAGTTTATTAAACATTGTATCTACTCTAGTCGGTTTGAATATACTATTTATGATGTCTTTTTTGTTGTTGTTGAAATTATTTAAGCTTTTTAAAAGACATTTGTGCGGACCTATATGAAAGGCAAAGAAATAAATACTGATATCTAGTGCAGCAGCAACTCGTCTTCATTATTTTGTCTGTCGCCTGCTGACATTATGAATGGTAAAATTGAGACATCGTCCGTGTATTACCGGGGCCCTAAGGGGGATGTAAAAAGTAGTGCCATTGTAACCTCATGAGCAGGTCATTAAAGGCGACCAAATCGCGTTAGTGTGAGACTGGCTAACTCATACCGTAGTCGATTAATGTCCAACCTACCATGAACTGGCCGGTCTCTCTGGCTGAGGGGTTACAACACTTTCTCCGTAATCCCGTTTGTCACGCAGAGTCTCGTAGCGGGAGCGAGCTGGGAGCGGTTCGTCCCCCGCTGGTGACTTGCGGGACACTGAGCCGGCCGCTCAGAAAGCAATGGCAAACTACTGAGCGCAATCTTGCCAAGAAATCAACAGACAGCTGAAAGATGCTGCTGTTGACAGCGATGTCCTGTAAAGGATATGCGAAAAAAAAAAAACATGAACTGAGTTGACTTGACGCGCATGGTTGTGGGTCGATACTCCATTAGGAGTCTTGGCGGCAGAAAAAGAAGAAGAAGAAAAAGAAGAAGAAGAAGAAGAAGAAGAAGAAGAAGAAGAAGAAGAAGAAGAAGAAGAAGGAGGAGGAGGAGGAGGGGGAGAAGAAGGGGGAGGAGGGGGAGAAGGAGGAGGAGAAAGAGGAAAAGGAAAAGAAGGAAAAATAGAGAGCAGTAAGAGAAAGAAGTAGAAGAGGAGAATGTTTCTAAACACAGGCACTCTTGAAATCATCATCATGTGCCATACCAATAAGCGTAGGCGGTCATGTTTCGCAATCTCACGCGATCACCAGAGTCGTTGATCAGCTCTGTGTTCTTGTCTCGATCATACCATGTGGCCAAGACATCCAGCTATTTACTTCTCTGCCTTCCCCTTGTCTTTTCTTCCTTAATCTTGTCAGTTGTCACCAAGTTCTCCATTTTATTTCTTCTAATAACGTGTCCAAAGCATTGTGACTATATATCCATGGATGTTCGAATTATAAAATGTGCGAAACAACATATCTATGGATGTTAGAATTGGGAGTTATGAGCGAGACTACTAGAGCGGAAGGAATGAAAGAACGGAGACAATATGTAAACTTCCGGTGTGTTGATGGCGAGGTAGCGGGTTCAGCCACTACACCGGTCAGTTGGACTTCAATGTTGACTTCTCGTCGTTGACTTGGGGACGTAAATACAAGTACCTCAGATGTCGGAGTGGTTTCGTCTGATGGCGAGGGACAATGTTAATAAGAAAAGCTACCTCACACTCAAAAATCAATCCAGCATGGAAACATCTCGAGTTCAAAGTGAACGGATGAAAACACATGTTTACAACGGACGTCAGTGGAACGATTGTTATCTACACGTTGCAACACCTGCTGTCGGAGATGGAGCATCTATGGATCGACTAGGAGTATTTTGAAGCCGATCAGTTACAGAAAGTTTACTTACACTTCCAATCAATACTCAGTCAAAGTTGTGTATGTTATCTCTTAAAGGATGTGAGAGTTTCATCTTGGATTTCTCTTTCCGAGTTTTGATTTACTGTCATATATTATTATTAAGGAGTGAATTATTTCCGCGGTTTTAAAAGATATATTGACATGCTGTTAAAAACAAAGGATATTAAAAACCAGGACACAACGAAACAAAAAGAAAGCAGAAGTCAAAACATCATCATAATCATGTACCATGCCGATAAGCACGAGCGGTATGTTTCGCCACCTCATACGATCACCAGAGACGTGTATCAGCTCTGTGTTATTGTCTTGACCATACCACGTGGCCAAGCCATCCAGGTATTTACTTCTCTGCCTTCCCATTGTTCTTTTACCCTCAATCTTGCCAGTGTCACCAAGTTTTCCAATTTATTTCTTCTCATAACGCGACCCAAAAATTGTGACTGTCTACGTCTAATTTCTCTAATCAATTTAAGGTTTTCATTTGTTTCTTGTAGGACTTGGTCATTGGTTTTTCTGTGAGTCCGTAGTATTCTGTCCATTTTCCTCAGAAACCACATTTCCACAGCCATTAGATGTTTTTCAGCTTGTCTACTATTTGTCCACGCTTCACATCCATACAAAAGTATAGGTTCTATGAAGCATTTCAACGCTCTTTTTCTCATTATAATTGACATCATTTTATTAGTCAGTATGTTTCCATCTTGCAAAAGGCTACGTTCGCCATTCTTGTTCTAATCTCTTCAAGGCACCTCCATCAGATGCTATGATTGTTCCGAGATAATTGTACCGATCCACCTCTTTAAGAATATTTCCATTTACCTGTATATTTTTCGCATATCCTTTACAGGACATCGCTGTCAACATCAGCATTTTCAGCTGATTGTTGATTTCTTGGCAAGATTACGCTCAGTAGTTACCTGTATATTACATTGTGATATTTCTCTCTTCCTAGTGACGACCATAATCTGTGTCTTCTTACAATTTAACGCTTGAAAATATTGACCGCAGACATTGGCTTGCCAGCCTTTAAGAGTGACATTTTATGAGCGCCCACTTAACATTTCTAATGTACGCACAATATGCGACTTTGACATCTACCTGAAAGGACACATCCTATGTAAGCAGAGAACAATTCCACTGGACCTTGGGACCACGTGGTAGGGCTAATGGGTTGAAATTACAGTTGGGACTTGTCGGATTTACGAGCGGTCGGACACAGAGGGAAGAAATTGGGAGGGGTAGGGGAGCTTTCTGGAGTATATTTTTTGCTTGTTTCCGCAGGGAGGTGACACGGTTATTTGGAGGTAACAGGTTCGCACCCTGTGTACCTATAATGTACTGTATTTTTTTGTTTTTAGTTGTCCAATGTGCAATGTCATGTATGTTTATAGCAGCTATAAGTATTGACAACTATGCATACTTTTGTTATTCGTGTAGCTGATGGATTCTGCCCCTAAAACATTCACCTCTCTCTCTCTCTCTCTCTCTCTCTCTCTCTCTCTCTCTCTCTCTCTCTCTCTCTCTCTCTCTCTCTCTCTCTCCCCCTCTCTCTCTCTCCCTCATTTATTTCATCTTTCAAATGAAGTGAAGACCTTCAACCAACTTATGCCCAGCACTTTATAGATGTGTTCATGATTGATTGCATTTGCAGCTAAGTTTCCCGTGGGACACGGGATCAAGTAGCCAGTCTTAGACCAGTATTCCTTAGTCGCCTCCTACGGCATGCATGCTAGAGTACATTCTCCGATCTGCCCATGAACCCCCGAAACACACGGTCCAACCTCCCCCATTGTCCTACTAACATAATGTACCTTCTGTATCGCAGGCTTGGCTACTGTGTCTTCATCGGGCTCAAGGTTTCGCAAGAGTGTAGGCGAAGCAGACGTTGGTGACAATGGACTTTACCAACAGAACGACCATGAATACGACGTTGGCGCCAGCCAGGACCTCCTGGATGTCCTCCTGACCAGGCCTAGCAAGCGGATGTGGTGTCGCAAGGGCATGACCTATAATCACGTGCTCGGAAGCTGCACCCCGTCCTTCACAGTAAGAGTGTATATATTTTGTTGTGTATCCTTTACAGGACATTTCAGTCAACACCAGTATTTTTCAGCTGCTGTCGATGTCTTGGCAGGTTTACGTTCAGTAGTTTGCCATTGCTTTCTGAACGACAGGCTCAAATACCTCCGTAAGTAACCAATGCAACGGGATCCGCTGATAAATCTCGCGCAGCTGTGTTTCGTACGAGGGTATACGGGATTACGGACAACTTCCTTAAACCCTAATCCAGGGAAACCGGTGTGTGTGTGTGTGTGTGTGTGTGTGTGTATTTATATATATATATATATATATATATATATATATATATATATATATATATATATATATATATATATATATATAAGTTAATCAACATGACCAGACTATGCATGGAAGATACTTATAATATAGTAACATATAAAGGCAGGAAATCAAACCCCTTCCAAATAACATCTGGCTTGAAACAGAGTGATGCACTATCGCCGCTACTCTTCAATATGGCTCTAGAGAAAGTTGTAAGGAGGGTAAAGGAGGAATGTGATATTGGAGGAACATCCAAGCTGCTTGGTTATGCAGAAGATATAGATATTATAGGGGAAAATGAACAAAAGACATTGGAAATATTGACTCACTTAAAGGGAAAAGCCCAATAGATGGGGCTGTTATTAACCGAGTTAAGACAGAATATATGGTAATTTCAAGACAAGGAATGGCTAAAAACTCTGGCCACATACAAATAGATAATATGACCATTAAAAGAACGGAAACATACCTGGGTACAATCTTCAACTGCTCTAACGTCATCAGGGAAGAAATACAAACTAGAATCAATTCTGGAAATAAGATATACTATGCACTACAACATCTATTAAAATCAAATGCGCTATCTCGTAACACCAAAATCACAATATACAAAACACTGATCAGACCAGTTGTGCTGTATGGCTCTGAAACCTGGAGTACAACGAAAGAAGACGAAGTCTTGGTACAAACCTTTGAGAACAAAGTTTTAAGACGCATCTTTGGACCCATTAGAGACACACAAAGTGGAGAGTGGAAAAGAAAAAGTAACAAAGATATTTATGATCTGTTTAAGTCCCCACTAATCACTGGTATCATGAAGGCTAGTAGACTACAATGTCTGGGGCATATAGAAAGAATGGAAGACAATAGGGAAAACAAAACTCGCTTACACTCACAAAAAAAAAAAAAAAATGACCGTAGACCCCGAGGTAGACCAAGAAGACGGTGGAGAGATAATATATATACAGACCTACAAGCACTTGGAATCAACGACTGGCAAGAGAAGGTCAACCAGAGAGACGAATGGAGACGGATTGTATCTGCAGCAAAGAACCTCAATGGCTCGGAACGCTGAAGAAGAAGAAGAAGAAGAATATATATATATATATATATATATATATATATATATATATATATATATATATATATATATATATATATATATATATATATATATCGCGTTAGCGACGTTGATAGGATTCTGCGTTGATAATGTCATGAATGTAATGAGCACTCCGATGAGGCTTCGACCCCTGGGCTGGTCGCCTGCTAAGTCAGGGAAAAATTAGCCACCAATTCCTTCTTGTATTCAGGCCTACAAAATGTGGTGATCCTACCACATCACAGATCAATAGCAGGCAACTGCTTCGGGGCACGTTTTTTATTTCATGTGTGCGCATTGCATTAGTAGTCACGGTGGCACAGTGGTAAGCGCATTTTCTCGTTAAGGCAGTAGTCGGGGTTTAATATCTCGGCAATGCTGGAATTATTTTTGCCGATTAGTAAGGCTCTGGGACGGACCCAACTTCATAACATTGGTACAGGATAATGTTGTGACAAGTTTGAGAGTAGTCTGGGAAAGAAAGGCGGTGGGCACGGAATTGGCTACCTACACCTCTTGATATTCTAGCATATATTATGTGACGGCCTAACTAACTAACTGACTGACTGACTGACTGACTGACTGACTATCTATCTATCTGACTGACTGACTGACTGACAACTAACTGTCTGTCTGTCTGTCTGTCTGTCTAACTAACTAACTAACTAACTAACTAACTAACTAACTAACTAACTAACTAACTAACTAACTAACTAACTAACTAACTAACCAACCAACCAACCAACCAACCAACCAACCAACCAACCATCTAACTAACTAACTAACTAACTAACTAACTATCTAACTATCTGTCCAACCAACCAACCAACTAACTGTCCAACCAACCAACCAACTGTCCAACCAACTAACTGTCCAACCAATCAACCAACTGTCCAACCAACCAACCAACTATCAAATCAACCAACCAACTAACTATCCAACCAACCAACCAACACAACAGTCCATGGCCAAAAAGAATAACTGGATTACTAAACATACGTTACAGCTTACAAGGCAGAGAGGCGAGCAAACAGAAAGGGGAATAGTACATAATGTCAAAAGGGCAGCTTGTAAACACCTAATAAGAGAAATAAGAACGAAGACATGAAGACAAGATGAAATTTCTTTGAGTCCAGTGTGCTGCAATAGACGAACATCAGAGGGATGGGCAAGGTCGTGAAATGTTCAAATAACTAAACATAATTATCAAACACTTTAGAACAAAGAGAAATATGATCAAAATCACGCGTAGAAGAATCCTAAAAGAACATACAGACATTTTTGACAGATGGATAGAATACTGCAATGAAATATACTAACATAAATGTAGTAATGGCAAAAAGGTAAACAATGATATGCCAAAGGAGAAAGATCAAGAACCAAGACTAGATGAATTCGAGTGGCCAATAAACAACCTCGGAAAAGAGAAATCACCGGGATATAATATTAGCGCTGGTGGAGAACAATGTGTGAAAATATATGCGTGCTTTGTGAAAGGATTTGGGAATAGGGAGTATGACAAGGAAAGATGAGAACAATATATATCCCAATACCACAATTGGCAATATGAAACTGTACCAATTATATGAAACTGTACCAATTATATGAAGCTGTACCAATGTAGAACAGTAGCCTTGATTTGTCACGGAAGCAAGATATTAAACGTAATCATGGGAAGGCTTTATAGGAAAATAGAAAACAAAGATAAGTAAAGTAGATGCTGCCTTTAGATGAAACAGGGGTACACGTAACATCATATTTAATATAAGTACACTTATTAAAAAATAAGGCAGAGTACATGTAAGATCTGTACTGGCGTTTAATATACTATAATTATTTTAAAGGGCTATGTAATCTGCACTGAGACATTGTTCAAATAGCTTGCGATTATAGCATATTGGTTGGTTTGCCGTGGAAGATTGTTTCACAGTTGAGCTGCGGAGTACGCTTGGCTTGTTTTGAAAAGAACCATCCTAGACAACTGGCTTGGCCACGTGGTATGGTCGAGACAAGAACACTGAGCAGATCCACGACTCTAGTGATCGAGTGACATGGTGAATCATGACCGCCCACGCTTATCGGCATGGCATATGATGGATGGATGGATCCTAGATTTGAGTATATATGCTTGCTTGTGTTCGCTGGCTGTGAACTCCATTGTGATGTCCTGTATGCCGGATGAAGACATCCTGTTGTCCAACATCGGTGTGATGTTATACAGGACCTGAGGTTTGCGTGAGTATCCTTTGTCCCATATCTGGCTTATTGGTGTGCAGACTGGTGGTTCCTCGCCGTGCAGGTAGACACTCTCCGATTTCGGAGGAATCAACGATCCTACTGACTTTAGCCAGGACCCCAAAGGGACCTGTTGCCCAGTACGCTCGGCGAGGACGCGTCAATAGGTCTTGGCCAGTATAGAACCCATCCCTGATGCCTTGGAACTGTGTTATGCATGTTTACACAAAGGCCTAAGGTAATTTGAATCACAACAGGAAAGATGGTTGATATTTGAGACAGAGTTGGTAGAGGGAGATAATTATAGATGATTTGTCGGAGTGGCACAGAAGACATCTATAGGCGAACGTATCAAAAACAATAATGACAGATGTTTGTGTAGGAACTTGATCGCCTACGTCACTCAGCCTGGCATGCGATAATGATCTCTATTGATTTGTTGATCATGTTATTGTTCTTAGTAAGGGAATGTCTTATTTTGTTTTCTATTTCAGGCGATACGTGGAAAAGGCAGACGCCAGCAACGCTAGATAGCGCGCTTAGTATTTCTGGATTGTTCTGAGCTTGTCAGTGTAGAAACAACACACCAGTACAACTTGCAGCTCACATATGCAGTTTGTTTAGTCGAAGCACACACAGATGTTGTCACGGACAGTTACACGCGTAATGTACCTTAAATATTGATAAATTGACTTAATTCTAATCAAAGTCCACTTTATTTTGTCGAATTGAAACACCACCACCACCGCACGCACACAGATATGTACATACACACACATATACGAGTATATGTTTGCGCGTATTGATAATAGATTTACTTAACATTCCTCAATTGACTTAATACTCCTCAAAGCCCACTTCATTTTGTTGAATTGAAACCACCACCCCACCGCACACACAGCGATGAGTGCACCAGGAAAATGTATACACATTAATCGCCCACCAGGTTAAATGTAATCGCAGTTTGGATCTTTGAACAACTACCGTAAAGCGTTCTACAAATGGTTTGGTTTAGTTTAGTTTAGTCGACGGATCAACATCACGGCACACGGGTGTAACCCATAAGTGCTCCGTTCTCCTCCTAACTCAAGCCTGAGGTCGGAGAAACTCAGCTCAGTGCACGAACTCCTTAGCACCGGCGAGGATCTTGAAATACTTTGGGTAGATTTTTTAACTCGAAATTTTGCCCGGGCAGCGCCGTTAGACTACTCTTTTTCGATTTCCAACTGCCAAGGGATTTTTTACGTGTGCAGCAATACATGCGGGCGTCCGATCTCACCACCCAGAGACCAGGATAAATTTTGTTACTAGAAGTCCACGTGAAAAAATCCCGGCCCTCACCGGGGCTTGAACCCTTGACCTCCATCACTCGAGGCGGACACCATACCTCGAGATTACTCAGCCCACTTATACAAATGGTGTAATATGACAAGTTTTGATGACGTTATTAAATAATATACTCAATTGAAATGCGATTACATTTAAACTGGTGGATGATTACTATGTATACATTTTTCTGGCGCACACAGTATACACACACACACACACACACACACACATGTACGAGTATATGTGTGCGTGTATGTAAACGGTTCCTGATAATGTCAATATCAAATATTCGACCAAAGAAACTGTATCAAATTTGATCAGAATGATCATCATGGCATTGATGCGTTTAACACAATTTGTAAAACCTATAACCATGCGCAAGACTCTTCCTCCTTCATGCAATCTTAACCTCTGCACCTCCATGGACTCTACATGAACTAGCACTAAAATAAACATGTTATAACACAATTACGTCATCTGGCCTTCATATTTATGTTTCAGCAGTGACACCAATGTTACTTGTGTTCCTTCGGCTTTGATCAGTTGCTTGCTATCTACTAATTCCAGCAACAATCAGAAATAGTAGCTCAGCTTCTCCCTGCCGTGACCCCTGGCCAAGAAGTGAACGACATTGTTCGTAATCCCATATATTCACGTGGGGAGAAACAGCAGCTGCGAGAATCGGCAGCAGTTCGCGCCGCAATGGTAATTTACGGTGTATATGAGCCGGTCGTTCAGAAAGCAATGGCAAACTACTGAACGTAAAACTTGCCTAGTACATCAACAGCAGCTGGAAAATGCTGTCCGAACATGTGTATATTTCAGCTTGAAGGACTTATCTAGTTATTTTACTTTATGTTCTGTGAATTCTGCAGTATGTACCTGACGAGATGCAGCGAAATATGCCAGGCAATAAATCGCGCAATCTATTGTTTATGTCTTCGTTATTCAAATTTACAACATCATTCACCGGCCATACACAATTATCAGCTTTAAAATGAGCCTGCTATATCTGGTCAAACAACAGGGTTTTCCTTCATCTCCATGAACTACTTGACTTCATCCCGAAGTTGTGTAACCTCACGAACATGTTCCTGCGACCACACTTCACAGTAACAAGACCTTTCTCAGTCATGTCAGTTCAGTAGTTATGTCGCTTCATAAAACGAACTGCCCACACATACGATGTTTAAGTGATTCTGAGTCTGCACGAGATGTTTTAAAGTTCCAGAGCTTTAAGTCTGACTTCAATGCACGAAACACCAATGCCTTGTTGCCTTCTACTCATTTCAATAATGTCTTTTCTATGTCTGAAAGTCGGCTCTGTGGCAAATGAGTTACGAACGCAATTCGTAATCTCGCATACCGCGTTCGAAACACAGATACGAATGATTTGGCAGCAGACCGCCTTGCGTTGGGTTCCAAACAATGGTATGAGTGCCGGTGAATCAGAAAGCAATGGCACACTACTGGACGTTAACTTGCCAAGAAAACACAATAAGCAAAGGAAAATGCTGGTGTTGACTGTAACGTCCTGTAAAGGATATACAACTAACTTAAGGTCTGAAAGATCTGGTGGTTACCCACAATTCGCCTGTTTCCTTACTAGGCCACACATGTAGAGCCTCTGATGGAGATTGCGAGCATATTATGGATTTTCTACCCAGGGCAACGAACGGGTTAATAGATTAGCAGCTGCTGCAGCCCTGGGCGGAGAGCTACTTTATGAGAACAGACAAGCTGCGAAGGCTCGCTGTGATCATGTGGAGAGTGCAGCTGAACAGATGGAGTATCCATGTATAAAGGGAGTGAGTGGAGAATGCAGCTGAACAGAGTATCCATGTATAAAGGAAGTGAGTGGAGAATGCGGCTGAACAGAGTATCCATGTGTGAAGGAAGTGAGTGGAGAATGCAGCTGAACAGACGGAGTATTCATTATGAAGGGAATGAGTGGAGAGTGCACATACACAGACGGAGTATCCATGTATAAAGGAAGTGAGTGGAGAGTGCACATACACAGATGGAGTATCCATGTATGAAGGGAGTGAGTGGAGAATGCGGATGAACAGAGTATCCACGTGTGAATGGAGAGTGCATGTACACAGACGGAGTTTCCATGTATGAAGGGAGTGAGTGGAGAGTGGAAAATACGGATGAACAGAGTATCCATGTATGAAAGGAGTGAGTGGAGAGTGCACATACACAGACGGAGTATCCATGTATGAAGGGAATGAGTGGAGGGTGCAGATACACAATCCATGTATGAAGGGAGTGAGTGGAGAGTGCACATAAACAGACGGAGTATCCGTATATGAAGGGAGTGAGAGGAGAGTGCAGCTGAACAGACGGAGTATCCAGGTATAAATGAAGTGAGTGGAAAGATAGCTGAACAGACGGAGTATCCATGCAAGGAAAGACTGGCGCAGGAGGAAATGAGCAGATGGTCTGGACGATACCCAAAGTGAAGATAAAAAAAAAATCACGAGGAAAAACCACAATATTCGCATGGAATAACCTGGATGAAACTCTTCGGTGATTTTTGAAAAGAGAAAGAGAGAGAGAGAGAGAGAGAGAGAGAGAGAGAGAGAGAGAGAGAGAGAGAGAGAAGAGAGAGAGAGAGAGAGAGAGAGAGAGAGAGCTGAGGTGTGCAGAGCATGTGTGAGAAAGTCCCGAGCACAGTGACTCCAGTCTTTAATTCGGCTTTCAATACTTGCAGTGCTTCTTTGTTTTGTTTTCTTCTCTCTCCATAATCGACTGTTGCCACATGCATGGAAAGATGTATCTGTTGCCTGATTGCCGTTAGATTCTGCATATTTACCACTAATTGCTTTTCTGAAGTATAACATCTTCTCGAATTCATGTTAGGGCTCAGAATAATAAAAGGACAAACTTCACAAACTTAATGTTACAACAGATTGAAAATCAAGAGTGGGAAGTGCGTTTCCAACAACAATGTCTGACACATTCGATTTAGCGCCATTTCATTGTCAAAACGTGACAAAAACACGAGACATTTCCCAATGTTGGATACTGTCCATATCGACAATGAAAAAGTGATTAATTAAAAAGAACTTGCGAATACGCACACGATTATTTTTTTTTGGGGGGGGGGGGGGGGCTGCAAAAATGAGTAAAAATTGTGTACATTAAACACTAGATTTTACGGTACTCATTTTGCTGTTCACTGTAATACTACATTTCTGTGGCTTCACTTGATTCTGTTGTTGTTGCTTGTTTACTCAATGTCCAAGATTCACATCTATATGTTAAAACTGGTTCTACGTATACTGCAGAAATTCCTTTTTCTATGGCACTGACTTATTGCATAAGTTCTTCATATTATAGAATGTATTTTTAGCCTGTCCTATTCTGGTCTTAAGTTCTGTGATGCGTCTCCCATCTGTTGTTACCCATGTACCTAACTAAAGTAAAAGTTCCATTTACACGCGTAAGGTACACTGGGCATAGGGGAAAACATGGGGTGGGGGAAGGGGGAAGCCCATAAACCCATATTTGTATAGAGCAAACGGCACTTGACGTGGGGATTTGATCGGCATTACACCAGCCACCTTTACTTTCCAAGACATTTCCTGGTACCCATTTTAAGCTGCGTCGATCTGGGCGCCCAGGTCCATTAAAAAAATTCTAATCTGCCCCTTTGCGGATTGAACCCAAGACCACAGGCGAACGTCTAGCTACCGCGGCTCACTTGTACATGTCTTCCTGTAAACACAACAGAATGATAATTTTCCACGCCATACGCTAATAGACTACAATGGCTGGGGCATATAGAAAGAATGGAAGATAATAGGGAAACAAAACTCGCTTACACTCAGGAAATAAATGACCGTAGACCCCGAGGTAGACCAAGAAGACGGTGGAGAGATAATATATATACAGACCTACAAGCACTTGGAATCAACGACTGGCAAGAGAAGGTCAACCAGAGAGACGAATGGAGACGGATTGTATCTGCAGCACAGAACCTCAATGGCTCGGAACGCTGACGAAGAAGAAAACGAAGAAGAAGAAGAAGAAGAAGAAGAAGAAGAAGAAGAAGAAGAAGAAGAAGAAGAAGAAGAAGAAGAGGAAGAAGATATGGCGTGTTGGGTACATCGCGCTATTTCCATATTTGCATAAACCAGTTGGAGCTCGGTGGGTGATGTGGTCAATATAAATCCCGCAGTTTTTATTCCCAAGACCCCACTGGATCAACCTGGGAGCCCAGTCAATTAAAAAAAAAAAAAAAAAACATGATGATCCTAATTCAAGACCACCAGACCGACTAGTAAGCATAGTCGTGGCTTCTCTAGAATCCTGGAGCTTGAACCCTATGATTGATTGATTTAGGAATCGACATCACATCATTCAGGGCATTCCCATAAGTGTTCCATCCCCATCCTCAGCAGCCAGCGAAGAGTTCTAACACTAATAGTACCAGTAGCAATCTGATTATAAGTCCGTCTCGCCTTTCCTCTGAGCGTTGAGCGTCGGCCAGATCCATTCGTCACTCCTCGTTGTCTCATTCTTGCCAGACCATGGTAATCCATTTGCTCCTCCGAGGTGTGCACGTGCTCCCACAAGGCCGCAACCACGTCTGCCTTGTCATGTATCAATACTCCACCAAGTTCTGCAGAGCCAGCCAATCTGTCCGCCTGTTCATTTCCCAGCACACCAGCATGCCCCGGAGAAAAGATCCAGGCGATGCTTGTCACCCGTGACCTCCGAAGCGAAGCAAGCCACTCCGCACGAAGTCTGCCCGTCCTTGAACCCTATGAATACATTTAACTTATAATTATATAATTCGGCACAATCCGTTTCTTGTTTATCACCGTTACTTGTCTTCTTCAAGCTAAGACCCTTTCACCCATTTTGAAAAAAAAAAAAACAACAACACGATGTGGTATGCTGCCAAATCGCGCGCATATGTGTTTCGAACGTGGGTATGCGGGATCACCAACCGCGTCAGTAATCCCTTCGCCACGGAGCCGATTATCAGCATAAAGTAAGTTGGTTATTATTATGCCCACCAAATGCAATCCATGACACATAATCTGTAGATTTCATTATGTAACTAAAATAAGGGGGCAGCACTCGTTCAAAATGACCATGAAATAAAAGATTTGACTATCTTACCTTAGTTGTTGGATAGTTTCTTTTGCCTTGTTTTCTATCGTTGCTCTTGAGTTTTTGTTGAACGCATGTTTTCAGTTTGTGTATACGTCAATGTCAAGTCTTCTTGGTTTCAATCAATGTTATTACTCTTCTCAGTTCCTGTGATTCTTTCAATGGTATCTTTCCATAGTCCTTCTGTACCCGGTTGCATGGGTTGTGGTTGCTATTGTATGTCCTCCTCTGAGGCATCTCTAGACCTGTAGCTGTATGGGTCCTCTTTCGGTCTCGAGCAACATCGGCTCACTTACTACAACCACTTCATTGGTAACTTTGTGCGATGGTGCCATCAGCATGAAATAAGTTGCGTGTATTATATTATGAGCACCAACTGCAGTTTGTGGCTTATTTATATATATATATATATATATATATATATATATATATATATATATATATATATATATATATATATATATTGGCACCTTGCCGTCTTGACAGACGATAGTTTGTGCTTTAAAAAGGCATAATAACTTTTAACTATGGCGGTAGCGAGTGTGACTGATAAGGCCAATTTGCGCTGTAAATGTCCGTTCACAGTGGGTGCATCTGAACACGTGGTCATTTCCACCATCATGCACCATCTTACGTCTCAAACGCTTGGTGTGTGACTTTTCTGCAATAATTTTCTCCTTTGACTTTATTCCATTTCTGATATTTGCCCTCCATGCAACACGTTCAGCGGCGACTTGCTCCCAATGTGCATTATCAATGCCTGTATCAATCATGTCCCGCTTACACACATCTTTGTATCGTAGTAGAGGCCGACCCTGAGATCTCTTACCCATCTGTAATTCACCAAAAAAGATATCCTTTGGTATTCTACCATCATCCATCCTCCTAAGATGTCCTATCCATCTAAGTCTACGAAGACTGAGCATGGAATAAACTGTCACACAACCTGATCTTTCCAATACTTCAGTATTTGTGATTTTGTCTTGCCACTTAATACCAAGAATTCTTCGCAAACACCGCATATGAAAGCTGTTTAAATTGTTCTCTTGGTGTGAGTAAGTTGTCCAGGTTTCACTGCCATAGAGAAGAGTACTAAGGACACAGGCTTGATAGACAAGGACTTTTGTTTTGGCAGTAAGCTTCCTGTTCTCCCAAACTCTTTTTCTTAACCTGTTCATTGTTGTTGCTGCCTTACCAATCCGGATGTTGATTTCCTGATCTAGGGATAATTTGCTATTAACCACTGATCCTAGATATGTAAAATGGTCTACTATCTCTAGTTCAGCGTCGTCAATAAAGATTGATGGTACCCCATGTGCACCTTGTGACATAATCTGTGTCTTCTTTTTGCTAATTGTTAAACCAAATTCAGAACAAGCATTGGAGAATGCAGATAGTAGACATTGCAATTCTTCCTCAGAGTGGGTCGTAACTGCAGCATCATCTGCAAAAAGCAACTCTCTGATCAGTACCCTCCTAATTTTGGTCTTAGCCTTCAATCTCTGAGCATTGTAGAGGCCGCCATCTGAGCGTGAGTGAATGTATATACCACCATCCTGATCACGAAATGCATATTTCAGTAGAAGTGAAAAGTATATTCCAAAGAGGGTGGGAGCTAGTACACAACCTTGCTTAACTCCACTCTTGATTTCAAATTCTTCAGAATTTGCACCATCAAACTTGATTATACCCTTCATGCCTGTGTGGAACGATTCCACAATGGACAGAAGAGTTGGTGGGCAGCCAATCTTATTTTATATAGATCTCATTATTTCCGTCTCTGTGGTGAAGGGGTTATGGACGCAGCTCATAATCGTGCATACTGCTTTAGAAACACAGCTGCACATTTGACAGCAGGCCGCTTTGCTTTGGTGTTTATAAAATGGTATGAGTGCCGGTTGTTCAGAAAGCAAAGGCAAACTAAGAAAGCCAAGAAATCACAAACAGCTAAAAATTGTCGGGGTTGACTTTGACATCCTATAAAGAATATGCAACTAACTCATTTTCTCACTGCATAGTGAAATCAAATCAGAAGACAGTACGCATCCTTGTCTGACACCCTTCTTTATACACATAATTATTCTTAAATGGTTGTCAATGCTTATAGCTACATTGTTTTTAGCTGCAAAATTTCATATTTTTTGGATGTAAAAAACAGCAGGACAAACCAACAGAGCCATTATGATCCCAGAAACACTTTCAAACAACTGTAGTTCTGGTACAACATATTTTGCACATTTTTAGGCAAGGTGTTTCTTATGAGTGAGTGCTTATTAGTTAGGATACCAGTCCCTCAATTAGGAGACTCAGATTCTAATTTCCAGGTACGGAAATAATTTTTAGCTCTATTAAATGAAACAAAATTCTTAGTTTATATTCTGCATTATTGCCCTTCTGATAACACCAGCAAAGGTACAAATGCCTTTAAGATAATTTGTAAAATTTCCTTACTGAAGATTTCAGAATCCCAATTCTAGCTGGTCTAATGAAAGCACGAGCCCTGCCTAAATACATAACAAAAACAGTATAATCATAACTGGAAACAAATGAAAGAAACTAAGTTATAGGGTATGAACAACAAAACCAAGAAAGAGTTACATAAATTATAGACAAGTGTGAGCATTCAGATACAAACAATGTTAAACAGATCAATACAGAAAGAATTCAACACGGAAAGCAACTCTGACAATCAAACAAGTCCAGTAGCCAGATACATGTAGTGTCTACAAGCCAGCATGTATTTTCAGACATATTGCACTATCCACTGAAAGCTGTTAACAGTATCTACACAATGTAACAAATAACTTACCCTGAAAAGAAAAAAATGTATTCTGCAAACAGATCAACTCTTTAACAAGCCTGCTTATAATGAATATTTTGGGGGATTTATTCTTTGATAATGTTTTAATAATTAAAATGCTGTTTATTTCCGCAATAGTCTAAAAACAAAATCATTCCATATCCTGCAGCCTTGCATGTAATTTTATTGTTGGCTGCTGCTCAAACCAGGTCAAGAGCTCAACAATCAAACAATAATTTTAATCAATAATGAAATGGCTAAGAACTGATAAGAATGTTAAATGGCAGGTGCATGTACTTTACAGGACGTCACATTCAATCCCAGCATTTATTGACTGTTTGTGTTTTCTAGACAAGTTTACGTTCAGTAGCTGCCAATGCTTTCTGAATGGCCAATGTTCATACCATTGTGACAATCAACACACGGTGATCTGCTGCCACAGTGCATGCAACTGACTCTGGACCAGGTATGTTGGGATTGTAAAACTGTACACCACCCAAAGGTTACAGATGCCACAGTGCATATAGCTGACTCAGGACCAGGTATGTTGGGATTGCAAAACTGTACACCACCCAAAGGTCACAGATGCCGACACTTGTCAGACGACTCCAATAAAATCTTTTGACAGTACTGCCACAAAAAAGTAGGGAAAGGGGGTAATTATGAGGTCTTTACATATACTAGGTGCTACATTTATGAAGTAGGGCTGCAATATAAACTGCCATAGGTTTAAGAAAAAATATATGGGAAAAAACCCATAGTAAGTATGTAATCATTTCATAATGCTGGGTCAGCCCCAATATAAACGCTGAAAAAGAATGGGCAACCTCAAATAGTGAACACAAAATATTACGATGGCATTCCAGTTGATTCAAATGGAGAGTGGATACACCATGTTACGATGGCATTACAGTTGATTTAAATGAAGAGTGGATACAACATGTTACAATGGCATTACAGGTGATTCAAATTGAGAGTGGATACACTATGTTACGATGGCATTGCAGTTGATTCAAATGGAGAGTGGATACAACATGTTACAATGGCATTCCAGTTGATTCAAATGGAGAGTGGATACAACATGTTATGATGGCATTACAGTTGATTCAAATGGAGAGTGAGGACTTAATGTTATGATGGCATTTCAGGTGATTTGAAAGTGGAGTGAACACATGTTATGATGGATTCCAGTTGATTACCAAGCCTCATTATAAACGTACAGGAGAATTCTGACCTCTATAGTCTTTAGTCACAGTGAAAATACAAACAGTAGCCATGTTTCAGGGGACATCTCCATCTCCTCACACACCACCACAATTATCATCATCATCAAGTGCCTTGCCAAATGGCATGAGTGAAGACGCTTCTTCACATTTTGCAATCTCCAAACAGAATGAATTAATTCATGTGCTGATAGTTTTCTATGCCATCTGTCTAGATTCTAGAACCTTCCCTCCTGTCTTCCCCTTTCTCTCTGCCCACACACACAATTATAATAACTCACAATTTAAGGATAGTAACTATGTGCCTTAAGTTGAGTACTGAAACATCTATTAACATGTCACTGTAACAGGATGTGCCAAAATTCTCCATGTATATATTACTATCTTGATCATCTTCATATTTCCTGCTGATGAGCAAGAGATCAAGGTTCATCATCTTACATGATCACCATAGTTTTGGATTAGGTCTGCGTTCTTGTCCTCCTGATTATGCCTTGTCGTCAAGTTATCTCTTTGTCTTTCCTTACTCTTATGTCATCAAGCTTGTCAGTTATCACAAAGTTATGTTTATATATTTTAATAACATGCCAAAAAATTTCTAACGCCCATGTTTAATTTTAAAAACAAATTTACGGTTCTCATCTGCTTCCTGAAGGACTGCCTCATTCATTTTTTGTGTCTGTCCTTGGTATTCTTTGCATTTTCTCAGAAAACACATTCCCACAATCACACAACAGTATGTATAGGCTCTATGTAGCACTTTAACTCTTTTTCTTACAGCAGGTGACAACTTTTCATTTGTATGTTTTGCATCTGGCAAAAGCCTAATTTTGACATGGCAATTCTAGTTTTAAGCTCTATAAGGCATCTTCTGTCTAATCTCAGGACTGTTCCAAGATAATTACATAAATAGACACACATTGCATTATTTGGCGCTCACAGAAGAAGAAGGAAAATAGAGATTAGAAGACGCACCAGACAACATAAAATTTGAAAGCTATAATAGTTACCGACTGGGCAAACCTTAGAGAATGGAAACCAGAGACTTCAACCATTTATTTCTTGTGTTCCAAGATAATTGTACTGATTAACCTGTTTAAGAATTTTCCCATTTACTTGGATGTTACATTGTGGTATTTGTTTCTTCCTGAAAATTTAACTGTAACCCTAATTTCTCACTGTTTACAATAACAGTATCCACTAACAGTTGACAAACTTTTTCATTGTCTGCAACCAATACTGAATACTATATCACTGACATAAAGTTCAGTCATCCAATGGTGATCCTTCTTAACTATTTGTACTTTCTCATATTTCCACAATATAGGGAAAAGAGGTCTGAAGACATTACAAATCGTGTAGCACGCCTCTCTTATATAAAAGCATATAAGTGTCAGTCTACGCAAAGCCAAAATAAATCAGTAAAATACATAATAAATGAGAACCATAAAATAAATACGTGAAAATGATTAAATCTATGACATGCGATGAAGCCAGAAAATACACGACATGTGAGAACAATATATGTTTCACCATCTTTTTTACAACCATAGAATCTACTCTAACTGTCCGGCAAATACTGTTTCCACAATGCTTTCTAAACACAAAGGTTACTGCATTGATGCTCTTTCTTTACAGCAGTATATGTTTCCCAGCTTCCTCAATCTAAGATTAGAACAACTTTTATCATCATCAAGTGCTTTGACAAATGGTGTGTACAATCATGCTTCTCCACATCTTGCCACCTCCAATGGTATGTATCAATTCCCGTCTTGACCTTCTTCTGTAAAGACACAAGATAGTCAAGAATATTCTTCTGCTGTCTTCCTCTATCGCTTTCCACCAATCTTTCCAGATTTTGTTTTCTCATAACGTGACCAAAAAATGATGACTGCATCTTTCAGCTGCTTGTGATAAGTTGTCTCTTTTAAACCATGTAGATTACTCACTTCGGCTGTTCAAAGCAGTTTCAACATTCTTCTATAAAACCACATCCCTAAAGCTTCTAGACATTTCTTTGCTTGTTTACTAATTGTCCAGGATTTACAGCCACCTGTTAGACCGGTTCTATGTAACATGCAAGAACCACACACAGCTTCCATAAAAAGTGAATAGTGCACAAATGTTATTTGCCTCCATAAAAAGTCAATAGTGCAAAAATTTTATCAGTAAGATTAAGCACAGGGCAGATTTTCTGGGTACCAGAAAGCGTGTACTGGAAACTGCTAACATACCACAGCAGTAGTAGCGAAGTTGTTAGTGTACTGGCTAACAAACTCACTAGTCTGGGTTCATCTCTAGCAGGGAAGGATTTACTGCCAATTGGCAGGATTTTGAGCAAACCTTAGAGAATGGAAACCAGAGACTTCAACGGGGAAAACATAATGGCATATGTAATATTGACAATATGGTCCCACATTTATCACAGGGTCAAGGCATTTGTAACTTACAAGTCTAACACTATAACCCACATGTGTCTTAATGGCATAAAATTGAAGTATTTTACATTTATTTTACACTACCAAAGGTGACTAGGACAAAATAACACAATAAGTACAAAGATCACAACATAACTCTGACAACAACACAGAAACAATATATAAAACATGGTCAGTCACATATCAGTTATCAGTAGAGTATCTTCTCTGAACCGCAGATAAGTCCATTGTTGTTCCAATCTCTATTGTAACAAATCCATCACTGTAGAGTGACTAACTGTACTATTCTTGCTTGACTGACTGTCGTATTTTTTTTTTCCACATTTAACTGGTTTTGTTTTCCTAGGCTCCACCAATTCTCACTCATAGTTCTTTATTTACACACAGTTAATTCCACCAACTGGGCTAATTTCCCAGGACACTGAATACGTCTGCTTGACACATTGGTTTCATACAGGTCCAGACACTTGATTTGAGGCACTCAGCTGAGGGATATGGCTGAACGTCTTTAAGTCAAATCCCTCAGATGTGAGGGCCTGGCAGCTACTCACCTCCTGCTCTTGGAGGTTTGATGCCGAGCCGGCAGCATCTGCAGCCTACCTTGTTCCAGACGTACTGGTTATTATTTCCTCTGGAGAAAACAAGGCAAGGCCGAGAGAGGGATCATGCTGCATGGGCACCACATGGTCTCTGAATCCATGCCTAGGCATTGTGCAATGGAATTCTAGCTCTAGTTCCAATCCACATACTTTCGTCTGTAAAGATGGCAAGGTGCCACTTACTTACTATTGTGGCCAACCCAGTCAGCTTGTCAGCTCACTCAATAACACTGGCTCCCGGATCTCCCAGCACAGAGATGGTCATTGTGCATGACCATGACTGTTCTCCTACACACTTCACCTGTCTCACTAATTTTGTATAACATTCACAGAGACACTAAGAAAACATAGCCTGCATACTACATGGCAACAACTTGCGCTTTTAATCTTTAGACCTGATCAAACTCCCCTCCCCATGTCAGACACCAGTAGTGTCACACATGCTGCAAAGATATTTGTAAAACCCAGGAACATAATAGTGAAGCTCATGTGGTAACAGAGACAGTGAACCTCAAAATATTTTTTATGAACTTTAAAAACAAATAATTTTGCCTACGGACAAAGTACATGGCAAAAAAAAATCATATTTAACAACGAAGCAATTGAAAATATCACAATCTTTGAATATCTTGGCTTCATAATCAATAACCATGGGAACTGTACAAAAGAAGTCAGACTTCACAACGCCAGTAAACAAATTCACATTTTCAATCTTTCCTCTGGCAACATTCATTTTGCAATTACAAAAGAAGAAAATTTAAGTTTTCAACAGATTCTGAGCCAAACAAAAAAGTCGGTTTGAATCAAACAAAAATGGATGGTGGAAAATGGGAAGTAGAGGTGTGTTTGTCACAGTTATGACTTAAAAGTTGTTAATATGGTAGCAAGCATGTTGTATTATAATGCAATGACAACATTTTGGCAATATATACGCCCATGGCAGATATGGGAAGTCGCTTAAGACATTTAATTATCCCCTGCAGTTAATAAGTTAAGCAGACAATTCTTAAAATATGAAGAAACATACTGACATTTCTACAAACTTTGAGAAAGCACCCATAAACAGCATCAGGTCTCGGATACTGAAATACTGTGGCCACATTAAATAGTAGAAATACTGAAATACTGTGGCCACATTAGATAGTAGAAATACTGAAATACTGTGGCCACATTAGATAGTAGAAATACTGAAATACTGTGGCCACATTAAATAGTAGAAATACTGAAATACTGTGGCCACATTAGATAGTAGAAATACTGAAATACTGTGGCCACATTAGATAGTAGAAATACTGAAATACTGTGGCCACATTAAATAGTAGAAATACTGAAATACTGTGGCCACATTAGATAGTAGAAATACTGAAATACTGTGGCCACATTAGATAGTAGAAATACTGAAATACTGTGGCCACATTAAATAGTAGAGATAATGAAATACTGTGGCCACATTAAATAGTAGAGTGGCTTGTACATAACAGTTGATGGAAGGTATGGGTCCTGACAGAAGTGACAAGAAAAAGACACAGAACATTGCAGACAACTTGGGTATCAGAGTACGAGGCAGCAGAAAAGGCCAGAGCCTGAGAAACTATTCAGCAGACAGCCTGTGCCGTCTATCCTCAGTTTGTTGGATCTGATTGCGCTCAAAGAGCACCAGTCCGTTTCGTACATCTCTTCTCCAGGAGCATCTGTCTGTTGCAACTCTCTTCCACGTGTCTGGATCTATTCCAATGGTTTTCATATCTTGTTTACACACATCCCTATATCGCATTTGGGGTCTTCCAGTTGGCCTCTTTCCTGTGGCTAGTTCTCCGTAAAAGAGATCTTTGGGAATACGTTCATCCTCCATTCGAGATACATGGCCCAGCCACCGGAGGCGTCTCTGCTTGAGGAGGGTGTGCACTGTGGTAATATTTGCTCTTTCAAGCACCTGTTTGTTTGTTATGTGGTCTTTCCATGTTATGCCCAGGATACGTCTCAGACATCTCATGTGGAAGGAATTCAACTTCCTTTCCTGTCTTGAGTACAGGGTCCAGGATTCAGACCCATAGAGTAGTGTGCTAACAACACAAGCTTTACATACTTGAGCTTTTGTACGCTCTGTTAGTCTATTATTCTCCCAAACTCTTTTAGCCAGCCTGGAAAATGTTGTGGCTGCCTTTCCAATGCGTCTGTCGATTTCTGTCTCTAATGAAAGATTATCTGATATAGTAAAATAGTAACTATGAACGAAGTATGTAAAGTAACAACTACGACATAAACATTTAAAGTAGCAACTATGACAGACACATTTAAAGTAGTAACTATGACAGGAACATTTAAAGTAACAACTACGACATAAACATTTAAAGTAGCAGCTATGACAGAAACATTTAAAGTAGCAACTATGACTGGCACCTTGCTGTCTTGCAGACAATAGTTTGTAAAATAGAGCTATACCTCTCCATAACACAAAGCCTAGGCTGATTTTAGAGATCATGTGTTGTCCATGCAGAAAGATCCCTCTCTCAGCCTGCCTAGTTTACTCCAGAGGAAAGGTAACACCAATACGTCAGGAACAAGACAAGGTGCAGAAGCTGTCTGGTCAGCAAAGCAATACTCTAATTGTCCGCCTGTCGGAGCTTCCATCCTAGACCAGTTGCCAACCAAGGCTTAGGGCCTGGTCTGTCCTGCCATGAATTTAGTCTTTAGGTTGCATTTCCTCACACTAGGGTAAGGCTTATACCCTCCCAATTGCACTCCTCCACCCATAGCTGTTGGCACAATGTGGGGTGTTGGATTTGGTGAGCAACTATGACAGAGTGACTAAAAGTAATAACAGTATGGGACTGAACCAGCAAAGAAACCTGAAAGTGTTCTGGTCACACAAGGAATAAGTCATCAACTTTTAGTACATTGCTTGGTAGAGAAGAAGTGAACCACAGGCTTTGACCCTTCATCACTACTCCCACAAATGATATCAAAGAAACCCATATTTAGAAACGCACATCAAATTTCTCTAATACATAGTGCTACAAACATACATGATAATTAACATGTGACAACTGGCAAACATTGTACGATAAACATGATATATGCAGGCTCTTTTCAGGGCCCAGAAGACCTGAACATCAGGGCACTAGACATTAGAGATAGGCAATGAATTAAAGTAATAGCTGCCTGAGACAAAGTGTAAAGGAAGTAAAGGACACCTTTTACAAACCTTGAACTTTGAGGCATAAGGTATATGGTGCTAACCCCATATTTGTATAGACCTATCATTATGCACTTGATGTAGTCAATATCACACCAGCAGTCTTTATTGTATAAGGCATTTCCTGGGACCCATTATAGATTGGGTTGACATGGGTTTAATGTAAATACTACCTAAGAGAGAAAAGGTTAAGGAATGTAATGGTAGGGAGAAAATTCTGCCCTGACCGAGGCTGAGACCATCACACTGGTTATCCAATGCGCTAACCACTGTGACTAAGTCATCACAGTTCAATTCAGTTAACAATAAGAGGGACATCATTATTCAACAAGATGAATTATTAATGCTCAAGCCTTATATAATTTATTCTGCTTCATTAAATTAGATAACTGTTAAAATATGACCGTAATAAACACCTGGTGTACTGCCACTACTACTCCTGCCACTACTACTCCTGCCACTGCTACTCCTGCCACTGCTACTACTACTGCTGCCACTGCTACTAAAACTCCTGCTGCTGCTTCTCTTGCTAGTCCTACTACTACTGCTACTACTATTCATCATTTCTGTGTCCCTTTCTAAGGGTGTGTGTGCCATACCTAGTTATGCGCATCTATAATACAGGGGCCAGCAAGACTGGATTTTTAATATTCACAACTCACAGCACTTCCTGTTTTTGTTCCTATCTGAGCACACTAGACATTCAACATTATTTCCCAGGATATCAGTGGATCGTGTGATAACATTAGAAACCAACAATTCTTGTAAACATTTCCAGCAGTATGCCAGGAGTAAGCCAGGTAGCTACTGAGCCAGAGGACACCAACACCCTCACAGCCTTACAACCCTTATGTGTACTGAACTAATCACCATATTTAGATAGCAGGTAACTTTTACACATAAGAAATCAGGAATGTGAAGATGGAAAAATCAAAAGGCAGAGGAAGACCATAAAAAGGATGGATCGACAGAGTCATTAACACCTTAAAAACCCACATCTCAGCATACCAAGCGACCCCTAGTTCGGAAACCAATCATCAAACATGCCTGCAATGCGTAATGACACAGGATAGTGAAGGAAAAAGGAAAAAAAGAAGAATCAGGAACTAGCTGTGATATGAACAAATCACCACACTTAGATAGTAGGTAACTTTTAAGCATGAGAAATCAGGAACTAGCTGTGATATGAACAAATCACCACGCTTAGATAGTAGGTAACTTTTAAGCATGAGAAATCAGGAACTAGCTGTGATATGAACAAATCACCACGTTCAGATAGTAGGTAACTTTTAAGCATGACAAATCAGGAACTAGCTGTGATGTGAACAAATCACCACACTTAGATAGTAGGTAACTTTTAAGCATGAGACATTAGGAACTAACTGTGATATGAACAAATCACCACGCTTAGGCAGTAGGTAACTTTTAAACATAACCGAACAAACTATTTTTCAAAGCGCACAAGTTGAGCACGCAGGTACGACTTACATTCACCTCTTCTAACCACTCATCTTTCGTACATCAATTATCTATTGTGCATGTTACATTCACATAGAAAAAACAACATTGTCAAATGAATGCTGTGAAAATAAACAATGCATTTTACCATGTTATGAGACAGGCAATGAAAATTGTGACCTACCTATGCACTAAGCAAATCACCATGCTTAGATAGAAGGTAACTTTTAAAGATGAGAAATTAAGATCTAGCAGAGTTATGAGTAAATCACCATGCTTAGATAGAAGGTCACTTTAAAACATGAGAAATTTTGAAATTGGTGCGCTATGAGTAAATCACCATGCTTAGATAGAAGGTAACTTTACAACATGAGAAATCTTGAACTAGCTGTGCTATGAGTAAATCACCATGCTTAGATAGAAGGTAACTTTAAAACAAGAGAAATTTTGAAATTGGTGCGCTATGAGTAAATCACCATGCTTAGATAGAAGGTAACTTTAAAACATGAGAAATCTTGAACTAGCTGTGATATGAGTAAATCACCATGCTTAAATAGAAGGTAACTTTTAAACATGAGAAATCTTGAACTAGCTGTGATATGAGTAAATCACCATGCTTAGATAGAAGGTAACTTTAAAACATGAGAAATCTTGAACTAGCTGTGATATGAGTAAATCACCATGCTTAGATAGAAGGTAACTTTTAAACATAAGAAATCTTGAACTAGCTGTGATATGAGTAAATCACCATGCTTAGATAGAAGGTAACTTTTAAACATGAGAAATCTTGAACTAGCTGTGATATGAGTAAATCACCATGCTTAGATAGAAGGTAACTTTTAAACATGAGAAATCTTGAACTAGCTGTGATATGAGTAAATCACCATGCTTAGATAGAAGGCAACTTTAAAACATGCGAAATCTTGAACTAGCTGTGATATGAGTAAATCACCATGCTTAGATAGAAGGTAACTTTTAAACATGAGAAATCTTGAACTAGCTGTGATATGAGTAAATCACCATGCTTAGATAGAAGGTAACTTTAAAACATGAGAAATCTTGAACTAGCTGTGATATGAGTAAATCACCATGCTTAGATAGAAGGTAACTTTTAAACATGTGAAATCATGTTTAAAGTGCCTGAAGTGCCTGAAGAAAATCACCACGCTCAGATAATAAATAACCTTTATACATGACAAATCTTGAACTAGCTAAGCACTAAGCAAATCACATAACCTAGTTTCACTTTTCATGACAAACATACATCTCTCAATAAAACTGACAGTGTTTAACCCTACCAGACCGCTGTACCAATTTTTTGGTAATTTCCTAATCTGCCGCTATACCGCTGTACCTAATTTTCGGTATTTTGCCTAGTACGTGAAAAAAATGCGTTACAAACTAAAAATAACCAACCAATCGTGGTCAAACCTCATGGTTAGCCATTGCAAATGTCTCCCCCATAGGTTTGAATTGACTTTGTGTGGTTTAACACGAAAATATTCTGAAAATTCACAATGAAACGAGCGGCTGATGAACCAAGCACTTCAACAAGAAAGCGAAGTAGGTCTAGGCTTTTCACAGTCCAACAGGTGATCGATACTGTGGTTTATTCAGACTGGATTGGCACATAAAGGTGGAATATTGGCACTAGATGAAAGGTAGACCTATTTTCTACAATGGCTCCAAGTTACATCTTATTCTAACCACTTGTTTGCACGTAACTAACATTTTTCTATATCATGTTGGTTTTTTCTATTTAATGCTCAGGAGCCCAGGTAATAGGGACAGTTAGGTTCAGGGCCTCAGGTCTGGTAGGGTTAATGATGTTTTGATTATATCAATCAATATATGATGATTTCCTTGATTTCATAAAATGAGATAAGGAAATTTAAATTCCAGTAATTAACTCTTTATCACAGAATGAGATGCCTGTCACAGATTGAGTTACAGCTCACTTAATGACTAACAGTCTTTTTCTTGCTACTGATAAGACCAATATTGTGGGTGTGTTCAATGAAAATCAGACAATAAAACCTATAAAAGAGCCACAGCTCACTCAATACCCACATGAGAAATGTGTTTCTTGCTGGCGATAAGTCCAGTTTTATGGACATACTCAATGACTGAGTCCAGTTTTATGGACATAATGACTGCTAGAAAGCAAAATGCTTACTTCTTCTTCTTCTTCTTCAGCGTTCCGAGCCATTGAGGTTCTTTGCTGCAGATACAATCCGTCTCCATTCGTCTCTCTGGTGGACCTTCTCCTTCTACAGATAAGTCCAATAGTCAAGGCTACTGACAAGACCAATATTTTGGGTGTGTTCAATGAAAACCAGACAATAAAACTTATAAAAGAGCTACAGCCCACTCAATATCTGTAAGGGAAATGTGTTTCTTGTTGGTGAGGAGTCCAATTTTATGGGCGAACTCAATGACTGCTAGATAGCAAAATGCATACTGGTCTGGCACTGGTACTTGTATTCACAACCTATAAAAGAGCTACAGCTCACTCAATATCTGCAAGGCAAATGTGTTTCTTGTTGGTGAGGAGTCCAATTTTATGGGCGTACTCAATGACTGCTAGATAGCAAAACGCGTACTGCTCTGGCACTTGTACAGCAAAAGCCCTCTGAGACCTGATCTTTCTCACAGTGTCTTGTATATTAACTGTGCCAACATCTTCCAGTTGTCGCAGACAAATATCCACAGCGATGAAGGTACCTTGTGTAACAGTTAAAAAAAACAAGAGGTAAATGAAGCACTTAAAATTTCTTTGTTGACTTGTTTTATAACATGTATTTTTCATTTAAATGAACATTAAAGTATTTTGAGAAAATGCACATGTGCTTCACCATCTTTTAAAAAAAAAGTCGCTTAAAAGTCGACAGGGTCGACTTCATTGCATCTGGTTTTATCCCACATGGCTCGGTCTCTTTCTGCAGCGTGGAAAGCGTCGCACAAAGCATGAACTCCGTGGCTCTAGCGACGACCCACAGGAGTCTCAGAAAAATTTCACCCGTGAACTGAAGGACGTGGCCCAGAATCGAACCCACAACCTTCGGAGCCCGAGTCAAATGGCTTGACCACTTCGCCACAGAGACTCCCGTCTCTAGCAAATATCAAAGGCTGTGCAATATGACCTTGTCAGTTAGTTGTTAGTAGCGGCTCCAACTTCACGGCAAAGGGTCAACCCATAATGCTCCATTCCTGGGATAGTGAATATCACACAAAATGTTCCACACTGTCCCATGTGAAAGTGGAACAGACAGGAGTCCCAACAGACCAACAGCAAGCAAGGCATATGTGCATAAGGCCACTGCCAGAATGCCAACACAACAGTCTGCCACTAAAATTACAGTTCATCATCGATACAAGAGGCAGTCACCAGAAAACCAGCATTTGCACACACATTACTGCGTAAAGCAAAACCAGCTAGTTAACCAACCGGCCGCCCAACATTTTTCTGAACATGCAGTTCACAATACAAATAACCATGGGTAGATATAAAAGCATTCAACATTAAATTCACAACTCACAGCATCGCTCTACCCACTTAACTCAATAGCTGGGTGATGGAACAATGTACTACCAGTCCAACATGAGGAAAATGCATAAGCATTATAGTATGGACAGAGAATGCAAACAATAAAATCTGGTAGTTGAGGAGGCAAAAATTCAAGCCTTGATACTTGAGAATTCTTCCGAGAGTGATGTTGTAATCTTTGTTATTTCGAAAACACCGTTGTTCAACATGCGAGGAGCTTGTGGGCTTTTACGGCTTAGATTGAAGGGAGAACTCTCAAGGAAGATTGCGTTGCTTTTTCTTTGACAACAAGTAGTTAAGCTTTGGAGATCATGGCAATAACTAAAGTAACAACCTAGCTGAAGACATAGGTATTCCTATGGATAGATCTGTTCTTTTTTTTTGCCCAATGAATTCTTAATGCTCTTCAGTAACACTTATGTTCAAAGATGCATTTATGTTTTTCACTAATTTCTTAAATAGTCAAGATTCACATCTGTGTGTTGCCACAGGAAACATGCATGTTCTTAGTGTTCTAACTTTCAATGTTCTATGTGTCAACCTGTAAAGGTTTTAACTGCTTTAATTTTGACAGAGAAGTGTTTGCCTGCAACCTACTGTGGGTAATAATGCAAAGTATATCACTCAAGAATCAAGACAGATAATAGAGAACTGCATGAATGGGGTTAAAGAGAACATGTCATTTAGTAGAAATTGCCATGTGTGGCTGAAATACTCAGAAGAGAAGCAAAGGGAAATAGAAAAAGATGTACGTTTAAAAAATAAACAATTGGATCACAAATAATAACAGAAGTAAATTCTACTTTATTATAATATCAGCCTGTTACCTGTCCATTTCTGCATTACTTAACAATAAATAGTGCACACAACACTCCATGACTTTGTTTTTAACATGTCTAAGGCTTAAAAAAACAAAACAACAACAGACATTTCATGATATATTACCTGTTCGGCCAATACCAGCACTGCAATGTACAACAACTGGAGGTCCTAAAGGGTGACCTGACCAAGATGAACCCATTTGTTTAGTTAAGGTTTTCTGGACGTGCCTAACTCTGGACAAGAAGTTCAAGAATGGAGGTGCTTGGGGTATCCCATGATCAGGCCAGCCAGTAAAAAGCAGAAGGATGATAAGACGAGACTCCCCTGTCTGAATATTTGAGCAAGTTACTCATTGAATAAATACACTGACAACATCAAATAGGCCAATTCTACTGCAACAATGATTTCATGGAGTTAATAAACAGAATCAACAAGATTAAAGGGTTGAGATATAATTTAGTTTAATATATTTATGAAGGCTACTGCTGAAATATATATGCCAGATAATGCTAAACTTCATATGTTCTTATTTCCCCAATAAAGCATAGGCCCACAACCAATTGTCTGTTTGGTTGAATTTTGCAGCTAAAGTTTTCTATGGCTTGGGATAGCCAGCCACATACCAATCCCCCTTAGTCACCTCTATTGGCATGCATAGTGGGTAACAGGGCTACTAGCCTTTGTTTCCCTTACGGGCCCAAGTAGCACAGGCGAGATTATGCTACAGGGACATAACATTATAGGACTTCATGTATACCAGTTTATATCATTATAAGGTGGGGTTCAGTGACTACTTAGAGAGAAATTTCTAGTACTCATGTTACAGAGTCACACGTGAGCAGAATTAAATACATCTTTAAGTAAGGAATTAAACCTGGCTTCGGTCCCTTAGACCGTCCCTAGATTCAAGTCATCAATTGTATCATGGCATGTTGGCACACCAAAGCACTATCTCCACTATGCTAATACAGACCAAATGCAATGTAACACGGAGAACAGTATAAACTGTTTTCTTTTAATATTCCAAACTCCTTGTGTAAAACATTTGTGCATGGAATCCCTAAAGAAGACATTAAGATTATAACGTTGGCAGTTTGTTATAATGTTATATTATTGACCAAAGTTGGTCTCTGTCAACATTCCACTGAAGACATCATATGAGATCTTGATAACAATAACATATAGGGAATAAGAAAACATATTAAAAGAACGACACATACACATCATATGATTACCAAAATCATGGGTTGTAAGGGCAGCATAATGAAAGTGCAAACATGAACAAGTTAATATAGGCTAAACAATTTTTGTTTTCAGGCCACAAGAGATCCACTTACTGATACCCTTCATGCTGTCATGTACATCAGATATAGAATCATCATCAAACACTTTGCTGACTGACGTAGCTGATTATTCTTCTTCATATCTTGCTGTTTCCACAGAATGAGTCAATCTGTGTGCTGACACCTTTCTGTACCATAACAAAAAGGCTGTCAAGAATCTTCACTTGCTCATTCCCCTACCTCTCTTTCCACAAATCTTTCCTGTTGTCACAAAGTGTTCTAGATGTTCTCGACTCATAATGTGGCCAAAAATTCTGACTGCTTATTTTTGATGTTTTAATAAGTTGAATTTGTGTGTTCATCATCATCATCATGTGCCATGCTGATAAGCGTGGGCAGTCATGTTTTGCCATCTCAAACGATCACCAGAGTCATGGATCAGCTCTGTGTTCTTGTCTCGACCATACCACATGGTAATGTCATCCGGGTATTGACTTCTCTGTCTTCCGTGTGTTAGCTTTCAAAACATTTTGATTACTCACTTTGACTGTCCAGGGAATTTTCAACATTTTTCTGTAAAACCACAGCTGAATTTTCTAGGCTTTGGTTTTGCTTGTTTACTAAGTGCTCAGTATTCACTGCCGTATGTCAAAACTGATTCTTTGCAACAAGCAAGAGTTCTTTTTCTAACCTTCAATGACAAGGATTTATTGCAGTTTCCCCAGGAAGGTTATCCTGGTCAACAAATGCTCGCAGAAGTCGGATGTGTCGGCCTAACAGCGCAAGAACGCAGCTCTGCTGTAAACAGGCACAACGCAATCATGTCCAAAAAAGTCTCTGGATGAACGCAGCAGCAGAAGAAGAATTGCAGTTTTTGCATGTCCTATTCTGGTGTTTTTTTCCGAGATACATCTTCCATATGATGTTACTCAAGTACCTAGAAAAGTGTATTTCTGTCCATGCTCTAAATTAATACTATCAACTATAACCATATATTTAGGCATGATCCATTTCTCTGACATAACCATTACTTCTGTCTTCCTATTATTCAAGCTGAGGTCAATTTTTAAACTCTCTACAACCACTGTAACTATCATCTTCTTTTGTTCCCTCTGACTTGTTTCTATCAAGATGGTGTCATCAGTATAATGTCAGTTATTTATATTATGTTCGCCATCTCTGGCATATTTGCTATGGATCTCATTATATGCATACTGTATAATGAAAACAATTCAGGGGACATTCTTGTCTGACACCCTTCTTAGTGCACTGAAATGTTTTCAAATGGTTATTGATTCTTATGGTTTACCTCACTTACCGGCATGGCACATGATGGATGGATTGATTCTTACAGCTGCTGTTTGCTGCCAATATATGATCTCATTTTCCACAGATCTTTGCCATCAATTTGTGAATGTTCAAGTAGTTTAATTAATTCTTTGTGTTTCACAATCAAATACTTTTAGTGTAGTCTATAAAGCATGCCGGCTCTGTGGCGAAGGGGTTACGGACACATTTCGTAAACCCGTATATCCGCATTCGAAACACAGCTGCAGGCGATTTGGCAGCAGATCGCCTTGCGTAGGTTTTTTTGTGAAATGGTATGGTGCCGGTCGTCTAGAAAGCAATGGCAAACTACTGAACGTAAACTTGCCACAAATGCTGATGTTGACTGTGGCATCCTGTAAAGAATATGCAACTATCTAACTATAAAGCATAAGTGCAGATCTTGTTTTCCCCCTAAATTTCCTTCTAAGTGTCTCGACAATGTATATATGGCATTGTTTGTGTCTTTTTCCTTTATAAATCCACACTGTACATTATCAATAGATATAAAATATCCGTGTTAATTTTATAACTGTCACACTTACACGTGAATTTTGAAGCATCAGCTGCGTTTCTATGAAATCTGCTTGCTGAATAATATCATCGTTGCTGACTGTAAACTCCTCAAACTTTCTACTTGAATTTTTATCTTCAGGCCAGTACTGACCACATTTTATTCTGGATTTCTCTACTGTTCTGAGGAAAGCAAAAGCTCAGAAGATCAAATACAATGAAACTTCTTTTGTTCGCTTGAAATTTGTCTATAACTGTAATGTTGTCTCTTGAATGAATTTAGCTGTCTTTTTTAGTTCACTCAGTGCTAGGAGCACAAACACGTGTATATGCCTTACAAGGACCTCTTGATAGTTATGTATGTGCCTCAGAAGGACCTCTTGAAAGTTATCTACATGCCTTACAAGGACCTCTTGAAAGTTAGCTGAATGCCTCACAAGGACCCCTTGAAAGTTAGCTGCATGCCTCAGAAAGACATCTTGAAAGTTTTCTACATGCCTTATAAGGACCTCTTGAAAGTTATCTGCATGCCTTACAAGGACCTCTTGGAAGTTATCTGCATGCCTTACAAGGACCTCTTGGAAGTTATCTGCATGTCTAACAAGGACCTCTTGAAAGTTTTCTACATGTCTTACAAGGACCTCTTGAAAGTTTTCTACATGTCTTACAAGGACCTCTTGAAAGTTAGCTAAATGCCTCACAAGGACCTCTTGAAAGTTATTTGCATGCCTCAGAAGGACCTCTTGGAAGTTATCTGCATGTCTAACAAGGACCTCTTGAAAGTTTTCTACATGCCTTACAAGGACCTCTTGAAAGTTTTCTACATGCCTTACAAGGACCTCTTGAAACTTAGTTGAATACATGCCTTACAAGGACCTTTTGAAAGTTAGCTGAATACCTTACAAGGACCCCTTGGAAGTTATCTGCAAGCCTTATAAGGGCCTCTTGAAAGTTTTCTACATGCCTTACAAGGACCTCTTGAAAGTTAGCTGAATGCTTTACAAGGACCTCTTGAAAGTTTTCTACATGCCTTACAAGGACCTCTTCAAAGTTAGCGGAATGCCTTAAAAGGATCTCTCGAAAGTTATCTGCATGCCTCAGAAGGACCTCTTGAAAGTTTTCTACATGCCTTACAAGGACCTCTTGAAAGTTAGCTGAATGCTTACAAGGACCTCTTGAAAGTTAGCTGAATGCCTTACAAGGACCTTTTGAAAGTTAGCTGAATGCCTTACAAGGACCTCTTGAAAGTTAGCTGAATGCCTTGCAAGGACCTCTTGAAAGTTTTCTACATGCCTTACAAGGACCTCATGAAGGTTATCTACATGCTTTACAAGAACCTCATAAAAATTATCTACATGCCTTACAAAGATTTCTTGAAAGTTATCTAAATGCCTTACAAAGACTTCTTAAAGGTTATCTAAATGCCTTACAAGGACCTCTTGAAAGTTATCTACATGCTTTACAAGAACCTAATGAAAGTTATGTACTTGCCTTACATGAACCTCTTGGAAGTTATGTACATGTGTTCGTGCTTGTTATTTCTCCACAGGATATTACCATATCTTTTTGTTGTTTTATTTTATACTGTAATATCCTGCTGCAGTAAAGATCTGTTTTGGTCATAAAAAGATAATATGACTGGCTATAATAAATTATCAACTACTTAAGGTAATATATAGACTTTGATGTGGCCAAAGGGATAAGAACATTCTAGCTCTTAAACTTCTGGAGCTGACTACAAGGTGACGGGATCGTTTCCTACACACATCAGTTTGGACTTTAACACTGGTTTTTTGTGCAGACATCATGGCAAACTGCTGAACGTAAAATTAACTAGAAAATCAACCTGGAATCGGAGTTGATTGTAACATCCTACAAAGGACCCCACATATCACATTATGAGATGATGTGTCTAACTGCTGCAGGTGAGCGTGTGAAGTGTTAGACTGTAATACACAGTAATATCAATTAATTGTATAGTTTGGTAAAGTGACCAGTGCTGGCACAATTAGGTGAGGTGACCAGTTCCCCTCCTGTATAGGAAGTATAATGATCTGGTCAGCCGGCCGGCCAGGTTGTCATGGGCTGATTCGCATCAGGGTGGATTACAATTTTTTTAATTGACCAGGGCTGCTAGGTCAGTCCAGCCTAAATAGGAACCAGGAAATGTATTGGGAAGTAAAGGCGGCCAGTGTGATAGTGACCACATCACCCTCCAAGTGCTGATTGGTCTACAGAAATATGAGTCTAGCATCAAATGCCCAGTATGCCTAAGGCATATTACAGGGCCTAAGAAGAACCCAAAGTTGGACCTAGTAAAACCACACTATGATCTCTAATGATACAGTGCAGACCTGATAAGGTGTACTCACCTGGGACCCAAGAAAGTTCTTCTTTTCAGAAAAATTGCCGGGGATAAACAAATTATTCTTCACAACAGAAATTCGCCACATCTGAGATTACCTTAAGCGGTTTGCACTGTATTCATATTTCTTAGGTCTATTGAAACAAAAGACTTGATAATGGTTTTCTGCACCAAAGCAAATTCTGGATGGTTGTGTTTATGTGCATGGGATCGTAAAGCACTCTCTCCCATGCTCAACACATCTATTACTCTATATCCTAAATATACAGCTTGTAATTTGCATATGTTTCAGTTTCCAAGTGATGGCCAATGTTTATACTTAGAGATAACTAGCCACTTGGGGTTGAAACCATGCATAGTATAGCTGTAGTCTGAAATATGATATATAATGGTACTAAATCAACACTCCTGACAGAATGTGAACAATGGGCAATCAATAAAACATATGTTTGCAGTTTACTGGAAGAGAGCAGATACATTTGAACAAATAACAGCAATATCCCCTGTAGTTGAATACACGTTTCCTAATTTAATCTCATTTCATTTTGGATTGCCAGATTATGGTATGAAAATTCCAAATTTGTTTATTTAAACGTTTTCGCAAAATCAACACCTGTGAGATGAGATGCCTGAGGAGAGCTGCCAACTTAACAATCCGAGACTGAATAAGAAATGTTATCATACAGACAGTGGGATCAACACCGTGTGCCACATTTATCAAAAGACAGACGATCAAATGGTATGGCCATCTCGTTAGAATGCAACACCATCAACTACCAGCACTGGCCCTACATCAAAGATCATCTGCGATGAGAGCAAGAGGACGCCCGAGAAGAAAATGGATTGACGACATCAAAGACATGGTACAATCACACAGAATGACACTATCCAGTGCCACCCAACGGGCGATGGAACACCAATTATTACTCCCCATGACAGTTGTGGGCAAAAGTGGAAGATGATGATGGTGATGATGATGAACAACTCTGACAAGAGGTGATGGATGCTTTCCAGATTCTGGAGTCAATCCAGTATGTTTTCCTGACCAGTGTGTGTCAGGAGTCAATTCAGCCTTATGAAATGGACACCTGATAGTTTTCTGAACATAAAAGTCCTAATACTCTGCATTATTATTTGCTGATTTAATATATGTGATATCCTTAGATTAATACAGGTGGATGACTATTTAAGATCAATAGCTCCCAAAGTGAAACAGCAGTGTTATGGCATACATGAGGCACATTAAGATATAAAATGAGATGATGGCTAGCCACAGTGGAAGAGGTGGGGACCTACCCATGTATACATCTTACAGAAAGTATGTAAACAACAAACTGCCACAAAACATTACCTGGTAGTCATGACAATGACGCGAGACTGGTTGCTCCACACCATTCTCCAGAAGTCTACAAATGTATTAGGCAGGGGTCCTATTAAAAAACATGTTTCATAATGTGATACATTAGCTGCCTACATACAAGATGTATTTAGCTTATCTAACGATGATTCTTAAAGGATTAGAACAGCTGATCATGTCTGTTAAGAGATGCCGTGAAAATCAACATCTTTAAAAAAAAATTTAAACAAAATAAATATAATGTCCACAGACACAACTACATGCCGACCAAAGATCACAATCAGTAATGAAGAAATTAGAAATGTCACACACTTTGAATATCTGGGCGCCATAATAAAAAAAACCTTTTGTTTAAAACTGAAACAAAACGAATATAATGTTCACAGACAACACTACATGCCATACCAAAGATCACAATCAATAAGGAAGAAATTAGAAATGTCACACACTTTGAATATCTGGGCGCCATAATCAAAAACTTTTGTTTACAACTGAAACAAAACAAATATAATGTCCACAGACAATACTACATGCCAACCAAAGATCACAATCAATAATGAAGAAATTAGAAATGTCACACACTTTGAATATCTGAGGGCCATAATAAAAAACTTTTGTTTAAAACTGAAACAAAACAAATATAATGTCCACAGACAACACTACATGCCAACCAAAGATCACAATGAATAAGGAAGAAATGATAAAAGCAACACACTTTAATTATCTGGGCGCCATAATCAAAAACTTTTGTTTAAAACTGAAACAAATCAGATATTATATCCACAGGCAACACTACATGCCAACCAAAGATCACAATCAATAATGAAGAAATTAGAAATGTCACACACTGATTATCTGGGCGCCATAATCAAAAACTTTTGTTTAAAACTGAAATAAAACAAATATAATGTTCACAGACACTACATGCCAACCAAAGATCACAATCAGTTGAGTTGAGTTGCGTTAAGAATCGACATCACTGCACTCAGGACATTCCCATACGTGCTCAGTCCCCTCGTTCAACAGCCAGCGAAGAGTCATACTACTAATCGTTCCCACTGCTATCTGATTAAAAGTTCTCCTGGTCTTCCCTCTCAGTTTTGAGATTCTTCTAGAACCCCTGCCAATCCCCCGCAATCTCATTCTTTCCACATATGGGTTCTCAATCTGTTCCTCCGCCTTCTCCACCTGGTCTCACAAGCGCACGGCCACCTCCCCCTTGTCCATAGGCAAGATACCACCAAGAGGTGCATTCCCTGCTAGCCTATCAGCCTGTTCATTCCCCCGTACATCCGCTCTACTAGGGCGACCGATTATATCCTGCCGTCATATCTAACCAACTATGAATTATACAAAGAATTATCTCCGAAGCAACGGAGTACGTGCTTTGTGCTTGATACCTTTGACAACAGCCAGCGGGGAGAGAATGAAGAGGAGAAGAAGAGGTAGGGGAGAGGGGAGAAGGAAAAGGAAGAAGAGGGCTGTAGCTAGAAGGGGTAGAAGGAAAACATATCACAATCAATAATGAAGAAATTATAAATGTCACACACTTTGAATATCTGGGCGCCATAATCAAAAATGGAGACTGTTCAAAAGATGTCAGATGCAGACTGGCCATAGCAGGTGATAAAAACTCCACCACAGAGCAAGCACAATAGGAGGCTTCTGATCGTCAGAAGCAGTCCCTCTTCCAAGAATATTTAGGCCCTTTACTTTCTTGACATTCACTGGGGGTGGGTTCGATCAAGCCAAGACTCTGGGTGTTTGTTTTGTTGTTTTTTTTGTGCTCACTTGCTCTGAACTCAAGTGTAGTCCATTCACACTACTTCTAGTAGTGCTGGACTGAATTTTGTGTGCGGATTAGCTTTTCATATTAACATTGACCCTCGCCATCAGGCGAACCCACTCCAATTTCAGAGGTAACTCTGGGTGTCTTTCTCCTGACTAGTTCAAACCATGTTTTGAGATGTAGCGTATTTGCATTGTCTTGCATTGTTTGCGGTTGTCCCATAACTACGAACTGTGCCTGCTCCCAACGCACCCCTCCCTCAGGGAGGAGAGCCTCGTGCACCCAGTGCTTCATGACCTCACACATCTCCTACCACCTGTGGCCATGGTAAGCCAGCTTCTTCCCTGGCCATTTGCCTCTTTCACCTCCGCCCCTGTGATCGCCTTCATTGCCATGTTACCTTCTTCATATACTGTTCATGGAGCTTCACTTTGGGAAGCTGGCTCTTCCTCTAGGCTACTTGGCTGTGGATTGGGATTGGATTGGATTGGGTGGATTGGATTGGACTTCGGCCGACATTTACCAATTTTGGCGACTGCTACCGTTGGGCATTTCACTATGCTGTCCAGTTTTCAGATGTACTGCCCTCAACACGAGACAGTAAAAGTTCTAGATCTTAATTGAGAGATTTATTTCGATGCTAATTGCACTGCAATTGCAGACAGAAATGCTAACCACATTAATACAGAGACATGTCCCACGCCAGGTTCTGACATAGCCAGCAAGAGGCCTTTTCTGCTGGTTCGCCAAGTTGTTTCTGTGCTCACGTTCTTGCCTGTGTTTTGATGCCCAACTGCTTGAGCACATCATACATGGAGTGGAAGATTAGACCTCTCGCGCCTACCTCTACGGCACATAGCCTGACAATGTACCCGCCTGTCTCTGACTTGCGACCATGTCACTGTACTTCTCCATCTCATCCGTGTGCTCGTCCTCGATTCTTGACTCATACGGAACGGTCAGCTGAATCAGTCTTAGCTGCTGAGCCGACGAGAAGTGCAGTACAATGTCTGGTCGTAATCAAAACTGTTGGATCATTGCTGGATACGCACCACGACTCTTCAGGTCAACAGTCAGTTCCCAGTTGTCCGTGCCATCGAGGATGGACGGTAAGTCAGCAGCGCAGTCTTCCTTGTCTCTACGTTGCTGCTCAGCTCTGACAAAGTAAATCCACACTGGCCCGACTGTTTGCCCACATCCTGGCTTGATCCACTATGGCCACCAGCCCAGAGAGCACTTTATTGTGGCGCCATGGATTCAGCTTTGGCAAAAGGCTACTTTGCATGCAGACAGCATGTATTCCACTATCTGGACTTTCTCTTTACAGAGGGGACAAGACAGGTCGGTGGATTTACAACACTTGACCAGGTTTGCAGCTTATGGTAGGACATCGTAGAGTGATCGGACAATGAAACTTAGGCACAGAGGTGCCATGCGCCAGACAGATTTCATTACATGTCAGGGATTTTTGTAGTACCCCTTTCCATGACATCCAATGGCCCTGCTGCAATTGTGGGCAGCCATTTGCACTCTCTTTTCATCCTCTCCCTCACGGATCTCCTGGAACACCATGTCTCTGTGTTCCCTGGCCATTGCCTCTGACCACATCTGAGCTCTGTCATAGTGTGTGTCCCATGACTTCTTTCAGTTTAAGTGATGCTTGAGTAGCTTCGACTGTCTAGTCCATTTAGCATCCCTTTGCTCTGTCTGTTTCTGCCTCCTCTACCACTGATCTTTCCAGCTGTCAATACCTAATTTCTCATTTTGTATATAATGTTTTACTTTTATTAATATTTGCTACATTTAATTAGCCCAAAAAAAATAAAATATACAAATTTAATGTTAATAATTCAAAGTTACAATTAGTAAACTGGACAAAAATATTCATTATGTTGTAAAATTATCTTCAAAACTCATCTTTAGCCCATAAAAATGCCCTTTTATGGAAATATGATGGGGATTGCAAGCTACTTGGCTGCTGTTAAAGGGGGTTGCAGGCAGTTTGGCTATTATAAAAGTAAATGACTGGTTACTTAGCTGTTATCAAAAAGGTTACAGCTTGAAAAAGATAGGAAAACACTTCTCTGTGCTGATATATTTCCTTGCCATGGTGCAAGCATACAAAGAATCTCCTCTCACTGCTTCCCTATATATCTTTTCCCATAAATCTTACCAGCTGTTACAATGTTTCTTTTCTTATCTTATAATGTGGTGACCAAAAATGTTGATATTTATATAAAGATTTACCTTGAGTGCAGATATATGCATCTTTTTGCTTATAGCCATCTGTATAGCTGGCATTGATGTAACTGGCACCCAGGTGAGGAATGGTGACAAGACTGTGGTCATAACACAGAACATCGCTGTATCTGTTCTTTGCAAAATTAGCTCTCAGCCTGAAAATAAAACATTAAAGCAAACTAGAAGGTTCTTTTGAAATGATCTTTCATTTTTGTTAACTGACCCATCTGTTTGTCCTTTCACACTTTGATTAGCCCTGTAGTGTTATGTATAATGTTTCTGCTGTCAGGTTTATTTTCAAATATAAAAAAAAAGTTTTGTTTCATGTTCCTTGATAAAGGCTTCAGTCTAAACATTAGATGTTCTATGCATCTCATTTGTGCCGAGAGCCCCAGCTACATTTCACATTAATTTGTGTTTTCTAAAATATTACACACATAAAAATAATTGTGAAATTAACTGTAAATACTGTTCTTTACTTTTAGGATATGAACCATTTTAATAGTGGACAGTGTACTTTACTGTTAGAATGTAAACCATAACCAATGGTAATTCCAACTGTGTAATAGCCAATATTATGTCATTATATGGGAGATTAGCTACAGTTAATTATTCATATATCAACCTGGATTGATTAACCAATATCCTGATATATCAGCCTGAGTGGCTATTTCCATACAGATCTTAACCATGCTTGATGCTTGAAAGCTATGAGGGGAAAAATGGGGACAGAGAGAGAGAAGGAAAGAAATTGTAAGATTTTATAGTAATAATGGAATATGAGTAAATCACAGCATTTCTGTCAACTGAATGAGGAGATAACCGTAAACAAAGATATATACGGCCAGCAGAGAAAATGCACTCTGATATTGATTTCCCTTGCGAGTGTTAGTTGCACATCCTTTACAGGGTGTGACAATCAACCCCAGCGTTTCTGGGCTATTTGTGATTTTCTAGGCAATTTTACATTCAGGGTTTGCCACTGCTTTCTGTATAGCTAATACTCATACAATGGTGAAATCAATGCAAAGTGATCTTAAAAATATTTTCAGTGCTAGCGGTGGAAAACACAGTAGATCTAAATGTTTACTTTATGAGAAGTGTTTTAGATGATAGAAAATATTGACAATAAATACATTTTTATGAGAAGCACTCATTAGAAGAGACCACAGAGGTAGAAAAAGCTATAGTGCCGGAATCTTAAATCATTTTCTTAGTTCATATTTCTAAAATAAAAATAAATGAACAATTTTAGGCTGGGTTGATTTGGGAGTCCAAGACAATTTTTAAAACGATGCAAATTCAAAACCAAAGCTACTGGGTTGGCAGGCAAGCATGTTGACAACTGCAGCATAGTGGCTCCCAATGTAACTGTAAAAGATGGGTTGTCTGCTGCCAAGCTGATACTTGAGTCCAAATAAAAACACAAGACATGACTAGGAAGCTCAATGATAGGGAACACACACAAGGATATACAGGTGAGTGTTTCATCTTAAAGCTTTGTCAGTTGGAACTGTACAGAGTAGGTCATAAGGCAACCTCCTTGGCAATATTTGTGTAGATTCTGGTTTACACACATATTAGCATCTTTGATGATGCCTTGGAGTTTTGGGAAAGAAGGCTTCCCTGGCTTGGTATAAGGGAAGAGATTTGAACACAACTGAGTAGTGTCAAGTGTAATGGTGATGGTCCCTGAACCCAAACAATGCAATATCGATTTTGAATACTTTAAGTAAATATAAAATAAATTAAAAAAAAGGTGTATCTAAATATATATCATATAATAAGGGTGTTACCTACTTTGAAGTTTCGAAAGTGCCAACAGGTGCTTCCATTCTGATTGCCGCATACTCTGAAAACAGACCCCTCTTCTTGACTGTGGTGACTTTTTCTACCAGCATCTGGATAGTTAGACCATCGGTATCTGAAGTGTGGATGGAACTCTCAAGTCCCCTTGATCCAGATGCCACTGAAGGCATCTTTTTGGACATTTGGTCAGAATTGAAATCTTCACAAGCAGAATCTGATATTTTTCGCTTTCTACTGATTTTCTGCATTTCTTTTTTTTTACTGTTGGCAGAATAAGTGTTAACACCATCCCCAGACATATGGACTGTTTTTTGTCTGCTCGCTGACTGCAATGCAAAACTGTGCTTTTTCTTCAGTGCTATTTGACAATTTTATCCTGTCACAGCAAACAAGTATCCACTACTGAGCTTGGATAAACTGGAAATAACAATGTGCATCCAGACGTTACAAGCTAATGTCCCCACTGACTGTGTAGCTCAAGTCAAACTGTGCAACAGAGCATCATGTGGTCCTTCAGTTCCACTAGTAATTGTCCCCAGCAGGATGTATATAATGAATATATCTGGAAAGTGACAAGACCAGTAACATTTTTAAAAAGTTAGTTGTAGTTGTATATCCTTTACAGCACATTGCAGTCAACCCCATCATTATTGGCTGTTTGTGATTTCTAGGCAAGTTTATATTCAGTAGTTTGCCAGTGCTTTCTGAATGACTGGCACTAATACCATTGAATGAAAACCAGCACAAGGTAGTCTGCTTCCAAATCGGCTGGAGCAGTGTTTTGAAAGCAGTATGTGTGATTACGAGTTGCATTCATAAGCACTTCACCACAGTGCCGGCAATTTTAAATAACCTGTCTCATCCTGATCTGCAAGCAATCATGGTTAGAAACAGTTAGTACGTTTGCACATTACTTGAAAGTGAGACATGAATATCCCCCACCCCCTGCTTTGAATGACACATTCTGATATATATTCTGATGACACATTTTGATGTACATCATTTTCTTCTTTGTTCTAATGTCAAGCTAAGTCTAATACACCCAGCTGTGCATCTTTCTAGCTCATTGGTCAGTGTGTCTGATTTCAGCATGCATTAGTTTAAAGGCTACTTCCCCTACATATTTCATCCAAGGTGGCTATATCTATCTGTAGGTGGTTTATTTACTTAATAACTTTGACTGTTAAGTCCTTGAATAGCATTCTTGTACTTTTCGACAGAAATCACATGTCTACTGAAACCAGATGTTTCTCAGCTTGTGTGCTTATTGTCCACATTTTGCAGGCTTACAACATTATAGTCTACTAGCTGACCCGGCCCGACTTCGCCATGGCCCTGGCGGGGATCTATCTATCTATCTATCTATCTATCTATCTATCTATCTATCTATCTATCTATCTATCTATCTATCTATCTGTCTGTCTGCTTGTTTGTCTGTCTGTCTGTCTGACTCTGCCCGGCTTCGTCCAGCTCTTGGTGGGGAGCATCTCATTTAATTCATATAAGTAGTCATATAAGCTCCCGTTCCCGACTATCTGTCTGTCTGACCCGGCCCGGCTTCGCCCAGCTCCTGGTGGGGAGCATCTAATTTAATTCATATAAGTAGGCATATAAGCTCCCGTTCCCGACTATCTGTCTGTCTGTCTGACCCGGCTTCACCCAGTCCCTGGTGGGGAGCATCTCATCTATATATATAAAAATCTTTGTTTGTGTGTGTGTATGTATGTATGTATGTATGTATGTATGTATGTATGTATGTATGTATGTATGTATGTATGTATGTATGTATGTATGTATGTATGTATGTATGTATGTATGTATGTATGTATGTATGTATGTATGTATGTATGTATGTATGTATGTATGTATGTATGTATGTATGTATGTATGTATGTATGTATGCATGCATGCATGCATGCATGCATGCATGCATGCATGCATGCATGCATGCATGCATGCATGTATGTATGTATGTATGTATGTATGTATGTATGTATGTATGTATGTATGTATGTATGCATGTATGCATGCATGCATGCATGCATGCATGTATGTATGTATGTATGTCCGTCCTTCATGCGTTCGCGAACGGTCCAACCGATTGAGATGAAATTTTCTACACGTTTTCCTTTCATTCCTGTGCAACCAACTGTGATAGTTTTATCTATCAGCTATCAGCTATTACCTTCCTAAAATTTAATTTTGTAATTACATGACTGAACATAAGAAAATATAAAAATATATGACAAAAAGGGATATAACTTTTAGTATAATTATTATATCGTAAGTTACGTCCCCTGAGTTTAAATGAGTTGATTGACAATGAATTAAATGAGATGCTCCACATAGATAGATAGATAGAGATAGTCCCACCAGGGACTGGGTGAAGCCGGGCCGGGTCAGACAGACAGACAGACAGACAGACAGACAGCCGGGAACGGGAGAGCTTATATGACTACGTATATGAATTAAATGAGATGCTCCCCACCAGGGACTGGGTGAAGCCGGGCCGGGACAGACAGACAAACAGATAGTCGGGAACGGGAGAGCTTATATGACAACGTATATGAATTAAATGAGATGCTCCCCACCAGGGACTGGGTGAAGCAGGGCCGGGTCAGACAGACAGATAGACAGACAGACAGATAGTCGGGAACGGGAGAGCTTATATGACTACTTATATGAATTAAATGAGATGCTCCCCACCAGGGACTGGGTGAAGCCGGGCCGGGTCAGCCAGACAGACAGACAAACAAGCAGACAGACAGACAGACAAACAAGCAGACAGACAGACTGATAGATAGATCCCCTCCAGGGCCTGGGCGAAGCCGGGCCGGGTCAGCTAGTTTAATTCATATAAGTAATCATATAAGTTCCCGTTCCCGACTGTCTGTCTGTCGACCCGGCTGTCTGTCTGTCTGGTCTGTCTATCTATCTGTCTGTCTGCCCGTACGTCTCTCCCTCCGTCTATCCCACCCTCTCTGTCTATCGGGTCAGATCTATCTATCTACCTACCTATCTATCTATCTAGCTATCTATAGCTTTTGATTTGATTTGATTTGATTTAGCCAGGGGACTTAACCTAAGATATAGCAAAGCTACTAAAAGTTATATCCCTTTATAGAATATTTCTTATGTTAAGTCATGTAATTACAAAATGAAATTTTAGTAAGCAAATAGATGATTGCCCCCTAAGAAACTATTACAGTTGGTTGCACTGGAATGAAAGGAAGACGTGTAGAAAATTTCATCTCAATCGGATGTACCATTATCGAACGCAGCAAATACATCCCCAACCACAAACATACAGTCTCTTTTATAGATATAGATATATGGAGGTTAGTATGGCCGAATGGATAAGAACGCCTATTCTTAAACGCCTGGTGTGCTGATGCCAAGGTAAGGGGTTCAACCCCTACACCTGGACAGATGGACTAAAATGCTGACCTCTCGTCACTGACTAGGGGAAGTAAATAACAAGTACCTCTGAAGTCAGAGTGGGTTTGCCTGATGGCCAGGGACACTGTTAAAAGGGAAAGCTAATCCACATGCAAATTCAGTCCAGCAATACTAGAAATAGTGTGTATGGACTACACTTGAGTTCAAAGTGAGGGAGCACAAATTAAAAAAAAACAACAAAGTCTATATATAACATTTAGGCACTTTTCTCTCACTGTAATTGACACATTTTAAATCGTGGATATGTTTTCCAATGAGCAGAAAGTTACTTTTGCCACAGCGATACTCATGGGTTGTTGAATAATGTCCTAGGTATGTTTTTCTAAGTTGGACTATGCTAAGCTAAAGAGACAAAACTCAGCAAGGCAAAATGAGGGACACGCTATGGCAACTCCTACCGCTGGTGATCATATCAGTTTTGAGCTATTTTATGTAGTAAGCTGCCTCTTGTCAATGACCACAACCTACTCCATTGCTACTTATGGATGTTCACGTCATGTGACATATGAATAATCAAGGGCAGTCAAGGTATTATTTGCATTTCCCCCATAAACCACATTTCCGCTGCCATTAGATGTTTTCAGCTTACCTGCTTATTGTCCATTTTTCATGTTCATACAACAATATAGGATCTATTATATATTACTTTAACTGTTAAAGAATTTCCCGATTTTTACTTCAAACTCGGATGTGACTATTGTTACACTGCTAATTTATTCTTCTTGTGTGTAGGTGGGGCATGTGTGTGTGAATGGGTGGGTGGGGTGTGTGTGGGTGAATGGGGGATGTGTGTGCGTTGGGGGATGGGTGTGTGATGGGTGTGGGGGATGGGTGTGTGGGTGGGGGATATGTCTGTGTGGGTAAGGTGTGTGTGTGGGTGGGGTAAGTGTGGATGGGTGGAGGATGCATGTGTGGGTGGTGAGGGTGTCTGTAGGTGGGGGTGGGTTGGAGATGTGTGGGGAGATGTATGTGTGGGTGGGGGATGTGTATATGGGTGGGGTGTTGTGTGGCAGGGGAGATGTGTGTGAGTGAGGGATGTGTGTGTGTGGGTGGGTGGGGGAGGTGTGATTGGGTGTTGGATGAGCGGGTTGGTGAAGGATGTGTGTGAGGGTGGGGGATATGTGTTTGGCTGGGTTGTTGGGGTGTGTAAATGTGGGTGGGTAGATGGGAGATATATGTGTTGATGGGTGGGTGGGGGATGTGTGGGTGTGAGTGGTTGAGGGATGAGTATGTGAGTGGGGGAATGTGTGTGGGAATGAGTGTATGGGATGTGTGTGTGGGTGAGGAGATGTGTGTGGGTGGGGTATATGTGGGTGGTGGGAGGCGTATGTTTGTGGATGTGTTGGTGGGTGGGGATGTGTCTGGGTGGGGGGATGTGTGTGGGCGGAGCAATGTGTCTGGGTGGGGGGATGTGTGTGGGTGGGGGATGGGGTGTGTGCATGTATGTGTGCCTGGGTGTGTGTATGGGTGGGATGTGTTTTGGGGGATGTGTGTGGGTGTGGGACATGTGGGTGGCAATAGGGATCGTGTGGCCACATAGCAATGTTGTGTCAAGTTGGAATTTCGTACAGGTGTTACACTTACTGTCTGTAATGGTGTCAATAATTTGCACAGCATTTCCTAGCTCAATCAAACATTCATTCTGATTATCACACTCATTCAATTGTTCAATATCTTCGTCTGAGGATGTTTCCACTAGTGCCGCATTGGCCTGTTTCAATCTCTTTCGGCCTTCACAAAACCGACTGTAGTGCCCAAAGCTACTGCAAAAATAACATTTTACTGATCTCTGGTAAGCATTTCTCTTATTCTTTTGCTTCTCCACGATCATCTGGAGATGATGTGGATAGTTGGGTGATTTATCGCACATCGAGTACTCTTCATGTGTCAGATGACAATACTGGCACTTAACTGGCTTTCTGACATTCGAGCGTGGTTTAAATTTACTTTCCGTTGGTTTAGAATACCTAGTATTTACCACTGCTGCTGCTTCGTTTTGACTTAGGTTTAATTGAAAAATATCTCTGTTCGCTGTGAAAAATGCATTCCCCTTGGTTTCTACTTCTTGAATACTTTTACAGTCCATTTGTTTCAAAAATTTAGCAAAAGGTGTTGGGATTGTACTAACTATTTTGTCAATAATAATAAGTTCTTTAAGTTTGTCATGGCTGTTGTTAGTTTTAGCTGAGTTAATCCACTTTGTGCAAACGTCCTGAACTGTAGACACGTAGTCTATGAAGGTTTGGTTTGGTTGTGGGGATAATTTAGCGAACTGTTGTTGGTAACCTGCTGTATCTAATGAAAAATGTTGAAGAATGCGTTGCTTTAGGTAATCATAATCTTTTCTCATTTCCTGTGGCACTGTTTCTATTACTTTTAATGGTTCCAGAGCTAAGTTTCTCATTAAAATAAATGACCAATCTGATTTTACGATCTTATGGTAGGACGAGCCCCCCAAAAGCCTGTCAACGTGTTGGATGTCTAGGGATCTAGACTCGGGCTCAAAACAGGCAACAATAACTCCGTTAAACATAATATAGCAACTTTAATGAACGTTAATATACAGTGCGTTGGCGCAGTGGGTTTAACAAGCTCGCACTGAGGCGTTGCATATCACAGAGGTTTAACATCACACATGATTGTAACAAACATTCTAAGCAACTATCTAGCATATGTCTATGACCCTAAATCTATATGGGTCTAAACTATTAAGTCCCTCTAAGGCAGGCCCTGTTGCCTCTCCAATGTCCCGTCTGTCTCTGCCGATTTACCCGTGTCGCAATCCGACATGGGTGGTAACTCTGTTCGAGTTCCTCGTGGACCCCATAATAGGCGGGCCACATCAGTGTCCACGGGACAGTGGACTCACTGACCAGTCCTTCGAGAAGGTTCTGGATTACTCTGGCCTTCGAGTGACTTACTTCTTTCCCTTGGGCGGGAGTTGTAGCCCTTGGCTAATATCTATTAACTCATGTTGGTTTTCCCGTACAATGTGAGTCTGTGACAGTGGGGGCATGTATAAGTGGAGATGTGTGTGTGGTTGGGTGGGGGAATGTGTGGGTGGATGGGGGATGTGTGGGTGGGTGGGGGTTGTGTTTCATAAAATGGAATATGCATTGCTTAAATCTACAACATTCATTTGACAATGTTTTTTTTCCTATGTGAATGTATTACGCACTATTGATGAACGAAAGATGAGTGATTGGAAGGGCAGAATGTAAGACTGGCCTGTGTGCCCAATTTATTACTCTTTTAAAATAAAGTCCATTCGTTCGTTCTTGTAGCTGCAGATAATTTACATTTTTCTTACAATTTGCTATGTTCACAGCTAACCTCTAGATCTAGAGGTCACTCTCCCATCCGCCACCTGGTAAATTGTTCCAGATGTATTGTGTTACCTTTCCTCTGAAGTGAACTAGGCAGGCCGAGAGAGGGATCATGCTGCATGGGCAACTAAACTAATGGTCTCTTACAATTCAGCCCAGGCTTTGTGCTATGGATTTTCTCTACTCTTACTCTTACCACCATGGGTTGCAGTTATTATGCCTTTGTTTTTGAAGTACAATGTAACAAACTTTCGTTGGTCAAGGCGGTAAGGTACCAGTGAGAGACTACTATTACTAAAATAGTAATAGTAGCTGGGAGTCTCTGTGGTGAAGTGGTCAAGCCATCTGTATTATGCGCCAAAGGTTGTGGGTTTGATTCTGGGCCACGACTTTCGGTTCACGAGTGCATTTTTCTCGGAGACTCCTGGGGGTCATCACTGGAGCTATGGAGTTTGTGTTTTGTGCGATGCTTTCAGCAGGCCACCCCGCGGAAAGAGACAGAGCCAAATGGGATAAAACCCAGTGCGATGAAGTCGATTCTCTCAACTTTTAAGCGACTTTTTAAAATAGTAATAGTACAATTTAAAACTAAATAATGATAATGTCTCTGTCACTAGGGTAATGAATATTTATGACAAAGCACTCGATATTTTATTTAATTATAAATTATTTAGGTACACACACTACTCAGTGAGTGCAATGTAAAATAAATAAATTGTGACTTATTAGTTTTATTTTAAATTGTACTCACTCATAGTGTCTCTAACTAAATTAAAATATTTAAATAACAAAGTGATTATTCGCAGCGCGCTGCAAATAATGACTCCCATAGCTACGTGTTACTCGAAGTCATGAAATGTTTACTACCATTGAAAATCACGATAGGAAAAGGAGCGTTCTTTTCCAGTTTCGAGTTAGGGTTAGGAACTGCATACAGAACTAAAAGTATAAAATATATATAAAAATTGATTAAAATTTTCAATGGGAGCCACACTTAAATATCGTAGCTGTGTGAGCCAGAGTCAAATGGCTTGACCACTTCGCCACGGAGACTCCCAGATTATTCACAAACATTTATGAATAATACTGAGCATTATTCACAAACAGCTGGTCAGGTGACGTACGTTTGACTACATTATTAACCCTATACCGGGTCAAAACGCACGGGAACGTTTTTATCCCCGAACGGGCAATCCATCCGAAAACGTCCGTGACTATTATGCATTGTAAAAACACGATCTTGCGGCTTTCCGAGACTTCCGATTGTCTACTTTCGGTTTCGCCGATAGCTTGACAATGTGGCCGCCATTCGCAAGCGTGTACTTTGAATTTGAACAGATTTTAAAAATAGTTTTTGTGGGTTTTACGCTTTGTATTTCAAAATTTATTTAGACGATTCTTCAAGTTATAGCGGAGATTTCGCTGGGTTCAATTTAAGTGACACTGAAAGGCATGAAGTTGACTATTAATTGGAGCTAGATATCAGTGATCAGCATTACTTTGCGTTAGCAGTCGTGAGTCGGACTTTAAAGAAAGTGATTATGATTCTGAAAATGTGTTTGTAAATTGCCGTATAAATGACTAACAATCCCAATGTGTTGTATTTTGTAAATATTTGTGTTCATGTGTGGATTAGCGGTAACATTCACGTGAGTAAAATATTCTGCATGTTTTCCCTTAATTTTGCTGCTTATTTGACTAAAATCTGTTGACTAACAACTTATACGTGATAGTTTTACTAACGTAACCCAAAATTTTACCGAACCTCAAATTTCTTCTTGCCTGTTCAGGGCTAAAAAATAAACGTCTGCCCGGTAAAGGGTTAATGATTGTGGAACTATTATTGTGTCCTCTGTAGTGTAATGGTTAGTATTTCCGCCTGTCACGCGGGAGACTGGGGTTTGACTCCCCACCAGGGAGGCAATTTTTAATTTAAAAATATTAAACATTATGAACTAAAATATAGAACTGAGAAACTCAAAGCTTGTGAATAAAGTGTGCTCTATGGATCTGCGGAAGCTGCCGGGGGGGGGGGGGGGCGCAACCCCCAGGTGGCAATAGTATGATCGAGTGTCGGAATCGATGGATCCAATACATGTCTTTGTTTAACGTGAATTTTATTTGCCAAATGAAATATCGCCCCAAATTAACCACCTTCTTACTGGTTCCAACTAAAATTGACTAGTGAGTGGATGCTGTGACATGTTTGTTAATTCCCGCAAATCGATTGCGAATAAAACTGAGCTTTATTCACAATTCGATTATGAATAAAACTGAGCTTTATTCATAGTCCCACTATGAATAAAATCTCCCTTAAACTTAAACTTAATAATTAAAATATTGAGCAATGAGTGCTTTGTTGTCGTCAATATTCGTTATCCAGATCTTATTATCAGTATCCTAAATTTAATAAATTAAATCGTTCCGAAATTAAAATTGTATCTTCACTATTTTACAACTGACTCGTATTACACCCTTCCTTATTTTCAAACCTGTCATGATAGACAACGGACAACACTGTGTACACATCATACCTATTAAAGTTACGCCATTTTCCCGTTGCCATAAATAATATTGCCTCAGTGATGTAGTCGTAAAAATATCCAACAATATCAAAATATGCAACAAAGCACTTACTTTATCACAGTCACTAGATGCTACGTACGTATAACCGTATAACGTTGAAACAAATACTTATTAATTATGTATACAAGATGGGCTAGGGTGATCGAAAGTAAACAGTCAGTTTTTACGACTGTAACTTTTTTGACAACATTGTGACGTCACTGTTTATTAACGCCATATTTAGACTGAGAACCTCACAAAGAATAACTCACTTCTGACTTCATCTCGTATTTTTGACATCCGTGGAAGCCAAAACATTTGACATCGAAAACGATCGGTACTGTGATTTATTTAAACATCGACAATGGCCCAGAGTCCTGCAGGTAGTGCTGTGAAAGCTCTTCAACTTGAACTCAAGAAGATCCAGGCAGAACCTGTGGAAGGATTTCGTGTCAAACTTGTGAATGATGACAATCTGTTCGAGTGGGAAGTGGCGATATTTGGACCACCAGGAACTCTATATGAGGGTGGTTATTTTAAGGTGACGCTCCCAGTTTTCTTGTTTTTCGATTTCCGAGGTTTTGATTTCACTAGATAGATTAGAAAGTGACGAAAAATAAGTTAGGATGGAGGAAACAAAGGTTACTAAAATGAATTGTAATTACGTATTTATTTATTTTATGATTGTACTCTGACTCACTCAGTCCCTCACTTCATTTCTTTAATAATTAATTAAATTAACTGATATCAGATCACATTTATAACCATATAAGTTATATTATAACTGCTGTAGTAAACGTAAGATGTTGGATAGTTTTTGTGATTTTGACTATACATTTTTCTATCTTACTTACTTCAAGTAATACTTGTAATAATACTTGTGTATACATACTTGAAGTAGGGACGCAGAGGTGTTGGCACCAGGGCCGGGTTGTATACTGGCCAAGACCTATTGATGCGTCCTCGTCGAGCGTCCCGGGCAACAGGTCCCTTCGGGGTCCTGGCTAAAGTCAGTAGGATCGCTGATTCCTCCGAAGTCGGAGAGTGTCTGCCTGTACGGTGAGGAACCACCAGTCTGCACACCAATAAGCCAGACATGGGACAACGGATGCTCACGCAAACCTCAGGTCCTGTATGACATCACACTGATGTTGGACAACAGGATGCCTTCATCCGACATACAGGACTTCGCGTTGGAGCTCAAGCCAACGAACACAAGCAAGCATACTTGAAGTATACCTACATAATATATTATATGATATGAACCATACATATTATTATTACAATTGGTAGGAAAATTGGATAAGCAGTTGCAAGAGGCTAGTTTGTATTATTTGTTAACATCATCTCATCTCATCTCATCATTTTCCTCTTGCACCTTGCGGTGTCGAGGTGAAGTATAAACAGCGGGAGAGTGCCCGCTTATGAGCTTCATGTATCAATATTCCCATGGACTTTGTTATTCCCTGGGTCCATTGTTTACGAGGTTGGCCTCTTTCTCAGCTTCCATCTGTTCTGTACATCATTGCTTGTTGTGGTATACTGTTAGTATACTTTCAAAGCTGAAAGTCTACAAAGCAGTCGTATTGTCCACACTGCTATATTCTTGTGAAACCTGGACTGTTTATCAGCGACATGCTAGGAAATTAAACCACTTCCACACAGTCTGCCTTAGGAAGCTATTGAAGATTAAACGGCAAGACAAGATCTCAGACACTGAAGTTCTAGAAAGAGCGTCCACGCCCAGTATCCACACTCTACTAATGAAGAATCAGATTCGCTGGGCTGGTCACTTAACTCTCATGCCAGATCACAGGCTCCCTAAACAAATTTTTTACGGCGAGCTGCGTTGTGGTAAACGCTCCCAAGGCGGCCAGAGGAAACGCTTTAAGGACACTCTGAAAATCTCACTGAAAGCTTTTGTAATTCATCTTGACACCTGGGAGACTGCTGTCAAAGACCAAAATTTGTGGTGTACATCATTATGCAATGGTGCAGTCACTTGTGAAGCTACCAGGACTGCAAGAGCTGTGAAGAAAAGGCTGGACAGAAAAACCACTGCAGGAGATCCTCCTCCTGGAACGTCAAGCATTCTTTGCCCACATTGTCAAAGAACATTTTGAGCCAAAATAGGTCTTATCAGCCATCTTAGAACTCATGACTCCATACTTTCAATCCCACTGGATGAAATGAATGGTCATCATCATTCGTGATGGACAAACATGTAACAACATACTGTTAGTGGTCAAACCATTTGACAACTTACCTCTTCTTGATACATTGAGTATTAACTGTTAACATCAGCAAGGGCTTCTGCATCCTAGATGCTCCTAGTCTCTACATATGCAGGCCTGTAGAAAATCCAAAAAAACATGGGCAGCAGCAGCTGCTCCAATGTTGAGTTCTCTTGCTCCAGTTACAAAGTGAACGTGCTTGCATGAGGCAAAGTTGTCTTTAGTACAGCGAGGCCATATCAAGCTGTGTAAATACTCATTTGAATTCTGAGTTTCTCCTGACACACATCTACTAAGTAGTTTAGCGTTTACTGACATGGTTGATACACTTCTCTTTGTCTGTCTGAATGTCATCCCTATATGGTTTGATCTTGGTAAGCTCCGCAAATGTTTGAGCGTCACCATCAGAAAGTATTGACGTATAGCGAAGTTTATGACGGGCCACAGACCGTCGCCACAGCACCCTTACAGCCTCTACTTCCATCATTCCAGCAGATCCTGGGAAATTTTTATCACAGTTTAGATGTTCTGCCTTCCATGCAGCAAATTCATCTGGTTTGTCTCTGGAAAGTGTCTTGCCAGTGGTTTCACACACCTGGCAATATGTGGACATAACATGGGCTCCTATGCAAAGTCCTATAAGAATATCCACTGCACACCCAACTCCAATGTGGGATATGTGGTCTCTTGTCAGCCATGTACCATCAAAGCTGACACTAATATCTAGCACATCATTGTCATGTAGAGTGATGCCTAACTAGAGGAAGACATATATTCATACAAATCTCTTTTAAATTGGCTTCGGTTTTTTTTCTGCAATAAAAGAGTCACTTCCACAACTTTTAGAACACAATGGTACTGAAACTGAATCATTCAGATTCACCGTCAAAACACTTGGAAATGATGATGGCGTGCGTTGGTTAGCTGGTCACATTCAGAATTTTTTGTAATGTTTACGGCATTCTGGTAGACTTTTCGGTGCTTACGAGCATTTGCCAGTTGTTGACTGCATGATTTCTTACATTGAGCAGCTGACTGGAGGTTACATTTCTTGGAACAAGGCATTTTTCAATTCGGCATGTGAATCAGTCGCGAAGTGTAAACATCACAAAACGGCCATCTTGGAAACCCACGTGATCAGTTTCAGCCATCGGGGATCGCGCATTGCTTACAGTCATATGAGGTTTTCCATATATGGAAGTTTCTGGAAGATTATTGATTCAAAAGAAACAGTCGTACATAGAAGAGTTCCCAATTACACGAACCCAAAATTTAACGAACAATTAGGGGAGATCGTGACCTTTACAATGATGAATCACACTTGTCGATAGCGCTTCACCGAGATATCGTTGCTATGGTTTGAAAAACGTTAGTTTCGTAAAAATTTTCAATAAGTACACAATTTGACACCTAGTTAAGTAAAATATGAATATTGCATTAAAATAACAGTTTTGAAAGAAAAACAAGCGCCGAATCTGATAGAAGACATGCTAAGGTGCTTAAAAATGAACTATTCCAAAAATAGCAGAATTGACAAAAAAATCAATATTTTTTCTGCCACACATAGCCTTAACCCTTTACAGGGCAGACGTTTGTCTGTTTTGTAGCCCTGAATGGGCAAGAAGAATTTTCAGGTTCAGAAAAATTTTGGGTTACGTTAGTAAAAACATTACGTATAAGTTGTTAGTCAACAGATTTTAGTCAAATAAACAGCAAAATGACGGGAAAAGCATGCAGAATATTTTACTCACGTGAAGGTTGCAGCTAATCCATACATGAACACAAATATTTACAAAATATGACACATTGTTAGTGATTGTCAGTCATCTATACGGCAATTTACAAACACATTTTCAGAATTAGAATAACTTTCTTCAAAGTCTTCATTTACACTGCCCACACTGGTATCACTGATATCTAGCTGCAATTCAGTCATCTTCACGCACTTAAATGTCACTTAAATTGAACCCAGCGAAATCTCCACTAACACTTGAAGAATCATCGAAATCCATTTTGAAATACAACGCGTAAAACCCCCACAAAACTACCAAAAAAAAATCTGTTCGAATTCAAAGTACGCACTCGCAAATGGCGGCCACATTGTCAAGCTATCGGCGAAAACGAAAGTAGACGATTGGAAGCCTCGGAAAGCCGCGAGATCGTGTTTTTACAATGCATAATAGTAATGGGCGCTTTGAGATGGTTTGCCCATACCGGGGTACAGACAGAAACGGACGCTTTGCCCTGTAAAGGGTTTTGGTCTTCATGTTTCCTGATGGGAGATTTAATTTGATCACACTTTCCTCTGTATCAGTCCATCTTTATTGCCTAACATGTATTGAAAGTATTCAGATTGAATGTTATTGAACTCTCCATCGTTTAGAGCATACAAAACTGTATTATTGAGCAATTGTCACTGTATGGAATAAATAAATCGACAATATTCAATAAACCAATTTAACCATCTTCAGCACTTCTCCAAAACTGTGTAAACCAATTTAATCAGCTTTAACACTTCTGCAAAATTGCATAAACCAATGTCTTCTGTGTTCATCCAGAGATTTTTTTAGGTGTAATTGCGGTGTGTCCTGTTATGTGCCCTTAGGCCAACACATCAGACTTTAGCGGGCATTTTTTCCCCGGGTTAGCCTTCCCGGGTGTTTCTCACTTTTGTGGTGCCGTCCACATCCCAGCTGATCAAGTTAGAACAGTCGAAGACTTCACGGTTAGCCCTCAAGGGAAGGCAGGGGCAGCCCATGGGCATTATCTGCCATCCAAGGAGGCTTCCATAATTGCAGAGCCGACACATAGCACTCTGGTGCTGGGCTCACCCAAGGAATCGACACGCCCTGCACATGGCTGCTTTAATGCCTCACTCACCACAGGCCGCTTCCCGCGCAAACCAAGAACAGTCAGTCTGCAGATGGCGTCCATTCAGTGAGCTTTCAGTTCAGACTTTTCACGAACGACATTCCACTCTCACTCTGACGTTTTTGCGTTGTGCCAATTTTATTTGCACCCTTAGGCTGGCACATCTGACTTCTGTGGGCGTTTTTGTCCAGGTTAGCCTTCCTGGGGGTTTCGAGGGACATGGTCAGTGATGAGAAACAGACGTAGTGGCTGGGGCTTTATTGCAAAGGCTAATGGACGAGTCTTGAAAAAGAAGAGTGGCATATGAGACTACGACCTCCAGCATGAGTATGGAGGTGGAGACAGTAACAGTGGCATTCCGGTGGCTAGAGGAGACCACTGCAACACATGTATTCATTACAGATCAAAGAGTATGCTTAGTAAGGTGGAGAATGTTTCATGTGGAATGGCTCTCGTTGCTTCAGAGGTCACAGATTGTGAGAATTGTATGGATATTTTGCCCTGGCCATGCGGGGCTACGGAGGAATGAACAGGCTGATAGGCTAGCAGAGAATGCACCTCTTGGTGGTAGTTTGCCTATGGACAAGAGGGAAGTGGTCGTGCGCTTGTGGGACCAGGTGGAGAAGGCGGAGGAACAAATTGAGAACCTATATGTGGAAAGAATGAGATTGTGGGGGATCGGCAGGGGTCTCAAAGCTAAGAGGGAAGACCAGGAGAACTTTTAATCAGATGGCGATGGGAACGATATAGTAGTATGACTCTTTGCTGGCTGTTGAACGAGGGGATGGAGCATGTATGGAAATGTCCTGAGTGCAGTGATGTCGGTTCTTAACTCAACTCGAGGGACATTTGACTCTCACTGTTGTGGTGTCGTCCACATCTCAGCTGGTCAAGTTAGAACGGCCAAAGACACACTTTCTGGATGATGTTATGTCACACCAGCTGCCTTTGCTTCCCAGACACACTTTCTGGATGATGTTGTCTATGTCACACCAGCTGCCTTTGCTTCCCAGACACTTTCTGGGTGATGTTGTCTATGTCACACCAGCTGCCTTTGCTTCCCAGACACTTTCTGGGTGATGTTGTCTATGTCACACCAGCTGCCTTTGCTTGTCAGTGTCACACCAGCTGCCTTGACTTTCTGGGTGATGTCTGTGTCACACCAGCTGCCTTGACTCCACAGACCATGTGCTGCTACCAGTTTTAGACCAGGAGCCAGGTCAATTTAAAACCAAATCAAGTTGATGAGGATTTGAATGCCTGACCATCAGGTCACCAGGCATGCATACTAGCCACTGCGCTAACATGGCTCCTGCCTTCATTCATATATATCTGAGTGTGGACAGAATTCAGATCTTACCGATCAACAATAAAATAAACTAAATGCTAGCTGTGTTTCAAGAAAACTCATTGTCTTACTCGGGTACAAACAAAGAAATAGTTTATCACTGTTTCTTTATGTTTGTTCCCAAGGAACAGGATGGGAATTGCCTCAGAATATACCAAACATTTAATTTTGTTGTGACTGAAGAGGGCAGAATTGTTGCTACATATCTGTACAGAAATGTCAAATAGGTTTCATAACTACAACAATGTTTAGTCCTGAATGTGTATATTTTTCTTGCACCCTGTGTTCTTTGCACCCCTTAAGCTTTGTCAAAGTCATCATAGGCTTCATTAGGCAATGTTAGAATGTACCTCTCCCGCCCTTCTCCTCGTCACCAAACCTCTAAGCCTAATACTCGATCTTAAACATAAAAATGCAGTGTGAACAACTAAACTAATAAAGAAAGTAAAACTAGGCAAGTCAGCCAGATAGAGTTTAACTTTGAATCTCTTCAAATTTATTGTCTAACCAAAATACATAAACCAGAGATATAATTTAACTTTACTATGCATGACAAGTAGTGTTACCTTTTAACTAAAGGAAAATGAGGAAGTTATAAATTCAGTCTTTATCCTCTACTGTGTATAACCTATAGCATTCAGTGTGTATCACCAGAGCCTCGACAAACAGGGAAGTTATAAATCTAGGTTTGACTGACTGGCTAGCACCATGCCGTCTTGACAGACAATAGTTTGTTACATTGTGCTTCAAAAAAGGCGTAACTAGAACCCATGGCAGTAGCAAATTTCGCTGATCAGACCACTTCATGCTGTAAATGTTTGTCCACAATGGATGCATGTGAATACATGGTCATTTCTACCATGACACTCCATTTGGTGTCTCACACGCTGAGCGTGTGACCTATCAGCAATAATTTTCTCCTTTGTCTTTATTCCATTTCTGATCTTTGCCCTCCATGCAACACGATCAGCGGCAACTTGCTCCCAATATATAATATAAATGCCTGTATCCATCATGTCCTGCTTACATATATCTTTGTATCGTAGTAGAGGCTGACCCTGAGTTCTTTTACCAATCTGTAATCGCCGACCCTGAGTTCTTTTACCAATCTGTAATTGCCGACCCTGAGTTCTTTTACCAATCTGTAATTCACCAAAATAGATGTTCTGTGGCATTCTGCCATCATCCATCCGCTTATTGTGTCCTATCCATCTAGTCTAATAAAAAAAAAAGTAGTAAAATAAAGTTTTTTCGTATATCTAAAATAACTGAGCATGGAACATATCGTCACACAACCTGATCTTTCCAATACTTCAGTATTTGTGATTTTATCTTGTCACTTAATACCAAATATTCTTTGCAGTCGCCGCTTATAAAGGCTGTTTAAATGTTTCTCTTGGTGTGAGTAAGTTGACCAGGCTTCACTGCCATAAAGAAGAGTACTAAGGACACAGGATTGATAGACCGGGACTTTTGTTTTGGCAGTAAGCTTCCTGTTCTCCCAGATTCTTTTTGTTACCCTGTTCATTTTTGTTGCTGTCTTACCAATCCTGATGTTATTTCCTGATCTAGGGATTTACTGTTTATCTCTGATCCTAGATATATGAAATGGTCTACTATCTCCAGTTCAGCATTGTCAATAAAGATTGATGGGACCCCCATGTTGTGCCTTGTGACATAATGTATCTTCTCTTTGCTAATTGTTAAACCAAATTCATAACAAGCACTGGAGAATGCAGATAAAAGATGTAATTCTTCCTCAGATTGGGTCATAATTGCAGCATCATCTGCAAAAAGCAACCCTCTGAACAGAACCCTCCTAATTTTGGTCTTGGCCTTCAATCTCTGAGCATTGTAGAGGCCGCTATCTGAGTGAGTGAATGTATATACCACCATCCTGATCACGAATGGCATATTTCAGTGGAAGTGAAAAGTATATTCCAAAAAGGGTGGGAGCATGTACACAATCTTGCTTAACTCCACTCTTGATTTCAAACTCTTCTGAAGTTGTACCAACAAACTTGATTATACCCTTCATGCCTGTGTGGAACGATTCCACAATGGACAGAAGAATTGGTGGGCAGCCAGTCTTCTTTAGCGCCTTGAACAGACCCTCACGACTGACCAAATCGAATGCCTTTGTGAGATCATTGAATGCAGTAAACAGTTGTTGATTCTGTTCACAACATTTTTCTTGCTGTCGCAATGAGAAAACATATCTGTGGTAGACCGGCACTTTCGAAAGCCACACTGTAACATAGGGTAGAATTGATATCCCAGGATTTGAAGTCTGAGCAGAACAATTCTGGAAAATATTTTCCCAATGAAAGATAGAAGTGAGATACCCCTATAGGTATTACAGTCACCCAGATCCCCCTTGTTCTTGTACAGTGTTGTCATGCCTGAATCTCTGAAGTGGGACTTGTTCTTCTTGACAGTATAGATCAGTTAGCTGGTGGATCTGTAGAGTGCCCACCCCTGATAACCTCTTTTGGAATCCCATCCTTACCCGGAGCCTTGCCAGAAGCATATTAATTAATAGCACTCTTAACCTCTGTTATGGTGGGAAGTGTGTCCAGGTGATCAAGAGTTGGCAGAACCTTTATGGCGTTGAGTGCATCATCCGCCAGTTTGGTCTCGCTTGAGTAAAGCTTCAAATAGTGCATCTATCCAGCTACTGTTTCTCATCAGTGATTCTTTCACCAGTCAACGGTTGTAAGTGGTGCATTTTTAATTATTGACCCGCAGGCCTTATTTTTATCCCCTAAGACATACTTCTGTTTCCCTGATCACTTGCATTTTGAATGCACTTGCATAACTTGATCCAATAGTCATTTGCACACTGCCTGGCAGCCTTTTGCACATCCTTCCTGTGACAAAATAGGCCACTCTCAGGTCTGCTGGATTGTTTCATGTCACTCTTCCCCATCCGACCATCACAATATATACACATCATATTTTGTATGTATTTTAACCTGGTATAATTTGTATATATCTTTTACTAGTTGCAAGATCTGCCGGAAATAGATATAGTCAGGAAAACCCCTGTGTGTCTTCCTTTTCTCTACGTTTTTTTGTGCACACTAGTTACAACGCTCTATGGGTGACATAGCGGTGTTATGGATTCTTTCCTAGTTGCTTGCGGGTCTTATGGCAGGGCCATTCAAATTTAGATCTTGTCTCACCAAGGTTCTAATACGTTGACCAGTCCTGTTTGGATGATCTGGTTCAGGAGAGAGATTCCCCCTTTGTTACTGTGTCTGAAAGCTCCGGATCAGATGGAGGCTGGGTGGATGTGACGACGCATCCTCCACCCAGGGATAGCCGTCCGTGGCGACCAATATCGTGCACATCTGTTGAACGTCCAGAGATCGAATCTGTGTTCTAACCAGGAGCAGCACTGGGGAGGAAGGACTTACGATTCTGGGTGAAGCACATTGTTTTTGTTCCCAATTGATTATCACATGCACAAAACACATTCAAACTCCCTTGGTGATCTTCATGGGAAGCTCTTTCATATCACCTCACCTCTCCTGGAAACCTGACCGACCGGAAACAGAAAGTCTCTCAGGACAGTTCTTACAATATTCTTCCCAGCTGTGTTGGTTTTTTTTTTTTTTTCTGAATTAAAGTGTGTGTGTTAAATTTCTAAGTAATTTTCTCTTATTTGATAAGGATAGGAGAATGTGTTGTATTTTTGTTTCAGTGATCAACACTCCCCTAGGTGTGGTCATTGTTTAGACTGAACGAGTGGAAACTCACTAAGAGTCGAATACTCCAGGGGTCGGGGTCTAACAGAGATCCTATCTCCTTGGATCCCGTTACATTATACTTCCCAGTTTGTTTCAGCTCACTGCTCACTAAGAGTGTTTCACATAGTTCTTTACTTGTTTCTTAGGATCTTCATTCTATCAAAGGCTGCAGTGTCTGGCTGTTTGCTGCAAACCAGTTCTGCCTCTTATGATCCAAAGTGCCATACTCCCCAAGTGCTGTTTTATAGTTTCCTTAAGTTTACCCCACTTTTCACTTGCTGTACAATTTTCTGACGTATCAGTGAGAAAGTCATCAAGTTGCTGTTGGAACTAAAAACACTTATCAGGATCTTTGATGTTGATAGTTGTTTTTTTTTATTTTGCGTTCGCTGGCTTTGAACTCAAGCATAGTCCATACACACTACTTCTAGTAGTGCTGGACTGAATTTTGCTTTCCCTATTAACACTGTCCCTTGCCATCAGATGAACCCATTACAACTTCAGAGGTACTTGTAATTTACGTCCTCAAGTCAAGGACGATAGGTCAACATTCTAGTCCAACTGCCCCATGTAGGGGTTGAACATATTACCTTGGAATCGGCACACCATATGTTTAAGAACACATGTTTTTATCCTTTTGGCCATGCTGACCTACGTTGATAATGTTAATCCTGGGGATAGATTTGTGTTTAGCCATGAAGATTCTCTTTGGTCTCAGTCTAGCCCTTGCAACAACCACAGAATAATCAGTATCACAATCAGCACTGTGGTAACTTCAATTTAATGATGTTTGATTCAAGTGTTGTCTCTGTGTGATGATGAAGTCTAGCTGATGCCTTTGGCTGGATCTTGGGTGTTTCCATGTGGCCTTATGCCGCTCTTTTGTTTTAAAAGAGTGTGTATGATCCGTCTCACTGCCTGACTAGTTTACTCCAGAGGAAAGGTAACACCAATACATCTGGAACAAGACAAGCTACAGTCCGCCTGTCAGAGCTTCGACCATTAACCAGTTGCCAACCAAGGGCTTAGGGCTCGGTTTGCCCTGCCATAACATTTAGTCTTTAGTTTGCATTTCCTCGCACCAGGATAAGATTTGTACCCTCCCAGTTGCGTTCCTCTGCCCTCAAAGCCGTTGGCACAATGTGGGATATCGGGTTTGGTGAGAACTGCCCAGCATTCGGTGCTAACAGAAAGCAGGTAGTTCCGTCTACTGCCATATGGTAGCTCAGTTACATCTGGGTTTAATGCACAATATACTACTGCAAGACTTATTAAACAAAATAAGAAGCGTAATGTGCTGTAATTAATGGTGTCTATAAGCCGGCTTCGTGGCTTAGAGGTTATGACTTTTCTCCGTAATCTCGTATACTCTCGTCGGTAACGTGATGACGATTCAAATCAGCAGTGGTTCGAATCGCATCGGTAACTTACGGGGTATGTGAGCTGGCCACTCAGAAAGCAATGGCAAACTACTGAGCGTAATCTTGCCAAGAGATCAACATACAGCTGAAAGATGCTGGTGTTGACAGCTAAGTCCTGTAAAGGATATGCTTAAAAAAAAAAATTTATGAATAATACATTTTTATTTTATTTTATTTTCAGGCTCACATGAAATTTCCTCCAGATTACCCATACTCTCCTCCCAGTGTGCGGTTCATTTCTAAAATGTGGCACCCAAATGTATATGAGGTAATTGTCATTTGAAAAAAAACCAGTTACTAACCATTTTGCTTACCAGTTTGACTCTGAGATCAATCATGCCTCTTTAAATGGATAATTGAGATTTCCTTTAGAAGGTAAAGTTAATAGGTAGGTTAGAGTGGACCATAGCACTCCTTGTGAGCTATTTCTGTATAAAAATTATTAGCCTTGTGTCATATTCTGAATATAGCTTCAGTATTATATAAAATTATTCAATCTTGTCAGATTGAATTCTATAATGGATGTGTTACTAAGGTAGTTTCATAATGATGACAATGATTGAATAAATTTCCTTTATTTCTGATTGTTTTTACCCTCGTTCTTTCTTGTGGATGTGACTTGTTGCACATATAATTATGAAATGTCTCTCCATTGTATGGTAGTGACATAATATGAATGTTTTTTATTTCCAGAATGGAGAAGTATGTATTTCCATCTTACACCCTCCAGTTGATGATCCACAGAGTGGAGAACTTCCCTCCGAGCGTTGGAACCCAACTCAAACTGTCAGGTAATCGTTGTATATAGTGTAGTGGTAATAACTCTGCCATGGAGCACACATGACAGGAAGCTTCTGCTCATCGGAAGAAATTCATCCTCGCCGAATGTTTTGACCCCTTTACCTTCTTGACACCAGGATGGATGCGGGCCCGTCCTGGTCATGACTCCTGGGCACTTTCCTTGTGTCATGGGTGTTCACCTTCGAGACGTTCTTTATCGTGCTTATCCCATATCGACACAGCTAAGTGTGTCTGCCCAGAAATCATTCCACCCTCGGAAGGTGACCATTAGGTACCCAATGCATCTACCAGCACTATCATTGCTCTGGGAAAGCAGGTTTTTTTTTCAGGTTTAATTTCATATCAAGTCTCAGTGTGTTCTTGAGATCTGGCGACTGTTTTTCTGCTGTACAGTTAAATGAATAAACTGAAAGGGTACCAGTGAAATAATTTATGATCACATTGGCTTAATTATCATTAGTTTATGACAGTGATAAAGGGTATTGCTTCCTCATTATTCTGTTATTGTTTATAAGAGTGATAATATGTAGTTTTTATTATATATCTAAAGAAATCATGCACAGAGTAGGCTATGAAGAGAAAGATATCAAAAGAAGCAGCTGCACAATTAAGACAGTAATTAAATTAATATTATTGTTGTGTCTGTCATTGCTGAACAGTGAGTTCAGAAACAGCTGAATAGACCTTTCCGAACCCAGAAATTTCTCTTATGGTGAAGGAAGAGAGCGACATCTGTCAGTTGGATATTACTTTTGATATTCATACAAGCTTCATTGGTTTGTTAACATTAAAAGGCCTGCATAGATCTGGCTACATTCAGCAGTTCAGACAGCAGCAATTTGAGAGAACTGTCATATAGCAGGCAATTTGCAGGGTGTCGCTCCCATCCCAATCCTTTGCCAACTCCCTTGTATCAGATATTTTCATGCCCAAAGTGTCTTTAACCCTTTACAGGGCAGACGCTTGTCCGTTTTGTAGCCCTGAACGGGCAAGATTTTTTCAGGTTCTGTAAAATTTCGGGTCGCGTTAGTAAAAACATCACAAATAAGGTGTTAGTCAACCGATTTTAGTTAAATAAACAACACAATGAAGGGAAAAGCATGCAGAATATGTTACGTGATTGTTGCCGGTAATCCATATATGAACACAAATATTTACGAAATACGGCATGTTGTTTGTGATTTTCCGTCACCTATACGGCAATTTACAAACACATTTTCAGAATCATAATCACTTTCTTTAAAGTCCGACTCACGACTGCTAATGCAAAGTAACGCTTTGCACTGATTTCTAGCTCCGATTAATAATCAACTTCGAGCCCTTTAATGTCATTTAAATTGAACAGAGCGAAATCTCGGCTATCACTTGAAGAATCGCCGAAATCCATTTTGAAAAACAGCTTAAAAATCCCGAAAACTATCTAAAAAAGTCAGTTCAAATTCATTGTAGCGCGTTTACAAATGGCGGCCACGTTGTCAAGCTATCGGCGAAAGTAAAAGTAGCCGTCGGAAGTGTCGGAAAGCCGAGAGATCGCGTTTTTACAATGCATAATAGAATCGGCCGCTACGTTCGTTTTAAGCGATCGGACGGTAATGGCCGCTATGCCCTGTAAAGGGTTAATATCTTATGATGTCAGTTTTTATGCTGGTTGACCCCTGTCTTTTCTTCCATGAACCATGCGATGCATTCCTGTTCTTTCTGGGTCCCTGAGTCCTCCATTCTGTCTGAAACCTTCCTGTACTACTTGTAATTCATATTTAAACTTCCTTTCAATCCTCTTCATGAGAATTCACAATGTTAGAGATTACCTTAACCCTACCAGAGGCCCTAACCCTAACTGTCCCCTATACCTGGGCTCCTGAGCATTAAAGAGAAAAAACCAACATGATATAGAAAAATATTAGTTACATGCAAACAAGTGGTTAGAATAAGATGGAACTTGGAGACACTGTAGAAAATAGGTCTACCTTTCATCTAGCGCCAATATTCCACCTGTGTATGCCAATCAACCCAGCAGGATGAGCCTTGTTTCACACAGAGGTACTTCTTGCAAAGTGAGCACCAGATGTTGCTCTTCACCTTCTTGCATGGATTGTCTTTGTAAGACAATCCGGGATTTTGCTTGTTGTACCTGGAGTGCTTTTCCATGCACACAACACAGATATGATTAGACGATGTCCCAGGGGGAATCTCTGGAAAATGATTGCCAGGGGTCATCCGTTGAGGGCAGGGTTCCTTTTGTGGGTGGCGGTGGGCTGATGTCCTGTATCTACCAATAAGTTGCAGGCACATTTTCTGAATATATCTGGTGAAATAATCTGGCTTTTCTGAAGCAGCTTACTGCTTTGAAGCATACAAGATATAAGAATTATAAATGGCCCACATAGCAAATTTTATAAAAAGCCGCCGGGGCCAGCGGTAATGACGACGAGACCGGTGAAGGCAAGTCATCTGGTCATTTTTGTCACAGCCACCCATATATTTATTATAGTCTTTCGCCAGCTGTGGCATCTGTATTTCTTGCACACTGCCATCTTTATTTCTTCTCTTTATTACAACATTTTGGGTTGAATCGTAGTAGTTTGAAATAAATGTGATGGGCTTTCTATCCTGCCAAACTATAACATGTTACACTTTCTTGACATAGATAGCGACTGTCACCCCTAGCAAGATTTTTTTACACTTTTCAGCTTTTCACTTTTTCACGTTAAACCACACAAAGTCTATTCAAACACATGGGGACAGACATTTGCAATGACTAACCATGAGATTTGACCACGATTGGTTGGTTATTTTTAGTTTGTGACACATTTTTTTCACGTACTAGTCAAAATACTGAAAATTAGGTTCAGCTGTCTAGCGGCAGAATAGGAAATTCCCGAAGAATGGGTACAGCGGTCTGGTAGGGTTAAGTTAATTAAAGAGTTAACCACATCACTTTTTTCTATAAATTTCTACATACATCATTATTTCCCATGCCAAACACAAAAATGGTTATTTTGGATCAAATATAGTCTGCAAAGAGTGCTGTAATTAAAGAACAGAAATTCAGAGTTCTGATTTAATTGAAAATTATGGATTGTTTTGTGTCTGATATATGCTAAAATAATTTTGATGCGTTACTGAGACTTGAAATGATTGAGACTTTTTTTTTTTTAAATTATTTGGGCTGCTACGTTGACCCAGCCTAAAATAGCTACCAGGCAATTTTCGGGAGAGCAAAGATCGCCGGCATTATATTGACCACATCACCCATGGAGTTCTGATTAATCTGTACAATAGGAGACCAGCATCATATACCTAATACACTTCATGATGTGGAAAAGATCCTTTACTTCTTACTTTCTGAGACCTAAAACACAAGATTTGTGAAAAGTTAATTATTTTTTTATTAACAAACATTATTTCTACTCTGGGATAAGGTTTGTGACAAAAGCATTCAACATTAGAATCATGTTGTGTGGTGTTGTACTTCATGTTTGCTTCTTGTTTACTTTATGTTGGTTTTTAATCATGTGTGTGGTTTATTATTTGATTTGTTTTCAGGACAATTTTACTCAGTGTGATTTCTTTGCTGAATGAACCCAATACATTCTCCCCTGCTAATGTCGATGCCTCAGTCATGTTCAGGAAATGGAAGGAGTCCAAGGGCAAGGAGAAAGAATATGAAAATATCATTAGGTAACTCGCAATTGAAAATTGTTTCATTAAATCTTATATTTAATTTTTAACTGCAAAATTGTGCATTTAAACTGAAGGGGTGTAAGGGCTAGTGTATTTTCTTACTTCCTACCATCTGCCCCTCTTCTTTGCTTGGCTAATCTGTGGTTGTTCATCATTCTCCACTTCCTTCTTCTTTCTGTTCTCCTATACTCCCGAGTCAAGTAATTTCCTGTTCTACATATTTTTTTTTTTTTTTTGATTATGGGGATGCAGGTGGATTTCTGTGGATTTAAAATGACCTCATTTCAGATCAATACAATAAGCTTTTTGTTTTATGTGTATATAGTTGTATTAGTATCACTGTTTCTGGCTGTTTGCTGATGAAGGCTTTCTGGCTACAGCATCCACTGTCACTGGTGTTTGTGTTCTCATAAGGCTGATCTTTTCTGTTTTGTGTATTTGATTTATTCATTATATTTGTATAGCCTTATTGCAATTCTTTGTGTTTTTTGTGGCTTGCCAACATGGAAGTGCAGAAATCGCCTGTGTGTTTTGATAATTTCGGTCACACACATGGAGGAAAGTTAAGGCCTTTGTGTTGCACATAAAGGGATACCCTGCACCACACCTCGGACACCACTGGGCTCTGTACTGGTTTTACAGAACCCCAAGCAAGACTTCTGCCATATGTCCTCATCATACACCACAGATACGTGTCTAGTGTGAGCCTGAACTGAATTAGCAGGGAATCTCGGAATTGGTGGCCTCTGGAGATGCAATGACCAGAAACCAAGGTGTGGAAAAGCAGCTGATTACCCTTTCCCCAATTCGTGGGTAAATTATGTCCGTCAACGGTGTGCTCTAATAATTTGACAAATGTCCACTGAGTGTGATTCCTGTTAAATCAGAATCAGATTTAAAATGTCCATCGAAGAAGAATCCAACTGAATGACAATTGATTGAAATGTCCACATGTCATCTACTAAATGGAATATTGCTGCTATGAGAGAAACCTCTTCGTTGAAAACCAGACCACGATGTAGTGAGTGATTCAATGAGTGCATGTCAATAGCTTCTCACCTTCTAGAGAAAAGGAAAACTTGAAAAATATTTTGCGCAAAAACATGTTTTATATTTTATTAAGACATGTTTTATAATCATTCTGTTACCTGTTTTTATTTCTCTGCATAAACATTTTTTATAACAAAATATTTTGCAGAAAACAAGTTCAAGCCACAAAAGAAGATGCAGAAAGAGATCAAGTCCGAGTGCCCACCACATTACAAGAATACTGTGTCTCATCCATACCGACTCATGATAACCAAGTGGATGCAGACTTTTATGATGACACATATGTAGATGATCTAGACGATGAAGAGGAGGATATGTACCATGAGGATGATGAAGAGGATTCAGGCAATGAAGAGTCTTGATAGGATCATAATTCTTCTTGTCTATTTCCTTTGCTTCATTGTTGTATCATAATGTGAGGACTGGAAGGGGTTGAGTATGGCTGTTGGCTGAATGTTGGTGTAAGTGATTCTTAGATTCTGTTGATTGTATTGTTTCTAGTATTTGAAACCATTCATTTCTAATAATATCACACATCCGCTCTTATAGATAGATCTCTTATGTAGCAGATCATATACCTAGTCTTTCTAGATAAGGACACAAAGCGGGAGGTCTTGTGATCAAGTTGTGCTCTTTAAAAGTTCTACAGCAATTGGAAATTGCAACAAGTAGGCCAAAAGTCTACTGCCTTGGCAAAATTGTTAGCTGAAGAAAAAAAACATACTGGTAGATGTAAAGCCTGTGGTGAAGGGGTTACGAACACAATTCAAAATCCTGTATACCACGTTCGAAACACAGCTGTGTGTGTTTTGGAAGCAGACGGCCTTGCGCTGGTTTACATACAGTGGTATGAATGCTGGTCATTCAGAAAGTAATGGCAAACTACTGAACACAAATATTTGCTGTATATGTTGTATGCTAGAAAAGTTGGCTGCACTGACACCTGTGAACTAGAGTGGTGCATGAAGTGTAATACGCTCCCCTGAAAAGAAGGAAGACAAATAATTATTTCTAACTTGGGGTGGAAAGAAAAAATCTTACATAACTATGTTTGTGAACTTTGTGGAAAGAAAAAAATCTTACATAACTTTTTGTGAACGTTGTGGAAAGAACAAATAAATAATAGATCAATTTATGTGCATTGAGCATATAGTGCTAGATGCATAGTTTAGATCAATGGGCTGTTGATGGATAATGTGGTCAGTGGACACCTTTACTTCCCAAGATGTTTTCTGTTACCCATTTTAGGCTGGGTCAATCTGGGAGCCCTGGTCAGTTTAAAAAATCCTTCTGTCACTGAATGTGTCTTGATGGGATGTTGGGACACTTTATACACTGCAAAACTGCTCTTTGCTCTGCTGTTTGATGATAGCCAGTTAGTTTAAATGTAAGAAATTTTGATACAAGTAAATACTCTATAGTAACAAAATTACTAAAAGCAGTTGAAATGACATTATTATTAAAGTACTTTATGGTGTTGCGATTTCTTCTGCTGCCTTATTTATTCTCAAAATATGTTGGCTGGATTATGTCTGTTTAAATAGTGTGATGAGATCTCTGAAGTTATTTCTAGAATGATGATTTTGCTTTCACTTTTAGTTTTAAAATGAAAGGATTATTATACAATGATGGGTTTAAATTTCATAAATGATGCCAATAATTGAAATCTTTTTAAACTAAACTGATGAACATAATGTGTTTCTTAAGACAGAATCAGTTGAGAACTTGAATAAATCATGTACCAGATAAGACAAATGGTTTATTGTTTTCAAGAAATGTTTTGTTAATATTTCTTATGTGCCATTGCTTCCTTCACGCCTGCAAGATTTTGAAACAGGCATTTACCATTATGCCAACATCCCTGCTGCACCCCTGCAGTCCTCATCTTCACATTTATGTATGAACAATTGTCATTTACAGTGACTGGAGAACTGTTTTGTTTCTGATTAGGAACAACAAATTTTAATGTTACATCGTGCAACTGGGCAGAATGAGGCACTAGGCAGATGGCTAAAATACAGGGTAGATGAATAGATGCTGCAAAATATGCCGGCAGTAAATTGTACAAGTTATTTGTGGCTTCTGGGTTTAAAATAACGTGGTTAACAAATGAATAGGTCAAACTGTAAATTCCAAGAATGAACACGTTTTGGTAAATATTTAAAAAATTATATTTTCACTTCCGTGTGCTTATGAAATCCTGGTCTTCTTGGTCACAATGAAATAGTGTCAATATTTATGACGAATAGGCCAGAATTTCCTTGTGATATTTAATGGAACAGTCACAGCTTTTGTAGTCATCTAACTCTATTTTCACCTGTTGAATGATAAATTCCTAATGATATATAGTGCTTTACATTTTATAAACTAGTTTCACCTGTTTGACTGATAAACTCCTATGGAATAGTCACAGCTTTCATAAACTATTGTCACCTGTTTGTCGCATAAATTCCTATACATCTTCATGTGATTAATTAGAACAGTGTGGAGGATAGGCTGCCAGGCTTCCTTCCCTGTGGTGAGGTTATTGAATTGTCAGGTCTCAGTAGTCACAACTTTTATAAACTAGTTTCACCTGTTTGACTGATAAACTCCTATGGAATAGTCACAGCTTTCATAAACTATTGTCACCTGTTTGTCGCATAAATCCCTATACATCTTCATGTGATTAATTAGAACAGTGTGGAGGATAGGCTGCCAGGCTTCCTTCCCTGTGGTGAGGTTATTGAATTGTCAGGTCTCAGTAGATGTGTATATGTAAGACCAGCATCCAGTGATAGACTCAAATAACCTAAAAAAATATCTGTTCTTGTAGTCTTTGGCAATTATGATTTCATCATACGCCAGTTTATTCAAATACCATTTCATCATTCATTTTACCTATTATAATATAGCTAGTAACAACTTTATGTATTATTTTAGTGTGTCAAAAGATAAAATTCGTATTGACTAAACTTCAGTGATTAACAACATTAACATCATATATGTGTGTTCAAACCTTGGTTCTTGAATAATTCAGACAGGCTGTCTGACCACAGGTATTTTAAATAAAGTGATTGTAATTCATGGGTATGATTGGCACTAGAAGAAGACAAGAACAAAAAAGAAGAAGAAACATATTTTCTTCTTCGTCCCTCTTTTGAGAGGAGTGTCACATCAAATTGTGCACCTCAGAGGTAAATGCGTCCACCTTTGGCATGTGTCTATGTGTCAGGTTTACTTCCTCTGGACAGATTCCATCTGCTATAACTGGCTCTGTCGACCCGTAGGCAGGTATCAGAAAACACAATAGACATCAGAAACTGGAAAAGTCATGGGGACAGCAAATCTGAATCTGTCACTTGCAGATGATACCATCACCTCACTGAAAGAGCTAAGGTTATGTTTGTTGCGTATAAAGGGGTCATTACCAGCCAGGTCAATCATTCAGCTAAACCAACAACTGTGGAATTGGACAGAATTGATCTCCAACCATTTTCTTGTGCACCGTTGGTCCTATATTTGACTAATGTTCTTGACTTCCTTGTTGACATCATGCTTGTTCCATGATTAGATTAGGACTTTGTTTATTTGCCTCTTCCAAATCACTGCAAGGACACTTGTATAATGACTGAACAATTTCTCTAAACTGATTATAGATCATTTGTAATGAAGGAAAGATTGTATAAGCCCAAGAGGAAAGTACCTGAAATGACCTAGTAATGCAATAGAAGATGGGTAGTTGCTTGCAGGTTTGTAAAGCCCAGCTATAGCTTGAAGAAATGACAGTCATGCGAATGTTATTACATTGAGGGTAGCACAGATGACCATTCTCATTCATTACATATACCATACCTGAAGATGTACAAATATATGCTATTATTGATATTGATGAAATGTGTATTGTGTTTTAATTTTTCCTAGATAAATTGTTTTTATCCACCAAAAGTTTCAAGCATGGAGTGTGTTGTAGTGGTGCAGATTGCTATATATTTAACAGTATGTGGACATGTTTTGCTATGAAAGTATGTTTCCTAATTTTTCTAATGTCTATTTTGTTGGAAATTGGACATTCTTAAATGTAAAACAGGTGATACACAGAATGTTCTGTCTTGTCTATGTGGCACAGAATTCCTGTTAGGAGACGCATGGTATCAGTTGCGTACTCTGAGAATGAGATGGGTCTGGAGAGTTATCCCAATGAAAATTATGCACGCTTGCCTTCCATTGTACTAACTGATCTTGTAAAGGCATGCCCATATCTATTGGGCCTTGTCTTATGGCAAGATGTCATGTGGTAGAGTTAGTTATACCACTATTACTACATGCGCTTGATTTTATCTTTTTGTGTGTGTGTGTCGTAAAATGTGGACCCTTGATTTGCTGTGGTTGCAGAAACTGCCCTGATTAATGCCAGGACACTTGTCTCAGGTCCTGGTGATGTGGATTCATTCTGTTGATGATAATCCTCCATGCCATCATCTTAGATCATCAAGCACAATTTCTCTTGGTCTGCCTGTTTTGCTGATTTTTCCAGCCATCACAATGCCTTTTTATATTACATAACCAGAGAACAGTTTGTCTCTTTCTTATAGATGTGTATAATGTTCTACTGTCATTAGCCTCTTTCTGACACTCATTGTTAGTTCATTGTACACACCGGACCATCTATATGTGTTTGTCCTTATCCAAGGAGGCTAGGTATTGCATCCAAGATGTCCATGATCAGTGTAAGTTAACTTTCCCAAGTTACTGATTTTATTAAAAGTGCCCACAATGATTGTGTTAAAAGTGCCCACAATGATTGTGTTAAAAGTGCCCACAATGATTGTGTTAAAACTTGCCACAAATAAATGTGACCCAAACACATTTTAGACACTGTACGTCAACGTCCATCTGCACTCCAGTTGTTAAAGCATGTTGATTATTAGTATAGTCCTTGACCTCAAGTACTGATCAGTATACCTTATTATGCCATGACCAGGAATATGTACACATCTAGCACTGCACAGCCTTTTAACAGTACCTACGTTGAAACTGTCTTTACTGTATCTGTCAGAGACAGCAAGCCTGGACTTTAGAGACACCTATATGGCTTCATGCGAGCATTGCAGATTTAAATTAAGATAACAGATGGCAGGTATATTGCTTTCCTAAAGCAACTATCAAAGTTGACATTTTCTGTAGTTATCTGAATGGTGTATCAGAAATTCTGTCGCCCTTTTTTATCTCATAAAGGTTTTTAATTTGCACCATCTAAATATGTTCTGAGTATATGCAGTAGGAAAGGCTGACAGTGGTGCACTTTGGGAATTAGCCTTGAACCCTCTCTTCAGTAGGTTAAGTGGATTACTTGTCAAGGTTGTGCCAAACTGCATAGCAGTGAAAGAGCAGATACTTCAGCTCAAAAGAAGCACTTGTGATAAGATAGCTGTAAAGTGTTAAAGGAGAACTAATTTCTATATGAGATGACAGACTCCTGATTTATGACAACAGTACATGAAACAAGTGGACTTTGAAGGATTTTGGAATTGCTTGAAGAGGGAGTTGACAGTGTGTCCATGGCTGTGTGGCAGGGACAGTCATATCTGCTGAGCGAGACTAAGCATTTGTGAGCTTGCTACAAGTGCATTGATGTTGATTCTGTAGTAAGATAGCAGCAGTTTATCATCCTTTTTGTGATACTTTGCAGGCATTGTCGATACTGGACAAAAAACTTAAATCCATAGCAGACCTTATATTTTGATACTAATTATCCAAGCATTGTTGAAAATTGATACAAACACTGAAATACTGAGTCGTGAGTTTGATGTCAACCACAGGCAATTTAGCAGCAGACATGCTGTGCTTTGATTTCAGTGGTATGAGACAAGAGCCAATCAGAAAGCAATGGCAAACTACTGAACATACAATACCCAGTAAATCACAAACAGAGAATAAATGCTGGGGTGATTGCAGCATCATGTGAAATGGTATGCAATGAACTTGTATTGGGCTGCCAAATGCCAGCTCAGCAGCATTGTAGTAAAACATTAGTAATAGATCATAAACCAGTGAAAATAAACAAAATTGTATTTTTTAAGATGAATATATTTTACTTCTTTCTTGACTGTGATGAATGATGGGCATTAGTTTTTCATAAAATATTAGTAAAGTAACCTGTTTACATGCCATTATTGGGTGTTAGTGGATACGCTAAGAATGCCGGGTTCTCCTTCGGGAGACCTGGGTACGAATCCTCCGTAAGTAGTTAACTTTTTTTTCTGTTGGGGGAAAAAATAAAATCATAACCTACACAGTTCACGGCGACTGCACTAGCCAGGCAGCCTTATTTCCTCAGGTTCAAGATCCCCCTGTCCTACACTGACAGGTACTACAGGCAGTAGATGACAGTGGGTATAGTTGTCAGTCATGATTTGATGACTGATTAGCACACAAGGGAGCACATTGTCAGGAACTACATTGTAGGTTAGCATGGTTGATTAGCACACAAGGGAGCACATTGTCAGGAACTACATTGTAGGTTAGCATGGTTGACAGTCTCATTTGTCTGTCCGCGCTATAACATTTTCAGAATGAAGCAAGTTATAATTAGCTGTCTCTGAACCTAAAAGGGAGACCAGGAAATGCATGGTTGACAGTCTCATTTGTCTGTCCACGCTATAACATTTTCAGAATAAGCAAGTTATAATTGGCTGTCTCTGAACCTAAAATGGAGACCAGGAAATGCATGGTTGACAGTCTCATTTGTCTGTCCGCGCTATAACATTCTCAGAATGAAGCAAGTTATAATTGGCTGTCTCTGAACCTAAAATGGGGACCAGGAAGTGTCCAGTAAAGTAAATGATATTGATCACATCAAGCATTGATTGGTCCGTACATTTTTGAACCTAGCACCATATACCCAATATGCCTCATGGCATGTAAAAGAACCCTTTAGTTTGACTTGTACAGAGCCCACTCTGGAACTGACAAATGGTAATATTGTCCACAAACATTGGTAGGTGGTTTATGAGCCATACTGGTTCGGAACACTTGCAGTCCTGTTACAACTGGAGATTATGACAGGATCCGCAGGCTGACAGAGAGATCAATAAACTTGACTAAGGATTTTGTCATTTGACAACACCGGTGGCATTAACAAGCTTGATCATAACCAGGAATGCATTCCTAATCAGCACGCCATAGCAAGAACATCCTTACAATCCGACATCTGCTTTGAGAGAGAACACTTTTGACTGTATTTCTAATTAATCACTCAAGCATAGATTGAACCCATGATCACTGTTGGTAAGCAAGCAGACTAATAACTGTACTGCCAGGGCACATAAATAAATGGTAGCTCTCAGCAATTCATTTTGCTTTCATTGGTAGCTCTCAGCATTCATTATTAACAGCAGGTTGGAATGTAAAATCTAGGCACGTGCAGAGTTATAGGGTTTTGAAACTTCAGACTGGATCACGGAAAGCTATTTGCCACAAGCCAACATTGCCAGCATGATCATGAAGCTGGTCCTTTGTAGAATGACGCTCCCATCACAACCCACCTGAAAAGTTTCTCCATCTGTTGCCTGTTCTACTGCCTTGTGAACCCTCATGCCGAAAGTGTCCGCAATTTCATGTGTCCATATTCATGCTGGTCAACATCCCCCCCCCCCCCCCCCAATTCTTCCAGGAACTGCTTTCTATCACTGTTCTTTCCAATCCACTGTGATGTTTAATATCATCATCATCATGTACCATGCCGATAAGCATGGCCGGTCATGTTTTGCCATCTCACACAATTACCAGAGTCGTGCATCAGCTGTGTTCTTGTTTCAACCATACCCCGTGGCCAAGCCATCCAGGTATTTACTTCTCTGCCTTACCCTTGTTCTTTTCCCCGCAATCTTGCCAGTTGTCACCAAGTTCTCCAATTTATTTCTTCTCAATGTGTCCAAAAAATGTTGACTGTCTACATCTAATTTCTAATCAATTTACAATTTTCATTTGTTTCTTGTAGGACTTTGTCTTTGGTTGTTAGTATGAAGGAACAGCAGCGAGAAGAGAGTTGGTAATTCCATCTCATTAAACCATAGCCCAATGCGTCACACATACACACACACACACACACACACCCCTAGTAGTTTCTGCAATGCAACTACATATTACCTTTCTATTGAACTTTAAAAACCTGCACTGTCATTGGTTGATAGCCTCAGTCAATTCCATACACTTATTTGTGGCACACGTGAGCTAGTTGTAACATTTAGTAATTTGTTTTCAGCAAGAAGGGGCAGAAAAATAAAAAGTTAAATACCTCGTACAGTGAGTCATATCATAGTTATGTGTGTATCTGTGCATGTATGTTTCCACTAGGAAGGTACTCTCTATTTTTTATATGTCTGACATATTGCAGTATTTGTGTGTTAATCTCCAAGGGTCTTGAGGTTTGGATACATTTTTCTTTCTCTAGGGTGCCCACCTTCTAATCCACAGAAAGGCAAGAGATTTTTTATCTTTTAGAAGCAAAATAAAAACTCTTCACTTTGAACACGCAGCCTTTATTTCCTCAGCTCTGAGTGTTACCAAATGCTGTAACAGTAGTTTTAATTGTTGCATTAATATCTCATTTAAATGTTAAAATTATCAGTTGGTAGTGATTAAAGTGCAGCTTCCACAAGACTTGATTTAGTTTGTAAGTGATTACGTTAATTGTACACAGCTATCTCAATAAGCTCTTCAGCTTCCTCCCATAAATAAGAGTGCATGAACTCTGTAGCACTGCAAGGATTAGAAATTATGTTTAGCAGAATTACACATGAAACAAAATGGTAAGGCTAGCTAGTTCGGAAATGTTGACTGGATGGTGGCCTGCTCATTTCATTTTCCAACTGCTGTGGAATCTTTAACATGTGCAGTATGCATATGGAACTGCACAATTTCTCACCCTTATCTGAGAAGACTTGATGTCCAATTCACTACTCCAGTATATTGGGGTGTATACTATCCTTTTTCTATTTTTGTTTGTAAAATTCCAAGCAGTCAACACTGAGATTAACATGGTCTACTTGAACCAGAGGCAGGCATCGTAACCTTTAGTTTACTCCACCACTGTCTAAAAAAAAAAAAAAGAGAGAGAGTGAGAGAGAATTACAATGTACAGTATGTCCTTATAAACAGGTACCTGACTTTCCTATGAGGTGGGAGTCACAGTGTCCAAGGGAGCATTTCACCCCTCGACAAAATATCTGTGACCTAATATATGCAAAAGTGTAGCTTTCCACACTTTTATGGATTCTTAGGCAAGAAAATTACATTTTCTTTATATAAGGGACTGGCCATAAATCTGACTGTTGTATAAAGGAAATGTCACATAGAGCTGAAATTGCGTATAGAGTTTATCCCTTGTCAGTATAGGCACCTCTTGAACCGACACACTTATGCCATCTCTGCTCGACCTTGAAAAGACAACAGGAATAGAACACCCTATTTTTCGAACTAGACCAGTAGTCACATAATATGACTTCTTCATCACTGTCAAAATGATTTCCTTTATTTAAAGATTTTGGGGAAAGAAGAAAATTTGATGAAGCCAAGACCAGAGAATAGGGTGGATTGGAAGTGCAAGAACCTCAATATTGAAATCTTTGACTGCTAGCTGCACATGCCATTCTTTGTGACGGGGCACATTGTCTTGAAGCAAAGGAAGGTTTTGAGTGCATGTTAGCCCTTGTTTTCTGGTCGTTGCCCATTTTAATTTGGTAAGGAGATGTGCAAAGTACTGTCCCTTAACCATGTTGCCACTATGCAGAAAATCTTTCAGTGGGACACTTTCTCTTGTTACTCCTTCGTAGTCAAGGTGAAGACATATGGCCAGGCCCTGGTAGATGTGTTGACTAACATGCAGCAATTTTCTTCAATTCTACTGTTGTGGGTTATACATTTCTCTTCGCTGTTATTTTCTGTTAGCCTATATTGAATGTTTGTAAAAGTCTTAGTTTGTGATTTCCCATGCTGCGACAAAAGTCAGACAGCTGTTTTGGTGGTCTCTGTATTGTATTATGCATGTGTACTCCTGTTTCTAAATATGCAGACTTGATGGTGGAGTAATGAAGCTTCCAATAGAATTCCCTAATTCACATTTGTGTTTATAAGAAAGATTTCAACCTACTATATATTACATGTTCTGTTAATATTACAGTTTATTGTTATAAATTTGTTTATTACAATTTTGTTTTGAGATTTTTGTTTCTGAATGTTATAGAACATATCAGGTTAAAAATTCATTCAAACATTGTTATTGTCAAATTTGGTTGTATTCACAGAAGTTGTATGTTGTTTGTATGCCTTTATTTTAATAACACAAATATTTGTCTGTAGGAGGCATTTTACTACAGCTAATGCAGTACATTTAATGGTAATAGAATAAGCTTATGCAACTTGGATAAATTGTGCTATATTCTTATTGACTTTCCATCTATGATAGATATGTTTGTTGCAGTATTCCTTTTTCATTGTGAATTAATGTCAAAGATAGGGAGTATCAGTTGGATCCTTTCCTCAGGACACTGGTGTGTGTTGGAAAGCAGACGGGTGGACAGATTGGTTGGATCTGCACCTCTGGGTGGGATATGGGTGCACAATGAGGCAGATATAGTAAGAGTTCTTCGGATAATGTGAATAGTGTGGAAGAACAGATAAATCATCCTGGACTAGAGAGAATGGAGTGGCAGAAAGTGACCAGATATTCTGAATGGCACTCAGTACTCAGAGGAAAGGCCAGACAGACACAAAATCAGACTGCACTGTTACCATTAGTATTGATTGTTGAAGATGGGGACTTCCGGTCCCCAACATGGCGGTTAGGCTTTGAACCGTTAAGTGCTGTGGCGTGTTTATGCTTGTGGCAACGGTTTGTATTTGCATTTTCCTCATGTTGGGCTGGTAGTATATGGTTCAGTCGCCCTGCTACTGAGTGTGTGCGTGGCGCGACACTGTGAGCTGTGAGATTCGTGTGGAATGCTTTTACATCTGTCCACTGTTGTTTGCACAGTGAATTACATGTTCGGAACAATGGCCAGCGATCGCTGAATTCACTGGTTTACCTTTTCAGTTCACGAGTGTATTTTTCATGTGACTCCTGGGAGTCATCGCTGGAGCTACAGAGTGTGTGCTTTGTACGGCACTTTCAGCAGATCGCCCTGTGGAAAGAGACGGAGCAGTGTGAGATAAAACCCGGGTCAATGAAGTCTTTCTGGTGACTGCCGATTCCATCGATGATGAACTGTATTTTTTGTGGAGGAATTTTGTGTTGACATTCTGGCGGCGGCATTATGCAAAGTGTACCTGTGCAGGCTGTTGGCTTGCCGAGACTCCTGTCTGTTCCAGTTTTCACATTGGGCAGTGAGGAGCATTTTGTGTGATATTCACTGGCACAGGAACGGAGCATAATGGGGACGACCCGTTGCCGTGAAGTTGGAACCACGACTAACTAACTAACTAGATGGGGACGGAGCACTTAAGGGAAAGTCCTGAGTGCTGTGATGTCAATTCTTAATTCACCTCAGCTCAGCTCAACTGTTAATTAACGTATGTATAGGAAGCATAATGGTCTGTTCTGTCAGAATTGTGTCTCTACGCCTTCTTACTGAGTAGCCGTAGTTTGGAGGTTGATAATCGTAATTAGGTTGTCGTCATTAGCAACTTTCATAAACTCTTTGTTTAATTTTTGAACTGGTTATACCTTTAACATGTTATCAGTGTTTTTGTTTTAAATCTTTATAGTTATACATAATACATAGAAACATCAAATGTTTGGGATCCCTGGAGGTCATTCAACTAGCATGAGAAATAACATGAGGTACAAATCCATGGGTAGTGATTGGCGCTCATGTTGTCTCTAAAGTCTGTATCTTTCTTCTACTTACATGAGTGCTAATCAATACCTCATTTTATATATGTTCATGTTATCTCTAAAATATGTATCATTCCTCTACTTACATGAGTGCTAATCAATACCTCATTTTATATATGCTCATGTTTTCTCTAAAATCTGTATCTTTCCTCTACTTACACGAGTGCTAATCTGTACCTATGGACGTATTTCTCATATTATTTATTTATGGTTATGTATTATCAGACAATTTTCTGAATGCCCTGGGATTTATTTGTGAAGCAAAAGTAATGAACAGAATTGGCCATTCCACCTCGTATGCCATGGCCTACAATATGTGAAGTTTTAACACTTCGCACCCCAAAGGCAGTATCTGCTATAAACGACCATGACCTTTTATTGCATCAGTATACTTTTGAACGGACAGATTTCCAAAAAAATCCCCCTTAAACTTCAAATATATAACAGTTTAATGCATGACCATTTAAATACCTAGGTGCAGTTATAACATCAGCTGAAAGATGCACAACAGAGATTAAGAACAGAATAGGGCAAGCAAAAGCTGCACTTCAGAGTTGATCCACAACACCAAAGACCGAGATCTGTGGAGAGACATGAACGCCTCCGCTATCTGGCAGGGCACTTGATGATGATGACCATTATGGCACCCCTGACTTAGAGCGGATGGTTTGACAGAATGTGTAGTAGGTTGCCTTGATAATGTCATGTGCACGGTCAAATAAGGGTTCGGTGCACATGCTTGTCCGCTAAAAGAGGGAAGGACTGACCACATATTCCTACGTGCATTCAGACATATACAATGTGATGGTATAACACATGACAGAGACATAGCACGGTCCTGTTGTGGAGCTTGTGTGTGTGCCGATTATGGCTCTTCAGGGTGCAGCTGTGCGCAGGGTGAAAACCATTGTTATAGGGCAAAGGATATTTGATCTAAAGGTAAAACAGTAAACGACCCTTTTAAACACCTGGCGGTAATTGAGTTTATGATGCTAGCCTCATATTTGTATAGATTCATTGCCACTTGATGGTGATGTGGTAAATATTATGCCACTCACCTTCACTTTGCCGTATATTTCTTGACACGCATGTTAAGCGGCGTCGACATGGTAACCCAGGTCAGTTTTATACAATACACCTGGATGGGAATTCAGACATGAAAGACAGACAAGCATGTGTGCACCTTATTACCACCTCAGCTCCCGTGTGTGATCTCAATGCTCCATGTTTGATTTACACCCCAGCCTCAGGTTGATTTACTAGGCAATTATATGTACATTGGATTTAATTTGTCGTTGCCTTTTGAAGAGGTAGTCAATGTTTAAGTCAACCAGTATAGGAACAATCCCACTAGCCGGCTGTCAGGGTACCGGGAGCTTAATCGCGAGCACATGAAGCCCCTCGGCAACTCATACTTCTATGTTTTATCTGTGATAGGCAACAGTATAGTTCAATAACTGTGTTGCTATGACGAGTGACCTTTAACCTCAGACAACAACTAACACCTCCCAGCAGTCACCAGTAAAAGTACAAAAATTTGTTATATTTGTTTTTTTTCTTTTACAATATGCATCAAGGTGCACATTATTCTATGCCGTGTTTTATTGTTCTCTTATATTTGTTCAGTGTTATCATTAGTAAAGGGACTCATTAATACTAGTAATTTTGTTTCACCACTGCCAGGGATCAGTTTTGTTTATGACCCTGATTAAACAAGCAAATAAATAGTTTGGTGATTCTTGTTGCATATAACAGTGTTAACAGAATTGTAGTGTACATCTTTCCCTTTTGTGTGGATGCTTTTTACAAGATTCTGCACCAGTGGTAGTGCAGAAGTGTTTCTGTTTATATTCAGTTATTAATTAAAGGTTGCGCAAATATTGTGCTTTTTGTGTTGCCTTTTTTTCTGATGAGGATGTAATATGAACACAGATTAGTGAAGAAATGATAGCACAGATTCTTATAATAATTAAGTGATTCAGTGTTGTAGGATATATCGCCAAATATAAACTCCCATTCGAACAGAAGGCGGTCCGAGCCCTGGACAGTGTTAACTCTCTTAAGTCCGATACACTGATGCTGAGCCGGTCCGAGCCCTGGACAATGTTAACTCTTACGTCCGATACACTGATGCTGAGGCATTCCGAGCCCTGGATAATGTTAACTCTCTTAAGCCCGATACACTGATGCTGAAGCGGTCCCAGCCCTGGACAGTGTTTGCATATGTGGTAGTCAGGGTTGTGAAGAGAGTCCCCTCATCACCCAGAAACAGACTATTTACGTGGAGGGTACAAAGTGAAGGCATGTTCCACATCTTGAGCCGTATTGGGTGCTAACCTCATATGTTTCATGGGCAAATCGGCACTTTTTGTTGATATTGTCAATAACATGCAGGCCGCTTTTGCATCCTTGGAAATTTCCTGGTACCTATTTTAAGTTACGTCGACCTGGGGGTCCAATTCTTTAAAAAAAAGTTCCACCGTTATGAAAATTGGATCACATGACCACCTGACAGAAAACTAGCTAACTAGCTTTTACTCCCCTCTCCGAGCCAAGAAAACACTAGAAATAATGTCACGGGTAGTTACCTTCTCTCATAGAAGACAGACAGAAAACTATTTACCCACACTTTAAAGCAACACGTGACAAGTGATTAAATACGCACAACGGCTTTATTGTGAACAAGAAAAGAAAGAGAACGCGTGGTACAAAGACAGAATGTATACGAGGACACAAGCTAGAGATCGGCCTCAATTTAAATATTTGAATTTTGACACTTGAATTGTTACAAAGCACGTGGTAGGTAACACCAAGAATTTTTTTGCTGACAGCAGGCTGACCAACGACTGGAAAGGACATGTTTAACTAAATAACAATAACATAAAATGACAGTCATGTTTTCATGTTAGGCGATGTAGGTCAGCATGGCCGAATGGGTAAGAATGCATGTTCTTAAACACCCGGTGTGCTGGTGCCGAGGTAATAGGTTCAACCCCTACACCGGACAGCTGGATTAAAATGTTGACCTTTCGTCCTTGACTTGGGGACATAACATACTGTACAAGTATCTCTGATAGCGGTAGTAGGGATATCCCCTGTCAAAGGAGAAGTAAGGCGCCTCCTTCCCTCCGCTAGCCTACGGGACACCCTTGGGCAAGGTGGAGTACCCGTTTAGCAACCCGATCAGGATTTCGTGAAGCCATGGGTGCATGTGGTGGATGCAGATGGAGAGCAGCCGACAGATAGTTGTAGGTTATGGTCTCCAACTTCACGACGGTAGGCAGAGGATCTCTTTTTTTTTTTCGAGGAAACAATGGCTACGGTCACTGACCAGTATGGTCACTGCTAGGAAGGAAATTAATGACAAACTACCTTCTTTATAGATGCCAAGAAAATCATGTTGTGTGGACTCATCGATAATCAGAGAAACGGCGTAAATGGGTGCTCCATAGGAGCAGCCTCGCCCGGTAGGGATAGTCATGCGCACCAGGTGACTCCAGACCGTTAACAGGCTACTAGGTGCAAAAGACTAATATAATTGAAAGTAGGAACTTGGAATGTTAGAACAATGAATGCAGATGGAAAATTAGAAAACATCAAAAAAGAAATGGAGAGAGAGAAGATTAACATATTAGGAATATCGGAAACGAGATGTAAAGGAGCAGGGATAAGGACAGGAGAGGATTGTAAGATTATTTACTCTGGGGGAGAAGAACAGCAATGAGGTGTAGCCATTATATTAGATAAGCAAACATCAAATTCTGTCAAAGGATATCGAGCTGTGTCAGACATAGTTCTATTAGTAAAATTAAACGGAAGACCTTTTAAAATAAATGTCATTCAAGTATATGCCCCAACAAGTGAATGCAGTGAAGAAAGTTTAGAGGAATTTTATAATGACACGGAGTCTGCTTTGAAGAACTGTAAAAAATCAGAAACAAATATCATAATGGGTGATTTCAACGCAAAAATAGGACAGCAAGGCGATGGATGCAGTGTAGGCAACCATGGTCTGGGAGAGAGAAATGAAAGAGGATACAGACTTGTAGAATGGGCAAAAGAACAAGAAATGGTTGTAGGAAACACCTGGTTTAAACAGCGTCCTAGAAGATTATGGACATGTAGGAGTCCAGACAGCAGGATTAAAAACCAGATAGGTTACATCCTGATTAGCAAAACGTTTCGAAATGCGTTAACAGTCGTAAAAACAGTTCCAAATGCAGACTGTTACAGTGATCACAGATTAATTATAGGCACATTGAGGGTAAAGAAAGTCAAGTATACAGCAGGAAACCCTAAATATGACTTGTACAAACTGAAAACTGACAAAGAAATACAAGATAATTTTAACATAGAAGTAAAGAACAAATTTGATTTATTGTCTGATCTAGAGATCCTATTTCAAGATGTAGATGATCAATGGGAAATGCTGAAGAATTCAATCAGTTGTGCAGCAGACAAAACTATTCCAAAAGTAAAGAAAGTGGGCCGTAAGACATGGATGACTGAAGAAATTTTACAACTAATGGAAACAAGAAGACAGAACAAAAATAATCCTGCCAAATATGAGGAAATTCACAGAAAAGTCAGAACCTTATGCAAGGAGGCAAAAGAAACATGGCTTGAGAAAAATTGCAGAGAGATTGAAGAACAACACAACAGTGAAAATGCGAAACTAATGCATAAAAGAATTCAGGAGCTTACTAATCAAAGAACAAGTACATCAGCAGGCTGCCTAAAGACAAAAGATGGAAGAGTCATAATAGAAAAAGATCAGATCTTACATGTATGGTCAGATTACGTGAAAAACCTTTATGACGATAACAGAGACGAACAGTATAATGTTCAAAATAGTAATGAAGGACCAGCAATTTTGAAGATGGAGGTTCAGAATGCTCTTAACCATATGAAATCTGGCAAGTCCCCCGGTTCAGACAGCGTCACAACAGAAATGATTAATGCTTTAGAAGAATATGGAATAGATAAAGTTACCAGTCTGCTTAATACAATATATGATACTGGAAATATACCTCAGGAGTTATGTAATTCTGTATTTATTGCAATCCCAAAGAAACCCGGAGCCTTGGAATGTGATCAACATCGAACAATTAGTATAATGAGTCACATCACGAAGATTTTGCTAAGAATTATCATGCAAAGAGTTACAACCTGAAATAGGAGAAGAGCAATGTGGTTTTGTAAAAGGCAAGGGTACGGTAAATACTGTGTATATACTGAGAACCGTAATCGAACGTTCTATAGAAGTAAACAAAGATCTACTCCTTTGCTTTATTGACTACACAAAGGCTTTCGATAAAGTGAGACATGTCAACATGATAAGGATGCTTGAGGATCTACAGATTGATGGAAAAGACCTTAGACTTGTAAAAAACATATATTGGAAACAACAAGCTGCCATAAGAGTTGATAATGAAGTAAGCCAATATCAGCCTATTAAGAGAGGTGTGAGACAGGGATGTGTAATATCTCCAGATCTGTTTTCCCTGTACAGTGAAAGTATTTTCAGAAATATTGAAGATATGGAAGGAATCAACATTGGGGGACGATGCATCAATAACATTAGATATGCAGATATGTCTTGATTGCATACAATGAACAGGACCTGCAAAATTTATTAGATGCGGTTGTTACACACAATGAACAACTAGGGTTAGAATTAAATTGTAAAAAGACACAGATTATGGTCGTCACTAGGAAGAACGAAATACCACAATGTAATATACAAGTAAATGGGAATATTCTTCAACAAGTGAATAGGTACAATTATCTTGGAACAGTAAGAACATCTGATGGGGGATGCCTTGAAGAGATTAGAACAAGAATCGCCATGGCGAAAGTAGCCTTTAGCAAGATGAAAAACATTCTGACCAATAAAAAGATGTCAATTGAAACGAGAAAAAGAGTGTTGAGATGCTACATAGAACCTGTACTCTTATATGGATGTGAAGCTAGGACAATGAGCAGTCAGGCTGAAAAACATCTGATGGCTGTAGAAATGTGGTTTCTGAGGAAAATGCAAAGAATACCATGGACAGCCAGAAAGACCAATGAACAAGTTCTTCAAGAAACAAATGAAGATCGTAAACTGATTAGAGGCATTAGACGTAGACAGTCACAATTTTTGGGGCATGTCATGAGAAGAAATGATCTGGAGAACTTGGTGACAACTGGTAAGATCGAAGGGAGCAGACCAAGGGGAAGACCTAGAAGCAAGTACCTGGATGGCTTGGCATTGTGGCATGGTCGAGACAGAAACACGGAGCTGATCCACGACTCTGGTGATCGAGTGAGATGGCAGAACATGACCGCCCACGCTTACCGGCATGGCACATGATGGATGGATGGATCTCTGAAGTCGGAGTGGGTTCGCCTGATGGCGAGGGACACTGTTACAATAGGGTAAGCTAAGTCATACGCAAAATTCAGTCCAGCACTACTGGAAGTAGTGTGTATGGACTAGGCTTGAGTTCAAAGCGAGCGAGCGCAAAAAAATCTCATGCGATAAACACCTGAGTCATGTAACTTATCGCTGTCTCTCTCACACACATACACACACATTCTGTCTATCACCCCCTCCCCCCACCCATTCTGCTGCTCAGCTTACCGCTGCTGACTCTCAACTTCTAGAATGGCAGTTTTTAATATTCTTCCTGCTTTAGAATATTTAGAAAATTTGCCAAATTTATCACTAGCTCCTTCATTTAGTTGCGCGCGCGCGCGTGTGTGTGTGGTGTGTGTGTGTGTGTGTGTGTGTGAGAGAGAGAGAGAGAGAGAGAGAGAGAGAGAGAGAGAGAGAGAGAGAGAGAGAGAGAGAGAGATTAATCATTTTGTGGCATATTAACAGCATGGCTAATGCATAAATCTACTTTTGAATGGCCAAAACACCCAACATACATCACACTGCTCTATTCACTCCCTACAAACAACGTTTTAAAATGTATTTTGTACAGTATCTACACACAGAGTTCTCTTTGGTGGACATTGTGACAGAAAATAACAAATATAATGTCGACAAACTTCAGGCTGGCTTAGAATAAGGAACACATTGACCACTTTGACGTGGATGCCAAGGATAAACCGCTACACTATCTTCACAAGAATACGTTGCTCACAAATCTGGAATGGAGTTGCTCAGAGACTTCACAACTGTCTTCGCACTAAATAACTTCATATACAATAGTAAATTTTGCCTTCTGGTCCTTGACTTGGGGATGTAAATTACAAGTACCTCAGAAGTCGGAGTGGGTTCGCCTGATGGTGAGGGACACTGGCAAAATGGAAAGCTAATCGAGACGCAAAAATCAGTCGAGTGCACTAGTCGTTGTAGCAGATGTATGGACTACGCTTGAGTTGAAAGCTCGCGAAAGCAACAACAACAACAACAAATAAATAAATACATAAGTAAAATACAGTTACAGCGTTAATTTCCCGATTGTACACAAACTGGTTAACGCGATTTATACTTGCAAACTTCTCCAAAACCTAGAACGTAAATAGGCTTCTTCTTCTTTATGAAATATATCCATTGTGACTTTCTGGATCCGCTTTCTTAGTTTCTTTCGTCGAGGTCGTTCGTCTTCTGAATGGGTGGGAGTGCTTCCTTTGCTGAGGTATTGGTAGTCTGTGTCATACTGGGAGGTCGATTCCTCCAGCACGCTGCTTGCATTGTCGTTATCCTCAGAAGAGGAAGAATTGCTACACCTTGAGCCTGTTCTGTTCATTAAGGTACTGTACTGGGAATATGCTGACTGTGTGTCGGGAGTGCTAAATCTTGTCTGGAAAGATTTTAACACGTTAGCAGGTTGTTTGTCCTCCTGTTTTTTCACGACCATCTGTTTTCGCCTCTCTAGATTTGTCACGCGGGTCACCCTGTCCTGATTTGGGAATATAATAAACAAGAAATAGTAATTATAATAACATATTGATGATGAAACGTTCATCGTTCTGTTTCTTTTGAATTCAGTCGTCTGCTGACGGTCTGGAGTCACGTGGTTCTCGCGACTGTTCCTAAGTCTATTAATCCACTGACAGCCCTACGCGTGTCAGTCTTTCCAAGCAGGGATACAGATTTAGATAAGTACCTTTAGTTATTTTAATATTGTCATAGTGTGTTTCATATAGATTTGTGTCGGTGTGTATTTGTTTGTCCTGTGCTGACGAAGGCTTCGACCGCAACGTCCAATTTGTCTCTTGTAGTCGTGATTTAGTAAAGCTCACAATCTACTTCTCGTTTTTTTGGGGTGATTCATTCACTACCTGGTAAGGATGCTTCAGAGGAACCCACTGAATTCCATTTCTGGCAGTTCTTGTTGTCTTCATAATCCAGTCTATAGTCACTAAGAATAGTAGAGAAGATAATCCCTGTCTCATTACTGTTGTTAATTCGAATGTCTCTGTTATCCCCCCCCCCCCCCCCCCCCCATGGTGGACTGCATCTCATGTCTCTGTCTGTCTTTATTAAGTTACTAATTGTCTGTGGTATTCCATAATGTCTAATCAATTTCCAAAGAGATTCATTTCTATCCATTCAAAGGCCTTTTCATAGTTCACATATCAAATATAAAGTGGAACCCTCACCTACTCTCCCGAAAATATAAAACTATACATTTTGAACTCAGATCCTGTGTTTTTAAGGGAGTTTAAAATTAATTTAAGAACACTACGACTTACCTCTTCATCTTCACTGGAGTCAGTCTCCACACTCAGATCTTCAGAGTCTCCGTAGTCGACCTAGAGCATCATAAACAAATTACCAGCGTCAGTCAGGTATTTTTAAAAAAAACAGTTTAAAACAAAGAAGTAATGGACCCGATTCCACGACGACGTGCTGTGTATATCGTGGTAGCCCTATATTGTGTGGGTCAATCGTCACTCGATGGGTGATGCGGTCAATAACAGGTCGAATTTACTTCCCAAAACATGTGCTGGTGCCCAGGGTGGTCCAAGTCCACGAGATCCCATGTTAATTTTAAAATCCGCCTTGATGGAGATTCGAGCACACGACAACAGAACCAGCAGGCAAGCGTGCTACAGCGACGCCCAGACAGAAAGAGTCACAGAAAATTCCCAAGATCATGGCAGACAGTCAGCACAAATTCCTGCCCTCACGCGACGCTGCTTTCCATCCACCATTCCTCAAGTTCTTTATGTCGTATAAGGGTGAGCAACCCGTAAGATGAGATTCATACAGCAACAATAATTTACCCGGCTCATCAACCAACATAATGTACGCAAAGTCCATTTAAGAAGGTACATTATGTTTCAGCGAAATGAAAGAAAAGTTTCACTATACATCATCATCATCATCATCATCATCATCATCATCATCATCATCATCATCATCATCATCATCATCATCATCATCATCATCATCATCATCATCAAGTGCCTTGTCGGCTGGCGTAGGCGTTCATGGCTCTCCACAGATCTCGGTCTTTGGTGTTTTGTATCAACTCTGCTAATGATATTCCTCCATGCCACCATCTCAATCCGTCCAGCATCATTTCTCTTGGTCTGCCTCTGCCTCTCTTCCCCTCGATCATTCCAGTTGTCACGATGTTCTCTAATGCCTCTCTTCTCATCACATGACCAAAGAAAGGTGTTTGTCTCTTTCTTATTGTTGCATGTAGTATTCTAGTTTCATTAGCCTCTTTCAGGCAATCGTTGTTAGTTACTCTGGCAGTTCAAGGAATTCGCAACATTCGTCTTAAAAACCACATCTCTGTTTCTTCTAAGTTCTTCCTAATTTGTTCATTTACATTCCAAGATTCGCTGCCATACAGCAAAGCTGGTTCCATATAGCATTTTAGTACTCTCTTCCTTACATTCATTGATAGCGACTTATTGCATAAGATACTCTTCATTTTCTGAAATGCGGCTTTTGCCTGCCTTATTCTGCTCTTAATCTCTGTTGTACATCTTGCATTTATACATTAATTTAATTTAGCGGGCATATTACACTCCATTGACTTTGAAGTCGACATGACTGAGAACTTTCTGTTTTGACGGCCGCGAAATGGGTTCGTTCCACAAGCCGGTCTGATGGACTTAATTGTTGACTTCCGTTCAGAAAGTTATGGCAAACTTATTAAAAATTGCGTGGTAAATCACAAAACGCAGTTAGGAAATGGATATGACTGAAACATCTTGCAAAAATACATGCAATTTTTGACATATATCCTGCATGATTCATTAATAACAACTCAATTTCTTCAATCGTAGTGGGTAATTTCCCCAATAGTAGGCAATATTATCTTTAGGACTCAAGGGTCTCCAGAAAAAAGAGCCGTTCACATGAAGTTTTAAGTTTCTGTGCGTCTTTCGGATGACCGTCTCTACTGACAGATGACTACACTTTGATCTTAGCATGGGAAAAAACAACACATTCTAACTTCAAAAAATGTACAATTTGATCTACAAAAAAAAAAACAAAAAAAACAGAATCCTTCGTATGTACATCTGGCCAGTCAATTTTTATGGTTCTGAAATAAGGACAATGAATAAACATGATGAAACAAGTATATACGCATTTGAGACGAGTTATCGAAATAATGACAAGAACCAGCTTTGTTGAAATGACAAATGAACAAGATATAGGGAATAGAGCAGAGAAGACTCCTGAATGTAATCACAAAAACGAAGATTGTTATGGCTGGATAACATCCTACAACAGAAGCGACACAAAAGAGATTACTGGAAGGCACAATACTGGGGAAAAGAGGAAGGATAGACTTCTTCTTCTTCTTTCGATCGCTTAAAATATGTTGATAACTACAATGTTGTCTCTTGTATGATTTTAACTGACTTTTTGAGTTCACTCTGTGGTCCATAGAGTTCATATTCCACTGTTGTGTCTCCAGACCAGAAGGTTTGCATATATATGTCACATTTTGTGCAGTCCTGAAGTATGTGATCTGCTGGCTGCGGCGCCAATCCACATGTGCACATTGGCTGATTTGTCAATCTTGATTTTTGTATACATGTGGTTGCGTAATCTATTGTGCCCTGTTATCATGCGCATAATAATGATTTGGGAATAAGTAGACCAATGAGAACATTTGAAAAACATGCATGAACAGATTTCTCAATGTGAGAATTAGTTCAAAAGAACATAGTAAGACAGCTAGCCAGTGGTCAGGAATCTTCACGACCAGGTCAAGGCCTGGTGTACTTAATAATGCTCATATCTTAGAGGTGCTCACACATAAACTAGTACAATATATACCTGCACATATAATCCACAACAAAGTATGTCCAAATAACCTTGTAAAACACGTACAATAGTTTAGTTTAGTTTAGTTTAGTCATTGGATCAACATCACGGCACAGGGTTTAACCCATAAGTGCTCCGTTTTCCTCCTAACTCAAACCTGAGTCTGGAGAAACTCAGCTCAATGCACGAACTCCGTTGCATCGGCGAGGATCCTGAAATACTTTGGGTAGATTTTTATCTCGAAATTTTGCCCGGGCAGCACCGTTAGGTTACTCTTTTTCGATTTCCAACTGCCAATTTTTTACGTGCGCAACAATACACACGGGCGTCCGATCTCACTACCCAGAGACCAGGGGAAATTTTATTACTGGAAGTTCAGGTGGAGTTTTTAAATAAATCCCGGTCCTCACCGGGGCCTGAACCCGGGACCTCCAGCACTCGAGGCGGACACCATACCTCGAGACCACTCATCCCCCAAAGCGTACAATATTCCTAGTTTAACACACATATTATAGGAAGTAGAATAGAGGTTAATTTCACAGCCTGGATTCTGAGAGCACATTTTGTTAATGTTTTCATTATCGTTTCATTGTTCTCATATTTTTCATCTTTCCATTCCAAAGGGAAGATGGGTGCAAGATGTGGCGGATGATCTCCAGATGGATGTATCGGACGCGGAACATCTTGCTTATGATCGAGAGGTTTTCCGGAAGGTTGTTATGGGAGCAAGGTTCTGCAAAGGACATGCTACTGAATGAATGAATGAATGAATGAATGAATGAATGAATTCCTCTCACAGTGTTATTAAGCCTTAATGTAGTCACTGTAGTCACTATCCCGTGTTTATATGGTGTATTTTGTGTACTTGTTTGCTGATGAAGACTAGTCGACGCAATGTTCTACGTTTTTGCAAGGCCTCATTAATTCGTGTTGTTGTATATAGTCAACAATAGGCAAAGACGATTCTCCAGAATGTTGCCACAATGTCAGTAGCGACTTCAAAGACCATTGTCGTCTTCACACTTGTAAAGAAACAATCACAGCGATTTCATAAACAGTTGGAAGTATGGTGTTCTTTATTATTTCACATTGTATGTTTTTGTTTGTTTATTTGTGTCTTTCCAGCACTTATGATATTCACAATCTGATATTCACATATTGTTCATTAGTTTATTCGTAGGCATGTGTAGTGTTAAATAAGAGTTGGAACTATTCTATTTCCCATAAGTGTGTTAAACTAGGAATATTTTGTGTGTTTATACACGGTTTATAAGGCATACTTTATTGTGAATTATATGTTAAGTTAAATTAATTGCAGATATTTTACGGGCATCGCAGTCAACTGTTTGGGATTTCTTGGCAAGTTTTACTTTCATTAATTTGCCATTGTTTTGTGACTTATATTTGCATTTATATATTGTGTACTCGGCTCGCGATGATGGTGGAATTCTGCAAGAGGGCGTCTGATTGGTCTGGAACTCTGGGACCCCAGTATAAAAGGCCCCGCACAGGTAGAACTGGCCCCTTTCCGTAGTCCACCGCACTGAGTGACAAGGCGCTAATGCCTATTTCTATTGTGTGTTTAGTAGTTAGACCCTGAAGTTTTGCAGTGGAAAAGCCAGAATTCTAGCTTTAGATTTTAGATTTTCCTGGGTTTTTAGTAGACTAGAGGTTTTTTGGTGGACTAGAAGTTTTTGTTAAATTAGTTTTAGTGGATCAGTTGTTGGTGGATTAGTGTTTGGTAGATTTGTAGCTTTTACTGGATCAGAAGTTTTTGCTACACTTAGGAATTTGGTTTGTTAGGTTAGTGTCTTTGCTGTTTGATTTTTGCTGTATCCTAATTTCTTTGTTGATGCTACATGTCTGTATATTATTGTGAAGTTTAGAAGTGTAATAAACAAATGATGCTTGTGTTACCCTTACTTTGTTGTTTAGTTGATAGAATCTAGTGTTATAGTCATTGGTGTTAGAACAGCCCTTGGAGTAATTCTTTGTCTGGGATTGGAGAATATTGTTCTAATCCCCTGTCGGCCCACCCTGGGATCTTCTTAAACCTTAATTCTTTTCTATTCTTGTTAACCGAGGACGGTGAGAGGTTCTTTCTCTTTATTCATTTTCTTCTTTGGCCCTACGCAGTCAGGGTTTGCGCTCTTCTCCTCACATCACCGTAGCAGAAGTAAGTGGTCCTTGCTTCCTGTTTATACCTTTGTTTTCAAGTGGCGAGCCTGTACCAGGTCAGTGACAGCCTTAGAATTATTCTGGTAGGATTGTTTTGGTACCAAATGAGTGTTTTAGTTGAGATCTTTAGTTGGTTTCTTTGTTGGTTCATTTTTGGTATAGTTGGTAATAGTCTTCTGGAGATAGCAAAACCCAGGTTAGCTAGTTAGGCTCCATTGCAGAACCACCCGTAGCATAGTATCTTGTCCTTAAGATGGAGACCAGAAGTACTCGTGCGGCAGTGAGAGTTGAACAAGATGAGTCGCCGACAGTTTCTACGATGAGAACCGAAGATCCCCGCCCAGTGGATGCTCCACCACGCGAGCTCACTGAGGCTTTGAGGTACGTTGTAGTACCAACCAGAAAGCCTGTTCGGTGTTTTGGGGAGAAAGGTGGGCCATCAGTAGAAGTGTCAAAGACTCGATAGTACCACACCTCGTGAAGCCATAGCACAGTTGAGTAGACACTCAACAGGCCACGTTTGCCAGCAGAGTGCGATGTGAGGTAACACGCACGAAGGTGAAGGTCACCCCGCGTGGTGTGTAACCACGGGAGAGAGGTTAGGTAGACGGGAGACTGGACTTGAGGCGTTCACATCGTTTAGAATAGCGTTAGGAGTTTTGTGTTCACTAATAGATAGAACTAGCATAGGGTTAGCAGTTTGTGTTAGATAATTCTGTGGCTGTATATTGTGTATTGCATTAGCGACTGTTTACCGCTTGTAAGCGAGCCAACGGCAATAAAATGGACCATACATTTTGCCTCCCACACGACTTGCAAGTTGTCTTGTATGGGTGTGTGAGAAGTACCCGTTGAGGCCTGTCAGTTGAGTTGTTGACAGGCCAGGGTAATTGTGGTGTCAGAAAGTGGTGCTTGGACGAAAGCGCCAAGCTAATACCCACAGTAAAAGGGTAATTGTGGTGTCAAGAAGTGAAGCTTGAACGAAAAGTTCAAGCTAATCCACTCATCCACGGGCTCGAGACTAGGGTTTCATTTTTGTAGTAACGATAATTTGTGCAGACAGGAGAATTTGCGAGCTAGAAATATGCCTATCGTGACAAAATAGTGTTTAATTGTGTTTATGATATATTTATTGAATGAAATCATGTATTCTTCGAAGCTGTAAGTATTAATATTCTTATTTTCTTATATTTATTCATATATTTACCAATTTATTCTTGAATAAGCACCAAACATGATTCACGGCGCAGGAATACACAGGCAGCCGACAATATTGATTTTTGAGATCTAAAAATAGCGCTGCGCGATGACGTAGAGTGATTGACAGACAGTTGTTCTGCGTCATTAGCATAAAGCAGTCGAGTGTTTACAAGATCGCTTAGTGGCGGCCCGCCTGAATCTGTGCTGTATATTGTTTATTATTTACTTATTTAAGTTACTAAATGAATATATTTATTTGTTGACACATTATTATGTTATTTTGATTTCTTTACAAGCATTTATTCATTTTTGGGTCTATTTTCTCTTTGCTTATCGTCACGATGGAACTATTTTCGGGCTAAGCATCTGATACTTAGCTGCACAACGTTTACAGAAATTAACTAGGTTAGTAACGAAAGGCAATTATTGTTTAAAACAAAGACAGGACATTGACATTAAAATTAATTAATACATATTCTAGGTGTTCGTAAGTCTGTCATTGTCTAAGTCATTGTCCTTAGTTGTCGAGTAAATCATATCGTTTAGTAGGCGTGTTTACTGCTGCCCTATATATCAGAGGGCAAACAACAGCTGTGCACATACACCTGTGGGCCAAATACCGTGTGCTACGTACGAAACGTGTCGCCACCCCAGTGTACCAAACAAGGTGACCTGTGTCAAAGGAGCTTCGTTCCCACATTAAGCTGAGTACACTTATATATTTTGTCATGCAATTTGATTAATAGTGCATCTCTTGTTCAGCTTGTAACACGTTGACATATTTGTATACTCTGTTTATCTGCAAGATAAATCTGGGCAGGGTATAAACAGAAAGCACAACTGATAGTGATCAGATAAGAACAAACATAACATATCAAAGATAAATAACTGATTAAAGTCATCATTGCCTATCACTGTTAGCCAAGTACTAAAGTAAGATGGCAACTTTATCAGATTTCATAAAAGCAGGCAAAGAACTGGAATTAACAGGAAAAGAACTACAACAATATGCTGATCAGAAATTTAAAGAAACAAAAGAGGAACAAACACGAAAAGAGAATGCGGAAAGGGACGAACGCGCACGAGAAAGAGAACATGATAAGGAGATGAAACAAAAACAATTAGATCAAGAGAAAGAATTAAAACAAAAGGAATTAGATCTAAAGCAAAAAGAGATAGATGAAATGGCAAGAGTTAAAGAAAAACAAATTCAGGTAGAATCAGAGACACAATTAAAGATGAAAAGCATGGATGTAGACTCACACGCAGAGATCTCTGCCACTAAACTAAGAAGTCAACAAGAGGAAAATAAGTTCAACAAATACAAAAATATTATCAAACCATATTGTAAAGAGGACTCCATATCTGCCTGGACAGAGAATGTAGAGTATCAATTTAAATATCACCAAGTTCCTTTAGATATGTGGGCTCCGATTTACATGAAGAATCTAAGTGGTGAGCCCCTTAAAGTAATAGAGTCTATTCCTATTGAACTTAGATCTAGCTATCAATACATCCATGATAGGATTATGCAGCACTTTTTACTTGATGCCCCTGGGTATCAGGTTCAGTTCTCAAATTTAAAACCTAAACCTAGTGAAACTTTTATAGATTATTTTTCAAATGTGCAGAGTGTACTAAACAGGTGGCTTAAAGCAGCTAACATAGGAAAAGACTTTGATAGATTAAAAAACCTAATAGCTATGGACAAGTGTATATCTACTATACCTTCTCCTTTTGCTAAGTTTTTGCAGCAGTCAGACATTGAAAACATCGAGCAGTTCGAAAAAAAAGGCTCAGCATATTTTTCTTCTAACAGAGAGATTTTTAAGACCTCAAGTGACTCTGAGATAGTTTCCTTTGTCAAAGACCAATCAAAAAACTATCAGGGTAACAGAAAACCTTTTCAGAAGTATGATAAGAAAGACAGAAAAGTTTCCATATGCATGTACTGTCAACTAATGCACGACACTTATGCTATGTGCGACAAATCGCCGAATTATCCGGCGCATCTTGAAAATGTGATCAAGAAGCAGCAAAGCAAACGGTCTGCATACAGGCGTGCAATCAAATGTTTTTTTTGTTCCTCTTATGGCCATTATTCTAATAAGTGCCTTGGCCGCCAACGTTTGAAAGCTAACAACGCTATGTTGATTGACACCTCTTCAGATAGTGGTAGTGAGAATGAGTGTGAGATTGAAAGTGACTTACCAACTAACCAAGCAGAGGATGTGTGTGCTGCTAACGATATGTTAAGCTTTGACAGCTGTGAACGATGTCACCAATTCCATGCAGACGGAATACTGGAATGTGGACATACAGTACCATGCTCATCTGAGAGTGTGAATGCAGCATTAGCCTCCAGAGGCAAGTTAGTGTTCCACAATGCAATGGTCAATGATGTACCATGCCAATGTTTGCTGGATAGCGGCAGCACCCTTATTGGTCTTCGAAAAGAACTAGTGAGTCCGGGTGATTACACAGGTGACACTGTGAAATGCCGAACCTTTTCGGGTAACGTTGAAATTTACCCTTTGGCAAAAGCCCGTATTGATTCTCCTTTTCTTTCCGGTACCTTTACTTGTGCAATACTTAACAACCCTTGTACAGATTTAATTTTGGGGTGCTTACCTCAACTGAAACAATGTACTAGTGAAGAAATAGTTGCATGGGAGAAATTAAATGCAGCTAAGGCAACAACCAGAGTTGACACTTCAAAACATCATGACCCATTGCAAAATGAGGCACTACTAATGCTTTTTCCAACCAGCACAGAAGACAAAAACACACAAAAACTTATACACCAGCAGAAATCTGATTTTAATGTGTCTCCATACTTAAAATTGTCAAAAGGCAAAGCCAAAATGACCAAGAATGCATCTTGGTTCGTTAGACGTAATAATGGCATTTCAACTACATGTCATATTACTAGTAACCATGAACAGGTGTTACTTGAACAACATCAGTTAGGTGTGCTAAACAATGCACACAAAACACCATGTGCGGGTCATCGTGCATACAGCAATGCCAGGCCAAGTTTTTTCAATAACAAATTATTTTGTCATGATCTATTTGCTGGTAATGGCTGTCATCAATTGATACAAAAGTTGAAGGGTAAACATCCTACAGCTGAAATACAACCCTCTACACTGGCACCCAAGCCATTTGATAGAGGAAGGGTCAGTTCTACCACAAGCACACAAACAAATGTGCGAAAACAAGTAATCTGGAACTTGATCAAGACAGATTTAGGCTACTTCCATACAAACGAAATGGCAAGGACCATTCAAAGTAGCACATAACCATGGTACATGTTGACTATGAAATATCGATAAACAGACACTTAGAGATATTCCATGTCAACATGCGGAAACCTCACTTTTCAAGACAAGAGACAGAAGTAGTGAGAGACGAACAGATTGCACCAACACCAAGTGATCAGACGACAGACATACACAACGCAACTACACTAGTTAGTGAGACTGGCAAATCCGACGAGGGGCATACATGTAGTGAACTTATAGAATACACATGAATAAATCAGAATACTGATGACTGGACAATACACCTACTGAAACTGAGACATGCCTTTGACAGAGTGCGACGCTTCGGTCTCACTGTCAAACCAGCAAAGTCAAATTATGCCTAAAATAAATTCATTTTTGGGTCATGTCATTTCTCAAGTCCAACTGTAGACTGACCTGAAAAGTAGTACCAAAATTATGAATCTGACCATGTCTAACAGAAAGAAACAGGTCAGAAACCTTTTGGGATTAGTAAATTACTCAGAAATTACAAATATATTTTCCAATGTCTTAAAATCTTCTGGAAATGAAATGTGAAAGATGCATTATTAATTCCTGCATTGTCAAAATTGAAGATCCTTTTTTGTAAATATTCCAATCCCTCCGCTTGCCTAATCCTAGGCTCATTTATTATCTTAGGTCATATGCCAGCAGAATCTCCATCACTGCAGTACTAGGCCAATTTTTTTTTTGAGGGCATCTTCCATCCGCTTTGCTGCGTGAGCAGTAAGATCACACATGCTGAGTCCAAAGATTCCATATCACAGTTGCAGCCCTAGGCTTCATCTATACGGTGAGAAGGCTCCATCGAGTTCTGACGGATGTTCACTGCATTGTCCAGACCGACAACTCCCTGATCACGGTCATACATAGTGGTGTGCATCAAAATGACCGGATATTCAGGTGGTCACTAGTTTTACCATCTGGGGTAAAAATACCTGAAATCCAACAGTAAATGTAGAGTGATGGTTGGTACATGAATATCTGATAATATAAGATGTAAAATAGCTTACATACATATCCACATTGTTGGTGTAGTCATGTACCAAAACAATGAACTATCATGTGTCCGTGGACATCAGATTAAGAACTGTGCTGCTATACTTAGATACCACCGTGTGAACTAGGACAGCTCATTTCCAACTAAGCTCCATTCCGGTGTATCATATATATGAACCGCAGAAAACAGTGTCAGAACAGTGCTTAATTACAGACACGAAAAGACAGAGCTACAACACCAGCGAACTCTACACGTGCACTACCGAGAGAACATTAAGATGACTGTGTAATGTATTTCAGATACCCAGGCAAAGTGTGTGGTTATATTATGCCTATACAACCATTGCACATACATGAAGGCAACTACTAACCTGTGTAAACCAAATACTACGTATATAAACTTATTGTGATATGTAATATAATATTTTAAGATAGTGATAAATTAGATGTAGGTTAGGAACTATAACAGTTCTCATTTATTTTAATAATGTAGTTAGTACAGTAATTAACCCATTAAAATTAGATTATAATATTAGTTTAGACATAAGAATAGTTTATTACAAGTTAAATTAAATTTATGATATGAATAGTACCATTTAGATTGTTATATTTCACTTAGTTTCATTGTAGTTAGTTTATTCCATCTTAATGAAACCATACCATCTTTCAAATATTACCATTTATTAGTATCATCATTTTACATCATAATAGATTAAAAAGAGTAGATAAGGTAACATACAGCATTTACACCAGTTAGATTAAGAACATCACTCATATAATTCCTTTGTGCATTTAAAAACATTATTTAGCATAGTATTTAGAAAAGTACATAAATTGTGGTCACATAATCCATTTAATTAAGGTACATAACTCACATCACAACAATTGCATTTAAATAGTTAGATTACATCACTTAGATTAGGAAAAAATAAGAAGTAATATAATCATATCATATAATTAAGATAACAAATTTAATAAATTTAGGTAACACATTAAATACTTAGTTATAGAATTAGAATGGTATGTTAGAATGTAAAGTTTTCGTTAGTGAAATTGTGTTAGTGTGAATGTGTTGTCTGTAATATAGTTTAGAACTTAGATTACAATATTTTGGGTTTCATAACAAGTGAATGTAGTCACGAATTAGTGTTATACACCTGTTTGTGGCCACATTGAACCAAATTATGACACTCAAAAAACTAACATACATACACATAGAATTTATAAATAGAGGATATAAATTAGATTAGTAGATTTATTACATCCAAACACACAAACAAACAGAAAAACAAACATATAAATTGCATACACTATTTGTAAATCAAAGACAGATAACTATGGAGCCAGGGGACATAATGGACAACGAAGAACTAAATTAACAGTGAAATAAAGTCTTACGCGCGGAAGCGAAGGAGGTAAAGCCTGTCGCACACACTCTTGTAGAATGGGTGTTAAATATTATATGGGGGACATGAAATAATTCATGTGTTGACCCTAAGAAAGTCAACTTTGTATGGGTAGTAAGTTAATTTACTATGTGAGGGCAGGTCTTATAAGACAACGGTCCGGTTCAGACATACCTCTGATAAATATAATATAGCATGTGAGAAGGGGCTCACGCCAACCAGTCAAGTTTGTGGCGATTGCCAGTAGCCAAGTAAGGCTTTGCTACATTGTGACAATAGTTATTAATAGTTCATTGGAATGCCCAAAGCCAGGTTATCTAGAGTCTTTGACAAAAATTAGAGACACTAATTTTTTTGTTTAGGAACCTCTTGCGTCACAACCAATGAGTGAAAGTTGATGACGCAACACAAGAGGGGTGGGTGTGTGTCAAAGACTCGATAGTACCACACCTCGTGAAGCCATAGCACAGTTGAGTAGACACTCAACAGGCCACGTTTGCCAGCAGAGTGCGATGTGAGGTAACACGCACGAAGGTGAAGGTCACCCCGCGTGGTGTGTAACCACGGGAGAGAGGTTAGGTAGACGGGAGACTGGACTTGAGGCGTTCACATCGTTTAGAATAGCGTTAGGAGTTTTGTGTTCACTAATAGATAGAACTAGCATAGGGTTAGCAGTTTGTGTTAGATAATTCTGTGGCTGTATATTGTGTATTGCATTAGCGACTGTTTACCGCTTGTAAGCGAGCCAACGGCAATAAAATGGACCATACATTTTGCCTCCCACACGACTTGCAAGTTGTCTTGTATGGGTGTGTGAGAAGTACCCGTTGAGGCCTGTCAGTTGAGTTGTTGACAAGAAGAGTACGTCAGGGAGGTGAGGTCAGCTTGGAGGGCTGGCATGTTAGAGACTGTCGATAAGGTGGATGTTATTTTCGACAGCATAACCAGTCCTGTCAGGAGGGAGTTGGAACTCCATGCTTCTGAGGAAGATCCCGAGGCCATGCTACAGGCCTTGCTGAAGATATATGGTGAGAAGAAGAGTCTACGGGAGCTCCTGGCAACGTTATTCACAATACGCCAGCGAGCTGGGGAGACAGTCCATGACTTCTCCCATAGGGTCAATGCTGAGTTCAAGAGGGTAGTGAAGGCCCAGGAAACGCAAGGTGTCCCTGTGTTGGATGGGGAGGCCCTTCGAGACCAGTTTGTGGCTGGCATAAGGGACAGTTTCACCCAAACTGTCCTAAAAGAAAAGATCGCACAAGATTCATCTGTGACTTTTCTTCAAGTCAGGGAGTGCGCACAAACATGGGAAGGTGTGCGGGCCCCACCGAGTGCTGAAATCAGAGAGGTAGAGGTGAGAGCCAGAAATGAGAACACTGGGGAAATTCAGTCAAGCATACCTTCAGCGGTGAAAGTTGAGTTTCAGCAGGGGCGGTACGGGCCGGTGCAGGCTGAGGTAGTCCCACAAACGGTAAAATGTAGGCCTGCACATACTGAGCCAGCTCGAGTACCACCAAGAACTGAGTTTACTTCCAGGCAGGGTGAAATTGACTTTCTTCAGAGGGAGATGTCTGAAATTGGTGCCAGGCTGAACAGACTCACCACCAGCGATCAACAACATCAAGTGCCACGTTGCTGGCGATGCAATCGGGTTGGTCACTTGAGACGCAAGTGCAGACAAGCATTAAACGGGACCCCTCTAAGGCTGGGAGCCAGGTATTAGAAGGGGAGCGTCATGGCTCGGACATTAAAATTGTGGGTGGTAGGCCCGAAGAGACTGTTTTAATAGGTGGCAAGAGTGTCCAGTGTGTCATCGATACAGGTTCTCAGGTTTCCACCATTACTGAGGCCTGTTTCAAGGGCATGTTCCAGGACTTTGTTCTAAAGGAAGGACAATTCGTTAGGTTGACGGCCGCAAATGGCGTAATGATTCCATATGTGGGGTACTTCATGTGTGACATTGTGTTTGGTGGGACACAAGTGAAGGACTGTGGGGTGTTTGTCACCAAAGACATGGACAATGGGGAGAGAAGGGTGCCTGGCATTATTGACACAAACATTTTACAGTCAGTACCGAATCTGTGTAGGTTTCTTAATTGGAGCAGCCCAGCGGAGGAGATTCCTGGAGTCGGACTGGACGGAGTTAAAGTGTTTGTTGACAATAGAGTTTGCGTACTTGCCCGCTCCATCACTGCAGTTAGTGTAAAATGTGTAAGATTTGTGCGTGAAAATATGCATGTCATTTTCAGCCCAACTCGAGACTTGGAGCACAAGGGTTTGCTTTTCTCCCACACTTTGACTACCTTGAGACCAAGTATGCCAAGTCCAAGTGGTCAATCTGGGGGATGAAGATATAACCTTGTCGAAGGGTACTCAAGTTGGGGATATTTCAGATGCTACTGTAGATTTGACCAACCATTTCAAAATGGTAAGTGCTCAGGAAGTTGAGGTTTCAACACGGCCTTATGCCGGAGAGAAAGATGATGTTAGGTGCCCTGTAGATTTGAGCAGTTTTGAGGGTAGTGATAGAGATAGGAAGAAGTTAGAGGAGTTACTAGTTAGGTATGATAGTCTTTTTGCCAAGGGAGATACTGACATAGGCTATACAGATAGAGTAACCCATAGCATCCAGTTGACAGATGAGACTCCCATCAAGCAGCCTTATAGGAGAATTCCCCCAGCATTTTACAGAGAAGTACAAGATCATCTCCAAGGTTTATTAGATAGTCAGATAATTAAGGAAAGTTCCAGTCCTTGGGCTTCTCCGGTGGTCCTCGTGAGAAAAAAGGATGGTAGACTTAGGTTATGTGTCGATTATCGGGCTGTAAATGTTAGGACAAAGAAAGATGCATACCCTCTCCCTAGAGTAGATGAGTATCTAGATGCCCTGGGTGGTGCCAAATTGTTTTCAACTCTAGATCTTGCCAGTGGGTATTACCAGGTGGCCATGAAGCCAGATGATCAAGAGAAGACTGCTTTTACCACCCCGTTTGGTTTGTATGAGTATACGCGTATGCCAATGGGACTTGCAAACTCCGCGAGCAGCTTCCAGAGGTTAATGCAATGCTCTCTGAATGACTATTTTTTTCAGATTTTGTTGGTATACCTTGATGACATTTTGGTGTTTTCTGGGGATTTTTCAGAGCATTTGAGTAGGCTTGAGAAAGTGTTTGAGAGACTGCAGTCCATTGGGCTAAAACTAAATCCTGAAAAGTGTAACTTTTGTCAGAAAAAGGTTGAGTTTTTAGGGCACACCATTTCAGAAGGAGGCATTGGAACCATGGATGATAAAGTTGCAGCCATAAAAGAAGCACCTGTGCCCAGAACTCAGACAGAACTTAGGTCATTTCTAGGGGTAGCCAGTTATTATAGAATGTTTGTCTCAAAGTTTGCTAATATTGCAAGACCACTACATGAGCTGGTGGGCCAACTCAACCAGCAGCAAACCGATGATACTAAGAAGAAGAAAGGACCCATAGGGCGGTTGTGGACTCCAGAGTGTGACGAGGCGTTTAATCGATTAAAAGGGGCTCTGACATCAACACCTCTTTTGGGCTTCCCAGACTTCTCATTACAGTTCATATTGGAGGTAGATGCCTCATACCAGGGTTTAGGTGCTGTCCTCTCACAAATTCAAGATGGTAAGAAAAGAGTCTTAGCTTACGCTAGCCGCACACTTCGCCCCTCAGAACGAAACGCTAAAAGCAGTTCTAAGCTTGAGTTACTTGCATTGAAGTGGGCTATGACTGAGAAGTTTAGAAGTTATCTTTTAGGTACTAAAGTAGAAGTTTTTACAGATAGTAGGAATTTAGCTTTGTGGCAAAAGGCAAAACTGGGTGCCATTGAGCAGAGATGGATAGCACAGATGTCAATGTTTGACTACACCATTAAGCACAAACCAGGTCGTGCTAATGGAAATGCTGATTATTTGTCCCGCTACCCTTTTGAAGCCCCAGGAAGATCAGATGAAGAAGGTGACATTCCAATCAGTCACATAGCTGCTACACCAGTTAGTCCAAACTTAAGAACTGCTAGGATAGGAGAGATTGTAGATGTAGATAGTCAGAATAACCCGGTAGGTAATGTGCCACTGTTATCATTACCATCATATTCAGCTGAAGAGTTGACAAAACTACAAGCAGAAGATGTCCATGTGTATAAAGTGTTAACTTGTGTGAGTGAGAGAGTGAGACTGAGTAAGATAGAGATGAGGGGTTTACCCCCTGAAACCAAAAGCTTGTTGAAGCAGCGAAAGAGGTTGAGTGTGATTAATGGGTTGTTGTACAGGAAATTAAAGAGGCCAGGTAGAGGGTGGATTTCTCAATTAGTGGTACCTGATGCATTGAAGCAGAGAGTGTTAGAATCGGTGCACAGCACCGGCCATCAGGGCAGAGATAGGATGATACAAATCCATAGAAGTAGATGTTATTGGGTTGGCATCACGAAAGATGTTGAACTGTTTTGTAAAAGATGCCAGAGGTGTAATATTGCTAAACCACCCCATATTAAACTGCAGGGTCCTTCAGGTAATTTATTAGCATCTAGGCCTTTTGAGGTGGTGACCATGGATTTTACTATGTTAGAGAAGGATAGTCGGGGGTATGAAAATGTGTTGGTTATTACAGATGTTTTCACCAAATTTACAGTTGCTGTTCCCACAAGGGATCAGAAGACCTCGACAGTTGCAAAAGTTCTGGTGGAGAAATGGTTTCTGTATTTAGGTGTACCTCATAGACTCCATTCAGATCAAGGCAGGAACTTTGAATCGGCTGTGATTGCAGAACTCTGTAGAGTGTACGGGATTCAAAAGAGCCGTACCACGAGTTACAATCCAAAAGGGAACGGTCAGTGCGAAAGGTTTAATAGGACCCTACATGATCTTCTGAGGCCACTAGAGGCAAGCCAGAAAAGGAAATGGTCTGAACATATAGCTGAGGTTTTGTTAGTTTATAACTCTACGCCCCACTCGTCTACAGGTTACTCCCCGTACTACTTGGTGTTTGGAATAGAACCCAGATTGCCAGTAGATTTCATGCTAGATGCTAGTGATGATAGTGATTGTAATGATGGGGAACCAAATGTTGAGAACCGGGTGACTGGACATCTTTCCCGTCTGCGTAACGCGCATGTTAGGGCAGGCGAACAGTTAAGAAAGTTAGCTGCTGTAAGGAAAGAGAGATGTGACAAGACATCATCCCCTAAATTGCTAACCATAGGAGAAGTAGTTAGGAAGAGAGTCCACTATACAGAGAGGTGCAAGATTAAAGACCAGTGGTCTGTAGATAAGTATACAGTGGTACAGGTCCCAAAAGCATCAGGAGGCCCATATGTTATTAGAAGAGTGGGAGAGAATGGACCTGACATTAGAGCAGCAGGACACGAGTTAAAGCGGTGTGAGAAAGATGCGGTAATTGAGGTACCGGAGGCGACGATAAGACTACCCGAATTGCCTGTCGTGGCAGAGGTTGAGGAACCACGGGATAGACCGCCAAGAAGTGACTGGTACATGTTTGAGCCAGGAGACTTGAATGTGAGGCGATCAGAGAGAATCCGTCTTAGAAGAGATAGATGATGTTATTTTTGAATACATTTTGTTTCAAATGTTCAGTGTTGAGGCAAGTGGTAAACTGTATAAAGGTTGCTGATTTATTGTTTGTGTAACTTTTATGATTGTTTAATTATTTTTATGTAAAAAGTGAGGGTTGTATTCATTTTGTTACGATTGCTCATGTAGCAGAGGGGCTATTTCTCCTCACTGATGTTAATTTGATCACTGAGTATTAACTTGTACTAGTATAAGGATGGCTTATGCTTATATATTATTGCTGTTATTTTGGACTTATTGATGACTGGTGATGTACATGTATACTATTTCCCATTATAGATCTGGATAGAATGAGTAAACTGTTTTATAAAGGTACTGTTTAGGGATGTAACCAGCAGTTCAGGTGTTAGAGCATAGAGGTATGAAGATAACTATCTGTTTGATAAGTGTACCAGGGACGTATGGTCCGGTTGTCGAAACGACAACAGTTAAAGAGGGGGAATTATTCATTGTTTTTGTAATTGTTTGTATAATATGGTGAACACTAAGGTGGCGGGAGACTGTCTCCCTGTTGATCGCATTATTTTTTTTTCACTGCTGATATCAGTTTAGTCATGAATAATGACTGGTATTAATGTAAATGTACCTTGTATTGGCATGTGACCATTATTCTTGTTGGTACCTGATGTACATTTTTGGGGTGTTTTACTTGATGAGTGATGTCTGGGGATAGGAAAATTTTTTTAGAGCTCCATCAATAGTGGAGGACTATAAGGTAGGGGTCAGAAATTATCCCTCCCTTACCCAAGGCACTAGGGGTGTAATGTTCAGTTGTCTGGGACGACAACAGTTAAAGATGGGGAATAATGTACTCGGCTCGCGATGATGGTGGAATTCTGCAAGAGGGCGTCTGATTGGTCTGGAACTCTGGGACCCCAGTATATAAGGCCCCGCACAGGTAGAACTGGCCCTTTTCCGTAGTCCACCACACTGAGTGACAAGGCGCCAATGCCTATTTCTATTGTGTGTTTAGTAGTTAGACCCTGAAGTTTTGCAGTGGAAAAGCCAGAATTCTAGCTTTAGATTTTAGATTTTCCTGGGTTTTTAGTAGACTAGAAGTTTTTGTTAAATTAGTTTTAGTGGATCAGTTGTTGGTGGATTAGTGTTTGGTAGATTTGTAGCTTTTACTGGATCAGAAGTTTTTGCTACACTTAGGAATTTGGTTTGTTAGGTTAGTGTCTTTGCTGTTTGATTTTTGCTGTATCCTAATTTCTTTGTTGATGCTACATGTCTGTATATTATTGTGAAGTTTAGAAGTGTAATAAACAAATGATGCTTGTGTTACCCTTACTTTGTTGTTTAGTTGATAGACTCTAGTGTTATAGTCATTGGTGTTAGAACAGCCCTTGGAGTAATTCTTTGTCTGGGATTGGAGAATATTGTTCTAATCCCCTGTCGGCCCACCCTGGGATCTTCTTAAACCTTAATTCTTTTCTATTCTTGTTAACCGAGGACGGTGAGAGGTTCTTTCTCTTTATTCATTTTCTTCTTTGGCCCTACGCAGTCAGGGTTTGCGCTCTTCTCCTCACATCACCGTAGCAGAAGTAAGTGGTCTATGCTTCCTGTTTATACCTTTGTTTTCAATTGTAATTTTTTATGTGTGGTTAATGTAACATGTTTTACATGTATATTTATATTTAAAGTAGCACATTGAAGGTGTTTATATATGTTTAACTAGACATATTGTATGTGTTTATGCAAGTTCAATACATCGCAATATGTATAAATTAAAATTATAAAATTTTTGTTAAGTTATACATATTTTTAAAGCCATCTATGTATATGTTTTCCTAAAGTTAAGTTAGTTGCATATCCTTTAGAGGACGTCACAGTAAACCCCAGCATTATTTGGCTGATTTGAGATATCTTGGCAAGTTTACGTTCAGTACTTTGCCATTGCTTTCTGAGCGACCGGCACGTATAGCATTGTATTCTTCTTCTTTCGTTCGCTTGAAATATGTCTGTAACTGCAATGTTGTCTCTTGTATGAATCTAACAGTCTTTTTTAGTTCACTCAGCGGTTCATAGAGTTTATCTTCCACTGTTGTCTCTCTAGGCCAGAATTGTATGAAAATCAGTGCAAGGCGGCCCGTTTTAAAATCGCCGGCAGCTGTGTTTCCGAGCCGGTCTGTTTTCCTAAACACGCTCTAAATATTTGTGTTAATTTAACGTGACGTTTTTTGCGAAGGGTCATCCTTCTTTACTCACAGGATTCATGCATGCTGTGCACACGTTACCCAAGTTGATGAAACACTCGTTGCAGTAGGGAGACTTGCAGTTATCGCAGTGGATGAAGTTGTCCATGTCCTCTTCCTTACCCTCCAGCCCACAAGACAGACAGTGCTTTCTGCGACGGCCCAAAAGTCTGCACAGGATTCTGGAGACAGGGTAAAACGTCACGTCACTGTTATAGTGTGGTTACAGACATGTTGCCTGTGATATTCAGGTTTGAGAAATGAAATTGGTAGAACTTCAGTAAAGGTGTAAAAAGCAACGAAATCAAGTAAATCAAAGAAAAAGAGGGGTAGAATTTGGAAGCTTTAATAGAATACAATCGCAAGTGACAAAATGGACGTTGCGACTAGAGCCTTCGTCAGGTAACACACAACACACAAACACCGATACAACTACAAGAAAATACACAAAAGTTACTTACCTGATATGAAGCTGTTATTTACATTTTGCTAGGCTATCTATATCTTTAAGGGTGAGATTGGCTTTTCCCCTAAACCATATTTCCCTGACGTATTTCTGGTCAGCTGACGCATTTCCAGCCTGTTTTTCATTCAAGTTACACTACCTAGACGGGGTATACAACTGTCCACTAGTGTGCGTGGATATGTGCCCTCTCTCTCTCTATCTACAGGTGTGTGTGTGTGTGTGTGTGTGTGTGCGCGCGCGCGCGTGTGTGTGTGTGCGTGCGTGTCATTTTTCCACTGGGCATTGGGATGAAGGCTGTTGACAATACCTAAAACTGGAAGAAACTTTCTCCGCCTAGGCCTTAACGCAGTTAGTTAGCATATGCCGCGCTGAATAATGACCTTGTTACGATCTAATATGTCTCTCCTCAAATCTGAAGTTCCAACATCAGTCTTGAACACTTCGCTGGTTTCTGTGCTTGGAGAGGGTATGGAGAGCTTTGCAACAGTCTCCTAGGAGATACCAGGTTTGGAGAAACGCCTGTATGCCAACCACACTCTGCCGGATACAAGCTCTGTTCAGTGCTCGAATAACTTAAAGCTAATGCATCACACATAACAGCTGAAGCAGTTTTCCAGAGCATCCACAACCAACTTATCAATAAGTCAACCATGCAACAAGTCAGCCAGTCAACCAACCTACCAACCAACCATCCAACCAATGCAATGCAACAAATCAATAAACTTGCGAACCAATCAACCAACTAACCATCCAATAAATCAACTATCCAACCAACCAACCATCCATCAAATCAACTGTTCAACCAAACATCCATCCAACCACCACCCAACTAACCAACCATACAACCAACAAATTAACAAACCAACCAACCAGCCTTGCAGCCAACCAGTTAACAAACTAACCAGCCAGTTATCCACCCCTGTATCACGGATGAACTTACTTGCATATGCGAAACTGCGCTTGCAGTCTGCTGATGATACTAATTTTCTGAATGGCTTTCTCGTTTTTAAATTTCCTCCTCAGCTGCCGTCTTATGAAAATTAAGAAATGACCGCGAGTCTAAGAATGAAGAACATTATTACGTTAAAAAAACGCATCTTTACCATATTATGTGCCAGACAAATCGTAGGTCTGGACCTAACAAAAATGGATAGCGGAAAATGGGAAGTAGGGATGTGTCACAGTTGTGACTTAAAAGTTGTTAGTATGGTAGCAGACATGTATTATAACGTTATAACAACATTTCGGTGGTATATAAAACCATGGCAGATACGTGAAGTCGTTTAAGACGATTGATCATCCCATGACAATTAATATATTAAGTAAGATATAACGATAGGTCAGACGTGTGGGACTAATCCCTGGTTCGAAGTCCAGAAACAACATGAACTCGAATAAACAACAGCACAACATTGACTTGATGTTCATCTTTTTAAACAGTTAGTTGCATGTCCTTTACAGAACGTCCCAGTCACCCCCGCATGTATTGGCTGTTTGTTATTTACTAGGCAATTTTACGTTTAGTAGTTTGCCATTGCTTTATTTACAGCCGAAGCTCATACTATTGTAAGCAACGTTCTGCTCCCATATCACCCGCTGTCCATTGTGAAATTGCATACACTAACCCTACACTAAGGACTTCGTCTGAGTCAGTGAAGAAAAAGCTTGAGAAAAGATAGGCTTGTCTCCTTAGATCTAATTCCCATATTTATTTCATGCGGGATCTGTTGTGTGCACTTGTCTCTAGATCACATAGTCACGTTTTCTTTTTTTTTTTTTGCGCTCGCTTTGAACTCAAGTGTAGTCTATACATACTACTTCTTGTAGTGATGGGCTGAATATTGTGTATGATTAGCTTTCCTTCTTAACAGTGTCCCTCGCCATCAGGCAAACCTACTCCGACTTCAAAGGTACTTGTAATGTACGTCCCCAAGCCAAGGACGAGAGGTCAACATTTTAGTCCAACTGTCCGGTGTAGGGGTTGAACCAGTTACCTCAGCATCAGCACACTGGATGTTTAAGAACATGCGTTCTTAAGCATTCGGCCATGCTGATCTCCGTAAAGGTAATAAGGTAAATTATCCTGTTTCACGTCATAAAGGGTGTGGCTATATGGTTTTTTCATGTTTTATTATGGCGTTCTGTCGGTTTGAACTCAAACATAGTCAATACACGCGTTACTACTTCTAGTGCAACGGACTGATTTTTGCTTGTTGATAAGCTTTCCCTGTTACCAGTGTCCCTCGCCATAAGGCGAACCCACTCGGACTTCTGAATTATTTGTAATTACTCCCCCAATTCAAGGGACGAGAAAGCAACATTTTAGTCCAACTGACCGGTGCAGGGGTTGAACCCGCTACCTTGGCATCGGCACACCAGAAGTTTAAGAGCGAACGCTCTGATCTATTCGGCCATGCAGACCTCTGGGTATATGGTGATAGTGCCATAGTTCTAGACCAATCGGCACTCGATGGGGGGGGGGGGGGGGTAAATGTCAAGCTGGTCGTCTTTACTAAAGGGGTTTCATTGCTAAGGTTAATGGGCGATTCTTGAAAAACGGAGAGTCTGGCATATGAGACTACGACCTTCAGCATGAGAATGGAGATGGAAGCAGTAACAGCGGCATTCCGTTGGTTAGAGGAGACCACTGCAACACACTGTATTCATTACGGACTCAAAGAGTATGCTTAATAAGTGGAGACAGGAATGTTTCGTGTGGAATGGCTCAACTCGCTTCAGATGTCACGGATTGTGAGACTTGTATGGACTTTTTGTCCTGGCCATGCAGGGGTGCGGGGGAATGAACAGGCGGATAGACTAGCAGGGAATGCACCTCTTGGTGGTAGATTTCTTACGGACAAGGGACAGGTGGACGTGTGCCTGTGGGACCAGGTGAAGAAGGTGGGGGAACAGATTGAGAACCCGCATGTGGAACGAATGAGAATGGGGCTCGGCAGGGGTTCTGGAATAATCTCAAAACAGAGAGGGAAGACCAAGAGAACTTTCAATTAGATAGAGGTGGGAACAATTAGTAGCGTGACTCTTCGCTGGCTGTTGAACGATGGGACGGGGCGCGTATGGGAATGTCCTGTGTGCAGCGATGTCGGTAAGAACCGACATCGCTGCACATAGGACATTGCCATACGCTCAGCTCAACTCAACTCAACTCAACTTCCTAGAAAATGTTCTGGAACTCAGTTTTAGACAGGGTCGACCTGGGTATCCAATTAACTAAAAAAAAAAAAAAAAAAAAGACAGCCCTATGTGATCGCATTAGATGTTAATGTAATTATATTCGTATAAGAAGCAGCCTTGGCACAGTAGTTATGGGCAAGTTAGGGCGCTTGCTGAATTCCAGGTTTGTCTCATTGCCACCGCTTTAGCTTGACCAGTCAGTTGAGACGTTTGCCCAGGTTATGTGAACACCATCAACCCATGTCTCACTGCCATTGAATGAGAAAGCGAGGAGTGACGAGGGGATCTGGCCGACGCTCAACGTTCAGAGGAAAGGCGAGACGGACATATAATCAGATTGCTACTGGTACTGTTGGTATTGGAACTCTTCGCTGGCTGCTGAGGATGGGGACGGAGCGCTTATAGGAATGCCCCGAATGCTGTGATGTCGATTCCTAAACCAATCAATCAATCATTGCCACTCGCTTAGATTGACCAGGCATGTCGCATTGCCACGGCCTTAGTTTGACCAGTTTGTGTGGACTATATCAACCCGTGTCTCATTGCCACCCGCTTAGTTTGACCAGGCATGTCTCATTGCCACCCGCTTAGTTTGACCATGTTTGACCATGTTGTTTCCATTGGTTTTCTGCCAATGAGAACACCTATCGAGTCGCCCAACTGTCTGACATCGCTATTGAATACTTGTCAGTGTTACCCAAATTTTGTAATAAAATGCAGAGAAGAAGGAAAATAGTCTCCAAAAATATGTTGTGCTTTAATCTAGTTAATGCACAGGGATAGCATTTCACACTTAACGGCACTATCTAGCATACGTTAAACTTTTTAATATTGTAACTTATAACAGGTACCGATATCTTTATTTATTTTCATTATCACCATGAACATCGTCATCATCAAGTGCCTTTCAAATGTCTTGGGCAATCATGTCACTGCAATGTTTAAAAGTTCTAAATACATGTACTGAAGAAGAAGAAGAAAATGTACCAATCTTTTTTTTTAACAGAAGTGGTCAAGCTGGAAATATAAGGAGGGACAGCACAAAATCTCGTGCGTCCGAAACCTCAAAGTGAACGCCTGCGTGACTTTTATCCACAAAGGAACTAGGCGATACTTTTCAAAAAACAGGGCAGGCACAAGGTGGCGAAGTGGTTAAAACATCTACCATGCGCTCTGAAGGCCAGACTGCCAGATCAGACCACGGATGCAATATTTACGGAGACCTGCGGAGCGGAAGCTCATCGTTAGAGCTAAGAGCTCATGATTTCTGCGATGCTCTCGGAAGGCGGCTTACCGTTCTGCAAAGAGAAATCGAACCAGATGAGATAAAAATCCGGTGCAGTGAAGTCGACCTTCTTGCCTTTAATTTCCCTTTTTGGTTGAAAACTTTCCAACTATTGCCGGCGACTTTGGCGAAGGGGTAGCGATTCACAATCCCGCATACCGGGTTCGAAATCACCTGCAGGCGGTTGGAAGCAGATCGTCTTGCGTTGATTTTTCATTACGGCATGAGTGTCAGTCATTCAGACAGCAATGGAAAACTGCTGAACATCACAATAAACAAAAATGCTGGAGTTGATTGCGTCGTTCTTTAAAGGTCCTGCAAAGAATCACCAGCTATTACAGTACACAAGTTTACCACACACACACAACAAATATCATGTCATAAGTGACTAAATGCACATAATACCGTGATGATGTGGTTGTACAGCCACACAGCTCGGGCTCTCTCTCGGTGCGGATAGTACCATGCACCCACCACGTGCCTCAGTCTCAGAGCATACGCCTCAAATATTGTCAGAAAGAAAGTAATCACCAGAATGATGGAGATGGTTCTGTAGGCAGCCAGGTTTGGCGTTTTTGGATTGGGTAGGCAGGCCGTCGTGTCGATGTCCAGCTTGTTATCTGCTACAGGCTGCACAACTCCTACCATAGACTGAAAGAAGTTATCAACACATTTACGTGTAACCGCCACTCTTTGATGATCTATTCAGACTTTAAAAGGACTCCGGCATCTGCTACACATTACAACTCCCGCCATAGACTGAAAGAAATCGGCATCTCTCTCTCTCTCTCTCTCTCTCTCTCTCTCTCTCTCTCTCTCTCTCTCTCTCTCTCTCTCTCTCTCTCTCTCTCTCTCTCTCTCTCTCTCTCCGGCGATCTGCGAGTCACTAACTTTTATATGCAATCAATGTCTCACCAAAGGTCACTTCCCATCAGCCTTTAAAATCGTTACAGTGTATTCTCATTTAAAAGCTGGTTCATTAGACGATCGTCTTATGAGTAATTATAGGCCAATTTCCATATTATCCTTACTATCCAAACCGCTAGAAAAGCAAATCCACAAAAAAACACTAGAGCACTTAGTTCGCCACAAACTAATAGCTGACAGCCAGTCAGAATTTCAGCCAAAATATTTCTGTCATACGGCCCTAACAAACATGATAGAAAACTGGCATCAAAATATTAACAACAATACTCTATGTGGAACGATGTTTATAGACTTTAGAAAAGCATTCAATATGATAGATCATACTATCCTAATTAAAAAACAATGAAAGTAAACTTCAATATAGTGACATTAATAGACTCATTTTTTATTAAACAGAAAACAAGTCGTATCGCACAATAAATCTCTATCCCGAGCCATTACCATTAATACTGGAGTACCACATGGGTCTATACTTGGCCCTCTGTTATTTGCCATTTATATAAATGTTTTTCCCTTATATCTGTCATCGTCCTGCGATCTATTTGCAGACGACTGCACAGTATATACAAACGCTATTGATCGTAATGTGCTAGAATTATCCTTGCAACAGGAAATAAATAGTGTAGTTAACTGGAGTCATGCAAACAGCATGCAAATTAACATTTCTAAAACAAAATATATGTTAATAGGAACCAGGCAAAGACTTCACACTCTAAACTAGCAGAGAACTCTTCAGCTGCACATTGGCAGCACGCCTGTAGAAAGTGTCATCGAGCACAAGGCACTGGGTGTTATCATAGATCAAAATCTATCCTTCAATTCCCATGTTCATGCTCTAGTTAAACAAAAAGCCAAAAAAGTATACCAATTTGCCAAAATTAAACATTTCCTCGACGAAAACACAAGAATGATATTCTGTTTCCCACATATAAACACATATTGATTATTGCTCCACAATCTGGAATGGATGCTCCAAATCAATAACACAACGCCTTTATTCACTCAGAAAAGGGCAGTGCGTCTAATCAATGGCGATAAGCTTACAGACTATTCTAACCTACATAAACGTCTTCAGTTACTGCCACTCCACAAACGCCTACTTTTTAATAAGGCTAAACTAATTCACAAAATCCTATTTCAAAATGCCCCAAGCTACCTTTGGCCATTGTTTAAATATAATGCAAGACATAGCGAACGACTAAATATACTCCATGTCCCTAAACCTAGGATAGACTTATACAAAACAGGCTTAGCATACTCTGCCACTCAGTTGTGGAACAATCTTCCACAAGAAATCAAAGACACCACCAATCATTATACATACACTCGTAATCTGTTTGAACACAACCTCAGGACAGACTACATACCCCCTTTAAAAAAAAAAACAGCAACAAAGACAATAATAATGGTAAATTATCTCGAACGACAACTAGCAAAAAAAAAAAAAAAACATTCCCATATGTATGGCACGTTACACCCACCTTGGGTATTCATGATGCCCATGTTAAACATTGCCTCAACGAGTCATGTACTATTGATTATTTTCATGCGTTGTAATGCTTATTGTAGTTTTGTTGTCAAAGAATTGCTTCATAAGAGATGTTGAATGAAAGAATGTATGAGAGGAAATAGAGAAGAAGGGCAGAATGTCAGACAGGCCTGCGTGTCCAATTCTTAACCCTTTGAAAATAAAGATTTTCGTTCGTTCGTTCGTTCATTCGTTCGTTCGTTCTCTCTCTCTCTCTCCCCCCCCCCTCTCTCTCTCTCTCTCTCTCTCTCTATATATATATATATATATATATATATATATATATATATATATGTGTGTGTGTGTGTGTGTATGTGCGCGTGTGTGTGTGCGCGTGCGTGCATGTGTGTGTGTGTGTGATAATTATCATCATCAAGAGCGCTGCCACAGGAATTCATGTCTCTACAAAGATCTCGTTCCCTGGTGTTCTGGAACAACTCTGCTGATGATATTCCCTGTGCCACTGTCTCAGTCCATTCAGTATAGTTTATCTTGGTCTGCCCTTACCGTTTTCCCCACTGATCTGTCCAGTTGTCACAATATTCTCCACTGTCCCTCGTCTTATGTGTGTGTGTGTGTGTGTGTGTGTGTATGCGTGTGTGTACGTGTGTGTTTAGAGAGAGGAGAGAGAGAGAGAGAGAGAGAGAGAGAGAGAGAGAGAGAGAGAGAGAGAGAGAGAGAGAACGTTCACTCTTTGTTGATTCGTTAGGTATGTCTTTAACTAGGTTCAGAAGGAAAGAAATATTTTAGCTCCTAGTGTTATCATCATTACGTGCTTTGCCACCTCTCGTAAGCGATCATCCTTCTTCACATCTTGCGATCTCTCACACGTGTCAGTTTTTGCTCTGTCACTTTCCGTGCGATGATAAAGAATGTTTTCTCGTTGTCTTTCCCATCTTTCTGTCCACATATCTTTCCGGTTATCTCATGTTCCAATTTTACTCTTTTCATGCGGCGGCGAAAAAATGGCGAATACCTTTTTCTGATGTTTGTGATTAGCAGTTTTTGTGTCCTAGCCTCTGTCAGCACATTGTGGTTACTCATTTTGGATGTCCGTGGAATTTTCAGCAATATTCTATAAAACCAGAAGTACAAATTCCAGGTTAATTCGCCAAGAAATCTCCCTTTGAAATCTGTTTCGGAGTGTAAATATCGGGTCATGATTGGTTATAATAATGTAAAGCTCACTGTTCGGCACGACTTGTAACTACTAATCACAATCTAAAAAGAAATTAAACTTAGCACCAAACTTAGAATATTTAATTCTAACGTTAAATTAATACAACTATATAGATGAACTAAAACAAATGTTGAAAGATATCAACACTGACCTGAAAGATAAAATAATAATAATAATGTTTACTGGAAACAAGTTGGAGCAATTAAAATGGGAATTACACAGGGCAATTACGAATAGATAAAGCAAGGAGTAAGACAAGTTGTTTTTTTTTTTTGGGGGGGGGGGGAGGGTGGAGGTGGGGGGGGGGGGTCTCCCGGTCTCTTTTCTCAAAGATAGATCATGGGGAGACCTGAAATACGAGTTATAGATTATAATAAAATCAATATACACTATGCAGATGACATGGTATTGATGGCGGAAAAATACATACGATCTACAACTTTTGAACATTTTGGTAAAAGAGAGCGCAAAAAAAAAAATGGCTTTCTTAAATATTAAAAAATCAGACACAATGGTTATATCAAAGAAAAACATGGCACCAGAATGTGAGATAAAAATAGGAGGAAAACTTCTTAACCAAGTTGTAAATTTAAATAAATAGGACAATTGTAACATTGGATGGAAGATGCACGACACAGATTAAGAACAGAATAGGTCAAGCAAAAGCTGCATTACATAAAATTAAAAATATGTTTTGAAATAGCCACTATCAGTGACTATAAGAGAGTACTACATGTTACATAGAAACGGGTTTTCTGCATGGAAATGAACGTGCATGAACAAATTGGTAAACAAGAATGAGGGGAACTGCAGTAAAGCTTATAAAGGCAATGAATGAATAACCCAAAAAACGAGAAGTAGATTGTGAGCTTTACTAAAACACGACTACGAGAGACAAATTGGACAACAAAAATAGCTCACAGACAGCTTTACGCGGGTCAGTCTTTTCAAGCAAGGGATTCAGATAAGTACCTTTAATTAGTTTAATATTGTCATAGTGTGTTTCATGTAGGTTTGTGTCGGTTTGTATTTGTTTGTCCTGTGCTGACGAAGGCTTTGGCCGTAACGTCCAATTTGTCTCTTGTAGTCGTGTTTTAGTAAAGCTCACAATCTACTTCTCGTTTTTTTTGGGTGATTCATTCATGAACAAATTGGGAAGAGCTTAGAAGCTACGGGGATGTGATTCCTGAGACGAATGTTGCGAATACCTTAGATTACCAGAAAAAGTAATAGCGATTGCTCGGAAGAGGCTATTGAAACTAAGACATTATAAACAACTAAGAGACAATCAGCATTCATTGCTCAGGTGATGAGAAAAAAAAGAAGTTGAAGAACATCGGGACAGCTGGAAAGGTCAGTCAGAAAAGAGCAGAGACAGACCAAGTGAAATGATCAGTCACCGAGGATCGAGATGTGAAGAGAGACATGAACATCTAGGCCAGTTGGGAGGGCACATGATGATGATGACACGGACGTGAGATAAAGCCAGTGAAGGATCCCGTTGCACGCATTAGGGCGCATTTAAATTATTCCCCTAGACCCATATTGGTTTAGCTGTGTTGGTGTAAATAAACAGACGACACACAGCCAACTCTGGATATTTATTTGTGTAGGAAACTTTTAACATTTAGTTAACACTCTGACAGGCCTTGACATGTCATCACCTTAAACATGTCGGACATGGGTCCCTGGCCACGCACGTGGAACTGCAGGTGTGGTGGGAGCGCGGAGCTGGTGTGTATGTCCATGTGTCTCCTGACCAGGTCCAGGATCCAGTAGACGGCGTAGTCACAGGCCATGTAGTAGACAGCATGGAAGGCCGCGAACACCCAGAATATCACACCTTTTACCAGCTTCTTTACCTGTTTGTGAAATACAGATCAAGCCAAAGGTCATCACACGGCGTACAGGGCTGTAACGTGTTAAACCTTTATCTAACAACGGTACCGATGTAGATGGAACCGATAAGAATAAATGCCTTCTTGATGAGACAACCGCTCATCTCCCCACCAACTTCACCACCACCACCACCATTACGAAATTTGAACTAGGAATCTTGACACGCAGTAGTTAGTTGCATGTTCTTTACAGGATGTTGCAGTCAACCCTAGCATTTTGGACTGTTTCTGATTTACTAAGCAAAGCTTACGTTCACTAGTTTGCCCCTGCTTTGTGAACGACCGACGCTCTTACCAACCTGCGCAACCCGTCTCTTTTCAAGTCGCTTGCAGCTGTTTTTCCAACGAGCGGTATGCGGGATTGCGAATTGCGTGTTGCCACAGAACATTGCGACTAAATCTTATTTTCGTCGACCAAAAACATCAGGAACATAAATTTTAAAATGACATTTGAAACATGACACCCCAAAGATAAGAATATGTAAAGAACGCTTGTCCACGTCTTGAAGTGTTTTCTGTATATGGTGCTAAGCTCATATTAATTAGATGTTTGCTGATGACGCCAATGTAACGGTAGCGGTATAACATTGGTTTAAGGCCACATTCTCAAACTGTTTCCTAGAAGACATCAGCAAGCTAGTGGACAGGCAGACCATGTGTGTTACCAGACGGGGGGGGGGGGGGGGGGGGGGGGGGGCGCTATGTTGAGAAATAACACTCTCAACATTTCTGGTTCACATTATTCTAAATAGTTACTCGTAAAATTTCGGTTACTTAATTACTTCCCTTCGCATATCTATATGTATTTGCGTGTATGTGTGTGCGTGAGTGCGCTTGTGTGTATGTGTGTGTGTTTGTCTGTGTGTGTGTGTGTGTGTGTGTGTGAGAGAGAGAGAGAGAGAGAGAGAGAGAGAGAGAGAGAGAGAGAGAGAGATTTCATATAATTTGGTATACATTCACCTCACTCTTGGTCATCCAGTAAGAAAAAGTGGGGATGTATTTAAATTTCTCTCCATGCCGTAAAGGAAACACGGTTTCTTGTTCACGCTCTTGTCTACGCGCTTCAATCTATTAATAAACACAAGCATATGCTATTTCAAGAATACGTGCAAACAATAACAATACAAGGGCATAAGATAACATAATGCTATTACATATTCACAAATCATCATCATCCTCAAGTGCCCTGCCAGCTGGCGTAGGCGTTCATGTCTTTTCACAGATCTCGGTCTTTAGTGCTCTGGATCTACTCTGCTGATGATATTCTCCCATGCCTCTGTCTTAGTCCATCCAGCATCATTTCTCTTGGTTTCTCTTTACTTCTCTTCCCCATGAACTTTCCAGCTTTCACAATGTTCTCCAATGCCTCTCTTTTCATCATGTGACCCCCCCCCCCCCAAAAAAAAAAAAAAAAAATGCTGGTTGTCTTTTTCTTATTGGCGTATATTATATAATATTGCATTTTCGTTATCCTCTGTCAGACAATCGTTGTAAGTTACTCTGGCAGTTCAAGGAATTCACAACATCCGTCTCAGGAACCACATCTCACAAATAGTATTAATAACATTGAGAACTCTCTGTGAGACCGTTGGTGTCCAATACATACGAACGTTACCGCATCTGGAACACTCACAAGTTCGTAATTATCCATAACTAGACACTAAAAGACATAAAAGGGACGGCGACGAGAAAACAGAAGAAGAGACCCCTATTCCTGCATGATTAGTTACGTCTTAAGTGCGCGCTTTAAATAGATATATGTTTATTTATGTATTAGTGTGTTAACTGATCGAATGGAGAGGGGAGGAGGAAGCGAAAGAGGGAAATAATATCTCTAGTTAGATAACGTTTCTCCCCGTTCGACAATTTGTCTCTAGTCTCCTGGCTGTGTTTAATAGTTATTTTCCAGCCGTTCTCTTCCTTGATGTTCCGAATGATCGACAATGTAAAATACCTACTTCAGTATCTTAGTTCATTGTCGTGAGGCATAGGGTACATGGCAAATAAAGGGCCCTATCGCGGCCGCGTCAGCGAAATTACTAGAGAACTTTGCAGGTAATGCCATGAGCGGTCGGGAGCGGGATCGAAGTCTGGACTCGTCGCCAGCCAACTTAAGGGAAAGATTAACCACCTATTCCTCTTTACTTTTAAGCCTAGAAATTGTGATGGCGCTATCACATTACACACCCATAGCAGAAACTTGCTTCGGGGAAAATTCTTCTTTTTGTACAGGACAATAATTGTACACGCTTTAACACACATTGGGCATATTGTGCTGGACTCATATTTGTATAGATCAATCGGCACTTGGTAGATAATATGGTCGGTACCACACCGGCAGCCTTTACTTCCCAGAGTTTTTGGGTACTCATTTCAACTTGGGTTGACCTAGGAACAAATTCGAACTAAATATCCATCGTCGCGTTATGAACTAACATTTGTCGCCTAAACAACAAAGAGAGCGCCACTCGATCAATGTGTAACTTTAAACGCACCCTGGCACATACGCAATGAGAAAACCTCAAGACAATATAACTAGACACTCACTTTTCTGGAATACACATGGTAATAAAAAAAAAGAGGAGACAAAAAGACACACGGAGAACAGAATTACAGACAGATGAGTAATAATGAAAAGACATGGAGGGATGGGCAGGAGAAGGCAAATGATAGGACGGCTTAGCGTGATTTGAGGGTCTATTCCCCAGTGAGTGGTAAAAGGCAGAAGAAGAAGAGGAAACAGTAGTTGTCAGTCAGTCATCATCATCATCATCATCATCATCATCATCATCATCATCATCATCATCATCATCATCATCATCATGTCCCAAGCCGATAAGCGTGGGCGGTCATGTTTGGTCAAACACACGATCACCAAAGTCGTGAATTAGCTCTGTGTCCTTGTGATGAAATTTCAAAACATGATTTTTTTGGGCATCAGTAAACATTGCTCTCCTTCTTAGCAGTGACTGGTTGATGCCAGTAGCCATTGTATCCCCCCCCCCCACCCCACCCCCTAAAAAATAGAGATCCTCTGTCTACCGTTGTGAAATTTGGAGACCCTAACCAACACTAGTTGTAGTCAATACAGTACTCTAAACCACGCTAAAGCACAAACTCCTCACCTCAAACATGTGTCGGGTGATGTAGACATTATCAAACCCCGCCTTGTGGAGATATTTCCTCCGGTAGGTGAAGCCCTTGAATACGACCAGCAGTATGGTGAACGACATGACGTTGTCGATGATCACCTGTATCACATCGATGATGCTCAGCTTCTCTTTGATCTCTTTAATGATGGCTTTCCTGATCTCACTGTGTCCATGCACGCACAGAAGTGTTCCGCGCGAAAAGACAATGCACAAATGGACAAGTTAAGTAACACTTTCGGTAGCCAGCAAGTAGGAATTATTTATTACTATATATTATAATTATTATTGATTAAATACAAGCAACTTAGAAGTAGCAAAATAAAGAGCTTTTCCTCACACGATGAGTCTTACTACGGATCTGGTACTAACTCCGCATTTTTATTGACCAATCGGCATCCATATCTGACGTGGTCAATATCACAAGGTCCATCTAACGTTATGCTATTTCGTCGTAATCTCTGACTTTGGAGTAGTTAAAAAGTTTCATAATCCTGACGTACCAGGCTCCGATTTAGCCACATGCGATTTGAGAGCAGACCCTTTTGGATGGTTGTTTTTTAACGATGATATGAGCTCCGGTCGTTCAGAAAGTACTGAAATGAAACTTGCCTAGAAAATCGTAAATGATCCACAAATCGACGATTATAGAGGAGTACACCACACTTTTTTAAAAATTGTATTTAATAAAGTAGTAAGATCCCAACAGTCAAAACTGGAAAACGAACCAGGTCTTCTTGAGCCAATAGGCGGACGTCGTAATCTCTGGTCTATTCCGTCCTTCTTCAAAGCAAGATAACCCCTCGACCACTTGTTACTCTTGGAGCACGACAGACTTCACAACCCGATATAAATTTTATGTATTTTCCTTCCGAGCAGTGTGTCTAGTTTCCCTTCTCAGATTGTATTATTTTGGACTCTACCTGTGCTTTTGGTTTTTGTTTGAGAGTCCACATACAAATACGAGAAAATTGCACTCGTAAACAGGGCGACGTCGACCGGAATCGAACCCACAACCTTTGGAGCTCGAGGCATGCAACTAAACTACTTCGCCACGTCTCTTCGTCTCTTCGAACTTCCAGGTGTCACGCAATATGTTTCTTTTGACCTGTTTATCCCTTCTTCTCTTGGCCTGGATACCCGCAGACTCAGGAATAACACAAGGAGTAGATAACCATTTTGGACACCTTTAGGTTCAGTTTCTCCGTGGCGAAAGATTTACGAGCGCAGTTCGTGGTCCCGCATAACGCGTTCGAAACACCGCTGCGGGCGATTTGGCAGCAGATCGCCATGCGTTGGTTGTTTTTTCCACGAAATGGTACGGGTGCCGATCGTTCAGAAAGCAAACTACTGAACGTAAACTTGCCAGAAGATCATAAATAACAGAAATAAAATCAGGGGTTGACAGCGACGTCCAGTGAAGATTACGCAAATAACTTTTCTAGGCTCAATTGGCATAGGGTAAGTAAGTAAAAGTCTCTGTTAAACACCTAATGCGCACTGATGGAGCTAGACCCACGTTTATAGACCAAACGGCATACAGAGGCTGATGCGGGCGGCATCACTCCAACCCCCTTTACTTCCCTAGACATATCATGGTACCAATTTTAGGCTGGGTCACCTAGGAGACCGGGGCAATTTAAAAAAAAATTCAAAACGGCTTTTATGTGGATCGAACATTAGACCATCACTTTCTGCAGGCGAGCGCTTAGTCACTACCCTACCTCGTTCCTCATTGGGCATAGGATGCTAGTTAAGTTGAAAAGTTAGTTGCATATCCTTTACAGGACGTTGCAGCCATCACCAGCATTTTTGTTTGTTGCTGTTGTGATCTCATGGCAATACGTTTAGTAGTTTGCCATTACTTGCTGAACGACTGGTACTCATATAATTTCGTAAAATACCAACGCAACGCGGTCTGCTGCCAAATGGCGCGCAGCTGTGTTTCGAACACGGGTATGCGGGATCACGAACTGCGTCCGTAACTCCGTCGCCAAATGGATACTAACCACAGATTTGAATAGACCAATCATTACTCGGTGGGTGATGTCAATACCACCGCAGGCTTCCTTTTCTTCCCCGGGTATTTCCTAGTACCCACTTTAGCCTGAGTCAACCTGGGGGATCGGGTCAATTTTATAAAAACGCCGTCTCGCTGCGAATTCGAACCCATTACCACAGGGCTGGCAGATAAGAGTGCAACCACCGCGCTACCATGGCTTCCTCCACAGGAATATATACACACACACTCACTCACACATACACACACACACTCACACACACTCACTCACACATACACACACACACACACTCACACGCACAAATACCACGTCAACACGGCAGCCCCCCCCCCCCCCTACCTGTACGGCCTGGACTGATTCATGTTGTAGTGGAAGTGGTAGTTGATACTCACACACACACACTCTCACACACTCTCACACACACACACACTCACACACACACACACTCACTCACTCACACACACACACACACACGCACAAATACCACGTCAACACGGCAGCCCCCCTACCTGTACGGCCTGGACTGATTCATGTTGTAGTGGAAGTGGTAGTTGATACTCACACACACACACTCTCACACACTCTCACACACACACACTCACACACACACACACTCACTCACTCACACACACACACACACGCACAAATACCACGTCAACACGGCAGCCCCCCTACCTGTAGGGCCTGGACTGATTCATGTTGTAGTGGAAGTGGTAGTTGATGGTGACGTTGAAGTAGAACATCTCTTTCAAATTCTCGATCTTCTCCTTGATGGGTGCGCCAATCTGAGACAAGGCAGCAGCACAGATTGACTCGGTGTGTGTGTGTGTGTGTGTGTGTGTGTGTGTGTGTGTGTGTGTGTGTGTGGGTGGGTGTGGTTTTATTCACACTGGTTACTGAACAGGGGCAATGTTTGTGTGTATGTGTGTGTGTTTTTAAAAATTTGTTCACGTTAGTCACTGAAAATGGCGAAGTTAAGAGCCTTGGTAGCGTAGAAGCTAGACGATCACCTACCAACCCAAAGGTCATGGATTTCATCGCACAAAAAGTCTTGTTGAAAATATTCCTTCAATCAACGAGTTAAATCAGAAAGAGACTAGAAATGGCCACAACACCGTTCAACGTTATCGAATATCTTCTGACACCTGAACAGTTGAGCTTTATCTTCTACTAGAGCAGTGGTTCTCAACCGGTGGGGAATTTTAAGGTTTCCATGGGGGAAGGGAGAGGGGGGGGGGGGGTTTAAGGTTATTTCAAGATCGCATTAATACAAGAACCAGTTACTTGATATTATTTTTCCCTCTAAATGTTATGGTTCTGTACTTCTCGCCCTAATGAAATTCGTTTTATAACGTAAGTAGACCCGCAAATCACGTTTTATGTAGATGTCTAGCCTTGTTCTAGTATCTTCTTCTTCAGCTTTCCGAGACATTGAGGTTCTTTGCTGCAAATACAATCCGTCTCCATTCGTCTCTCTGGTGGACCTTCTCTTGCCAGTCGTTGATTCCAAGTACTTGTATGTCTGTATATGTATTATCTCTCCACCGTCTTCTTGGTCTACCTCGGGGTCTACGGTCATTTATTTCCTGAGTGTAAGCGAGTTTTGTTTCCCTATTGTTTTCCATTCTTTCTATATGCCCCAGCCATTGTAGTCTATTAGCCTTCATGATACCAGTGATTAGCGGGGACTTAAACAGATCATGTCTTTGTTACTTCTTCTTTTCCACTCTCCACTTTGTGTATCCCTAATGGGTCCAAAGATGCGTCTTAAAATTTTGTTCTCAAAGGTTTGTAACAAGGCTTCGTCTCCTTTCGTTGTACTCCAGGTTTCAGAGCCATACAGCACAACTGGTCTGATCAGTGTTTTGTATATTGTGATTTTGGTGTTACGAGATAGCGCCTTTGATTTTAGTAGATGTTGTAGTGCATAGTATATCTTATTTCCAGAGTTGATTCTAGTTTGTATTTCTTCCCTCATGATGTTGGAGCAGTTGAAGATTGTACCTAGGTATTTGTATGTTTCCGTTCTTTTAATGGTCATATTATCTATTTGTATGTGGCCAGAGTTTTTAGCCATTCCGTCTCTTGAAATTACCATATATTCTGTCTTATCTTGGTTGATAACTTGGTTGATCTGTTGGGCTTTTTCCTTTAAGTGAGTCAATATTTCCAATGTCTTTTGTTCACTTTGCCCTATAATATCTATATCATCTGCATAACCAAGCAGCTTGGATGTTCCTCCAATATCACATTCCTCCTTTATCTTTCTTACAACTTTCTCTAGAGCCAGATTGAAGAGTAGCGGCGATAGTGCATCACCCTGTTTCAAGCCAGATGTTATTTGGAAGGGGTCTGATTTCCTGCCTTTATATGTTACTATATTATAAGTATCTTCCATGCATAGTCTGGTCATGTTGATTAACTTCCTTGGTATTCCAAATTCCTGCATAGCATTCCATAGACTATTCCTATGGACACTATCATAAGCCTTTTTAAAATCCACAAAAATGTTATGGAGATCTCTTTTATATTCCCAATGTTTCTCGGCTATTTGTCGTAAGATAAATATCTGATATATTGTTGATCTGTTTTGTCTAAAACCCGCCTGGTAGTCACCTAATATGTCTTCTGAATATGGTTTTAGTCTATTTAGTAATACTGTTCTAGTATGTGCTATTAAATTTAGCTTCCAATTTATGTATCAAGGTGACATAGGTCAGTGGTGAGAAACAGACGTAGTGGTTGCAGCTTTATTGCAAAGGCTAATGGACGAGTCTTGAAAAAGGAGAGTCTGGCATATGAGACTACGACCTCCAGCATGAGAATGGAGGTGGAGGCGGCATTCTAGTAGCTAGAGGAGACCACTGCAATACACGCTGTATTCATTACGGATTCAAAGAGTATGCTTAGTAAGGTGGAGAAAGGAATGTTTCGTGTGGAATGGCTCTCGTCGCTTCAGAGGTCACAGATTGTGAGAATTGTATGAATATTTTGTCCTGACCATGCGGGGGTACGGGGGAATGTACAGGCTGATAGGCTAGCAGGGAATGCACCTCTTGGTGGTAGTTTGCCTATGGACAAGAGGGAGGTGGTCATGCGCTTGTGGGACCAGGTGGAGAAGGCGGAGGAACAGATTGAGAACCCATATGTGGAAAGAATGAGATTGCGGGGGATCGGCAGGCGTTCTGGAAGAATCTCAAAACTGAGAGGGAAGACCAGGAGAACTTTTAATCAGATAGCGGTGGGAACGATTAGTAGTATGACTCTTCGATGGTTGTTGAACGAGAGGACGGAGCACATATGGAAATGTTCTGAGTGCAGTGATGTCGATTCTTAACTCAACTCAACTTTATGTATACTGTGTGTGGGGTGGGGGGGGGGGGAGATGTACAGGGAGGAAATTCGAAAGGTTGGGGGGGGGGGGGACGACGTTCTGAACATATGGTAAAGGGGGGGGGGGCACGGGCCAAAAAAGGTTGAGAACCACTGTAGTAGAATAAGCTAGTTGTAGAAACATAACTCCTGAACGGGTACCATCTCCAGGGACACTACTCGTTACAGCGGTTTCCACACTTCTCAAACTCAAAAACTAGTAGGGTATATGCAAGACCGGCACTGGCACTTAACATCCGCGGAGAGGTATTCTTCTTCTTTTCTCCAGTCCTTGATCCTCGATCGAGACATAATCTCCCAATCAGCTCACACCAAGACTTCCTTTTTTCTGTCACTTCCTGCTGCTCCGACCATTTTATCCCTCTATCATTCATCTGTGTCTTTAATCTTTTCTCCATGTGTTTATAGGTCCCCGACTATTTTGTTGGTCCCGTGGATTCCAGACCAAGGAGTGTCTAATTATACCATCCCCAGCTCTCTCAGTGTGTGTTCTATCCAGTGTCAGCGCCTGTCACTAAACTCTCAACTCACTGGAACGTGTCTAGTTCTCGCTGTGTGCTTCATATTTGTAATTTTGTTATACACGCTTATTAAGATTTCACTATGTCATGGTTCAGAAGTCAGATTAATATGGTCTGAAAACTCGTAAATAAAAGACAATGATAATTATAATAAATTAAGAAAATGATAACTATCTCTCTTGTTGACACCTCACTGCGTAAGGTGGAATCACTCACGTATATATCGCAGCGTTGACAAATTTAGAGGAATGGGTAGAGATATTAAAATAATAAATGCATAAAAGCAAGAGGGAGTTTCAAAGCACCAGGAAATTTCTGGAATTTATAAAGAAATTAAACAAGTAATTACTGCAGGATGGATTGGAAACATGGAGTATGACTAAAATAGTATTTTTTTTTAAGGGCCAGCGGTACCCCAGAGGCAAGAACCGCCCCATGAGACCTCCGTGTCCACTTGTATTTAGTGTGGGCCCTTTAGTCCCACTATGTGTCTATCGGTCCACAGTGGTCTACCAAGGCCCACTGCAAGTGTTAGTGTACTGTGGGGAGTTGTGAAGTAGTTTGGTTGACTGTCCGCGCACCCTAACCAGATCAAGTGCAGATAAATCTACACTTTGATCTTAGCCAAAAGATCGATAAGCGATATTACCTCAAATATTCTTTAGTTGGTGCCGGTGAAGAACAGAAAGTATAAGTTTAAATGACGGAATTACTAAAGTTGAAATCGTGAAGACACAATGTTCTCGTTTTTAACTTGGTCGTTCAGACTACGTTTGAATAGATACCTATTTCTTTGTGTTATCTCTGTATTATTGTTGTGTTTTTATTGCCCCGTTGTTACAGACTTTGGTTGAAACGTTAGCCAGCATGTGTGTGGATGTGTCTTTTCCTTCCATCGAGGATTTAATTCATTTTGTATTTCTATTCGGACTCGGCGGCATCGGCTGAATATGTGGGAACGTCAGGCGATTAGACACACCCGAAGCCATTCTGCCACCGGCTTCGACGTGTTCACAACTCTTGACTTTGGACTGTATGTGAAACAGAGTGGTTGTCCTTGCAGCATAAAGACTGAATGTTGAACGGAATGATTGCCATTGTAGTATAAAGACTGAATGTGGAACGGAATGATTGTCATTGTAGCATACATATTGAATGGGGAACTGAGGGACTGTTTTTGTAGCATAAAGACTTAATGTGGAACAGAGTGATTGTCGTTGTAGCATAAAGATTGATTGTGGAACAGCGTGATTGTCATTGTAGCATAAAACTGAATGTGGAATTGAGTGATTATCAATGTAGTATAATAATGTGAACATAATAATTTTCATTATAGCATAAAGAATGAATGTGAGCATAATGACTGTCATTCTACCATAAAGGCTGAATGTGAATATAATGATTTTCATTGTAGCATACAGACTGAATGTGGAACAGAGTAACTGTCATTGTAGCATAAATACTGAACGTCGAACAGAATTATTGCCATTGTAGCATAAAGACTAAATGCGAACAGAGTGACTGATTGTAGCACAAAGACTGAATGTTGAACAGAATGATTGTCATTGTTCCATAACGACTGAATGTGAACAGAGTGATTGTCATTGTAGCATAAAGAGTGAATGCGAACAGAATGATTGTCACTGTTGCATAAATATTGAATGTCGAACAGAATGATTGTCATTGTAGCATAAAGACTGAATACGAACAGAATGATTGTCATTGTAGCATAACGACTGAATGTCAGAACACGTATGATACAACTGTATGTATACCAGAGTCCAGATAAATGTTTTGCATATGCTTTACAGGACATCGCTGTCAACATCGGCAACTTTCAGATGATTGTTGATTTTTCCTGGCCTAGAGGTTGGCGACTTTTCTCCGTAATCTCGTATACTCTCGTAAGTAACGTGACGACGGTGAGAATCAGCAGTGGTTCGAATCGCGTCGGTAACTTACGGGGTATGTGAGCCGGCCGCTCAGAAAGCAATGGCAAACTACTGAGCGTAATCTTGTCAAGAAATCAACAATCAGAGTCCAGATAAAGATCGGAATTCAAATACTTTGTCAGAGTCTCAGTATGACTTTTGTGTGTGTGTTGCATATCCCTTTCAAGACGTTGCAGTCAACACCAGCATTTTTCAGCTGCTATTGATGCACTAGGCAAGATTACGCTCAGTAGTTTGCCATTGCTTTCTGAGCGACCGGCTCACATAACCCGTAAGTTACCGACGCAGCGAGAACCGCTACTGCTTCTTGCACACATCACGTCACTCATGAGAGTATACGAGATTACGGAGAAAGACGTCAACCACTTGGCCAGGGAGACCTGCAGTTTGACTTGTGGAGAGATAAATACCTAAATGACCCGGTCACATGGCAAAATCGGTAATGAACACAGGTCGGATCTGAACCTGGAGATCGTGTGAGATTGCGAACTCTGACCACCCAGACATAGTAGCATGGCACAGGTAAATGTTGACGAATTGCGCTGACAAGCGGCCGGAAATGTATGAAGCGAGTCCATCATGCCAAATTCTTTGTTAGATCTGGTGTCAATACAGACAGCTATATTATCCTTTGACGCGTACCAATGTCTGAGACATTTGACTAGAGCCTTTGACGCGGACTAATGTCTGAAACATTTGACTAGAACCTTTGACGCGCAATAATATCTGAGACATTTGACTAGAACCTTTGACGCAGACTAATGGCTGAGACATTTGACTAGAACCATTGACTCGGTCCAATGTCTGAGTCATTTGACTAGAACCTTTGACGCGGACCAATATCTTAGATATTTGACTAGAACCTTTGACGCTGTCCAATATCTTAGATATTTGACTAGAACCTTTGATGCAAACCAATGTCTGAGATATTTGACTAGAGCCTTTGTGGCGGGGTAATGTCTGAGACATTTGACTAGAACTATTGACGAGGTCCAATGTCTGAGTCATTTGACTAGAACCTTTGACGAGGTCCAATGCCTGAGTCATTTGACTAGAACCTTTGACGAGGTCCAATGTCTGAGTCATTTGACTAGAACCTTTGACGAGGTCCAATGTCTGAGTCATTTGACTAGAACCTTTGACGAGGTCCAATGTCTGAGACATTTGACTAGAACCACTGACGAGGTCTAATGTCTGAGTCATTTGACTAGAACCTTTGGCGAGGTCCAATGCCTGAGACATTTGACTAGAACCATTGACGAGGTCCAATGTCTGAGACATTTGACTAGAACCATTGACGAGGTCCAATGTCTGAGTCATTTGACTAGAACCTTTGACGAGGTCCAATGTCTGAGACATTTGACTAGAACCTTTGACGTGGTCCAATGTCTGAGACATTTGACTAGAACCATTGACGAGGTTCAATGTCTGAGACATTTGACTAGAACCATTGACGAGGTCCAATGTCTGAGACATTTGACTGGAACCTTTGACGCGGACCAATATCTGACACATTTGACTAGAACCTTTGATGCGAACCAATGTCTGAGATATTTGACTAGAACCTCCGAACTTGCAGGCTAAAGGCAAAATAATCTACGGTCACTGAACCGCGTAGGCGTGTCGTTGTAAGGTCCACGTCCACTAAAATACTTTGCCAAAATTTAGTGTTGTTAACCGCGATTGTAAAGATGCAATTCATGCACAGGTAAAATATGAAGCAAAAAATGTAAGATGTAATAACACAAAATTGCAAATCGCCAAAAGGACGTTGTTGCGATTTAGCCTTTCATCAGCAGATAAAAAAAAAAAAACAAACAAAGAGAGAAACATCATCATCTCATCTCATCATGTTCCTCTTGTACCTTGCGGTGTCAATGTGTCAATTACTAGTTTTCATTATTAAAGTTTGTGTATCTTAACCATATCAAGCGGGGGCGTTGGTGTATTGGTTAGGGCACTATACTGTATTTTTATTCGTACTCAGCGGATAGTGGGAGTCTCTGTGGCGAAGTGGTCAAGCCGTTTGACTTGGGCTCCAAAGGTTGTGGGTTCGATTCCGAGCCGCGCCGTTCGGTTCACGAGTGAAATTTTTCGGAGACTCCTGTGGGTCGTCGCTAGAGCTACGGAGTTCGTGCTTTGTGCGACGCTTTCCGCGCTTCCGAAAGAGACCGAGCCATATGGGATAAAAACCCGGTGCTATGAAGTCGACCCTGTCGACTTTTAAGCGACTTCGTACTCAGCGGATACTATTTGTATCATGAGCTCGGTCGGACAAGTGGTCCATGTCAGCTTTCTACGATCGCTACGAGAGACAAATGCTGCCACCACCCCCCCCCCCCCCCTTTTCCATAGTCCTCCGTACACTCAGGCTAAAAAATGTGATGTTCCTAACACTTTACGTGACCACATTAGGTTACCGTTACGGGGCTTGTGTAAGTCTTGTAACTATATCATTATCCTCATGGCTCAGTTTGCTCATAAAGGCTCCAAGTTTTCTTACCTAGAAGTCAAAGGAAATCAGTTAACACAGCTAGCCTAACTGATAAATTGCCATGGGATGATTAACCGTCTTAAGCTACTTCCCGTATCTGCCATAGGCTTATATATAATTGTTGTAACTGCGTTATAGCAATACACATGTCTGCGACTATATTAACATCTTGTTAAGTCAAAACTATGACACTTCTCTACTTTCAATTTTCCGCCACGCATTTTTTTTTTTGGGGGGGGGGGGTGGGGGGGGGGGGGGGGTTACATTGTAATAAAACATCACACCATTTTTCAGGACTGAATAACACAACACGTCATGATGAAATTTTGACTTTGTGGCGACAAGTCTGTTTTCTGCTATCATGGTCTTGTACAGCCGACCTTTTCCTAGTTCTTTGTATTATCTTTCTGGTGACCTGACATGATGATACAGTATTGATTGCAGACAATGCGCAGGATCTGCAGCAATTTGTAGATGCGGTTGTTGTACACAGTGAAGAACTGGGGTTAGAATTAAATTGTAAGAAGACACAGGTTATGGTCGTCACTATGAAGAACACACAATACCACAATGTAATATAAAAGTAAATGGGACTATTCTTACAACAAGTGAATCGGTACAATTATCTCGGAACAGTCATAACATCTGATGGGAGATACCTTGAAGAGATTAGAACAAGAATCGCCATGGCGAAAGTAGCCTTCAGCAAGATGAAAAACATTCTGACCAATAAAAAGACGTCAATTGAAACGAGAAAAGGAGTGTTGAGGGGATACATAGAGCCTGTTTTTTTTTATGGATGTGAAACTTGGACAATGAGCAGTCAGCTGAAAAACATCTGATGGCTGCAGAAATGTGGTTTCTGAGGAAAATGCAAAGAATACCATGGACAGACAGAAAAATCAATGATCAAGTACTACTGGAGACAAATGAAATCGTAAATGTATTAGAGAAATTAGACGTAGACAGTCAAAATTCGTTGGACATGTTATGAGAAGGAATGGATTGGAGAACTTAGTGACAACTGGCAAGATCGAAGGGAACAGACCAAGAGGAAGGCCGAAAGGAAAATACCTGGATGGCTTGGCCACATGGCATGGACGAGACAGGAACACTGAGCTGATCCACGACGTTGGTGATCGAGTGAAATGGCGAGTCACGACAGCCCACGCTTTCCGGCATAGCACATGATTGATTGACCTGATATCGCCAACACACCAAATAGCCCACCTTGTCCAGCACGAGATCCTTGATGGCGCCCGCGATGAGGCAGAGCAGCGTGGTGATTCTGGCCACGTTACACACATGGCTGACAGCCTCCACAACGTAGCACACGAAAGCAAGTATCCACATCACATCCACACATTTATCGAAAGCGTCGTCGAACGCCTGCCGAGAAACATTATCAATATATACCACAAACGAAGGTAGGCAGATAGGTAGGTAGGTAGGTAGGCAGATAGGTAGGTAGGTGGGTAGGTAGGTATGCATGTATGTATGTGTGTATGAGTGTGTATGTGTGTGTATGTGTGTGTATGTGTGTGTCTATGGGTGTGTCTATGGGTGTGTCTATGTGTGCATGTGTCTATGTGTGCATGTGTGTATGTGTCCACGTGTTCACATGCACCCACTGTGAACGAACATTTACAGCGCGAATTGGCCTTATCAGTCACATTCGCTACCGCCATAGGTAAAAGTTATTATGCGTTTTTAAAGCACAAACTATCGTCTTGTCAAGACGGCAAGGTGCCAATGATGATGAATGAATGAATGAATGTGTGTGTGTGTGTGTGTGTGTGTGTGTGTGTGTGTGTGTGTGTGTGTATGTACATGTACGTGTGGGCTTCAGGTTAAAACCTTAAACGTGTGATAGAAATTACATTAAAAATGCCGCTGTCTTGTAACCTGTCAATATTATTGTTAAGGATGTCACGAGTGTTATGCACGTTACATCTCGGTGCAGACGAATACGGTGACGTAATAAAGACAGTTTAATGATGGCAGCCCTACTTTTGACATGCACCAAAGATGAGCTGCGTTCTGTTATCCTTTATGCTTTATTTGGAGATAAAAGTCAGAAGAAGAAGGTAATGTAGTAATAGTAGTAGTAGTAGTAGTAGTAGTAGTAGTAGTAGTAGTAGTAGTAGTAGTAGTAGTAGTAGTAGTAGTTTTAGTTGTAGTAGTAGTAGTAGTAGTAGTAGTAGTAGTAGTAGTAGTAGTAGTAGTAGTTTTAATTGTAGTAGTAGTAGTAGTAGTAGTAGTAGTAGTAGTAGTAGTAGTAGTAGTAGTAGTAGTAGTAGTAGTGGTGGTGGTGGGGGGGGGGGTGGTGGTGGTGGTGGTGGTGGTGGTAGTAGTAGTAGTAGTAGTAGTAGTAGTAGTAGTAGTAGTAGTAGTAGTAGTAGTAGTAGTAGTAGTAGTAGTTAGTAGTAGTAGTAGTAGTAGTAGTAGTAGTAGTAGTAGTAGTAGTAGTAGAAGAAGAAGAAGAAGAAGAAGAAGAAGAAGAAGAAGAAGAAGAAGAAGAAGAAGAAGAAGAAGAAGAAGAAGAAGAAGAAGAGGAGGAGGAGGAGGAGGAATAAAGAGAGAACCCTTTTCTTTCACATTAGTAAAGTTATCAAACATAAATGTCATCTCTAATCATGTGTGGTATACTCTCGTTGCAGAACGAACTGATAAGTCTTCACATTTACTATCCATACGACGATATTGTGCTTGCAGGCAACAGGCTTCTTTAACGGCCATCTTTCCTTGCGATAAGAAAATATTTGGTACCCTTGTTTCCCATGCTCGATGACCTTCGCGCAGTGCTGAGATGGATAAAATCCTACGCCACCTGGGGATTGATCTCTGGTTAACCAGTGTCGAATCCTCGACGCTACCACCGTTCAGATGTTCCGTTCACTACACACCAGCTGTATGAGATGAGTGTGGCGAAATTCCCAATAGGTGTGACTTCGCGGAAGAGAAATTTCCAATAGGCGGCGCTTCGCGGAGATATCGGGGTACCCGAGCTAATTTTAGTCTCGGGGAATCCGGACTAGATCTTACGGCCTAGAATGTTCCTTCTCGTTCTAGTTGTTGTTATTTCTGGCTAGCGTTATGCACCCGAGGACCCCTGAACTGAACCTAGATGGGTTTTTCGTGGGGAGAACTCATGAATCTCGGGGAAAGTGATTTTCCCCAGAAAATGCGACTTCTGCAAGCTCCGAGAGTATACTCGGGGAAAACATAAGACAGCCATTTGCAGTCACTTCTCTCTCAAGAACAGACGTGTGTTTTCGGACCATAGTTGTCTTTATGGAGCGTCCAAGCCCCGACAACATTATGGCGGATTGCAGTAAAGGTTCTAACGTAACTTAGCTATTACTTCTGTACTTGTCTTGCTTAATCGTATTATTCGATTATCCGTGCCTCGCTATGTGTGCGGTTATCCTCGCCTACACGTGAATATTAATGGAGTACTATCGATCGATACTAGGCGTAGAACAGGGACGACGGAGGGTTTGTTTATTTCTCTTTCTAACGGTAATTCTTGGAATACTGATTAGAGATAGTGATTTATTGAAGTCCTTTAGTACAGGCTTGTGTTTGCTCGACAGATAGAATATCTGATTGATTCAGGCACTTGCATTTATTTGTGAGAGAGCAGGATCAGCGCTGTGATGTCGGTTACTGAAGTTGGTAGGCTGTGAGTGACAGGAGGAATCTAGTCCCAAGTGCTATTCAAGCAGACACGATGGGATGAAGTAAGGCGAGTGATGTGTTAGGATGATTGTTGATTAATCTGCCAGTTACAGTGCATACACGAGCATCGGTTAGGTTAGTGCGCGAGTTATAGAACAGTATACTGATGTGGGGTTGTTCCTCGCCATTCAGACTTTAAAACCTATGTGATTGTGGTGGTGATTTATTCATTTGATTGTGGTGCTGATTTATACAATGTGCTTGTAGTGATGTGTATCTTCTTCGCATTCTTGAAGGAACAGCGTGTTTTTTTTTTTCAGCGCGATTGTGAGAGGAATAGCGTGTGTATTTGGATCGCGATTTCTAGGGTAACATTAGGTCTTCCATTCTAGACTCTACCCTACTCTAACCACATTGTCTTGGGATAACTACACTTGGGGTAGGGCGTTGAGGAGGATGGTCTTCTACACCTCGAGGGACGAAAGGAACAATGGGATGGGATGCGTGCAGCATTCTAACTATGAGATGACGGGTCTTACTAGATTAGTATAATCGTTTATACTCTGACCATCGCTAAGGAACGGGGTTGGACTTTCACCATTTACATAAGGTGTGATACCATGTATATTTGTAATACTCTTTACCTTCTATGGGAGAGGGGGTATCAAGGTGGGTTTCTCTTGGGTCTGTGACGGAGATCCCAGAGGAGAATCTAATGATGGTGATGATAAAGGGGAAATGTCCGGAAGGACTATTCTACATGAGAGATGACCCCTACACTTGTGTAAGATATCGGTGTTTTACTATGGTGATTGAAGATGGGGAAGAGAGAGAGAGAGAGAGAGAGAGAGAGAGAGAGAGAGAGAGAGAGAGAGAAAGGAAGTGGGGGGTACAAGGATCAGGTGACAGGCGTACTGTGACGACCAGACGGGTACTTACTGGAACCGTGCCTCCCAGACGAGCATTTTCAGGTGCTGACTGACAACGGAAGTGCACTCATGCCTGAACTCTTTATCTGATGAATATGGTCCCGTAACCCATAATGAGTGGTTACCAGTTTGGCTGCGGGCATGCAATTCTGATGTGTGTTATGTATGTTAGAGTTGTTACCGAATGCTTTCACCAGAACCCATCCAGGCAGGGTCTGCCTTCCAGTGTTGTAATCAAGATGTGTATTCTGAGAAGGAGGAACCTGGCTATATGCTCACTCCAGTGAGACCGCCCATGATCTAGGTGAGGTCAACGCACTGGGAGCAAGCCGGATCGGTTCCCCTCATTGAGAGCACAACGGAAGGTTATGAACTCGTAGGTACCTGACAAGCTCAATCGCAGGTATAATATCCACAAGCAGGTGAGCGAGCTACGACGGTTAGAAATGTCATCATGATAACCCTATTGCATTGCCAAACCCAGATGGGGGTCAAAGAAACATATCGTCATCTTCTGTGACTTTGTTATTTTTCATCTTCAATACATCTACTCTGTGTGATCAGACCCAGCTGGGGTCCGAACTGTCATATGATTAGTCGCCCATACCGATGACATTTACCAGAATATTGGCGATGGAGTTCATCCTTACTTCTCAGACGCAGGACGGGTCAGTCAGAACATTGTGACACCAGTTTGAGCTACCAAGCTCCAACGTATTTGCTCATCTTATAGATCTTCATAGAGGGACGCCTAATGCTGTAGGGTCTCCCCAGTCAGACTTTGCAGTGAGAATCAACCTCTTGTCCTCTAAGTCACAGGGTGACACAGCTGCTGTGAACTGTGGTAATACTGACATCCTGTCATGGGAAATCAGGATGGCTATTTCCAGTTGGTAATCACCGTGGAACTTTGATGAGACCGGATGCTTTCGCAACTCTCAAGTTAGCTCTCGCATGGAGGGATCCCGGTGAGATAACGGAAAGGACTGGATGTACGCACCCGACAGAATCTCACTTGCCCTATGATGATACTTGGATCATCACTGAATCTTCTATACTCTTTTGTCTAGCTGTACATAGACCTACTCTCTATCCCGATCTCCATTCTTCTTATCTGGACTATCTTGTATAATACATCTCTCATTTGTTACCATGCCTTTGCTTGAGTTTATGTGTGTCTTCTGGGCTTAGCCCCCTAAGGGTACTAGTCCATAGGTTGATAGAGTGAACGACAGGTGGAGTCCAGGGCCTGTGGAGTTCAGTAGACGAATTGTACTTGTGTTGTGGTCAGTACAGGGTGGGAAGGTTAAGGTGTACCACTACCCAGTCAAACCCCAGGGGTTTTGGTACATGAGGAAACCTGGTCTCGGACCAACTACTTCTTCCGGCACCAGGAGACTAATCTTGGCTTTACGAAGTATTTAAGGTATTGAAGGGTGTCTTCGTGGCAAAGTGCTTACGTCATCTGCCTCGCTCTCCGAAGGTTCTGGGTTCGATTCCTGACTACGTCGTTCGGTACACGAGTGCAATTTTATCGTAGATTCCTGGAGATCATCGCTAGAGATACGGAGCTCATGCTCTGTGCAACGCTTTCGGCAGGCCGCCCTGTGGAAAGAGACCGGGTCATATGGAATAAAACCTGGTGCAATGAAGTCAACCCTCTTGCCTTTTAAACCCTTGTTTAAGGTATTCACAGGAGTAAGAATGGAGGTGGAGGCAGTCAGTGCAGCTTTCCGCTGGATGGAGAATACGATACGCACACACATCGTGATTGTAACTGACTCAGAAAGCATGCTGAGTAGGGTGAGGACAGGCAAGCTTCGTGCAGAGTGGCATGTTTCGCTTCGGAAGTCACGGGTGGCAAGCAACGTCTGGATCTTTTCTCCGGGGCATGCTGGTGTGCTGGGGAATGAACAGGCGGACAGATTGGCTGGCTCTGCATAACTTGGTGGTGTATTGATGCATGATAAGGCAGACGTGGTTGCGGCCTTGTGGAAGCACGTGTACACCTCGGAAGAGCAAATGGATCACCATGGTCTGGCAAGAATGCGACAGCGAGGAGTGACGAGGGGACCTGGCCGATGCTCGACGCTTAGAGGAAAGGTGAGACGCACATATAATCAGATTGCTACTGGTACTATTGGGGTTGGAGCTCTTCGTTGGCTTCTGGGGATGGGGACGGAGCGCTTATGGGAATGCCCCGAATGCTGTATTGTCGGTTCTTAAATCAATCAATCAATCAATCAATCAATCACAGGAGTAAGATTAGTTTAACAAAAAAGCAAAGGACCCATCTCCGCACGTTAAGAACGTATGGGGTATATGGTGATGGCGCCATATTTTATAGACCAATCGGCACTGGTCGATATCGGGCTGGCCACCTTTACTCCCAGGCACATTCCCTTGCAGCCATTATAATCTGGGTCGACCTAGCAAAAACATTGTTCTCTGTGGGGATTTGAAAATATGGCCAACGTACCAGCAGGCGAGTGTGCTAGCAACTGCATCACTGCGGCTCTCTTATTCATATGACTAGGTCCAAGTTCGACGTGGCCGAGGGGATAAGAGCTGTATAGATATTCAACTTCCGATACGTTGATTTTGAGTTAGTGGGATCGTATTCTACACGCGTCGGTTTGGACCCCAGCGTTGACTTCTCGTTCAGAAAGCAATGACAAACTACTAAAAGTAAATGTTCCCAGACAATCAATCTGGGGTTGGGGGTTAATCGCAACATCCTGCAATGTATTTGAAGGTACATGTGCCAGACAATGAAGCTTGCTTCCATGCCTTCCTGGCTTGTTGGATGTGGTTGGCTGGGTGGTTGATTGGACAGTTGTGAATCCTCTAGAACTGTGGTTCTCAATCTGTTTTGGTCCTGCACCCCTTCACCATATGTTCAGAACGTCATTACCCCTTTCGTACTTCCTCCCTATAAATCTCCCTCCCCTCTTTTGTTTTACACAGTATACCTAAAAACGGAAGCTAAATTTAATAACACATACTAGAACAAGTCTAGACGTCTACATAAAACGTGATTTGCGGGTCTACTTGCGTTAAAACACGCATTTCAGAAGGGCGAGAAGTACAGAACTGTAAAGTATGGAAGAAAAAACAATATCAAGTAATCGGGATAGGGGGGGGGGGGGAAATTCGTCACCTGTTGAGAACCACTGCTCTAGACCTGTGTGAAATGTTCCATCTTTTAAGTCCGATGCATTGTCCTATCAAGTCGGCTGAGTCCTGAAAACCGCTTGGTTCTATGGATAATTTCTCCCGACCCGGTACTAGGGACTGTGTTGCGGAGCTATAATAGTAGTATATAGGATGGTTTGGTACCCCCAATGAGACATAAAATACCTCATATTGAGACATGCGGTATGAGCCATGTCTCATTCTCGTCTCATGTCTCGTCTATGCCTCATGTCTCGTGGTGGGTGGGTTGTGGCCTGCCTCATGCCTTCCAGCTCCTGCTCGTTTTTTAAAGTGTCAGCTGTCGTTTTTTAATCAGAGCATCGGGGTTAACTATGGAAAGATCAATTAAACTATGGCGCCAGGTTTGCTAATTGATTCAGAATATGTCAGCCGGTGTAATGCATTAATTATCTTCCCGTTTGTGTAGACGATTGCATAATCGATTGGTGTGCTCAGGCTGATACGGGTTGATGTATTTGTATCTTTGGTAAGATCGGCGAACAGCTGTGAGCAAAAAGTCGATATTGCCGGCAGTTGAATATCAGTGTCGGGGTCGAGGGAGGTCGCTGGTGCCATCTGTTTTTAATCAAGGGCGATGTCGGAATAAAATAATAAGCGCAAAGAACGATGTGTGGGGTGGGTTGGTAAGTGGCGAAAGATGGCGGGGGTGCGTAGTTGGTCATAGTGGGATATCACCAATGTGTAACTGGGGGTTCTAGTTACTGCCATTGCGCTTGACAGGTTCGAATCTCACTGTGTGGTTGGTATGTGCGGGGTGGTGGTCGAGTATGTAACGGAGCTAGGTTATATCATTGGTGGTTCGAATCACGCTGCGGGGCGATAAGGGTGTCCACCCTAGGCGGAGTTTTCTAAGAGTATATTAAGACGTAAATGTATAACAAGGATGTCTAGTTGCCGCCATAGCGCTAGACAGGTTCGAGTCCTACTGTTTGGTGGGATAGTGTGGCAGTGGCCGAGTATTTAACTGAGCTAGGTGGTGTCACTGACGGTTCGAATAACGCCCCTGGTCGCTAACTATACCCAACATAGGCGCCAGAGAAGCGAATCACGATGTGTCGCTTTGCATTCTCCTCAGAAACGTCAGTTCCACAGCCAGCAGATTCAGTGGGACTGCTCATTGTCTTCACATTCATACAAAAGTACAGGTTCAACACTCTTTTTCTCGTAGCAATTGCCATCTTTTTACTGGTCAATACGTTTTTCAGCTTGCAAAATGTTATCTTCGCCACGGCGATTCTTGTGCTAATCTCTTCAAGGCATCTCCCATCAGTTGTTATGACTGTTCCGAGATACTTGTATCTACTCACTTGTTTCAGAATATTCCCATTTACATGTATATTACATAGTGGTATTTCGTTCTTCATAGTGACAATCATAAAACGTGTCGTTTTATAATTTAATTCTAACTCTGGTTGTTCACCGGGTGCAACAACCGCCTCTACTAAATATTGCAGATCCTGCGCAGTGTCTGTTGATTACATAAATTATATGAAGGCAGTTCACAAGTTAAATTAGATGAAGACATTTTATTACAGAAATTAAATGAAGACATTTGACTAGAAATATTTAATAAAACGACGAAAAAACGGAGATCTACCGGCATGAGAAAAGCTTATAAGTATGGTAATGTCAGTTCCTGTGAACATATTTAGCAGAAGCATTCTGCATAGTATATGCATATTTAGCTTTAAGGTGAAATCAATACTGCTGTACCGATCGGAAACAAGAAAAACGAATAAAACAACTACTAATAAACAACAAACATTCATTAACGGGTGCCCACGTAGTTCATCCTTGGCGTTCATGTCTCATTCAACAATTAGTATAATGCCTGAAGTCAAATTTGCGGCTTCAAAATATGTGTTCATAGCATATTTATATATGAAGATATATATATATTCAAGGTGATTTTAAAGGACAAATTTCCTCATGTCACACGCTGCAAAAGACATATTTCACTCAAACTTAAACATTAAGAGTGGAAAGGAGTATGTTGTAGATACTGTTTTTTCCCTTTGTTTCTAGTGGAACCTGGTAATTTGTTGTTCTATCTGGGCATGGTATGTATATTTTCACCACATTTTCACTGATGTTTTTCATTTTGTCTGCTCATTGCCCACGCTGCACAGTCATACAAAAGTACATATTCTATGAAAGACAGAGACAATTTGCAGATATTATTAAACAAAATGACAAATCGGAGGTCAGCTAACATGTACGTATTTGTAAATAACGATAACAAAGGTATTTAGTTGTAGAAAACTACCGTGCCTCCCAGGCAAACGGCGGTAGGCTAGTGACTATGTTTAGATTAGCTGTGATGGCACCAGCTGGAGATATTAATCAGCTACATGGTACCCAGCGAAGATGACACGATAAACGAGGCGGTATAGGCCGCGTGGCCCTGAACAAAACCAACAATGAAACAAAAATGGTAATGAAACGTTGCGTCGCCGCGAAGCATTATTTTATAAACCAAAGAGTACAATCGATCTGAGAGGGTAATAATAGACAGTCTAAGCCTACCAGAAAGAGGTGTCTAATACACTGGGTACCAACGACAGACAGCTGGTCAAGAAGAAGCAATACACAGTATATAAAGTTAGGACTAAATAAACCGTAGTTTAAAGAATTCAAGTACATTATTACAAGTTAAATTACATAATAAAATAAATACAGTGATATGTATAAAATTATAAAAAAACAAAAAAGAAGAAAACACCAGTGTTACATTAGCAAATAAGTGAAAAACACAACGGTATGAATACGTTGGTGTATTAGATACATACAAATGGTACACACAACATGCCATTATGTCAGCGTGACCGCTATCTGTTATATATTGCGACCAAATTACACCGATCGCCCCTCACGTCAGCGTAACAGACTAACACTTAAACCAATCGCCCACTATCTATTCTATATTGTTGCCAACAATTTTGTGCATGCCGCCATCCTTTGATGGGAGTCTGATTGATGAAGCCTGTCAGGAAACAACCATAGATACATAGTAAAAGTGACGTGAGAATACAAATCCAAGCGTATTGACTCTCGGTGTATCGTTATTCACGTAACGTTTCCTATTTCCTGCTCCAGTCTATGGTTGTAAAATCTTACCAAAGTGGACACTGTGGACCAAATCTACATGAATGAAGTAGGATAGATGCGATTGTCATATGTGTCTTATAGGGCTTGGTCATTGGTTTTTTAAAACTTATCGATAGAAGAGAAGGACCCTTACACTACAAACAGAATAAACATTTACATTAATAATACCCATAACAAACACATGACCATCTACACTGGCTGTGACAAAAGTGACAGTCTGCTTAGAGAAAACAGCGAATTTTCAACGAAAACTAGTATGTGTGTTATCTCCTTGGAAACGTAAATCTGGTTATATTTAAATCACCCTATGCATTCATGGCCCCCATGAAAACTAATGTAATGTCTGAAGAAGTCAAATTTTGAGGCTTCAAAATATGTTTTCGTAGTATATGTATATATGAATATATATACATGTGTTTTCTAACAACAAATGTCCGCATGTCGCGCTTTACATCCATACACAAGTATAGGTTCTATGAACGACACAACACCTACAAGTTACTAAGATTGGCACTGGGTTACCAACAACATTTGCGTCTAGAGTCAATACAACAGGACAAGACAATGCTTTTTTCGGCCTCTGATTGAGAACAACAGATATAAACGTAATTATGCAATTACCTCTTTACCACAGTACCGAGAAAGTTAAAAATATCATTTTAAATACGCTGACGACCATAGTAACACAACCAGTTAATTCTGCTAGCTCACTTTGTGTATTACCCACACCTACTATAGATTGCAGAAAATACTCATTGTCTACAACCAAGCTGAAAAATATCGGTAAAAATTATAAATGCCTCGTCCGATTTCATAAAAAGAAGGAAATAATGTTAGCCAAATGTGAAAATATCGGTCAAACTTCTAAATGGCTCATCAAAACTTATAAAAAATAGGAAAATTTGTTAACCTAATGAGAAAAATATTGACCCTGTAAAGAAATATTTACAACAAAATTATAAAAATTAGGAACATTTGTTAAAACTAATGAGAAAAAATATCGACCAAAGAGAGCAATATTTCATCTAATCTTATAAAAAGTAGGAACATTTGTCAGCCGAAATGGGGAAAAGGTCGGTCAAATACATAAATATCTCAACAAATTATAAAACGTAGGAAAAAATAGTGGTCAAATACAGAAATATCTCATCCGAACTTATAACAAGTAAGAAAATATACTAGTAAAATCAAGAAACATGTCGGCCGAAGTAATACAATAGGCAGAACGAGGGACAAACTTATAAATATTTCATTCAAACTTATAAAGACTATGATAAAATGTTATCCAAATCAAATAACAGGCTGACCAAACTTAATTAGCTCATCCAACCTTATAAATAGTAGGACAATTTGTTAGCCAAATAGGCAAAATATTGGTCAGATACACAAATATCTCAATCAATTTTATAAAAAGTAGGAGAAAAGGCTAGTCAAACTAATAAAAATGGTGGCCAAATACATAAATATCTCAACGAAAATTATAAAAAGTAGGAAAATTGTAAGTCAAATGTAAAAAAATATGGGGCAAATAGGAAATCATATTAACCAAATGGGAAAAATATCGATCAAACTTATAAATAACGCGTCCAAACTTATAAAAAGTAGGAAAATGTGTTAGCCGAATGGTGAAAATATTGCTCAAATTAAGAATCATGTCGACCGAAGTAGGAAAATACGTGATTCAATGTATAAAAACGTTGGGTAAATACAGAAATATGTCGACCAAACTGATAAAAATCTCCGCCAAACTTATGAAATGTAGGAACATTTGTTAACCAAAAGGGGAAAATGTCGGCCAAATACAGAAATAGCTCCACCAAGCTTATGAAAAGTAGGAACATTTGTTAACCAAAGGGAAAAAATAAAATAAAAATATTGGCCATGTAAAGAAATACCGCATCCAAATTGACAAAATATAGGAAACTTTATTAGCCAAAGGTGAAATCTATTGACCAAGTAAATAAATTCCTCGTCCAACCCCATAAAAGGTAGGAAAATTTCTTACCCAAATGTGAAAAAGATCCGCCAAACTTATAAATGTCTCATCCAAACTTATAAAAAGTAGGAAAATAATACTAGCCAAATCAACTAAAAGGCTGACCAAACTTATAAATATATCAGCCAAACTGACCAAAGTAATAAAAATATTGGGTAAATATAGAAATATGTCGACCAAACTTTTACAAATCTCCGGTAAATTTATGAAAAATAGGAAATTTCGTTAACTAAATGTGAAAAAATATCGACCAAACTTATAAAAAGCTCTGCCAAACTTATGAAAAGTAGGAAACTTTGTTAACCCACACGAAGAAAATTATTAACCAAAGATAGAAAAATATCGACCTAAATAGGAAAATTTGTTAGCCAAATGGGAAAAATATTGGCCAAGTAAACACATATTTCAACCAAACTTATAAATATGTCATCCAAATTTACAACAACAACAACAAAAATAGGAAAATTTGTCGACCAAGTAAGAAAATATATTACCAAAACTGGAAAAGATACTAATCAAAGTGAGAAAAATACCAACCAAACTAAGAAATATGTATGGTAAGGTAAGAAAAAAGTTGGCCAAAGTAATAAATACGCTAGCCAAAGGAAAAAATATTAACCATAAGGAGAAAAAATTATAGCAAACTAAGAAATTTGCTTTCACAACTTGTCGAATTGCCCTACCAACTACCCCGTTTGCTTTCACAACTTATCAAATTGACCAATTAACCACACAAATTCCCCACTGACTCTCACAATTTTACCACTTGCCATTACAACGTGTCGACTCCCGCTCACAATTTACCCAAAGGGGTTTACTATAGGTATTATATATCCACAATCAAGCACTCTCACACTCACAAGAATAACGAAATACTGGGATTTAAGCCTGTTTTTAATCAATTTCTTTGTTTGCAGTCAAAGCATAGAAATTCCGCCAACCACCTTGGTGTTGAAATATCCAAGGACTTAGTTTATCAGCCATGTATTCGCCTACAGATTTAGCGAAGTCCTCTTCCAGGTCTTGGACATTCACAGCGGCGTTGTAAGAATTATCAACCAGATGCTTACCCAGACGCATGCCAAAGGTAAAAAGCATAATTATTCTCCCATAGTTGATGACGTTATCACCAAAGAATTCATCACTGACTAAAACAAAGACTTGGAAAACATGTTCGGGCTTGATACTGTCTTCTAGTCTCGTGAACAACACAGATTGTTGTTTGGCTATTTGACCGACTAAACCAGACAACGTCGAGTTATTTGCCTTTTTGGAATTGTAGGAACTAATAATAGTCAGCGCCATATTCACTATCTCGCTATGAACTTGTTTCAAGTCAATCGTTGCTTGTGTCATTATTATACTGATAGCTAAGGTTCATCAAAAGATGTCTAGCAGTCAAACTACTGATCCATTATTGTGAAACGGTGCAAAGTGGTCAAAATGGATAATAACATAATATTTGTATAAAGAGATGGAATCGTCTCTTCTGGTTGGTCAAATTACCCAACCTACTGGAGATAAAACGGTTGTCACCGAAACAAGTAGACGCGTGTTTTAGACAAGGGATGTGATTATCGATCAGTATGGTCACTGGTAATTAAAATTTAAAAAGTAAAGTTCGACAAGAACATTCAACTTGTCTAAAACACGCGTCTAGTGGTTTCGGTGACAACCGTTTTATCTCCAGTAGGTTGGGTAATTTGACCAACCAGAAGAGACGATTCCATCTCTTTATACAAATATTATGTTATTATCCATTTTGACCACTTTGCACCGTTTCACAATAATGGATCAGTAGTTTGACTGCTAGACATCTTTTGATGAACCTTAGCTATCAGTATAATAATGACACAAGCAACGATTGACTTGAAACAAGTTCATAGCGAGATAGTGAATATGGCGCTGACTATTATTAGTTCCTACAATTCCAAAAAGGCAAATAACTCGACGTTGTCTGGTTTAGTCGGTCAAATAGCCAAACAACAATCTGTGTTGTTCACGAGACTAGAAGACAGTATCAAGCCCGAACATGTTTTCCAAGTCTTTGTTTTAGTCAGTGATGAATTCTTTGGTGATAACGTCATCAACTATGGGAGAATAATTATGCTTTTTACCTTTGGCATGCGTCTGGGTAAGCATCTGGTTGATAATTCTTACAACGCCGCTGTGAATGTCCAAGACCTGGAAGAGGACTTCGCTAAATCTGTAGGCGAATACATGGCTGATAAACTAAGTCCTTGGATATTTCAACACCAAGGTGGTTGGCGGAATTTCTATGCTTTGACTGCAAACAAAGAAATTGATTAAAAACAGGCTTAAATCCCAGTATTTCGTTATTCTTGTGAGCGTGAGAGCGCTTGATTGTGGATATATAATACCTATAGTAAACCCCTTTGGGTAAATTGTGAGCGGGAGTCGACACGTTGTAATGGCAAGTGGTAAAATTGTGAGAGTCAGTGGGGAATTTGTGTGGTTAATTGGTCAATTTGATAAGTTGTGAAAGCAAACGGGGTAGTTGGTAGGGCAATTCGACAAGTTGTGAAAGCAAATTTCTTAGTTTGCTATAATTTTTTCTCCTTATGGTTAATATTTTTTCCTTTGGCTAGCGTATTTATTACTTTGGCCAACTTTTTTCTTACCTTACCATACATATTTCTTAGTTTGGTTGGTATTTTTCTCACTTTGATTAGTATCTTTTCCAGTTTTGGTAATATATTTTCTTACTTGGTCGACAAATTTTCCTATTTTTGTTGTTGTTGTTGTAAATTTGGATGACATATTTATAAGTTTGGTTGAAATATGTGTTTACTTGGCCAATATTTTTCCCATTTGGCTAACAAATTTTCCTATTTAGGTCGATATTTTTCTATCTTTGGTTAATAATTTTCTTCGTGTGGGTTAACAAAGTTTCCTACTTTTCATAAGTTTGGCAGAGCTTTTTATAAGTTTGGTCGATATTTTTTCACATTTAGTTAACGAAATTTCCTATTTTTCATAAATTTACCGGAGATTTGTAAAAGTTTGGTCGACATATTTCTATATTTACCCAATATTTTTATTACTTTGGTCAGTTTGGCTGATATATTTATAAGTTTGGTCAGCCTTTTAGTTGATTTGGCTAGTATTATTTTCCTACTTTTTATAAGTTTGGATGAGACATTTATAAGTTTGGCGGATCTTTTTCACATTTGGGTAAGAAATTTTCCTACCTTTTATGGGGTTGGACGAGGAATTTATTTACTTGGTCAATAGATTTCACCTTTGGCTAATAAAGTTTCCTATATTTTGTCAATTTGGATGCGGTATTTCTTTACATGGCCAATATTTTTTTTTTATTTTTTCCCTTTGGTTAACAAATGTTCCTACTTTTCATAAGCTTGGTGGAGCTATTTCTGTATTTGGCCGACATTTTCCCCTTTTGGTTAACAAATGTTCCTACATTTCATAAGTTTGGCGGAGATTTTTATCAGTTTGGTCGACATATTTCTGTATTTACCCAACGTTTTTATACATTGAATCACGTATTTTCCTACTTCGGTCGACATGATTCTTAATTTTAGCAATATTTTCACCATTTGGCTAACACATTTTCCTACTTTTTATAAGTTTGGACGCGTTATTTATAAGTTTGATCGATATTTTTCCCATTTGGTTAATATGATTTCCTATTTGCCCCATATTTTTTTACATTTGACTTACAATTTTCCTACTTTTTATAATTTTCGTTGAGATATTTATGTATTTGGCCACCATTTTTATTAGTTTGACTAGCCTTTTCTCCTACTTTTTATAAAATTGATTGAGATATTTGTGTATCTGACCAATATTTTGCCTATTTGGCTAACAAATTGTCCTACTATTTATAAGGTTGGATGAGCTAATTAAGTTTGGTCAGCCTGTTATTTGATTTGGATAACATTTTATCATAGTCTTTATAAGTTTGAATGAAATATTTATAAGTTTGTCCCTCGTTCTGCCTATTGTATTACTTCGGCCGACATGTTTCTTGATTTTACTAGTATATTTTCTTACTTGTTATAAGTTCGGATGAGATATTTCTGTCTTTGACCACTATTTTTTCCTACGTTTTATAATTTGTTGAGATATTTATGTATTTGACCGACCTTTTCCCCATTTCGGCTGACAAATGTTCCTACTTTTTATAAGATTAGATGAAATATTGCTCTCTTTGGTCGATATTTTTTCTCATTAGTTTTAACAAATGTTCCTAATTTTTATAATTTTGTTGTAAATATTTCTTTACAGGGTCAATATTTTTCTCATTAGGTTAACAAATTTTCCTATTTTTTACAAGTTTTGATGAGCCATTTAGAAGTTTGACCGATATTTTCACATTTGGCTAACATTATTTCCTTCTTTTTATGAAATCGGACGAGGCATTTATAATTTTTACCGATATTTTTCAGCTTGGTTGTAGACAATGAGTATTTTCTGCAATCTATAGTAGGTGTGGGTAATACACAAAGTGAGCAAGCAGAATTAACTGGTTGTGTTACTATGGTCGTCAGCGTATTTAAAATGATATTTTTAACTTTCTCGGTACTGTGGTAAAGAGGTAATTGCATAATTACGTTTATATCTGTTGTTCTCAATCAGAGGCCGAAAAAAGCATTGTCTTGTCCTGTTGTATTGACTCTAGACGCAAATGTTGTTGGTAACCCAGTGCCAATCTTAGTAACTTGTAGGTGTTGTGTCGTTCATAGAACCTATACTTGTGTATGGATGTAAAGCGCGACATGCGGACATTTGTTGTTAGAAAACACATGTATATATATTCATATATACATATACTACGAAAACATATTTTGAAGCCTCAAAATTTGACTTCTTCAGACATTACATTAGTTTTCATGGGGGACATGAATGCATAGGGTGATTTAAATATAACCAGATTTACGTTTCCAAGGAGATAACACACAGACTATGTTTTCGTTGAAAATTCGCTGTTTTCTCTAAGCAGACTGTCACTTTTGTCACAGCCAGTGTAGATGGTCATGTGTTTGTTATGGGTATTATTAATGTAAATGTTTATTCTGTTTGTAGTGTAAGGGTCCTTCTCTTCTATCGATAAGTTTTAAAAAACCAATGACCAAGCCCTATAAGACACATATGACAACCGCATCTATCCTACTTCATTCATGTAGATTTGGTCCACAGTGTCCACTTTGGTAAGATTTTACAACCATAGACTGGAGCAGGAAATAGGAAACGTTACGTGAATAACGATACACCGAGAGTCAATACGCTTGGATTTGTATTCTCACGTCACTTTTACTATGTATCTATGGTTGTTTCCTGACAGGCTTCATCAATCAGACTCCCATCAAAGGATGGCGGCATGCACAAAATTGTTGGCAACAATATAGAATAGATAGTGGGCGATTGGTTTAAGTGTTAGTCTGTTACGCTGACGTGAGGGGCGATCGGTGTAATTTGGTCGCAATATATAACAGATAGCGGTCACGCTGACATAATGGCATGTTGTGTGTACCATTTGTATGTATCTAATACACCAACGTATTCATACCGTTGTGTTTTTCACTTATTTGCTAATGTAACACTGGTGTTTTCTTCTTTTTTGTTTTTTTATAATTTTATACATATCACTGTATTTATTTTATTATGTAATTTAACTTGTAATAATGTACTTGAATTCTTTAAACTACGGTTTATTTAGTCCTAACTTTATATACTGTGTATTGCTTCTTCTTGACCAGCTGTCTGTCGTTGGTACCCAGTGTATTAGACACCTCTTTCTGGTAGGCTTAGACTGTCTATTATTACCCTCTCAGATCGATTGTAATCTTTGGTTTATAAAATAATGCTTCGCGGCGACGCAACGTTTCATTACCATTTTTGTTTCATTGTTGGTTTTGTTCAGGGCCACGCGGCCTATACCGCCTCGTTTATCGTGTCATCTTCGCTGGGTACCATGTAGCTGATTAATATCTCCAGCTGGTGCCATCACAGCTAATCTAAACATAGTCACTAGCCTACCGCCGTTTGCCTGGGAGGCACGGTAGTTTTCTACAACTAAATACCTTTGTTATCGTTATTTACAAATACGTACATGTTAGCTGACCTCCGATTTGTCATTTTGTTTAATAATATCTGCAAATTGTCTCTGTCTTTCATAGAATATGTACTTTTGTATGACTGTGCAGCGTGGGCAATGAGCAGACAAAATGAAAAACATCAGTGAAAATGTGGTGAAAATATACATACCATGCCCAGATAGAACAACAAATTACCAGGTTCCACTATAAACAAAGGGAAAAAACAGTATCTACAACATACTCTTTTCCACTCTTAATGTTTAAGTTTGAGTGAAATATGTCTTTTGCAGCGTGTGACATGAGGAAATTTGTCCTTTAAAATCACCTTGAATATATATATCTTCATATATAAATATGCTATGAACACATATTTTGAAGCCGCAAATTTGACTTCAGGCATTATACTAATTGTTGAATGAGACATGAACGCCAAGGATGAACTACGTGGGCACCCGTTAATGAATGTTTGTTGTTTATTAGTAGTTGTTTTATTCGTTTTTCTTGTTTCCGATCGGTACAGCAGTATTGATTTCACCTTAAAGCTAAATATGCATATACTATGCAGAATGCTTCTGCTAAATATGTTCACAGGAACTGACATTACCATACTTATAAGCTTTTCTCATGCCGGTAGATCTCCGTTTTTTCGTCGTTTTATTAAATATTTCTAGTCAAATGTCTTCATTTAATTTCTGTAATAAAATGTCTTCATCTAATTTAACTTGTGAACTGCCTTCATATAATTTATGTAATCAACAGACACTGCGCAGGATCTGCAATATTTAGTAGAGGCGGTTGTTGCACCCGGTGAACAACCAGAGTTAGAATTAAATTATAAAACGACACGGGTTATGATTGTCACTATGAAGAACGAAATACCACTATGTAATATACATGTAAATGGGAATATTCTGAAACAAGTGAGTAGATACAAGTATCTCGGAACAGTCATAACAACTGATGGGAGATGCCTTGAAGAGATTAGCACAAGAATCGCCGTGGCGAAGATAACATTTTGCAAGCTGAAAAACGTATTGACCAGTAAAAAGATGGCAATTGCTACGAGAAAAAGAGTGTTGAACCTGTACTTTTGTATGAATGTGAAGACAATGAGCAGTCCCACTGAATCTGCTGGCTGTGGAACTGACGTTTCTGAGGAGAATGCAAAGCGACACATCGTGATTCGCTTCTCTGGCGCCTATGTTGGGTATAGTTAGCGACCAGGGGCGTTATTCGAACCGTCAGTGACACCACCTAGCTCAGTTAAATACTCGGCCACTGCCACACTATCCCACCAAACAGTAGGACTCGAACCTGTCTAGCGCTATGGCGGCAACTAGACATCCTTGTTATACATTTACGTCTTAATATACTCTTAGAAAACTCCGCCTAGGGTGGACACCCTTATCGCCCCGCAGCGTGATTCGAACCACCAATGATATAACCTAGCTCCGTTACATACTCGACCACCACCCCGCACATACCAACCACACAGTGAGATTCGAACCTGTCAAGCGCAATGGCAGTAACTAGAACCCCCAGTTACACATTGGTGATATCCCACTATGACCAACTACGCACCCCCGCCATCTTTCGCCACTTACCAACCCACCCCACACATCGTTCTTTGCGCTTATTATTTTATTCCGACATCGCCCTTGATTAAAAACAGATGGCACCAGCGACCTCCCTCGACCCCGACACTGATATTCAACTGCCGGCAATATCGACTTTTTGCTCACAGCTGTTCGCCGATCTTACCAAAGATACAAATACATCAACCCGTATCAGCCTGAGCACACCAATCGATTATGCAATCGTCTACACAAACGGGAAGATAATTAATGCATTACACCGGCTGACATATTCTGAATCAATTAGCAAACCTGGCGCCATAGTTTAATTGATCTTTCCATTGTTAACCCCGATGCTCTGATTAAAAAACGACAGCTGACACTTTAAAAAACGAGCAGGAGCTGGAAGGCATGAGGCAGGCCACAACCCACCCACCACGAGACATGAGGCATAGACGAGACATGAGACGAGAATGATACATGGCTCATACCGCATGTCTCAATATGAGGTATTTTATGTCTCATTGGGGGTACCAAACCATCCTATATACTACTTATAATTCTTCTCGAAAGTTCAGAAACCATCTGGGTGTGCAGGCGTGGTCAGTACAGTACCGTATGCTTCTACACGCCTTACTGGTCATCCGGTCATTGGTCATACGTTGATAAATCCATATTTTCACAGACTAATCGTCACTCGGTGGGTGATGTGGTCAGAATCACAAAACAAACAATTGGACCACAATCTCTGACCCCCAAAAATAGCACCCATATGAAAACAAGATTAGTAGCCTGTCAAAATCCTGTTGTCCAACAAACAAGTCCCACCTCCAAACTATGTAGTCGAGAAAACTCCTTCCATCTGGAAGGAGTCAGGACACCCGAGGGGCTTGAAATTTTTCAAGACACCACAAACATAGTGTTACCTTTTTACATTTCCTATAAGGTTGCCCCATTCTGTCGTTGCAGATGTCAACCATCGAATAGAGCCACTTGAACAGTCGTCCCACCATGGCAATAATCTCATGGACAGCTCTCAGCAGTGCATTAAAGGCTTTGCGCAATTCGTTAGCGAACATTCGAATGGCATGCAACATCTTTCTATCGCAATATAGAAATGTAATGATACACAGTTACTGAAGTGTGATGCATCCTGAGTAGAGGAAAAACGGTTATAATAAGTAATCCTGGAAATTAGTAAAGAAGCAAATAAATCACTAGAATCTTTAGAGATGTGGTTTTTAAAGAAGAATGCTGAAAATTCCACTGACAGCCAAAATGAATAATCCAAATGTTTTGAAAGAAACATAGAGACAACTTATCACAAACACCAGAAACAGGAAGCCATAATGTTTATGGCCACAATATGAGACGAAAAACAAAAACTATAACATATTGTATTTCCGATCTCTGAGGGCCGACAGAATATGTCCAACAAGAAAAAACCTGAGACTACTGACAAAAAACCAGATAGAAGAAACCCAGTCCAAGCTAGCCAACCCCAAGCGCATACACAGTTCTGCCTACTACGTCACCAAAGAATTGAGCTTGTACGGCTACTTGAAGTTCACTAAATTCTGCACAGAAACAGTGTACAAGGCGAAAATCGCAGAGAATGCTCGCATCAACAAATCACTGAGCACTTAAAAGGTAACAACGTTAGTACTAGACAACCCAGAGAAGTATGTGAGGAACTTATCGTCGTACGTACTCAACAACATTGAAACGGAGGCCCTTGCATACGGATTAAAATTCTGCAATAAGCCTAAACATATCAACCATGTTGATTCGCAAGCACAGTTTGAAATGCTGTTTGATCAAGTCTCTAAGTTATCATCTACTTCTGCTGAGTCGGTCGGGTGGCTGAAGGCCAAACTGGTAGATTTAGAACACCAGTATCGCACAACACCCTCTAAACAGACTTGTCCGCTTACCAACGAACACCTTACTGCTTTAAAAGCGTTAAGGGCTAACAACACCCTCGTAATACTGAAACATGACAAAGGGAGTGGTGCAGTACTGATGGACATGTCAGACTACCAGAGGAAAATGGAAGAAATATTATCAGATGAATCTAAATTCAGGGTAGATCAAAAAGTAAACGGAGGAGGACCTGGATGCTATTATGAGGAAAGAGATCCAGTCACTTGTGAATGCGAGACTCATCAGTGAGGCCACTGCAAAAACGCTCACACCGCGTGGCTCGCACACTCCTCAGATGTACGGTCTACCAAAACTTCACAAGCCCGGCATCCCGCTAAGACCGTTCCTGTCCATGGTAAACTCTGCACAACACCGAATGGCGAGATGGCTAGCCGAAAGTTTAAAGCCAGTACGACAGTCCTTCGATCCAAAAATACTCAGAGTACAATCGAAGTAGTGGAATTATTGGATACTATGGACATAAATAACAAACACATGGCATCCATGGATATAGCCTCCCTATTCACTAACATTCCATTAGAGGAGACAGTGAAAATAATAAGGAAACGCATTGAAGACAAACAACTAAAACTAGGCACACCAACATCTATTCTGGAGAGGCTATTACTACTATGTACCGCCAACATACAATTCAATTTTCTAACTAAGTCATACCGCCAAATTGACAGAGTGGTCACGGGGAGTCCTCTTGGTCCTATTCTAGCGTACATCTTCATGGCACATTTAGAAGAAAAGAGATCCTCAGACATTAACAACTTGGTCTTCTACCGTCGTTATGTGGATGATATACTAATTATTACCACAGACGAACTACAAGCAACATCGTTCCAGGCCATAATGAACATGACGCATAAAAACATCTCTCTATCTATGGAACACGAACACAACGAAGCGTTGCCGTTCCTAGATATTCTAATGAGACGTAGAGCAGACGGCACAATTCAAAGATCGATGTACCGCAAAGAGACATTGACTGGCCAATACCTGAATTTTCAGAGCTTCACACCTGTCCAGTATAAATGGGGTTTAGTACGGACCCTGTTTGACAGTGCTAGGAAGATATGCACCCAGGACACACTCACAGAGGAATTTGAAACTCTGAAGAATGTCTTAAACCTGAATGGGTCCTCCACAGGATTTATAAAGCGCAACTGCCAACAACCCAAACCAAAACCAGACGAAACTACAGACCCTAAACTCAAGGTATTAGTCCAGCTAACCTTTCGAGGGGATGTCGTAATGCAACGTCTACAAGACCGGCTTACTGCAGCAGTAGGCCTAACACACTGTGCTGCAACTCCGGTCATTAGGTATAGAACCACACCGATTCCCACACCAGCAGTGAAAGAGCCTGTTCCTCTGTACGCCAAAAAACAATTGTATTTACCAATTCACATGTAGGTGTCAGGTCTTCTACATCGGCAGAACAGAGAGACAGCTGAACAAAAGAGTGTCAACACATACTTAGATGGGTCGACAAGATACAACACATAGGCGATGTGAGCCTAGTGGGGCCGACACACCGGAAGACTCCAGCGTCATCAATTGCTAGGCACATTCTCGAAAGCGGACATGTGATTAACAGAGACATTGCCTTTCGCATGTTGTTTAACACACAAAATACTCGCTTGTTAAAGTTTGCAGAAGCAATAATGATCAATCAACGCAAGCCAGATTTTGTGCAAACAGAAAGACATGTTAGTCAGCTTAAAATTACCATGGTAGACAACTGACATTACTGTGCGAACATGTGTATATTTCAGCTTGATGGATTTATCTAGTTAATTTACTTTACGTTGTGTGAATTCTGCAGTATGTACCTGACGAGATGCAGCGAAATATGTCAGGCAATAAATCGTGCAATCTGTTGTTTGTGTCCAAATTCACTACGGGAAAACATTGTTTTGAATAACATATTGTGACAACTGGATAGATCTGTATGAAAGAGAGATAGAGAAAGACAGCGAGAGAAAATTCTTGACAGTCTTGTGTCACGGCTCAGAAGGGTGGCAGAGCACACATTAATGTGGAGACGTAAGATAGCTCATGTCAGTAGACAAAGCACTTGATGATGACCATGAAACAAGTGACCCAAACCCCATTTAGTATGCTGCTTGCTTGCTTGCTTGTGTTCGCTGGCTGTGAACTTTCAGCGCGAAATCCTGTATGTCGGATGAAGACATCCTATTGTCCAACATCAGTGTGATGTCATACAAGACCTGAGGTTTGCATGAGTATCCATTGTCCCATGTCTGACGTATTGGTGTGCAGACTGGTGGTTCCTCGCCGTGTAGGCAGACACTCTCCGACTTCGGAGGAATCAACGATCCTACTGACTTCAGCCAGGACCCCGAAGGGACCTGTTTCCCAGGATGCTCGGCGAGGACGCGTCAATAAGTCTTGGCCAGTATAGAACCCAGCCCTACAGTATGACTAGTCTTGTCTATCCGCCGGAAGACGTAAGGCAACTGCATAGGTCGTCTTCTTGTCCATATCAACCATTAAACGTTGCAGGGCGTTTGCGTTTTCTCTCAAGTGCTAGATTCGTTGCTCTTCCCCACCTCTTGATTCATTAGTATTTAGCTCTGTTCATGAACTCCACATTCGTACTCTGTTATGGTAATACTGTATTTCACAATTCCCCGACATGCCTAGTCGAGAGTTCCAAAACAGATGTGGGCGATTTGGAAAAAGACCGCTTGGAATTAATTTGATGGCATGAGGCGTCGGCCGGTCAAAAAGCAAAGAAACTGAGCTATAGTAGCCTAGTACATCACCAACAACCAATATATACTGGGGTTGATTGCAATGTTCCGTAAATGACTTTTAACAAACTTTATGGTACTTTTGCTTTCTTTCACCCCAAACAAACTTTGCCAGCTATATTTAGAGTCACCAGCTATATTTAGCGCCGACGGTGATCTCCTCTGTGTTCGGGTGGAGTGCGTGTCAGTGCGTTTCAATTGCCCCACACCACAGTGTTGTTTCTTTGGGCTGTGGCAACCGTTTCTGTCTCCTTTCGATCCTCATTTGCATCGGTCCTGCAATCACTTTCCGGTTAGGGTTAGGGTTAGGGGGTAGGGCTAGGATTAGGGTTAGGGGTAGGGTACACACACTAACCCTAACCCTAACCCTAATCCTAATCCTAACCCTACCCCTTTACCCTAACCGGAAAGTGAAAGAATAGCGCACCACCGCCGCCGCATAGAATTGCGCACCGAGCTACGGCGCAACACACGGAAACCCCCTGAATGTTCGGCGCAACACAGGGAACCCCTGGATGTGACGTCGTACCCTGGGATTCCCTTTTGTTTGGGGTGAAAGAAAGCAAAAGTACCAACTTTATTATGTGCAGTCACCAATTAATGAATATTTCTAGCTGTTAGCAATTGTTTCAGCCGTTCTTCCTCTTTCTAATCATTACAGCACTACGTATTTAACGTTGAGATTAGACATTTAAATGCACTATTGCTGTACAATGTTGTTAATCAAATTATTCTCTATAAATAGTTAATGTCTGAATTGTTCAACTTACTTAACTCCGCGAATTACAAACATCAAGGGGGCTGCGGCAGATTGTATTAAATCTTTGGTTTCGTTGATGGCCAAACTGGCGCCACAAGTGGCAGCTTCCGTCATCACGTCCATGTTGTGGGAGAAGTTCTTGACGGGGAAGTTCATCACCAGAACCATGGCGTACACAAGTAGGAAGGACCTGGTCATGGCAGGACAAGCACGGAGAAATAGTTAACTTACACAATTTTACGGTAATGAAACAAACACAAGGCTGCTTCGACGGTGCTAGGTTCAGTCGTCTCATAATGTGGCACCACAATTATAACTACATCTTTCTGATGTTTGTAGTAAGTAGTCTTTGCTATTTTGCCTCCCTAAAAATGTTCCGATTACTCATTTTTACTTTCAAGGAATTTTTAGCATTGTTTTTATACAACCACATTTCTAAAGCTTCTATAGATGATTTGGCTTGTGTACTAATTGTCCAGATTTATTTATTGATTTAAAAACCGACATCACAGCATTCGGGAAATTCCCATAAGCGCTCCGTCCCCTTCCTCAGTAGCCAGCGAAGCTTTCCATTACCAATGGTAACAGTAGCAATCTGATTATATGTGCGTCTCACCTTTCCTCTAAGCGTCGAGCATCGGCCAGATCCCCTCGTCACTCCACGCTGTCTCATTCTTGCCAGACCATGGTGATCCATTTGCTCCTTCCAGGTGTGCACGTGCTCCCACAAGGCCGCAACCACGTCTGCCTTGTCGTGCATCAATATTCCACCAAGTTTTGCAGAGCCAGCCAATCTGTCCACCTGTTCATTCCCCAGCACACTGGCATGCCCCGGAGAAAAGATCCAGGCGATGCTTGCCACCCGTGACCCCCGAAGCGAAGCAAGCCACTCTGCCCGAAGCTTGCCTGTGCTCACCTTCCTCAGCATGCGTTTTGAGTCAGTTACAATCACGATGTGTGTGTGTGTGTGTGTGTATCGTATTCTCCATTCAGCGGAAAGCTGCACTGACCGCCTCCACTTCCATTCTTAAGCTAGATGTTGTGGTATCATATGCCAGGCTCTCCTGCACCAAACGTCGACCATTAGCTTTTGCAAAGAACCCCCAGGCACTTATCCTACCTCTCAAAACCAACCCATCTGTGTAGATAATCACAGTGCATCTGTGCGGGCTGTTGTTTGTCGAGACTCCTGTCTTTTCCACTTTTCACATTGGGCGGTGGGGAGCGTTTTGTATGATATTCACTGGCACAGGAACGGAGCATAATGGGGACGACCCGTTGCTGTGAAGTTGGAACTGCGACTAACTAACTAACTAATCACATCACCCGAGTGAGCATTATCCTGAATTAGTTGCTGGATTTCCACTTCCGTGGCTCCTGCTGGCCATTCCCTGCACTCACGGCTCAATGTGATTATAACTCTGCACAAGTCTGACTGCTCCGCTGGCACTCTGACCCACTCCTGTCCTCGTCTAATGTTCTCCAAGAGGCACCCCTGTCTAATCATATCCTCAGTCTGAGCCATTCATGATTTCCCTCTTATCAGTCGCTGACTCTTAACGGCGTCCAGCACTTCATGCAACGGATGATCTGTGTCTGCAGCTACTTTGAGGTATGCCTTCGCCTGCATCACCTTATGCCTACCAGCAACAGTCGGCAGACCAAGGATGTAACGCATACACACTACTGGGGTGTCTCTGGTGCATCCCAGAATAACCCGCAAAGCTTCATTCTGTATGCGCTCTAATTTCACCAGCTGACCCTTTGAGACAGTGAGCAGTCCTAGTCCATAATCAATCACTGAGAGGGTCAAGTGCTGGTATAGTGTGAAAAGCATTCTCTCCTCTGTATCCATTGCAGCCATAGTTTTAAGTGCATTGAGTCCCTTTTGAGACCTTGTCACAACCGTCTCTACATGGTCCTTGAAGGACAGCCGCCTTTTCCGGGTGGATGACAGCACTCATTTCAGTGCACCAGTCACTCACTTTGTCTACTGTCGCCTGTAGCTCCTGGGCTGTTTGCTCCCTGGCTTTCCCCCTGCCTATATGCAATAATATCATCTGCAAATGTTAGTATCCTTCCAACCCCTGGTGCTTCTAGGTTTGGAATCTTGCTCGTATACACGTTAAAGAGCACCGGTGAGATTGCAGATCCCTGTGGCAGTCCCGAGGTTAAAATATGTGGCTCTGAGGTCCATGCACCCAGACGGAGAGCAACCCGACGAGAATGCAGGACGGCTGATATTGTCCATGATTCACAGCAATATGTTAGTACTGGTTCGATGTAATATGGAAGAATTCTTGTTCTGACTTCCAATGAAAAAGTTTTAACTTTCAATTACAAGGATTTATTGCATAGAATTTTCTTCATTTCCTATTCTGTTCTTTATCTCTGTGATGCAACTTCCAATTGATATTATCAATGTACCTTGATATATGAAATCCTACAGTTGTCCCAAAATAACCCTGTTTACTTTAATTGTACATTTAGATAAGTTCTGCTGCTTTGATATAACTAGTACACTTTTCTTCCTATTATCAATCTCCTATGGGTTAACGTCTTTCTCCGTAATCCCGTATATTCTTTTGAGTAACGTAACCTTTGCGAGAAACGGTAGCAGTTCTCGCCGCGTTGGTAACTTGCGGGGTATGTGAGCCGGTCGCTCAGAAAGCAATGGCAAACTACTGAGCGTAATCTTGCCTAGTACATCAACAGCAGCTGAAAAATACTGATTTTGACTGCAACGTTCTGTAAGGGATATGCAAAAAAAAAAAAAAATTTATCACTCTAAGGCCCATGTTATCAATTTCTGCAACCAGTTTCTACGATTCTCTGTACTTCCTTCTGATTTGTTGCCATTACGACGGTGTTATCTTACTTACCGTAACAACAACAAAACATTGAAATAGTCTTTCGCGAACTTACCTCCCTTTACTGGAGCAAAAATTTGGTAAAATTAGAAACACTATACACCGGACGCCCTTGAAAAAACCCATCCCAATGGACAACACAAAGCCCACTCCGATGGCTATGGATAGCGCGAACTCCATCTTTGCTTTCATCTGAAACAGCAACCGTTACATCGTTCCACTGCTCACAGTTACAATTCAATGGCTTACCCGCGGCTATGGATGAGTATGCGGATAACCAGCAAACTAGCGTGGGCATTTTCTTCTTTTCTCTTCCTCTTCTTCTTGACTGCATTTACTTACTATTTCTCTCTATTTCAAATTATGTCTTTCAAGTGTACGAAATTCAGTTATGTAACTGATGCAATGCCAAACAACACGTAGGTTTGGACTAAACATGGCACACAATCACACATTTCCGTGCAATGAGCATTGACATTGCAGAAGATACTACAAAAGAAAACGAAAGAAACAAACACACGATAACCATAGAATGGCGCTATATCGCCCTTCTGTCCAAATGTAAAGTGACATATGGCGATATATTATCCTTCGGCACATTATCAGGTAAGAGCTAATTTTTTTTATCATCTTACGTCATCTTCTTAGGGGTAGAGTACGTTGTCTCACAATACCGATATGCCGAGTTCCAAGTCAGCCGCAGGCTGTTTGGGACCAGATCGCTGTGAGTCGATTTCCATTATGGTTTGAGCGCCGGCCATTCAAACAGCAATGACGAACTGCTTAAGGTAATATTGCCCAGAAAATACCAAACAACAAAGACAAGCTGAAGTTGATTGTAATGTCCTGTAAAGGACCCACAACTAACTTTGACTTTATCTTCTACATCACTTAGATCTTGTAATTTCAATCTGTCTTCTTTGTCCCTCTTCATCCATTCTTTCTACATGAAAAAATGTATTTTTAATGTGTTCGAATTCATGGCAGCTGATGCTTTATTATAGCTACAAATGGCTTAATACTCAATATTCTGTTTCCTCAATGTACTAGACTTGAAGAGGTCGAAATTATCCACGCACAGGGACGCAGAGGTGTTTCCAAGGCACCAGGGCTGGGTTCTATACTGGCCAAGATCTATTGACGCGTCCTCGTCGAGCGTCCTGGGCAACAAGTCCCTTTGGGGTCTTGGATAAAGTCAGTAGGATCGTCGATTCCTCCGAAGTCGGAGAGTGTCTACCTATACGGCGAAGAACCACCAGTCTGCACACCAATAAGCCAGACATGGGACAATGGATACTCACGCAAGCCTCAGGTCCGGTATGACATCACACTGATGTTGGACAGCAGGATGTCTTCATCCGGCATACAGGACTTCGCGCCGGAGTTCACAGCCAGCAAACACAATCAAGCAAGCAAGCATCCACTCACAGATGCCCTGCCTATTGAGTCACTATGTAGTCTAACAAAATAATCTTTATAAAGGCGAAATGATTACTCCTCCAGCTTCCAAGGTCAAGGATTAGATTCCCGGCTACGTCGCTCCGTTCAGGAGTGCAATTTTCTCCTGGAGGTAGTCGCTAGAGCCACCAAGTTCGTGTTTTGTGTGGCGTTTTCTGCTGGCCGCCCTGTGCAAAGAGACAGGGCATTATGGGATAAAACCTGATATCATGAAGTCGATCATCTTGTCTTTAAACTAATTTACTTGAATCCTTATATGCAAACTCCCCCATTCAGTATCCCCTGTTAAAACATAGGCCCTCAACCACCCCAAGCCCAGTCGTCCCATCTTTTTCTGTCTCCTGCAGCTCCGTTCATGTCCTCCCCATAGTCTACACCTCTTCATGTCCTCCCCATGGTCTACACCTCTTCCTGTCCTCCCCATAGTCTACACCTCTTCATGTCCTCCCCATGGTCTACACCTCTTCCTGTCCTCCCCATAGTCTACACCTCTTCATGTCCTCCCCATAGTCTACACCTCTTCATGTCCTCCCCATAGTCTACACCTCTTCATGTCCTCCCCATAGTCTACACCTCTTCATACCCCTATCCCAATAGTGTACAGCTCTTCATGTCCTCCCCATAGTATACACCTCTTCATGTCCTCCCCATAGTCTACACCTCTTCATGTCCTCCCCATGGTCTACACCTCTTCATGTCCTCCCCATAGTCTACACCTCTTCATGTCCTCCCCATAGTCTACACTTCTTCATGTCCTCCCCATAATCTACACCTCTTCATGTCCTCCCCATGGTCTACACCTCTTCATGTCCTCCCCATAGTCTACACCTCTTCATGTCCTCCCCATAGTCTACACCTCTTCATGTTCTCCCCATAGTCTACACCTCTTCATGTCCTCCCCATGGTCTACACCTCTTCCTGTCCTCCCCATAGTCTACACCTCTTCATGTCCTCCCCATGGTCTACACCTCTTCATGTCCTCCCCATAGTCTACACCTCTTCATGTCCTCCCTATAGTCTACACCTCTTCATGTCCTCCCTATAGTCTACACCTCTTCACGTCCTCCCTATAGTCTACACCTCTTCATGTCCTCCCCATAGTCTACACCTCTTCATGTCCTCCCCATGGTCTACACCTCTTCATGTCCTCCCCATAGTCTACACCTCTTCATGTCCTCCCCATAGTCTACACCTCTTCATGTCCTCCCCATAGTCCGCACCTCTTCATGTCCTCCCCATGGTCTACACCTCTTCCTGTCCTCCCCATAGTCTACACCTCTTCATGTCCTCCCCATGGTCTACACCTCTTCCTGTCCTCCCCATAGTCTACACCTCTTCATGTCCTCCCCATAGTCTACACCTCTTCATTTCCTCCCCATAGTCTACACCTCTTCATGTCCTCCCTATAGTCTACACCTCTTCATGTCCTCCCTATAGTCTACACCTCTTCATGTCCTCTCTATAGTCTACACCTCTTCACGTCCTCCCTATAGTCTACACCTCTTCATGTCCTCCCCATAGTCTACACCTCTTCATGTCCTCCCTATAGTCTACACCTCTTCATGTCCTCCCTATAGTCTGCACCTCTTCATGTCCTCCCCATAGTCTACACCTCTTCATGTCCTCCCTATAGTCTACACCTCTTCATGTCCTCCCTATAGTCTACACCTCTTCATGTCCTCCCCATAGTCTGCACCTATTCATGTCCTCCCCATAGTCTACACCTCTTAATGTCTTCCTCATAGTCTTGAACATCTAGGGTTAGAACTGAATATTAAGAAGACACAGATTATGGTCGTCACTGGGAAGAAGAAAATACCACAATGTGATATACGAGTAAATGGGCATATTCTTAAACAAGTGAATCGGTACAGTTATCTCGGAACAGTCATAACATCTGATGGGGGATGTCTTGAATAGATTAGAACAAGAATTGCCATTGTGAAGGTAGCCATTTGCAAGATGAAAAACATACTGACCACCAAAAAGATATCAATTCAAACGAGAAACAGAGTGTTGAAGTGCTACATAGAACCTGTACTTTTGTATAGATGTGAAGCGTGGACAATAAGCAGTCAAGCTGAAAAACAGCTGATGGTTGTGGAAATTTGGTTTCTGAGAAAAATGCAAAGAATACCATGGACAGATAGAAAAACCAATGAGCAAGTCCCTCAATAAACAAATGAAGATCATAAACTGATTAGAGACATTAGACGCAGACAGTCAAAATTTGTTGGGCATGTTATTAGAAGAAATGACTTGGAGAACTTGGTGACAACTGGCAAGATCGAGGAAAGGAGACCAAGGGGAAGACAGAGACGTAAATACCTGGATGGCTTGACCTCGTGGCATGGTCGAGACAGGAACACGGAGCTGATCCACGACTTTGGTGATCGAGTGAGATGTCAGAACATGACCGCCCACGCTTATCGGCATGGCACATGATAGATGATGGATGGATGGTTTTAAACCTCCAACATCTACATCAGGGATGGCCAACATGAGGCCCGCGGGCCGCATACGGCCCGCCGGTAGTCATGTTGCGGCCGCGGAGTGGGAAACGACGATGTGGTCGAAGCTGTAGCACGCTTGCTTGTTTGCATTAATTTAACAAAACAATTAGGTGCGTGGACCGGCAGGAAATATTATTTCTGAAATTTGGCCCGCCTGTTGAAAAGATTGGCCACCCCTGATCAACATAGTGAGCAGTAAAACATTTTTCGCGTTGTTAGTATTTACTGATAAATATTTGCAACTACTACTTTTAAAATTTTTCCTTATTACCTACCTGAAGAGATAGAAATAGAAACAGGGCCATAGACAGTAGCAAGCCCAACAAAAATCCCCCAAAACTCTTCAGTAGCTCGTTCGGATATTCCCCGTCACTGCACAGTTTGAAACCAAACGTTCCCCGTGCACAGCAGCATTCTCTGGGGATAAAAATCTCCTAAAAATCAGTATTGTTGTTTGAAATGTGACTGCTCATTTTGATATATGTATACATTTTTCATAACGTTACAAGACAATATATTAATATAGTATCCACATCTACCATAAATAAAGCCAAAACTAACAGTACAGTATTTCTTTGACGCTGTTATTGTGGCCGCAAATATATTACAACTACTTCAACAACTACAGTTAATTCTGCTGCTGTTATCACCACCACCACCACCACCACCACCACTACTACTACTACTACTACTACTACTACTACTACTACTACTACTACTACTACTACTACTACTACTACTAATACTACTACTACTACTACTGCTGCTGCTGCTGCTGCTGCTGCTACTACTACTACTACTACTACTACTACTACTACTACTACTACTACTAACACTATTACTACTACTACTGCCGCTGCTAATATTGCTGCTACCACCACCACAATCACCACTACCTACTACTACTACTACTACTACTACTACTACTACTACTACTACTACTACTACTACTACTACTACTACTACTACTACTACTACTACTACTACTATAAACACCATCGCGACAACAACAACAACAACTACTACTGCTGCTGCTGCTACTACTACTACTACCACTACCAACACCACCAGGACTACAACAACAACAACAACTACTACTACTACTACTACTACTACTACTACTACTACTACTACTACTACTACTACTACTACTACTACTACTACTACTACTACTACTACTACTACTACTACTGATACTACTACCACCACTACTACCACCACTACTGCTACTACTATTACTACTACTACTTCCGCTGCTAATATTGCTGCTACCACCACCACAATTACCACTACCTACTAACTACTACTACTACTACTACTACTACTACTACTACTACTACTACTACTACTACTACTACTACTACTACTACTACTACTACTACTACTACTACTACTACTACTGCTATTATTATTATTATTACTACTATAGTATGTGTTATGGAGAGATATAACACCATTTTATACACTATCGTCTATCAAGACGGCAAGGTGCCAGTCAATAATAATAATAATAATAATAATAATAATAATAATAATAAGAAGAAGAAGAAGAAGAAGAAGAAGAAGAAGAAGAAGAAGAAGAAGAAGGAGAAGAAGAAGAAGACTTGATAAATAGCTAGCCATTTAGAGCAGTCTTTATGGTGTATTATGGTACACAGATTAAGATGCCATCGCCAGACAGCGTATGCTACATGAGGCTGGCTGAACCATACATGGCATAATAGTAAATCTTCGGGGACAGAGAGGGCACTTTACACTGTGCTTTATAGAAGTGTTGATGTGTGCTTGCCTTATTCAAGAACGAATGTGTGCATACAATTAATATATCTGCAGATTAGAAACGTAGTCTATAGTTTGTTCATCATAAATTATAATTATCATTCAGATAGTTTGATTGAAGTTAGCTCCAAATGAAGTTGCGCTTTAATAATGTCAATGTTCCTGATTTGACAAACTAGAAAATAGTTGGTTCATGACGCAGTCGTTTTAAGTAACACTGCCATTGGACTGGACCCACAGTTTTATCTGCTCTGTCAGGGACGAATTTGTGGCTGGATGCAATACACATATTGTAACAGCCCTGTCGCAATGTGTTATCAGCCCTACTTAGTATTTTATGTGGCAGCCATTGAATCAAAACAACGATTTTCTTTTACACAGCATAGAATTGCGTGGCATTACTACAACTACCACTAGTGAATTTTTTTTAAAAAGTAACTACATTTGCTACCACTGCAGATGTTGTTGAGGTTAATACTACTACTAATACCGTTTCTAATCCTCGTACTACTACCATCACCACCACTATTATTGCTAACACAACTTACAACATCAATGACCACTATTAGTATTATAATTTCAACACTTACTACTACCAATACAAACACAGCAACAACTACTACTATTACGTCTACTACAACTGCTACTATTACTAATGCTGCTGCTACTACTACAAATACACAATAATAGAGGCCTGGAAGGAGAGAAATAAACAAAGATAAATAATTAACCACACATGAAAAGGAAAAAAAAGCATTCTATAATTAGTCAACACGACTGTTACCCAAAAGTAGGTATATCCACGCAACAAGGGCAGAATGCTCTGCACAGAGCTTCTCTGATGCCTGAACAGACGCCACTGCAGCAAGCTTCATACCAGGACTGCATCGGGGGAAGGCCCACGATCTCACGGATGCGATTCTCTTTTGCTACGGCCAGTTTGTTGAGGATCCGCCTGACTTTCAGGCATTTCATTAAAATCTTTGCATGTGACATTTTCCAATTTGGCAGGTGGCCTGCTGCCTTTGAGTCACGGTAAAAGCAGTTTGTTAGTAAACCATGTCAGATAGAAACCGGAATCATTGTTGGGTTTCTATTAATCATTGTAGCTATACGCGCGGGTACGTTTTCATCAACTATTAATGACGTTTTTATACAGAAGGTGTAAGTTCCTGAATATTCGAAAACTTTTTAGACAACAACATCCGGGAACTATTGAGGCTATGAAAAACAAAATAGTCTCATCTCCTCAGGTTCCTCTTGTACTTTGCAATGTCGAGGTGCAGCATAAACAGCGGGAAAGTGCCCGTTTATGAGCTTCATATATCGAGATTCCTATGGACTCTATAATTCCCTCCATCCATCGTTAAAGTTTGGATCAGTCCGTTTATGCTTATTGTTTTCTCCTAGCAGGAAAAGAATCCCCTGCCGGCTGGCTAGGCCAGTCGCATCTGACCAAGGGGAGCCCCGTTGGCCCATGCCCTTGCTGTTATGGTTTCTCGGTCTGCACAGCGTGGAGGTGGGTTTGACTTGTGTAGTTAGCGGGTCGTCGGGAGGCTACTAATTTTTACTTTTTACACCTCCTGAGAGAGGCCAGCCGATCCTAACTCTGCTGACTGTGTAAAAGAATCTTCTACTTTATTTTAAACTTTACATTTCTTCTATGTCGCTGTATCTACTTTTGTTTTGCCACTGTGCATACAACGTACTTCTTTATCTAATGATTTCAATTCAACCATACTTATCATACTTGTCATTTCTACCACTTTGCCTAGAATCTCTTATGTTATCCAAACTTTGCTGTATTTTGTTTCCTCTTAGGCTAACATTGTCGTGTCCAAGTGTGTACTAGTGTTGAGTCAATCCCATGTATAACATTATATTCTTGGTTTTCTTCTCTGCACTGCTCCATGCTTTCCAACATTAGGTGTTTATATTTACTTTGAACTTCTATAGCTTATTTTTATTGCTTCATGCGTTGTTGTAGCGCTCACATATTGATGTGTGATTTTGTAACCCTCTTTTTTTTTTTTAAACCTTTCAACTTTGCATTAATTTTGACTATTCCATGATTGTGATATGAGTTTTTGTCAGCTCCATGATATCTTCTTCTTTTTTTTCGCACACGTGACACGATTTCTAAATCTACCTCTGATCAGTATAAAATCAATCTGGTATCTTCTGATATCATCCGGCTTTTCCTGTATATAATCTGATACGCCCCCCCCCCCCTTAAACCAGTGTATTACGAATGACAAACCCATTCTCTTCACAAAATTGGATAAGTCTTTCTGCTCTTTCATTCATCCTCCTTAGTCCATAAATCTCGACTATTTCTTGTATGCTAAGGCCGCACTAGTGTTTGGCGTCGCTTGAGTGGAAGTAAAGATTCCTTTTACACGCTGTCATCTCATTGTGCTTAAGATGCTACCATACCCATATTTGTATATACCAATCGGTTATATGGATAGTATCACGCCAGTCGCCTTTAATCCCCAAGACATTACTTGGTACCCATTGTAGCCTGGGTGGATCTGGGAGCCGAGGTCATTTGATAAAACTGGATTCTGCTCCGCTGCGGATCGAACCATGACCATCGGGCCGGCAAGCGAGTGTCTAACCACTTCGGCTCCCTCGCCTAAGTATATTCGAGTGTAGTTATCTTTTGGAATGAAACCAACCTATTTCCACGCAGTTACTTCATAAGACGTCAACCATCGTATTATTTGGCCTATATAAATAGCTTGTCTAGTTTCCCTAACGTTAACTATGTTCGCATGTTTCATGTATCTATTCCCAGGTATCCCCTTCAAATGTTCAGATGTTCTTATCCTTACACCTCCCTACAAGACAAACTTACCTAAACGCTTACATTATTATCTACTTCATCACCCTGCTAATTTGTTTGATCATCAATGGCACTATAAAGGTTCTTTCCCTACACCGGTCAGGTGGACTCATATTTTCACTTATCGTCCTTGACTTGAGGACGTAAATTACAATTACCTCAGATGTCAGAGTGCATTCACCTGATGACAGGGGTACTCGTAATAGGGAAAGTTGCCCCATACTCAAAAAATCAGTCAAGTGTGACAACTCTCGAGTTCAACAGCTAACAATCAAACAAACACAAAATCAATCATTCTTCTTCATTCACATTCAGAACAAATGCAAAGAAAGCAGCCTTCAACTTAAGCTTGTTCACATCTCCACAGAGTTTGTCCTCAAATTATTTTTCTCTGTTCTGCTTAATTGTTCACGAACTGTAACCTAGTTTACATGAAGTTAATAATGCAATACACTTTCAACTGTTGGGTACAGACACAACATTGATGGTAAACGCGAAAGCCTTGGTTAATCCACAAGGTAGATAACAGTCAGCACTTAAGCAGGTAATTGTTATTTTAACCCAGACAACATTCACTGAGATAACAACAGTCACGTAGTCTCTAGTGAAGTGCCCTAGAGGCTGGACCCTCGCCTGCCGGCGGGAAGGTCACGGATTCGAACTCGCATGGAGAAGACTTTTGAAAGTTGGCATGGGCTCCCTAGTCAACCCAGTCTAAAATGTATAACAGAGATGTCTTGGCAAGTAAATGCGGCGGGCATGATATTGACCACATCACACTTTAAGTGGCAAGTGCTTTATAAAGATATGGGTATATATAGACATGGGTCTATAAATATATGGGTCTATAAAGATATGGGTCTAGCAACATGAGCCCATAACGTCTGAAGACGTGGACATGGGTGATTTACTGTTTGACGTTTGCGTGTTGTCAATGTCTACTTAGCCGCAGGCAATGTGGCTCACGTCAACCACGAGAGTATTCGGGGTTAGCAGCTTTCTCCGTTAACCCCGAATACTCTCGTGGTTGACGTGAGCGCACGAGAATTAGAAATGGTTCGAGTCGCGCCGGTGGCTTATGAGAGTATAGAGCCGGTCGCTCAGAAAGTCGTGGCGTGCTGATGAGCGTAATCTAGCATATGAATCAACATACAGCTGAAAGATGCTGGTGTTGACCGCAATATCCTGAAACAGGATGGAAACGCGGGGAAAAAAAGACTAATTTCACTAAGGGTATATACAAGAATTATACATTGTTTACATTAGATGGTGGAGGATCGGTCGGGGTTCTGGACGAATCTCAAAACTGAGAGATGATGCGGAGCAGGCGCCCACATAGATGAAAGTAGAGTGACCGGACGAAAGAAATACGATCCCAGAATGATACAGCATGGACGTACATGTTATATTCGCTGATATAGAATCCTGCTATTGGAACGAACTTCTACGCAGGGAGATGGGAGATAACCAGACTCTTCATGCCAATCACGTGCTTTTAGGTACATTGCTGGAAGTTTGCTTTCGGGTAGAACCAGAGACATGATTCACTAGCAAATAGGAGAGGTTTATTACGCTCGAAATGAAACTTCCCGTGCCTTGATGGCGATATAGTCTGTTCATTTGACACAGCTGTTGGTTGGACCTTAGCGTTGACATCTCGTTCAGAAAGCAATGACAAGCAATTGGGTTTTTAATTGCCTTAAAAATCAACCGGCGGTTAGTCGCAGCGTCCTGCTATTGTTCCATCCATCATGTGCCATGCCGGAAAGCGTAGGCGGTCATGCTTCGGCATTTCACTCGATCGCCAAAGTCGTGGATCAGCTCAGTGTTCCTGTCTCGACCATGCCATGTGGCCAAGCCATCCAGGTATTTACTTCTCGGTCTTCCCCTGGGTCTGTGCCCTTCGATCTTGCCAGTTGTCACCAAGTTCTCAATTAATTACTTCTCATAACATGCCCACAAATTTTGACTGTCTACGTCTAATTTCTTTAATGAATTTACGATTTAAATTCTTTTCCTTTAGTACTTGGTCATTGGTTTTTCTGTCTGACCATGATATTCTTTGCATTCTCCTCAGAAACCACATTTCCACAGCCATCAGATGTTTTTCAGCTTGTCCAAGTTTCACATCCATACAAAAGTATAGGCTCTATGTAGCACTTCAACACTCTTTTTCTCGTTTCAATTGACATCATCTTATTGGTCAGTATGTTTTTCATCTTGCTAAAGGCTACTTTTCGCCATGGCGATTCTTGTTCTAATCTCTTCAAGGCATCTCCCATCAGATGTTATGACTGTTCCCAGATAATTGAACCGATTCACGTGTTGAAGAATATTCCCATTTACTTGTATATTACATTGTGGTATTTCGTTCTTCCTAGTGACGACCATAACCTGTGTCTTTTTACAATTTAGTTCTAACCCTAGTTGTTCACTGAGTGCAACAACCGCATCTACTATTGTTATTGTTATAGTACTGCTATTGTTAGATTTTTCTAAAGTTTCTCAATGCATGTGCTATCCAGTGACAGCGTCTTTTCTTATTTACTGGAATTTGTCTTGTTCTCTCCATGTTCTCCTCACTGATTATTTTTTCATGCCAATTTGTCCTGCTTTGCGCAGACACAAATTTATAGATTTTTGTAGTTTATTTAGTCTTCTCCGTATTTCTGACCACCAAAGATGTACTGATTTAACGTTAGAAGTGATTATTTTGAATTTGGTACCAGATTTTAATTTCTTTTGACTTCCAATTGCTTTGAAAGCTCTTCTTGCCCCTTGTTTTCTTATTTTCATATTCGTATCTGTTCCCCCGTCTTTACGTACATTGTTACATATATAGATGTATGATTCAGTCTTTTGCAGTTGTAAGGTAGGAGAGTTTGGCGGTCATTTATTTCAATTGTGTTACATTGTTGTACTAACATCGACAAACAGTAAACATATTTGCTCCCCGTGTAAACATGGTCTCACGCATCTTGATGGATCCTTCTAAAGCAAGGTCACGTGTCAACAGAGATAAACAAAGCGTGTTGAATATTGATAATCAGCCATCGGCATAACGGGTGTAACACATGGGCCTGAAGCACAGTAGATGTATCCAAACTTATCACATGCTACTTTCAATCACCGAAACTGTTATCCTACTGTACACTGTTAATTAGTTATCATGGCGTGTGTTAGGGCGTTATTCGAGCAGTAGTTATCAATTTAAAACTTAATTGTAAACAAATAAACTAGTTTTGTTTTTAATAACTCATAGCACTGTTGCTGTTATTATTACTGAATATGAACAACATTGCATAGGACATTACTGCTGTACTCATTATTCGCTGACGATTTATAACAGTTTATTTAACTACATTAGTTTGTGTATTTTGGTGACAAGTTAACGTATGGCCGTTTTAAGAAGCTCACCGAAGTGTTTTGTATAGTGTTAGTGACGTGTAGTTGTCAGAATATTTGTCAACATATTTTGGGCAAGTCTCTTTATTGTGTTGGAGTTGTGTTGGAAATATCGTATAAAACATGGCGTTAAGTGTTGTTTTGTTAATTTTGTTGATGATGTCACCAGCAGTGGCTCTGCAATGTATCAAGGTGGACGAATGTAGCTGCAAGTTTGATGATGTGGAGGGGGCGGTGATCAGCTTAAGGCCGCTGCTAAACCACACAGGCGGACCTCCACTGTAAGTAGTTACACATGTACAATCACCTCCCGTGGACGGATGACTTGGTGAATGCATCTTGGCTGAAGCCCACATTAAACTGATTCACATAGAAACTAATTTTAGTTTTCGTTCGCTCGCTCTAAACTCGAGCGTAGTCTATACTGGACTGATTTTTCTCGCGTGGGATAGCTTTCAGCTTTTCCTATTACCAGCGTCCCTCGCCATCAGGCGAACCTACTCCGACTTAGGAGAACTTGTAATTTACACCCCCAAGTCGAGGTCGAGGAGTCAACATTTTAATGCAACTGATCGGTGTAAGGGTTACCATCAGCACACCGGAAGTTTAAAAGCGAACGCTCTTATCCACTCGGCCATGCTGATCTACAGAAACGAACGAACATTCTCATTGCTAAACTAATAAATAAAACGTAAAGAACCCTTATCCGCGCCTGAAGCTACATTGGGCATAGGGTGCTAGATTAATGTTTGTATAGAACAATCGACACTCTGTGGGTGAGGTGTTCGCTATCACGACGGCCGGATTTACTTCCCAATACAGTTCCTGATACCCATTTCAGGTTGGGTTGACATGGCAGTCCAGGACAATTTAAAAAAAAAATTAATCCGCCTCGATACGGATCGAAGCGAAGACCATTGGGTCGGCAAAGAGATATTTAACCACTACGCTACCGGATCCTCCACGCTGAGTGCGTGAGTGTATATATCATAAATTCCCAATGTGTGTTATATGACTGTTTTATTATATGCGTATAGAAACAATATTATTTCGAAGCATGATTATAATATTATTGGAAGAGCTGTATGATGATAGGAAACTGGATGTAAATATTCAAAACGATGGTGAAGGTCCACCAAAACTGTAGAGGAAAGTGAGGCTCTGGGTGATTTTGAAATAAAAATACTGACAAAATTTCGAAATGACATCTATTAGTGGGTACATTCCTAGTCATGTAATTTAACTGTCATTTACTGCCAACATAGTACCTTGAGTCATAGAGTCATAGTTACTCCCGCCGTTTACCCGCGCTTGGTTGAATTTCTTCACTTTGACATTCAGAGCACTGGGCAGAAATCACATTGACTCTCTTAAGGTAGCCAAATGCCTCGTCATCTAATTAGTGACGCGCATGAATGGATTTACGAGATTCCCACTGTCCCTATCTACTATCTAGCGAAACCACACCCAAGGAAACGGGCTTGGTAGAATCAGCGGGGAAAGAAGACCCTGTTGAGCTTGACTCTAGTCCTACTTTGTGAAGACACATGAAGGGTGTAGCATAGGTGGGAGCGCAAGCGCAATTGAAATACCACTACTTTTATCGTTTCTTTACTTATTCAGTCTCTCGGTAGAGATTTGTTCGCAGCAGACGAGCATAATCTCCGGCGGGCCTATTCTCGCCGGTCGCCAGATCCGCAAAATGGAAGGATGGGAGACATTGCTCGCAATAGACAAGCAGTGTCTCCTGAGGTAGCTCTGGCGGGCCTATTCCCGCTGGTCGCGGGGTCCGCTAAAAGTCAGGTGGAGAGTCTGACGATAGTGAACGCTTTACACAGGTCCGGACACTTGTGATTGATAGTAGTGCGCGCCCCTATGGTCCGGTCTCGTACGAGGCCCTCACCTATGGGACTTGGCTGAACGCCTCTAAGCCGGGTCCCGTGGGTGTCAGGGTTTGGCCATCTCTCGCCACCTGCTCGTGGTGGCGAGGTCTCGGAGGATTCGACGCTGTGCAGCCAGCGTCTGCAGCCTACCTTGTGCCAGACGTATTGGTTACCCATTCCTCTGGAATACACAAGACTAGGCCGAGAGAGAGGTCATGTCGTTTGGGCGCCACATGATTCTCTGAAGCTCTGCCCAGACATTGTGATGGAATATTGGCCACATTCCACTCACATACTTTGGTCTGTCAAGACTGCAAGGTGCCACTCACAGTACCTTGCGATGTATGGCAGAGGGGTCTTTGAGCCTGACATTCATAGTACATTCCTAGTGACCTATTAAAATCCATCTTTATATCTCTGCCAAAGAAACCAGGTGCTGTAGAATGCGAAGAGCATCGCACAATAAGTCTTATGAGTCACATGACAAAACTGTTACTCAGAATAATTTTGAAAAGAATAAGAAACAACATTAAACCAGAAATTAGTGCTGAACAATTTGGATTTGTTGAGGGAAAGGGCACAAACAATGCAATATATATTCTCATGACACTATTAGAAAGAGCTATAGAAGTAAAAACAGGTCTGTACTTATGCTTCATAGACTACACAAAAGCATTTGACAATGTGAAGCATGAAGAAATAATACAATTACTAGAGCAACTGAACATCAACAGCAATGATCTCGAATAATAAAGAACATATATTGGCAGTAAGCAACAGCCATAAGAATCAACAACCTTGTAGGAATATTTCAGTGTATAAAGAAGAGCGTCAGACAAGGTTGTGACATTGTCTTCTGTGTTCTCATTGTACAGTGAATATATAATGAGATCTACAGAAAATATGTCAGGGATCCTGCTTGGTGGACATAATACAAATAACTTACGTTATGCTGACGACACCTTTTTGATAGCAACAGTCTACAGGAAATGATAGATACAGTGGTTGTAGAAAGTGTAAGAATGAGCCTTAGTTTGAATAATTGAAAGACAGAAGTTATGGTGATATCAAAGAAACATATTGTGCCTAAATGTTCAATTACAGTACATGACGTTATTTTGTGGCAAGTGCAGAACTTCAGATATCTAGGCATATGGATAATATCAGATGAAAGATGCACCACTGAGATAAAGACAAGCAAAACCTGCATTCTATCACATGAAGAACGTTTTGTGCAATAAGTCACTGTTCTTGAAAGTCAAGCAAAAGAGTTCTTGCATGTTACATAGAACCAGTTTTAAAATACGGCTGCGAGTCCAGGACAATTAGTACACAGGCAAAAACTTCGTGGAAGCCTTGGAGATGTGGTTTAATAGAAGAATGCTGAAAATTAGTTGGACAGTCAAAAAGAGCAATCAGGATGTTTTAAGGGAAGATGAGTCGCAAAGACAACTTATCACAAACAGAAAGAGACAGTTCTCGGTTTTTGGCCACATTATGAGAAAACAAAAACTGAAACATGTTGTGACAACCGAAAAGATTTGCGGAAAGAGAGATAGAGGAAGACAGCGTGAAAAGATTATTGACAGTCTTGTGTCATGGCAAGGAAGGGAGTCAACACACGAACTGATCCATGATGTCGGAGATCGTAATTTGTGGAGAGGCATGATCGCCTACGCCAGCAGGCAAGGCACTGGATGATGATGATAGAAACAATGCTATTCTATTCTGTCGTGACGAAGCGGTTACGGACGCAGTTCGTAATCCCGCATACCGCGTTCGAAACACAGCTGTGGGGCTGTTTGGCAGCAGACCGCATTGCGTTGGTTTTTATGAAATGGTAATTGGGGTGGGGGGGGGGGGCAGTCGTTCAGAAAGCAATGGAGAACTACTGAATGTAAACTTTCCCAGGAATCACGAAGAGTAAAAACAAAATGGTGGGGTTGACTGCTACATCCTATAATGGATATGCAAGTAACACATGGAACTGAACTAAAATTGTAAATACCTTTCGACGACATACCTATTACCTTCTTCTGACTCTCTCTCTCTCTCTCTCTCTCTCTCTCTCTCTCTCTCTCTCTCTCTCTCTCTCTCTCGATGTCTCTCTCTCTCTCTCTCTCTCTCATTCTCTCGCTCTCTCTCTCTCATACACATTGCCTAATAGATAAGAGCATTCGCTCTTTAACATCCGGTATACTGATGCCGAGGTAACGGGTCAAACCTTACACAGGTCAGTTGTACTAAATTGTTGACTTCTCGTCCTTGACTCGGGGACGTAAATTACAAGTACCTCAGAAGTCCTAGTGGGTTCGCCTAAAGGCGGGGGACACTGGTAATAGCGAAAGCTAATCCACACGCAAAAATCAATAGAGTGCACTAGAAGTAGTGTTTATGGACTACGCTTGAGTTCCAAGAGAGCGAAAGGGAAAAGAACATACACACACGTCAAAATAAAAATATATCACTGTTTGCTCTTATGAAGTCATGTTTGTAGTAGGAAGGTAAGACATGTTCGAACCATAGCAGCAGAAAAACAAATAAATGAGCACGTTCTTGGAGTAGACTATCGTTGCACTAGGAACATGCTGGAGAATAACACTAGAAACGAACAACAAGAAACCACAAATATATCATGCAGACGTAGAACGGAAGAAGTTAATAGCGTGCTTGCTTGATTGCTTGTGTTCGTTGGCTTCGTTGGCTTGAGGTCCAATACGAAGTCCTGTATGTCGGATGAAGGCATCCTGTTGTCCAACGTCAGTTTGATGTCATACAGGACCTGAGGTTTGCGTGAGTATCCGTTGTCCCATGTCTAGCTTATTGGTGTGCAGACTGGTGGTTCCTCGCCGTGCAGGCAGATACTCTCCGAATTCGGAGGAAAGTTAATAGCTCAGTAAGGAGATGGCACTTGATGGTAATGATAACGGCATGATAAAATCAAAACATCTTGACAGCAGATACACTAATATTTATGAGTGTTTATCAACATTTTAGTCTCTTAATATAATTAAAATGCTAGAGTCTACTTATGTATTCCAGCTTCCAAGATTATCCCGCCACGGATGGTTTCATCTATTCATACAACCCGTGCTACCCTTTCAGTGAAGGCAATTGTACAGACAGTGCGGTACGGTGCAGTTAAGCAAATCATTTATTTATACATATAGATCAAGAGGATTACTATTAGTATTGTAACTCTTCGCTGGGTTGAAGATGAGGACCAAACACGTGTCTAGCATGCTGTGATATCTGTTATTGGCTCAAGTCAACTTTAGAGCAGAGTAGATCAAGCAAAAGTTGCATTTCAGAAAATGAACAGCGTCTAATGCAACGCGTGAATATCATTGCATAACAAAAAGTTGAGTTGAGTTAAGAACCGACGTCATTGCACTCAGGACATCCCCATACGTGCTCCGTCCCCTCGTTCAACAGCCGGTGAAGCGTCATATTACTAATCGTTCCCACCGCTGTCTGATTAAAAGTTCTCCTGGTCTTCCCTCTCAGTTTTGAGTTTCTTCCAGAACCCCTGCCGATCCTCCGCAATCTCATTCTTTCCACATATGGGTTCTCAATCTGTCCTCTCGCCGTCTCCACCTGGTCCCACAAGAGCGCGACCACCTCCCTCTTGTCCATAGGCAAACTACCACCAAGAGGTGCATTCCCTGCTAGCCTATCAGCCTGTTCATTCCCCCGCACCCCCGCATGGTCAAGGCAAAATATCAATGCAATTCTCACAATCTGTGACCTCTGAAGCGACGATGGCCACTCCACAAACATTCCTTTCTCCATCTTACTAAGCATACTCTTTGAATCCGTAATGAATACAACGTGTGTTTTGCAGTAGTCTCCTCTAGCCAACCGAATGCCGCTGTTACTGCTTCCATCTCTATTTTTATGCTGGAGGTCGTCCAAGACTCGTCCATTAGTCTTTGCAATAAAACCCCAACCACTACGTCTGTTTCTCACCAATGGCCCATTGGTGTAGATGAAAAGACAAACACCTGTCAAAGGTAATACCCAAGTACTTCAATTTACTCTCTCGACTAAGAGGGCATCCATTCAACATAATACCTGGGACATCTGCCTTGACGATCCGGATATCCAGGGAGTAACACACAACCGATGCCTTGTCTGGGTTTATAACGGCCCTTGCGTCCCTGCACGACTCTACCACTCTGTTTACTGCTACACGTAAGTCTTCCGCCAAACTGGCCCTGTCTCTGCCCTGTCTGTACACCAGCAGATCATCTGCAAATGTCAAGATTCTACCCACACCTGGTGTCTCAATAGCTGCGATTTTGCTGATCAGGCATCCCGGAACCCATGCGCAGTGCAATCTTGCGTTCATAAAGGACCGCCGCAACCCATCTAACAAGGCAAGGGCACCTCCATGTCCAACAGTGTGTATATCAACCGATCATACCTGACCCTGTTATACGCATCCTCCAGGTCAAGAGCTACCACCACTGTCTCTTGTTTATCCTGGAATCCCCCGTAGACATCAAATGCAAAAAGAATCAGCATTAGCCCAGGTGTCCTTCCCACGCCGGTAACTCCCGCACCATTTGGGAAGCAGATTTGGACTTTTCAAATGTCGCTGGAGCCTGCGTGCTACTATCTTTTCGAAGACTTTGCCATACTTGTTGTACAGGGTTATGATTCGGTATTCATTGAGTCTGGGGGCGATCCTTACCTGGGGCCCTTGGAGTAGGACTAGGTAGCTATGTAGCCAATCGTGGGGTATTTCCGCCGTATTGATGCTTAGGTTGAAGCAAAGAGCCATCTCCCCCGAGTCCCCATCATTCATGTTACTCTTATGGGAGTACCTCACCCCATCCGGACCTGGTGTTGTGTCTTTAGCCCACTTCAGTACCCGTCTAGTATCCTCCACCTTAATCTCACAGTCCTCCTTCCTAGTAACCGGTGACCGATCTTCTCTGACCACATCTCTAATAGCTCTATCTTGCTGATCCGTCTGTTTTACAAATCGTGCAAGAAAAGCCTCCCCTTTGTCCTTGTCAGTTGTCATAGGTCGGTTGTTATCATCACAAACGGCACCATGTGTACCAGGCATTGCCTATCTCTTCATCTGCAGATGCAGCTTCCAGAATTTACCCAACGTCACATCCTCACCGACTCCATTGATAAACTGTTCCGACTTCATCCTTTTTGCCTCTGGAGTTTAAAATCGTGCACCTTTACTTTGTTATACCTTTCAGCCTCCTCCAATTCTGTGTCAACTGAATTGGTTGCCCCCAGCAACCTCTACCAATTCCTTATGGCCGCCCTCTTTCCCCTCCATGAATAAAAAAAGATAGCGCTGAAATGTTATACAGAGCCTGTTTTGCTGTATGGCAGTGAATCATGGAACGTAATGAACAAGTTAGGAAGAACTTAGAAGCAACGGTAAAGTTATTGCTGGGACAAATGTTGGGTATATCTTGGATTGCCAGTGTAACTAACAACGGTTGACTTGATGAGGCTAATGAAACTAGAGCATTATACACAACTATAAGACAAATATGGGGGAAAAAACCACAATTCTTTGGTCATGTAATCAGAAGATGGGCATTAAATAACGCCGTGACGTCTGGAAAGATCAGTGGCAAAATAGGCAGTGGCAGACCAAGAGAAATAATTCTGGATGGACTGAGACGGTAGCATGGAGAAATGTTACCAGGAGAGTTGATCCAGCGCACCAATGACCAGGTTCTATGGAGAGATAAGGACGTTGGCGAGCACAAGATGATGATAATATATACAGAACAGTGCATAGCGCTGGCAAGAGATTGGATTCTTATTAATGACTGTTAGTTTATAATGAAATACTAGACAAAAGAGTCGGAGAAAGAAAGAGGAAGATACATGCTGAAAGTTTAAGCAGCTGAGCAGCAAAGAAAAATGTCAGCCACACGGACTTCGACAACAAATCAAACCAAACAGCAGAGCGGATTGGCCAGTCAGCCATGGCTGATGTCGGAACCAAGGAAGACAGCTGAAGTAGCATACGCTGATGATGTTCTCATCTCTAACATGCAGAACACATAGACAGTCTGTTACATGCCCTTTTACAGAACGTTGTAATCAACCTCAGTGTTCATTGGCTTTTAGTGATTTACTAGGTAATTGTAGATTAGTAACTTGCAGTTGATTTCTGAGCTTATGATGTGTTATGTCTGCCTGTTTGTCTGTGTTTTTTCTATGTGTATGTCTTTGTATGTGTGTCTGTAAGACTGTCTGAGTGTTTGTTTATGTGTGTGTGTGTTTCTGTATGTGTGTGTCTCTGCTTGTGTGTGTCTATGTGTATGCCAGTCTCTGTGTGTGACTCTGTGTATGTCTGTCTCTCTGTGTGTTTGTCTATGTATGTATGTCTGTTAGTGTGTGTCTTTATGTATGTACGTCTGTTTGTGTGTGTATCTATGTATGGCTGCCTGTTTGTATGTGTATATGTGTATGTCTGTCTGTGTGTGTCTATGTCTATGTCTGTCTGTGTGTGTGTGTCTGTGTATGTCTGTCTGTTTGTGTGTGTCTATGTGTATGTCTGTCTATCTGTCAGTCTATTTGTCTGTAAGTTTATAAAAAAGGTTGATGTTGATCTCTGTGTTTAGATATGTCAGCACCAAGGGCCTAATGGCACGGCTTCGTCTCTGGTTGTCCAGAATGGTGTCCAGTTTGGGGTGGAAGACTCAAAAGTAGCGCTCACGTACTTCGGACAGGATGGTTTAGTGTGAGTGGTCGCATTACGCATTGTTAAAATGTCTAATAAGTACGAACACTGGCTCAGTAATAATGGGCTCAGAATCGGGCATTTAAATATCTGCCATATATTAGGGAAGCTGCCTGAACTACCACTTATACTTAATCAAAATTTTCACATGTTCGGCTTTAGCGAAAGTCGATTAAATAGTAACATCTCAGATGATGACATCGCTATCAGAGGCTTTAAAACCATTAGAAGAGATCCCCATCAGAAACAAGAGACGGGTATTGCAGTTTATATTTCTAACTCGCTTTACGCCCACCGTAGGCTAAATTTTGAAACCTGTGAGATTTAGTTGTATGGCTTGAGGTTAAGCTTAAAAATCGCATACCCCTAGTTGTTGGCTATCTTTATCGAAACCCCAGTACAGGAAATATCTGGTATGAAAAATTCACCACTATGATGGATGTAGTCTTTAGTAATGCGAGAGAAATAATACTGCTAGGCGACTTCAACATAGACACTAACAAATCAAACAAAACATGGGAAAACATAATAGAGTCATATAACTTCCAACAGTTAGTCAAACAAGCCATTAGAATAACAAAATCATCTGCAACACTCATAGATCATATCTATACTACGTGTGCTGACAACATCACAGAATGTACTGTACCTATTATTAAGTATTAATGCAATGAGCGATCACTGCCCAGTATGTTGCACGTGGTGGAAAAGAAGTACCAAAACTCCGAAACACAAACATATAAGTATAAAATATAGAATATATAGTGTATCCACATTTAAAAGCTGGTTCATTAGACGATTGTATCATGAGTAATTATAGGCCAATTTCCATATTATCCTCACTATCCAAACCGCTAGAAAAGCACATGCACAAAACAACACTAGATCACTTAGTTCGCCACAAACTAATAGTTGACAGTCAGTCAGGATTTCGGCCAAAATATTCTTGTCATACGGCCCTAACAAACATGATAGAAAACTGGCATCAAAATATTAACAACAATACTCTATGTGGAACGATGTTTATAGACTTTAGAAAAGCATTCGATATGATAGATCATACTATCCTAATTAAAAAAACTAGAAACAATGAAAGTAAGCTTTAATATAGTGACATTAATAAACTCATTTTAATTAGTCAGAAAACAAGTAATATCACACAATAAATCTCTATCCCAAGCCATTACCATTAATACTGAGTACCTCAGGGGTCTATACTTGGCTCTCTGTTATTTGCCATTTATATAAATGATGTTCCCTTATATCTGTCATCGTCCTGCGATCTATTTGCAGACGACTGCACAGTATATACAAACGCTGTTGATCGTAATGTGCTAGAATTATCCTTGCTACAGGAAATAAATAGTGTAGTTAACTGGAGTCACGCAAGCCGCATGCAAATTAACATTTCTAAAACAAAATCTATGTTAATAGGAACCAGACAAAGACTTCACACTCTAAACTCGCAGTGAACTCTTCAGCTGCACATTGGTAGCACGCCTATAGAAAGTGTAACTGAGCACAAGACACTGGGTCTTATCATAGATCAAAATCTATCCTTTAATTCCAATGTTCATGCTCTAGTTAAACAAATAGCCAAAAAAGTATACCTACTTGCTGAAATTAAACACTTCCTCGACGAAAACACAAGAAAGATATTCTATACTTCCTACATACAAACACATATTGATTATTGCTCCACAATCTGGGATTGATGCTCCAAATCAATAACAAAACGCCTTTATACACCCCAGAAAAGGGCAGTGAGTCTATTCAATGATGATAAGCTTACAGACTATTCAAACCTACATGAACATCTTCAGTTACTGCCACTTCACAAACGCCTACTTTTTAATAAGGCTAAACTAATTCACAAAATCCTATTTCAAAATGCCTTAAGCTACCTTTGGCCATTGTTTAAATATAACGCAAGACATAGTGAACGACTAAATATACTTCATGTTCCTAAACCTAGGATAGACTTATATAAAACAAGCTTAGCATACTCTGACACTCAGTTTCCACAAGAAATCAAAGACACCACCAATCATTATACATACAGTTGCAACTTGTTTGAACACTACCTCAGGACAGACTACTTGCCCCCTTAAAAAAAAAAAGCAACAAAGACAATAATAATGATAAATTATCTCGAACGACAACTAGCCAAAAAAAAAAAAAAAAAACATTCCCATATGTATGGCATGTTACACCCACCTTGGGTATTTATGATGCCCATTGTTAAACATTGCCTCAACGAGTCATGTATTATTGATTATTTTTCATGCGTTGTAATGCTTATTGTTCTTTTGTTGTCAAAGAATTGCTTCATAAGAGATGTTGAATGAAAGAATGTAAGAGAGGAAATAGAGAAGAATGGCAGAATGTCAGACGGGCCTGTGTGCCCAATTCTTAGCCCTTTGAAAATAAAGATTTTCGTTCGTTCGTAGATAGTGTCACTAATAGACCTGTTACAGAGATGTCAGTTAGCCCTATCACCACCCTTGTCATACATATTGTTGCTTGCATTACACCTGTTACATACATCGCAACCAGCATTAAAATTGCATGTGCCACATACATTGTAGCTAACATCCCAATTACATCTGCCACATATATTGTAGCTAATATCACAATTACATCTGTCACATACATTGTAACTAACATCATGATTACATGTGCGTCATACAATGTAGCTGGTATCACAAATTACATCTGTCACGTACAATTTAACTAGCGTCACAATTACATCTGTCACATACATTATAACTAACATTATAATTACAGTTGCCAGAAACATTGTAGCTAACATGACAATTACATCTGTGTCATGGTCTGGTTTATAGTATTATCGACCATGGCAGGATTCACTGAAATGTGCGGTCTATCCAAGGAGACCGTACAAAGTGACCCGCCATGAGCGTTGGTCACTAGAGCGTGAAAAGTACTCGGGACGTTTTGCTAGAGGACTAAACGTGACCGTCAAATCAGTTGGACTTGAGCTATGGTCGGAGCTGGGCCAAGTTCGTTCATTCCCTAGAATGGCCATATACTGAGCCGCTACATTGTTAGTTAGATGTTTAGTGATTGTGTAAACTCTAAGCAGTATGAAGACTGACAGACATGTTGTGAAATTGATAATGTGAATTATCTAATGCTTGGAGTCAATATAGAGTGAAAACTGAACTGCGTTCTGTGATTCCAGGTGCGTTGAGTTTGTTCTAAGTAGTTAGCTGTTGTGAACTGTGCAGAGTGATACAGTTTAAACAGCATATAAGCTAACAATAGAAACCAGCCACAGTGAAAAGATTATAGAATCGCCAGGCAAAAGCGTGATCACAGCAGCAACTGACATAGAATATGCATGCACCATCATCGCCGTCGCAAACAGGCCAGGGATTCTGCACCCAGCACTCACAGAAGATTCAAGATACCACAGAATAATTATATGTGTGAGCGCTGTAATCAAAGACCCATCAACACCTAGATGAGATGAAGTAACAGTTACGCGATACCTAGCTACACCCATGCGATCCCATGTAACACCCATACGATCCCTAGAAACAGCATGTGATTTCTAGTAACACTCATGCGATGCCTGACAATCTGTCACACATATTGAAGCTAATATCACAATTACTTCTGTCACATACATTGTAACTAACATCCCAATTACATCTGTCATATACATTATAATCGACATTACAAATACATCTGTCACATACATTGCAGCTAAAATCACAATTACACCTGTCACACACATTGTATCTAACATTACAATTACATCTGTCACACACGTTGTAACTAACCTCACAATTACATCTGTCACGTACATATTTGGCAGAAACATTGTAGCTAGCATCACAGTTAAATAAGTCACAAAAGTCAGCTTCATAATTAAATATGTTATAAACAATGTAGCCATTTGATTCAATGAAGGTGTCATATACATTGCAGTCAACCTTACCATTACATCTGTAATAAACATGTATTAATCCTTATTATTACATCTACCATAAACATGTAGTAATCCTCATCATTACACCTGTCAAAAACATTTAGTCACCATGATCATTACATCTGGCATAAACATTTCATTATCCCTTTCATTACACCTATCATTAAAATTTAATCATCCTTATAATTACATTTGTCATAAACGTTTAGTCATCGTCTTTTTACGTCTGTTATATACATTGTAGTCATCATTACACCTGTCATTAGTCTTCATTACATCTGTCATAAACATTGCTGTCATCATTACGCTTGTCATAAACATTATACACATCATTACATCTGTCATAAATATTTTAGACATCATTATATCTGTCATAAACATTGCAGTCACCATTACGATTGTCATAACATTATAGACATCATTACATCTGTCATAAACATTGCAGTGATCATTATGCTTGTCATAAACATTATAGACATAATTACATCTGTCATAAACATTGCAGTCATCATTACGCTTGTCATAAACATTATACACATCATTACATCTGTCATAAATATTTTAGACATCATTACATCTGTCATAAACATTGTGGACATTATTACATCTGCCATAAACACTATAGTCATCATTACATCTGTCATAACCATTGTAGTCATCATTACATCTGTCATAAACATTGTGGTCATCATTACGCCTGTCATAAACTTTGTAGTCATCAATAAATCTGTCATAAACATTGTAGTCATTATTGCATCTATCTATCATGTGGCATAACGATAAGCGTGGGCAGTCATGTTTGCCATCTCACTCGATCACCAGAGTAGTGGATCAGCTCCGTGTTTCTGTCTCGACCATGCCACGTGGCCAAGTCATCCAGGTCTTCTGGATACTTCTCGGTGTTCCCCTTGTAGTCTTCCCTTCGATCTTGACAGTTGTCACCAAGTTCTCCAATTGATTTCTTCTCATAACATGCCTAAAAATTTTTGACTGTCTACGTCTAATGACTCTAATCAGTTTACGATCTTCATATGTTTCTTGTAGGACTTGTTCATTGGTTTTTCTGTCTGTCCATTGTATTCTTTGCATTTTCCTCAGAAACAACATTTCCACTGCCATCATATGTTTTTCAGCTTGTCTGCTCATTGTCCACGATTTTCATCCATACAAAAGTACAGGTTCTATGTAGCACTTCAACATTCTTTTTCTCGTTTCAATTGATATATTTTTATTGGTCAGTATATTTTTCATCTTGCAAAAGGCTACCTTCGCAATGGCGATTCTTGTTCCAATTTCTTCAAGGCATCACCCATTAGATATTTTGACTGTTCTGAAATAACTGTACCGATTCACTTGTTTAAGAATATGCCCATTGACATGTATATTACATTGTGGTATTTCCTTCTTCCCAGTGACGACCATAATCTATGTCTTCTTATAATTTTGTAACCCTAGTTGTTCACTGTGTGCAACAACCGCATCTACTAAAATACTAAATGTTACAGGTCCTGTTCATTGTCTGCAATCAAGAGTATCATTTGCATATCTAATGTTATTGATGCACTGCCGCCCAATGTTGATTCCTTCCATATCTTCTATATTTTTGGAAAATATTTTCATTGTACAGTGAAAAAAGATCTGGAGACATTACACATCCCTGTCTCACACCTCTCTTAATAGGCTGATATTGACCTATTTCATTATCAATTCTTATGGCAGCTTGTTGTTTCCATTATATGATTTTTTTTAAAAAACAAGTCTAAGGTCTTTTCCATCAATTTGTAGATCTTCAAGCATCCTTATCATGTCGACATGTCTCACTTTATCAAAAGCCTTTGTGTAGTCAATAAAGGAAAGGTGTAGATCTTTGTTTACTTCTATAGAACGTTCAATTATGTTTCTCAGTATATACACAGCATTCACTGTACCCTTGCCTTCTTCAAACCCACATTGTTCACCTATTTCAGATTGTATTTTCTTCCTAACTCTTTGCATGATAATTCACAGCAAAATGTTCGTGATGTGACTCATTATACTAATTGTTCAATGATGATCACATTACAAGGCTCCTGATTTCTTTGGGATTGCAATAAATACATAATTACATAATTCATGAGGTATATCGCCAGTATCTTATATTGTAATCAGTAGTCTGGTAACTTTATCTATTCCATATTCTTCTCAAGCATTAATCATTTCTGTTGTGATGCTGGCTGAACCGGGGGTCTTGCCAGATTCCATATGGTTGAAAGCATTCTGAACCCCCATCTTCAAAATTGATGGTCCTTCACTATTATTTTGAATATGATACTGTTCTTCTCTGTTATCATCATAAAGGTTTTTCACATAATCTGACCATATATGTAAAATCTGATCTTTGTCTACTTTTATTTTTCCACGTTTTGTCTGTAGGCAGTCTGCTGATGTATGAGTTCTTTGATTAGTAAGCTCCTGAATTCTTTTGTGCATTAGTTTGATATTTTTACTGTTGTGTTTGTGTTTGTTTTTCACTTCTTATGCAGTTTTTCCGGAGCCATGCTTCTTTTGCCTCCTTACATAATATTCTGTCTTTCCTGTGAATTTCTTCATATTTGGTAGGATTATTTTTGTTCTGTCTTCTTGTTTCCATTAGTTGTAAAATTTCTTCAGTCATCCATGTCTTACGACCCACTTTCTTTAATTTTGGAATAGTTTTTTTCTGCAGACAAACTGGTTGAATTCTTCAACATTTCCAATTGATCTTCCACATCTTGAAATAGGATCTCTGGATCATACAATATATCAGATTTGCTTTTTACGTCTATGTTAAAATTATCTTGTATTTCTCTGTCAGTTTTCAGTTTGCACAAATCATATTTAAGGATTTCCTGTTGTATACTTAACTTTCTTTACTTTTACCCTCAATGTGCCTGTAATTAATGTGTGATCACTGTAACAGTCTGCACTGGGGACTGTTTTACGACTGTTAACGCATTTCGAAACCTTCTGTTAATCAGGATGTAATGTATCTGGTTTATAATCCTGCTGTCTGGACTAATCCATGTCCGTAATCTTCTAGGATGCTGTTTAAACCAGGTGTTTCCTACTATCATTTCTTGTTCTTTTGTCCATTCTACAAGTCTGTATCCCCTTTCGTCATAAACATTGTATTCATCTTTACATCTGTCATAAACATTGTAGTGATTATAATATCTGTCATAAACATTATATTCTTCATTAAATATGTCGTAAACATTGTTTTCATCATTACATCTGTCATAAACATTGTTTTCATTCTAACATACGTCGTAAAAATTGTAATCATCATTAGATTTGTCATAAACATTATAGTCATCAGTGCATCTGTCATAAGTATTGTAGTCATCATTGCATCTGTCATAAACATTTTAGTCATCATTGCATCTGTCATAAACATTATAGTCATCATTGCATCTGCCATAAACATTTTAGTCATCATTGCATCTGTCATAAACATTATAGTCATCATTGCATATGTCATAAACATTGTAGTCATCATTACATCTGTCATTAGTTATCATTACATCTGTCATAAACATTGTAGTCGGCATTAAACCTGTGATAAACATTGGTTTTATCTTTACATCTTACATAAATCCAGTACAGTTATCGTTACGTCTGTAATAAATATTGTAATCATGATTACATCTGTCATAAACATTGTAGTCCTCACTACATCTGACATAAACATTGCTGTCATTTTTAAATCTGTCATAAACATACTAGTCATCACAACATCTGTCATAAACATGGTAGTCATGATTACATCTTTCATGAACATTGTAATCATGATTACGTCTGTCATAAGCATTTAAGTTATCTTTACATCTGTCATAAACATTGTATTCATTGTCATCATTACATATTTTAATAAAAATTGCAGTCACCATCCGACGTGTTCACAAAGAATGCAGTCATCATTACATCTGTCATAAACAGTGTAGTCATCATTACATATGGCATAAACATTGTAGTCATCATTACATATGTCATAACCATTGTAGTCATCATTACATATGTCATAAACATTGTAGTCATCATTACATATGTCATAAATATTGTAGTCGTCATTACATATGTCATAATCAGTGTAGTCATCATTACATATGTCTTAAACATTGTAGTAATCATTACATATGTCATAAACATTGTAGTCATCATTACATATGTCATAAACATTGTAGTCATCATTACATATGTTATAAACATTATAGTCATCATTACATATGTCATAAACATTGCAGTCATCATTACATATGTCATAAACAGTGTAGTCATCAATACATATGTCATATTCAGTGTAGTAATCATTACATATGTCATAAACATTGTAGTCATCATTACATATGTCAAAAACATTGTAGTCACCATTACATATGTCATAAACATTGTAGTCATCATTACATATGTCATAAACATTGTAGTCGTCATTACATATGTCATAATCAGTGTAGTCATCATTACATATGTCTTAAACATTGTAGTAATCATTACATATATCATAAACATTGTAGTCATCATTACATATGTCATAAACATTGTAGTCATCATTACATATGTTATAAACATTGTAGTCATCATTACATATGTCATAAACATTGTAGTCATCATTACATATGCCATAAACATTGTAGTAATCATTACATATGTCAAAAACATTGTAGTCATCATTACATATGTCATAAACATTGTAGTAATCATTACATATGACATAAACATTGTAGTCATCATTACATATGTCATAAACAGTGTAGTAATCAATACATATGTCATATGCAGTGTAGTCATCATTACATATGTCATAAACATTGTAGTCATCATTACATATGTCATAAACAGTGTAGTCATCAATACATATGTCATATGCAGTGTAGTCATCATTCAATCAATCAATCAATCATGTGCCATGCCGGAAAGCGTGGGCGGTCATGATTCGCCATTTCACTCGATCACCAGAGTCGTGGATCAGCTCAGTGTTCCTGTCTCGTCCATGCCATGTGGCCAAGCCATCCAGGTATTTTCCTCTCGGTCTTCCTCTTGTCATCATTACATATGTCATAAACAGTGTAGTCATCATTACATATGTCATAAACATTGTAGTCATCATTACGTATGCCATAAACATTGTAGTCATCATTACATATGTCATAAACAGTGTAGTCATCAATACATCTTCTTCTTCTTCAGCTTTCCGAGCCATTGAGGTTCTTTGCTGCAAATACAATCCGTCTCCATTCGTCTCTCTCTGGACCTTCTCTTGCCAGTCGTTGATTCCAAGTGCTTGTAGGTCTGTACATGTATTATCTCTCCACCGTCTTCTTGGTCTACCTCGAGGTCTACGGTCATTTATTTCCTGAGTGTAAGCGAATTTTGTTTCCCTATTATCTTCCATTCTTTCTATATGCCCCAGCTATTGTAGTCTATTAGCCTTCATGATACCAGTGATTAGCGGGGACTTAAACAGGTCATAAATGTCTTTGTTACTTCTTCTTTTCCACTCTCCACTTTGTGTATCCCTAATGGGTCCAAAGATGCGTCTTAAAATTTTGTTCTCAAAGGTTTGTAACAAGGCTTCGTCTCCTTTCGTTGTACTCCAGGTTTCAGAGCCATACATCACAACTGGTCTGATCAGTGTTTTGTATATTGTGATTCTGGTGTTACGAGACAGCACCTTTGATTTTAGTAGATGTTGTAGTGCATAGTATATCTTATTTCCAGAGTTGATTCTAGTTTGTATTTCTTCCCTTATGATGTTGGAGCAGTTGAAGATTGTACCCAGATATTTGTATGTTTCCGTTCTTTTAATGGTCATATTATCTATTTGTATGTGGCCAGAGTTTTTAGCCATTCCGTCTCTTGAAATTACCATATATTCTGTCTTATCTTGGTTGATAACCAGCCCCATCTGTTAGGCTTTTTCCTTTAAGTGAGTCAATATTTCCAATGTCTTTTGTTCACTTTGCCCTATAATATCTATATCATCTGCATAACCAAGCAGCTTGGATGTTCCTCCAATATCACATTCCTCATTTATCTGCCTTACAACTTTCTCTAGAGCCAGATTGAAGAGTAGCGGCGATAGTGCATCACCCTGTTTCAAGCCAGATGTTATTTGGAAGGGGTCTGATTTCCTGCCTTTATATGTTACTATATTATAAGTGTCTTCCATGCATAGTCTGGTCATGTTGATTAACTTCCTTGGTATTCCAAATTCCTGCATAGCATTCCATAGACTATTCCTATGGACACTATCATAAGCCTTTTTAAAATCCACCAAAATGTTATGGAGATCTCTTTTATATTCCCATCAATACATATGTCATAATAATTGTAGTCATCATTACATATGTCATAAACATTGTAGTCATCATTACATATGTCATATGCAGTGTAGTCAATATTAAATATGTCATAAACAGTGTAGTCATCAATACATATGTCATATGCAGTGTAGTCATCATTACATATGACATAAACAGTGTAGTCATCATTACATATGTCATAAACATTGTAGTCATCAATACATATGTCATATGCAATGTAGTCATCATTACATATGTCCTAAACATTGTAGTCATCATTACATATGTCATAAACATTGTAGTCATCATTACATATGTCATAAACATTGTAGTCATCATTACATATGTCATAAACATTGTAGTCATCATTACATATGTCATAAACATTGTAGTCATCATTACATATGTCATAAACATTGTAGTCATCATTACATATGCCATAAACAGTGTAGTCATCATTACATATGTCATATGCAGTGTAGTCAATATTAAATATGCCATAAACTTTGTAGTCATCATTCATCATCGTTAAGTGCCATGCCGGCTGGCGTAGGCGTTCAAGACTTTCCACGGATCTCGGTCTTTGGTTTTCTGGATATTCTTCCGTGGCACCGTTTCAGTCCATCCAGCAGCATTTCTCTTGGTCTGCCTCTGCCTCTCTTCCCCTCGATTTTTCCAGTTGTCACGATGTTCTCCGATGTCACTCTTCTCATCACATGACCAAAGAAAGCTGTTTGTCTCTTTCTTATTGTTGTATATAATATTATAGTTTCATTAGCCTCTTTCAGGCAGTTATTGTTAGTTACTTTGGCAGTCCAATGAATTCGCAACATTCGTCTTAGAAACCAAATCTCTGTGTTGCTTTACAACTGTCATAAATATTGTATACATTGTCATCATTACATCTTTTAATAAAAATTGCAGTCATAATCCGATGTGTTCACAAAGATTGCAGTCATCATTACATCTGTCATAAACATTGTAGTCATCATTACATATGTCATAAACATTGTAGTCATCATTACATATGCCATAAACATTGTAGTGATTATAATATATGTCATAAACATTATATTCTTCATTAAATCTGTCATAAACATTGTTTTCATCATTACATCTGTCATAAACATTGTTTTCATTCTAACATACGTCGTAAAAATTGTAATCATCATTAGATCTGTCATAAACATTATAGTCATCATTGCATCTGTCATAAACATTATAGTCATCATTGCATCTGTCATAAACATTATAGTCATCATTGTATCTGTCATAAGTATTGTAGTCATCATTGCATCTGTCATAAACATTTTAGTCATCATTGCATCTGTCACAAACATTATAGTCATCAGTGCATCTGTCATAAGTATTGTAGTCATCATTGCATCTGTCATAAACATTATAGTCATCATTACATCTGTCATTAACATTTTAGTCATCATTGCATCTGTCATAAACATTATAGTCATCATTGCATCTGTCATAAACATTTTAGTCATCATTGCATCTGTCATAAACATTATAGTCATCATTGCATATGTCATAAACATTATAGTCATCATTACATTTTACACAAACCCAGTACCGTCATCGTTACATCTGTCATAAACATTGTAGTCATCATTACATCTGTCATTAGTTATCATTACATCTGTCATAAACATTGTGGTCATCATTACATATGCCATAAACATTGTAGTTACCATTACATATGTCATAAACATTGTAGTCATCATTACATATGTCATAAACATTGTAGTCATCATTACATATGCCATAAACATTGTAGTCATCATTACATATGTCATATGCAGTGTAGTCAATATTAAATATGCCATAAACATTATAGTCATCATTCATCATCGTTAAGTGCCATGCCGGCTGGCGTAGGCGTTCAAGACTTTCCACGGATCTCGGTCTTTGGTTTTCTGGATATTCTTCCGTGGCACCGTTTCAGTCCATCCAGCATCATTTCTCTTGGTCTGCCTCTGCCTCTCTTCCCCTCGATTTTTTTTCCAGTTGTCACTCTTCTCATCACATGACCAAAGAAAGCTGTTTGTCTCTTTCTTATTGTTGTATATAATGTTCTAGTTTCATTAGCCTCTTTCAGGCAGTCATTGTTAGTTACTTTGGCAGTCCAATGAATTCGCAACATTCGTCTTAGGAACCAAATCTCTGTGTTGCTTTACAACTGTCATAAACATCGTTGTCATCGTTACATCTGTCATAAATATTGAAGTCACCATTACATATGTCATCTCCCCCGATGGTGTTTCCACCTTGTCGTGGTGGGGGTGCTTGAGTTTCTCAATGACCCTGAGAGCTATACCGGCGGTAGCGTAGCTACCAGCAGGGCCTCCCAAGCCGGACAGGTCAAAGGGTAGAGAACAGACAAAGAGAAACACCCTGGTCCTCCAGGTTGGGGGTTGAAGCGTGGGGTTAACATCTCCATCTTTGTAAAAACCTTTCTTTGTTACGAAACAAATACATGAGCCTCGATATCGGACTGACTTATCTGGACAACGACCTTGGAACGTTAAAGGACTTTTGAGATTTGGAACATGGAATGTACGGACACTATATCGAGCTGGAGCGGCCGAAGAACTAACCCGGGAGCTGGTTGAATATCAAATGGATATAACAGCAATTCAAGAAATAAGGTGGCCAGGAGAGGGTACTTTAGAGCAAAATGGAATGATTATAATATATGGAGGAAACACCCAAAATAAACATGAATTAGGAAAAGGATTTGTCATCAAAAAAGAGTTATGGGGGAATGTTTTAAACTTTAAAGCTTTTAATGACAGGATTAGTAAATTACGAATAAAAGGTAATGGAAAAATATAACGATGATTAATGTACATGCACCTACTGAAGAGAAAGAAGATGATATTAAAGAAGACGTTTATAATGATCTGGAAGATGTCATAGAAGAAACCCCCAAACAGGACATCCTGATTGTGCTGGGAGACTTCAATGCAAAAATAGGTAGAGAGCAAACTTATACAAAAGTGGCCGGTATGGAAAGCCTACATACAACTTCAAATGATAATGGATGGAGAGTCATCAACCTGGCAGAAGCCAAAGGATTGCAGATTAGCAGTACCAGACTACAAAGAAAGGATATACACAAACAAACTTGGAAATCATGTGACAAGAGAACCTATAATCAAATAGATCACATTTTAATTAACAACAGAAATGCATCAAACATACAGCAAGTCAGAAGTTATAGAGGAGCTGAGTGCCACAGTGACCACTTCCTCGTTGGAGCAAAATTTAAAATAAAACTTAAGAGAGCTTTCTATACTAAATTACAAAGATTACACCCAACATATAACAGAGAAAAACTACAAGACATTACAGTCAAAGAGAAATTTACAGATGAAATAAAACGTAAACTTGAAACTCTGCAAAACCCTTCGGAGGAAAGCGTTGACCAAACTTGGTTGAACATCAAGAATACAATTCAATCTACTGCAGAAGAATGTCTCGGTGTGTTAACCACGCATAGAAAGAACAGATGGTTCAATCAAAAATGTGAAGAAGCAGTCATTAGGAAGAAGAATGCCAGACATGTATGGTTAAATGACATCAATAACATCCAAAAGGAAGAGCATTATAGAAATGAATGTAAAGAGGCTACAAAAATAGTCAGACAGCAGATGCGAGAATATATGAGTAATATAATCAAAGATATGGAAACTAATCACCAGAAAAATGAATCCAGAAAATTGTTTACAAAACTGAAGTCAATGAAACGAGGGCACCAACAAAACACATATGGTTTAAAAGACAAAAATGGGAATATGATAAATACCAATGAGGAAATGTGCAACACATGGAAAGAATATTTTATTGAATTACTAAATTGTGAAGCTCCAAGTAACATTTTCCCACATGAAGAGGTTCTAACATGCGAACCACAAATTGAAGAACCTACATTTGAAGAAATCCTATATGTAATCACACGACTTAAAAACAATAAGGCAACTGGGACTGATGGAATTGCTGCTGAATTTATAAAGGCAGGTGGCCATGCATTACATCTAAAGCTATACTAACTAATAATAAAAATCTGGAGGACAGAAGAATTACCCCATGACTGGAAAGAGTCATTACTGATACCTATCTTTAAGAAAGGAGACAAGTTCCAATGTGGAAATTATAGAGGAATATCACTACTGTCCACAAGCTATAAGATACTATCCGCAGTATTACTAAATAGACTAAAACCATATTCAGAAGACATATTAGGTGACTACCAGACGGGTTTTAGACAAAACAGATCAACAATAGATCAGATATTTATCTTACGACAAATAGCCGAGAAAAATTGGGAATATAAAAGAGATCTCCATAACATTTTTGTGGATTTTAAAAAGGCTTATGATAGTGTCCATAGGAATAGTCTATGGAATGCTATGCAGGAATTTGGAATACCAAGGAAGTTAATCAACATGACCAGACTATGCATGGAAGACACTTATAATATAGTAACATATAAAGGCAGGAAATCAGACCCCTTCCAAATAACATCTGGCTTGAAACAGGGTGATGCTACTCTTCAATCTGGCTCTAGAGAAAGTTGTAAGGCAGATAAAGGAGGAATGTGATATTGGAGGAACATCCAAGCTGCTTGGTTATGCAGATGATATAGATATTATAGGGCAAAGTGAACAAAAGACATTGGAAATATTGACTCACTTAAAGGAAAAAGCCCAACAGATGGGGCTGGTTATCAACCAAGATAAGACAGAATATATGGTAATTTCAAGAGACGGAATGGCTAAAAACTCTGGCCACATACAAATAGATAATATGACCATTAAAAGAACGGAAACATACAAATATCTGGGTACGATCTTCAACTGCTCCAACATCATAAGGGAAGAAATACAAACTAGAATCAACTCTGGAAATAAGATATACTATGCACTACAACATCTACTAAAATCAAAGGTGCTGTCTCGTAACACCAAAATCACAATATACAAAACACTGATCAGACCAGTTGTGATGTATGGCTCTGAAACCTGGAGTACAACGAAAGGAGACGAAGCCTTGTTACAAACCTTTGAGAACAAAATTTTAAGACGCATCTTTGGACCCATTAGGGATACACAAAGTGGAGAGTGGAAAAGAAGAAGTAACAAAGACATTTATGATCTGTTTAAGTCCCCGCTAATCACTGGTATCATGAAGGCTAATAGACTACAATGGCTGGGGCATATAGAAAGAATGGAAGATAATAGGGAAACAAAACTCGCTTACACTCAGGAAATAAATGACCGTAGACCCCGAGGTAGACCAAGAAGACGGTGGAGAGATAATACATGTACAGACCTACAAGCACTTGGAATCAACGACTGGCAAGAGAAGGTCCAACAGAGAGACGAATGGAGACGGATTGTATTTGCAGCAAAGAACCTCAATGGCTCGGAAAGCTGAAGAAGAAGAAGATTACATAAGTCATAAACATTGTATTGATCTTCATAATTACATCTGTCATAAACATTGTAGTCATCGTCATCATTACATCTGTTAATAAAGATTGCAGTCATTATTATATTTTTCATAAACATTGCAGTCATTCACACATTACATCTGTCACAAACATTGCAGTCATCCACACATTATATTTATCACAAAGAATGCGGTCATCCACACATTGCATTTGTCACAAACATTGCAGTCACCCCGCCATTATATCATAGGTTATAAACGTTTGGTTGCAGCCAGGCGATTGTCAGTTTTGAGTGTGTGGATAATATGAATCCACCAATGTTCACGGCATATGGCGGCCAAGGCCAGCCTAAAATATATGTGAGTATACAACATTCACATTTGCTGATAGCTCTGTGACTGTCCCCTCTCTCTCTCTCTCTCTCTCTCTCTCTCTCTCTCTCTCTCTCTCTCTCTCTCTCTCTCTCTCTCTCTCTCTCTCTCTCTCTCTCTCTCTATCTATCTATCTATCTCTATCTCTCTCTCTCTCTTTCTCTCCCCCTTCTCTCCACACCCCCTCTCTTTTTTTAAATTTCCACTAATTGTTAATTATGGCGTTAAGATATTCACAATGTGTAATACTTAAAATGTCTTAATTGTTGATTGCGATCTTCGTCTTGTAGTTTTTTTTTCTTTTTTATGTGACATGTTTCTTGTTGTTTAATTTAAACTTAGAAAAAGATGTTGATCTTTACCAAGTCTCTCGCCAGATAGAATCAACTCTTCTAATCCTTTAGTACTACATGATGGGCTGATCAGGGTGAACAGGGTGAATTAGTCGCAAACTACAGAGTCTAGAAAACCACAACTAACCAAAAACGTGATGAGGTTGATTGGGACGTTCTGTAAAAGTACCTGCAACTATATATGTGACGGATAACCGAATAGATGAATAACATAAATTTCTTAATACATCTTTACAGTAACGTGATTTCACTGCGGGCCTGGGATGAAGATGAAAATAACATCCTTTAAACGTGAATAATACATACATATTGTATTTAATTTTATAGAACAAGCAAAATAAATTTCGATATAAGAGTAGTAATGTACAGAAATGTATTGTAATACTATAGACCTACGTTACTTTAAAATAATCGGGCACCTTCTTCTGTGTCTTTGAGGCTCGAGCTTTCTGCGCAGCGAGGTTCCATATCTTACTCAGAAGTAGGATCTGTGTTGTATTTTCCTCCTATTGAATTTCAAACCAGTCGATGCACTTTGATAACATTGTTTCTGCTTCTGAGTGGCTAGTTGTGTGTTTTTCGTTAAGAACTGATCCTTCATCGTCATCAATTTCATCTTCAATGTTATTCATACTAGAAACAATTTTATGATCGTTCAAAATTTCAAAACCTCCATCCATTTTGTCACATTCCAACCAATCTGTTACTCCTTTTGGTGTAATGGTTTTACTGTTTAGTCATACATTGTTGCACAGTTGAACAGTTTGGTCAACGCTGACAGTCTCAGTTCCTTCAGTTTCTTACATAGGATCATGCAAGAGTTTATTCTATTTTATTCTTTATATTTTTTTTAAAGACGATGACGGATAACAGATACTGACGGTTAAACAATTGACGGTTAATCGAAGTTTTACTATGTACACACATACACACTCACGCGCGCACGCACACACACACACACACACACACACACGCGCACACACATTGGGTTTGTTTCTATTATTCTCTGGTGTGCTTCGGTGACAAGTGCGTTCAGTGAACTTTCATGTCCTATTCTTGGGGGTCGTGAGGGAAAACCTTAAGATGTTGATAATATTCGATTTCGTTAATATTATTTGTTGAGGCTAGTGCAGTAGAAACTGTTTTAGTTTTGTTGCCACTGGTTTTGTTGTTTTCGCTGTAGCAGCAGCAGCGGCGGCGGCGGCGGGAGTAGTAGTAGTAGTAGTAGTAGTAGTAGTAGTATTAGTAGTAGTAGTAGTAGTAGTAGTAGTAGTAGCAGCAGCAGCAGCAGCAGCAGCAGCAGCAGCAGCAGCAGCAGCAGCGGCGGCGGCGGCGGGAGTAGTAGTAGTAGTAGTAGTAGTAGTAGTAGTAGTAGTAGTAGTAGTAGTAGTAGTAGTAGCAACAGCAGCAGCAGCAGCAGCAGCAGCAGCAGCAGCAGCAGCAGCAGCGGCGGCGGCGGCGGCGGCAGGAGTAGTAGTAGTAGTAGTAGTAGTAGTAGTAGTAGTAGTAGTAGTAGTAGTAGTAGTAGCAGCAGCAGCAGCAGCGGCGGCGGCGGCGGCGGCGGCGGGAGTAGTAGTAGTAGTAGTAGTAGTAGTAGTAGTAGTAGTAGTAGTAGTAGTAGTAGTAGCAGCAGCAGCAGCAGCAGCGGCGGCGGCGGCGGCGGCGGCGGCGGGAGTAGTAGTAGTAGTAGTAGTAGTAGTAGTAGTAGTAGTAGTAGTAGTAGCAGCAGCAGCAGCAGCAGTAGCAGCAGCAGTAGCAGTAGTAGTAGTAGTAGTAGTAGTAGTAGTAGTAGTAGTAGTAGTAGTAGTAGTAGTAGTAGTAGTAGGAGGAGGAGGAGGAGGAGGAGGAGGAGGAGGAGAAGGAGGAGATGGAGCAGGAGGAGCAGGAGGAGGAGCAGCAAATTATAGAAAGGGATGAATTTCTGGGAGAAAACAGCATAGATAATATAACTGTGTTGTGGAATTGCATTTTTAACACAGGCAATCACAGCAGTGTAGTGGCTAGACGCTTGTCTGTCGACCAAGTGGTCAGGAGTTCGAATTCGCATCGAGGCAGATTATTAACAATGAACTGGGCTGCCAATTCGTCTCAACCTAAAATAGCTGCCAGGAAATTTCGTGTGAAGTAAAATACTAACTACATTACACCTTGAGTGCCGATTTGTCTATAGATTAATTGATTGATTGATTGATTGATTCGATTTAGGAACCGACATCACAGCATTCGGGGCATTCCCATAAGCTCTCCGTCCCCATCCTCAGAAGCCAGCGAAGAGTTCCAACCCCAATAGTACCAGTAGCAATATGATTAAATGTGCGTCTCGCCTTTCCTCTAAGCGTCGAGCATCGGCCAGATCCCTTCGTTACTCCTCGCTGTCGCATTCTTGCCATACCATGGTGATCCATTTGCTCCTCCGAGGTGTACACGTGTTCCCACAAGGCCGCAACCACGTCTGCCTTATCATGCATCAATACTGCACCAAGTTTTGCAGAGCCAGCCAATCTGTCTGCCTGTTCATTCCCCAGCACACCGGCATGCCCCGGAGAAAATATCCAGACGACGCTTGCCACCCGTGACTTCCGAAGCGAAGCAAGCCACTCGGCACGAAGCCTGCCTGTCTTCCCTACTCAACATGCTTTCTGAGTCAGTTACAATCACGATGTGTGTGTGTGTATCGTATTCTCCATCCAGCGGAAAGCTGCACTCACCGCCTCCACCTCCATTCTTAAGCTAGATGTTGTGGTATCATATGCCAGGCTCTCCTGCACCAAACGTCGATCATTAGCTTTTGCCAAGAAACCCCAGGCACTTCTACTACCTCTCAACACCGAACCATCTGTGTAGATAATCACATCATCCGGGCGAGCATTATCCTGAATTAGTTGCTGGATTTCCACTTCTGTAGAGATGTGCGCTAGACTATATGTCACTTACATGTCAAGGCATGTGAAAGAGTCATGAGTAACTCGTCGTTAATTACTCTGATTGTCCAAGGTATTCGAAGCTTTTGTCTCAGAAACCACACCTCTTCTGCCTCCAAGCTCTCCCTAATGTATTCGTTCACATTCGCCGATCCACTGCCATACAGTAGAACACATACGCAACGCATACATCATGTCAAACACCATGCCAAAGGAAAATGCTGACAGCAAACGCGGAAGAGGAAGACACTGTGTAAATAGGAAGCTTTCATCAAAACGAAAGACTGAAAAGATTATGTTAGACTGCATCAAAATCGTGAGGGACTGATAATGCTCATGGCCATTGCATGCGCCTTCGTTACGAAGATATAAATTCATCAATTTTCATCTAACAATTCTTTCCATGTGTTTTCATCCCACAGCAGCTCACGTATTGCCTACCTTCTCCTATTTCTATTACTCTTTCTTTTCGTTCCGTAACAGCATATATACCTTCCTATTACATGTATTTCGTTTCAGCAATTCCTGGTGGAGTCCATGTGTGCGTGTAAAAACGCCTGTATCCAGCCACAACCATCATCATCTTCTATCGGTGCAGGATCTGTGGTCCTTATAGTGTAAGTATTGGCTCTAGAGGCCACTTCCTTAACTGTAGATGATGACAATAGAATAAGTAAAAATCAACTCCTAGTATAATATCTCCTAGGCCACCAACATTCCAAGTCCCGAGTATCTCCTTTCTTTTCAATATCCTCCATAATTCTCGAGCAATAGTACTCGTACAAATAAATTCCCTAGTGGTTTGCTGGACATGGAGAGATTTCGGTGTCACTTTCAAACACCCAACGCTTCATTTGCCTTCGCTTACTCTTTCCTCACTATATCACTTCCTGTCAGATGACCTGCAGTGCTTGTGGCACTGTTTGATATTTGTGCTCTAGGATCTCGCCAGGACCTGCGTTTTAGAGGACTATTTTTTGTTTTCAAATTTAGTTGCATTTTTGATTTCTTTGTATTTTTGCGTTCTGACGACGGAATTTCTAGCCGCAAGGTCCTTTCTGTAATTTATGATTGTATTTTTGTAAAGCCGGCTTCCTGGCCTAGAGGTTAGCGACTTTTCTCCGTAATCTCGTATACTCTCGTAAGTAACGTGACGACGGTGAGAATCAGCAGTGGTTCGAATCGCATCGGTAACTTGCGGGGTATGTGAGCCGGCCGCTCAGAAAGCAATGGCAAACTACTGAGTGTAATCTTGCCAAGAAATCAATACGCTGAAAGATGCTGATGTTGACAGCGATGTCCTGTAAAGGATACGCAAAACATTCTTGTAAAGCTGACCAGTTGCAGTTTCCGTTTGTGTTGATTTACTCATGTGTAGTTTTACCAGTTTAACCAATTCAGCGCGTTTCATTTTCTCCACACCCAACGCTCAATTCGCTTTCGCTCACTATTTTCTCTTGATTTACAACAGAGTGAAATGGTTGTGAAAAGTCATATTTGTTTTAGAATCTTCATGGTTACTTTCTCACATTTACTATTTGAATGCTCCTTGCCGATTGGCTAGAATGCCGGATTCTTCTTCGGGAGACCCGGATTCGAATCCGCGGTAAGGTGTGGCGTGGAGTTTTTTTTTTTCTGTCGGGGGAAAAAGAAAACTCAAACCTGCACAGTTCGCGGCGACTGCAATAGCCAGGCGGTCTTAATTTCTCAGGCTCAAGACATCCCTCCCCTCCCCACCCCCTAGCCATACGCCGCAAGGTTCTATATTGGTAGCAAATGACAGTTGACAATTTGAACACTCTCAGTTTCAGTTAAGTACTGCTTTATAACGATTCATTTAATCGCTGTCGAGCATTCACATAAAAACAGAAACACAGACTGTCAGTAAGCGGATTTGTGTCCTTGTTGGGATATTTATTTTTCCCATGACATTGCTCATTCTTGTAATAGAAGCATTGGCAATTGTTTTTTTTCCCCATCTCTTGACACATCACATGACTGAGAAATGATAAGTTCACGTCTCGATATGACATTAGCTTTCAATCCTTTCTTGCGTGTAGTGTCTTTTGTCTTCTTCTTCTTCTTCCTCTTCTTCTTCTTCTTCTTCTTCTTCTTCTTCTTCTTCTTCTTCTTCTTCTTCTTCTTCTTCTTCTTCTTCTTCTTCTTCTTCTTCTTCTTTCTTTCTTTTTGTCTTGAACCCAAGCATAGTCGATACAAGTGTTGCTACGTCTGTTGCATTTAACTGATTCTTGCGTGTGTATGCTTTCCCTTTTACCGGTAACCAGTTTTCCTCGCGATTAAGCTTACCTACACCGACTTCAGGGGTATTTGTAATTACGTCCCAAAGTCAAGGACGAGAAGTCAGCATGTTAATCCATCTGACCTGTGTAGGGGTTGAACCCACTACATCACCATCAGCACACCGGATGCTTAAGAACGAGCGAGCGCTATTATCCACCCAGCACTGCTGACATCCGCAGACGAACGTATATCTTGTGTTATTCAATGGCCTGGTGGGTTTACTACGACTCACATTATATTGTGTGAGCCTGCGCGCGCATGTGTGTGTGAAAGAGTTATGCATTCCATAGGCATACGTAAGTGAAGCCGTGGTAGAGCAGTGGCTTGCCTGCAGGCCCGGTGACTTGGGCTTTCAGGCCGACCCAGCCTAACATTGGTACCGAGAAATGTTTTCGGAAGTAAAGTGAACCGGCGAGAGTTTGACCACATTACCACTTGATTCCGATTGGTCTATAAAATTATCGAGTTTAGCACCACATTCCCACTATGCCTCAGGGCGTGTAGAAACGGCTTCAGTGAAGAAGAGCGTGGCTGAAGGTGTGTACGCTCGGGTGTACTACTCACGTAGCATTGACTCAGTTCCTGATTTTATCTTTACCTCAGTTTCTTCTCATTGGTGTTTCTGTACCTGGTTCTGGGGAGTCTCTACGGCAAAGTGGTCAAGAAAGCCAATGGGCTAGAGGTGCTGCCGAATTATGACTTCTGGGTGGGACTGCCCAGCACTGTAAAGGTAATTCTCATATTTTCATTGTTGTGTTCGTAGATGCAGTAGATTGTAATGTATATTATCATTGTAAATATTAATAAATATTTCCATTTATAAAAACGAATTAAATGTCAAGATGGCGGAGTAAACAACCTTCGCTGCGATCTGGAGATATAATTATGTATTGTGTGTGTGTGTGTGTGTGTGTGTGTGTGTGTGTGTGTGTGTGTGTGTGTGTGTGTGTTTTTTTTTTTAAGATCAGTGTGTGCAAGTAAGGATGAACCTACGACAGGTCCAGCAAACCGCTAGGGAATTTATTTGTACACTGCTGCTCGAGAATTATGGAGGAAATTGAAAGAAAAGCGGGAATCTATCAGCGCTCACACCGGAAACACGCCAAACAAACGAATAACAACAGCTTAAGTACGAAACAGACAGGAGATACTCGGGACTTGGAATGTTAGTGGCCTAGGAGATAAAGTACTAGCTCTCGTAGAATTTATGAACAAATAAAAAATTCAAATATTAGAACTTGCAGATATGAGGAAAAAGGGGACAGAACACAAAACGAACACACGAAAACTACATTCTAATATGGAGTGGTGTCGAGCATCGAGCATCAAGCATACGCTAAACATGGCGTGGTTTTTTTTTTAAATTACATCCCCAAAACAGCAAAAGCCATTATCAACATTGAATTTATATAAAAAAAGAACAATACTAATACCGCTCAAACAGGGCAGCAAAACAATAACTATTATACAAACATAAGCCCCGTGTAATGATGCTTACAGCTTTGAAGACAAAGTCAAATATTTTGACAACCTTGCAGATACGTTAAACAATGTCAGTGAGAGAGATGAACTTATTGTGATGGGTGATTTCAACGGACATATAGGCACAAGAAGAACACCGTGGGATGAATACATGAGGCCATTCAGCGAAGCAGAGACAGAATGTAATAGCAATGGTCAACATCTACTCAACATATGCTCCGAACACGGACTAATAATAGCAAATAGTAATTTCCAAAATAGTCGTAGCCACACCGAAACGTGGTATAAATGGAACAAAATATATCAAGCTTCTAAAATTGACTTATTTCTACTTAGGAAATCAGACAGAAGACTTCTTATGGATTCAAGCGTACTCCCAAATACAGATTTTTATACTGATCATGAACCAGTCATAATAAATACAAAATAATAATTTAAAAAAAAAAAGTATTCAACATGCAGTAAAATAAGAAACAAAAAGGTAGCAACAAATATCATCAATTTTCGAAGGCCTCAGGAAAATACAGTTAAAGACGAATTCAAACAAGAAATCAAGAAGCTACATAAAAACATCCCCGATGATTACTTAAGTGTAGATAAGGAATGGGCCATTTTCAAGGCTGCCATGCTCGACACACTGAATAATAAATGTGGAACCAAGAAAGTAGGGCAGGACAAAAGATTAAGAACAGCTTGGTGGAACAACGAAGTTAAAGATAGCTATTCAGAAGGAAGATAGCATTAAAAAGAATGGATCACAACTAAATCTAAACAAGACTATGTTACTCACAGAATATATTTTTTTGTTCGCATATCCTTTACAGGACATCGCAGTCAACATCAGCATCTTTCAGCTTATTGTTGATTTCTTGGCAAGATTACGCTCAGTAGTTTGCCATTGCTTTCTGAGCAACCGGCTCATATAACCCGTAAGTTACCGACGCGGTGAGAACCGCTACCAATTCTCGAGCACGTCAGGTTACTCACGAGAGTATACGGGATTACGGAGAAAGACGTTAAACGCCTTGGCCAGGGAGTCCGGCACTTTACAAAATAGCACAACGAAATGTCAAACAACCAAATAGAGCATCTAAAGATGAATCCTGGAGAATATACGGTGAACAGATGGCGACTCTTAGCGAAGACTATCCAAGAGAATTCTATAAACGTGTCAATATTATGAGAAACAGAGATGCATTCTACATACAACACAACCACCATCATAAACAGCAAAAGAGGTATACCATTATTTAATCCACAACAAAGTCTAGCAAGGTGAGGAGAATACTTTCAAGAACTACTTACCCCATACATAATAGCATAGAAAACCTAACTTTTGTGCCTAAAAGCTGTGGAAAATAAGAACCTAACTTCATCCCTGCAGAAGTCAAATCAGTTATACAGAAAAGTTCTAATAACAAAGCACCGGGTCCGGATGGAATAACCACAGAAGCTATTCAGGCATCTGGGAAAATAGGAGTTAAATGACTGACAAGACTTTTTAATATAGCGTGAGAAGAAAGAAAAGTCCCAGACGATTGGCAACAGGCAATAATATTACTAATAAGGAAAAAGAAAAGCAATATGAGAGAGTGTGAAACATACAGATGGATATCATTCCTGAGTCATATAGGGAAAATGTACGCAAAACTATTGGAACAAAGAGCTAGACCAGTAGTTGAACAACAGTTTAGCGAAGTACAATTTGGTTTCAGGAAAGGTAAAAGTTGCAATGATTCACTATTCAAACTTAGACAAATATGTGAAAAACCCATCGAATATAGTGACCAGAAGAATATTGTGTTTGTAGGTCAGGAAAAGGCTATCGATAGAGTAGACAGATAAAAATTAATGGACCATCCTTGAAGACTACGGGATACAAGAACAAGTGCTAGAAAACATCATGTACCACTCGAGCCAAAGTGCAGTATGAACACAAGCAAGTATATAAGATATGTTCAAAGTCAATACAGAGCGAGACAGGGTCTGCTGTCTCCTCTGCTATTTAATATCTTCATAGACAGAATATCCTAAGAAGCAAGCCTTGACAGAACAGATTCAGACAATTTTGAACACTTGACTTCACATGAAACAGCAGATCCACATGCAATAAATTAACTTCTATTTGCAGACGATCAATGCCTGTTTTATAGCGACGAAAGCAGACTGAAAAATCATATTAATAATCTGAAATCAACATGCAGCAGATACAATATAGCCAAAACCGAAGTCATGCAAGTTAGCAGATCTCCTGGTCCATTAAGTATACAGATAAATAACGAATCTCTGAAACAAGTTAACGAATTCAAATATCTTGGAAGTATGATCACAGAAGATGGCAGATTGGATAGAGAAATCTAGATCAGGTGAGAAAAAGCAAGTGCACTTACATATCAACTATCACCCATACTGAAACATCCAAACATTCCTATGTCTGCAAAACGAGAGATAATAAACAACATATTCATACCAACACTATGCTACCAATCTCAAACTTTGATATTATCCAAATCATACTTACGCAAAATAAACAACTGTGAAATGAGATGCCTGAGGAGAGCTGCAAGCTTAACACTCCGAGACCGAGTACAAATGTCGTTATCAGACAGACAGTGGGATCAACACCTTGTGCCACATTTATCGAAAGACAGAAGATCAAATGGTTTGGCCATCTCGTTAGAATGCAACACCATAAACTATCAGCACTGGCCCTACATCAAAGGTCATCTGCGACAAGAGCAATAGGACGCCCGAGAAGAAAATGGATTGACGACATCCAAGACATTGTATAATCACACGGAATGACATTATCCAGTGCCACGTATTGAGCGCTAGAACGCCAATTATTCCTCCCAACGACTCTTCACGGAAAAAGAGGAAGAGATGATGATGATGATGATGATGATGATAATGATGATGATTAATATATCACGACTGCTTGGGCAAGCGGCCTTGACACCTCAGCTCGATAAAACTCCAGACACCAGCAACAATAAAATTGATGTACAGACTGCTTCCGAAAATTGTCAGCCCAATATTTTAATACAGTGAAGTCATCGACAGTATGGTAAACGATACAATGTAATTAGTGATACATAACTTGACTGTTTGCTTCAAAGAATGTACTCAGTGATACACAGCTTGACTGTTTGCTTCAAAGAATGTATTCAGTAAATCACAGCTTGACTGTTTGTTTCAAAGAATGTACTCAGTGATACATAATTTTACTGTTTACTTTAGTGTCAGAGAAGACTCAACCATTTCATCAAGCTGCATATTCTTTGATGTTTTTGTATGTCCCGCCTTTAAATACCCTCTTTGACATCGCAATTCTAATTCTAAAGCCTGTCTCATCATATATACATAAAATGGAACCAGGGAGCTCGATCAGGCACATGCCACAACGAACGTTTCTCTCTGACTTCATCAGCTGTCAAACGTTATCACTTGGTAATATAAGGCGTCTGCCTTTAACTTGTTCAACTCGCTGTTTAGACGGTGTAGATTTTATCACCGCAAGAAAGGGATGGTATTTTCCTCTCTGACCCGGGGGTAGTAGATCACATGTCTAGCCTTCTTCGCCGCGGACATTAAATGTCTCTCGGTATATGGGGGTAAATCTTGCTGAATTTTCAAATTAAGGAAACCTGCCCACAAATTAATATTTACAGCAAGTATTATTTAGGTATACACATGTTTCTATCCTCATCGGAACGGGTGTTTCTTTGCTGAGATTCACCTAGTGTGTTCTATGGGAGGAATAATACTTGCTGTAAATATTAATTTGTGGGCAGGTTTCCTAAATTTGAAAATTAACCTAGAAAACAGCCTATTCAGCAAAATTTTCCCCCCATATACCGAGAGACATTTAATGTCCGCGGCGAAAAAGGCTAGACATGTGATCTACTACCCCCGGGTCAGAGAGGAAAATACCATCCCTTTCTTGCGGTGATAAAATCTACACCGTCTAAACAGCGAGTTGAACAAGTTAAAGGCAGACGCCTTATTACCAAGTGATAACGTTTGACAGCTGATGAAGACTTAGAGAGAAACGTTCGTTGTGGCATGTGCCTGATCGAGCTCACTAGTTCCAGGGATGTTATTTTAATAATAAAGGATGACTTTCATTGCCATGTTACCTAGTGTGTTACCTAGTGTGTTCTATGGGAGGAAGCTGGAGATACCCACTGGCAATGATAGTCATCCTTTATCATTAAAAAAACATCCAAATATTTACAGCCACCACCCACATATTTACAGCCACCACCCACATATTTACAGCCACCACCCACACATTTACAGCCACCACCCACATATTTGCAGCCACCGCACATAGATTTACAGCCACCACCCACATGTTTACAGCCATAACCCACATATCTACAGCCACCACTAGCACAATTACAGCCACCACCCACATATTTACAGCCATAACCCACATATCTACAGCCACCACTAGCACAATTACAGCCACCACCCACATATTTACAGCCATAACCCACATATCTACAGCCACCACTAGCACAATTACAGCCACCACCCACATATTTACAGCCACCACCCACACATTTAAAACCACCAGAATTAAATCTACACACTTTATCTTACAGGAAGGAAGTCTGTACATTGTTAGATGTGTATGCTGCCAGCCGGACAGGAAGAAGTACGATGAAGTGTAACCACTACACATTGAAGGCCTTCAGTGGTCAGCTTTGACTGTCACAAACAGAGTATGAGTTACTGAATACTGAAACCGACCGAACAAAAGTTAACATATTTATTATTTTTTGTTTATATGTTGTTTCATATGTGTGTGTGTGTGTGTGTGTGTGCGCGTGCGTGTGTCCGTGTGTGTGTGTGTGCGTGCGCGCGCGCCTGTGTGTGTGTCTGTGTGTGTGTCTGTGTGTGTGTGTCTGTGTGTGTATGTGTAGTATATGTGCTTAATGTTTATTGTCTAGCTTAATATGCATGCTACAAGAGCGACATATCCGCCGAACTGACTCCATTGATACCACGTAGCACTTCACTGCAATATGATAAATTTAACATCTTTGTTGTTTAAATTTAATTGTTTCTCTAGAATATGATATAATAGCCACTCCGTGCAGGAGTTTATGCAACTTGATTTACATATGTTTTTCTTTTAAATAAGCTTCTGGTTGGCGCTTTTAAACGAAATGTGACAAATTTTATCATTCTTGTTTGCTGCGTCTGTCGTAATTGGTGTTCGTTTTGGAGAAGGGGTCGTATGTCTGTCTGTTTATTAACGCAATTTATATTCACAGTTTCTAAATTGGAATTTCTATCCTGACAATTTTGATTTTAATTATTCATATTGTGTAGTTTATTTCGTTTCTGTGTAGTCTTGCTTTTGACACACACACACACGCACGCACGCACGCTCGCACGCACCCGCGCGCACACACACACACACACACATATATATATATATATATATATATATATATATATATATATATATATATATATATATATATATAAACGCAAGTAAATTATTTCAGTAAAAATATCTTTTCTGTTGTTAACTAACTTTTTGTTGAACATGTTCATGATTTATCGTGGATACGACATAATTCAGTGTAAAGCACAACATTGCTATCTACACAAAGACAAGAGCAGACCCCGAATGTTCGATTGATTTGTGACAAGAACATGGTCGGACTCCGATAATGGTCGAATCGTATCCTTTATTTCACATGTAAACTATTTGTAGATGTCAGGAAACATAAATATTGTATGCAATGTACATAAATTGTTTGGTAAATAATACAAACTAGATAAACCCACATTAACTTAACGTTAATTGTTCCTAGTTTTCTTGCAAATTTGGAACCTTATGGCTCTTTTATATGTAACTAGCTGACCCGGCCCGGCTTCGCCCAGGCCCTGGAGGGGATCTATCTATCTATCAGTCTGTCTGTCTGCTTGTTTGTCTGTCTGTCTGGCTGACCCGGCTTCACCCAGTCCCTGGAGGGGATCTATCTATCTATCAGTCTGTCTGTCTGCTTGTTTGTCTGTCTGTCTGGCTGACCCGGCCCGGCTTCACCCAGTCCCTGGTGGGGAGCATCTCATTTAATTCATATAAGTAGTCATATAAGCTCTCCCGTTCCCGACTATCTGTCTGTCTGTCTATCTGTCTGTCTGTCTGTCTGACCGGGCCCGGCTTCACCCAGTCCCTGGTGGGGAGCATCTCATTTAATTCATATGCGTAGTCATATAAGCTCTCCCGTTCCCGACTATCTGTTTGTCTGTCTATCTGTCTGTCCCGGCCCGGCTTCACCCAGTCCCTGGTGGGGAGCATCTCATTTAATTCATATACGTAGTCATATAAGCTCTCCCGTTCCCAACTGTCCGTCTGTCTATCTGTCTGTCTGAACCGGCCCGGCTTCACCCAGTCCCTGGTGGGGAGCATGTCATTTAATTCATATAAGTAGTCAAACAAGCTTCCGTTCCCGACTATCTGTCTGTCTGTCTATCTATCTGACCCGGCGTGGTTTCGCCCAGCTCCTGGCGCACAGAAACTAAAAAGATTGTCCTTCCACACACCATTCAATGAAAACTGTAGAAAAAGATGGGTTAAAATGTTATGCATAATGCATTATTTTTATGCAAACTTTAAAAATACCTTAAAGATTATATCATTATTTAATATAACTCATATGCCTAAAAATAACTATAGACAAAGAGTTTAACAATAGTGCAGGTAAGTCCAACAATATGACTATAAAGTATATAGAAATGTTATTAAAAGTTATGCCCCTTGAAATAACTTTTCTAGAGTGAAGTCCCCCTGCTATATAGACATTATATAATGAAAATGGAAAAGTAAATGTTATTAAATAAGTCGAAGATTTTACATTAAGAAATTATTATAGTCGGTTGCAAATGAATGAAAGGAAGACGTGTAGAAAATTTCATCTCAATCGGATGTACCGTTATCGAACGCATCCAATACAAAAATCCCCACACACAAACAAACATACACTCTGTTTTATAGATATAGATTGTTTAACAGGTCCTACATAATGAGAGAGAGAGAGAGAGAGAGAGAGAGAGAGAGAGAGAGAGAGAGAGAGAGAGAGAGAGAGAGAGAGAGAGAGAGAACAACCCTGTCTTACTTCCCATTGCATATCACATCAATTTGATGTTCACCAATTACTCTGACAGCTTCTTATTGTTAGCAATAAACGGTATTAATTAATTGGATTGAAAGTCAATGCCTCTCAGGATGTTCCACAATTACTTATATGAAACACTGTCGAAAGCCTTATTGTGGTCTCTGGAAAAGTATGAAGATCTATAGTGTACTCTCTGCATTACTCGAAGACGGTTCTTATATTAAAGATACTTTCCTTGGAATATCACCATCATAATCATCATGTGTCAAATCCAATAACAATGGTCTGTCGTGACACGCCTTTTCTCACCATCACATGTCTTTGATCAGTTGCGTGGTCGTTGATTGATTGATTGATTGATTTAGGAACCGACATCACAGCATTCAGGACATTCCCATAAGCGCTCCGTCCCCATCCTCAGCAGCCAGCGAAGAGTTCCAACACTAATAGTTCCAGTAGCAATCTGATTATATGTCCGTCTCGCCTTTCCTCCGAGCGTCGAGCGTCGGCCAGATCTCCTCGTCACACCTCGCTGCCTCATTCTTACCAGTCCATGGTGCTCCATCTGCTCCTCCGAGGTATACACGTGCTCCCACAAGGCCGCAACTACATCTGCCCTGTCATGCATCAATACTCCACCAAGTTCTGCCGAGCCAGCCAATCTGTCCGCCTGTTCATTCCCCAGCACACCGGCATGCCCAGGAGAAAAGATCCAGGTGATGCTTACTACCCGTGACCTCCGAAGCGAAGCAAGCCACTCTGCACGAAGCCTACCTGTTCTCACCCTTCTCAGCATGCTTTCTGAGTCAGTTACAATCACAATGTGTGTATGTATCGTGTTTTCTATCCAGCGGAAAGCTGCACTGACCGCCTCCACCTCCATTCTTAAGCTAGATGTAGTGTTATCATACGCCAGGCTCTCCTGCACCAAACGCCGACCATTAGTTTTTGCCAAGAACCCCCAGGCACTTCTCCTACCTCTCAACACTGACCCATCCGTGTAGATAATCACATCACCCGGGCGAGAATTTTCCTGAATTAGTTGCTGAATTTCCACTTCCGTGGCCCCTGCTGGCCACTCCCTGCACTCCCGGCTCAATGTTATTACAACTCTGCACAAGTCTGACTGCACGGCTGGCACTCTGACCCACTCCTTTCCTCGCCTGATGTTCTCCAAGGGGCACACCTGTCTGTTCGTATCCTCCGCCTGAGCCATCCATGATTTCCCTCTTATCAGTCTCTGACCCTTAACTACGTCCAGCGCCTCATGCAACGGGTGATCTGTGTCTGCAGCTACTCTGAGGTATGCCTTCGCTTGCATCACCTTGTGCCTACTAGCAACAGTAGGCAGACCAATAATGTAACGCATACACACTACTGGGGTGTCTCTGGTGCATCCCAGAATGACCCGCATCGCTTCATTCTGTATGCGCTCTAATTTCACCAGCTGACTCTTTGAGACAGTAAGCATTCCTAGTCCATAATCAATCACTGAGAGGATCAAGTGCTGGTATAGTGTGAAGAGCATTCTCTGCTCTGTGTCCATTGCAGCCATAGTTTTAAGTGCATTGAGTCCCTTTTGAGATCTTGTCATAACCGTCTCCACATGGTCCTTGAAGGACAGACTCCTGTCAAATGTGATTCCCAGATACTTCAGTTTGTTCTCTCTGTTGACGCTTCTACCATCTATCGTGAGGCTTGGGGTATCATCTCTCACAATCCTGTTGTCCAGAGAGCACCACAACACCGCCGTCTTTTCCGGGTTGATGACAGCACTCATTTCAGTGCACCAGTAAATCACTTTGTCCACTGTCACCTGTAGCTCCTGGGCTGTTTGATCCCTATTTCTCCCCTGCCTGTATGCAAGAATATCATCTGCAAATGTTAGAATCCTTCCAACCCCTGGTGCTTCTAGGTATGCAATCTTGCTCGTATACACGTTAAAGAGCACCGGTGAGATTGCAGATCCCTGTGGCAGTCCCGGGGTTAAAATATGTGGCTCTGAGGTCCATGCGCCTAGACGGAGAGCAACTTGACGAGAATGCAGGACGGCTGCTATCCAGTTCACCAACCAGGGATTGACCCCCTTCTCCATAAGTGCGGTCATCAAAATATCATAGCGAACTCTATTGTACGCATCTTCGAGATCAAGCGCTGCCGCCATCGTTTCCTGTCTACCCTGGAACCCCTCATAAACGTCAAAGGCAAAGGTGGCTGCATTTGACCAGGTATCTTTTCCTGGCCTGTAGCTCCCCAGGCCTCTTGGAAGAAGCTTCCCCCTTTCCAAAAAATCCTGCAGCTTAACAGCGACTATCTTCTCTAAAACCTTCCCAAATGTATTTTGAAGGGTGATGATCCTAAAGCCGCCAAGCTTTGAATGATCCTTGTATGGTTTTGGGAGAGGGATGAGATAGCTATGCAGCCAATCCCGCGGTACTGACGCTGTCCTAATGCTCTGATTAAAGCAGCCGGCCATCTCCTTCAGGTCTACATCGCTCAAAGCCTTCATGTGGCTGTCGCTTGTTTTCCCGGGAGAGAGTTGGAATCAACAAGCACATCTTCAAACTTATTATCTGTTGGGATTATTGACTGACTTTTGTCTACACCCCTCCCTTCTGTCTTCCCTTCCATATATCTATTTCTTTCACTCTCTCTGTTATTCTCTCAACACATACTCAGACAACAGTTCCTTTCAACAATAAATAAAAGATTTATTAAGAAAAACTATGTCTGGTATATGTATGGACTGTGTATATGGAGTTGGTATTGTATGCTAGTGTGAATGCAAGATAGGACGGTTGATCTCGTATGTGCATTAGTTCTTCTCGTCTTTTCTGTCAGCCAAAACACAGGACTGCACACACAGACATGGAGTAATCTCACCATGAATGATCTCCTCCTGCTTGAGTCGGGAATTAATCCAATTCTTGAAGACAATTGTTCAATGTCTTATCACCAGAAAATAATCCGATTTGGTAAGTCACTGAAGTTCATATATTTCCCGGTTTGGACGGTATTATAATCCACCTCTGAATACACACCGCCACTATCCAACATTGTCTAGAGTTACTATGACTGGTCTACACCATGTCTATGGGTAACAAAGTTTAATGTTTCTGCACAGTGCAATTGCATGCAGTTTTAAGTATCCCTGCTTGCCACAGGTTAACGTCTTTTCCTTTTAAGGGTTTTAGTTGTATATTTGTTTGAGCATACAGTGTTCTGTATTTGCCATTAAGTTATCATTTCTTCATATTAAAACATGTCTATGTTCTTGTTGTTTCTAAGTAGGTACTTTATTTGCTCAAGTGTAGTAACCTTCATCTCTTCTATGATTTCAATAGGAGATTTGAACCTGTGGAGAAGATAGGTAATCTGGTGATATGCGTCTGCTTCATATAATTTTCTTATGTGATAGTCCTTTTCTAGCCATACTGAAAAGCCTCCGAAAAACATACGGACATACGATTTCTGAGTGCACTAAAGTTTACACGACTAGATAAACGAATGCAATTTCACACATTAATAACACACACCTATATCACCTATATGCTACTATTACACTAATATATTAATACCTTATATATGCCTCTATAGAATTAATGTAAATCCCCGAATCGAAATTTATCCGCAGCCAAGCACTCTATCCCATTATAAGGGAGGATATTTCTATTCATTACAGGACACATAATTCTATCTTTCCGTCCAGTTTGGTATCACACACTAAACATAAACTCCATGTTCAGCTTTTTATATTGTGTGTCCCATCCTTCGTTGATTGTTTGATCTACAATCAAATTAGTCGTACCCGTAACATCAAAAGTTCAGTGAAATCACGTATACGTCCGTATACGTCCGGCCGCTCCGCGCTCCGGTCTCCTTCGTCTCTACGATGTTTCCCTGTATTCTCCGACGTTTGTACCTCAAAGTGTCCAACCTCTTTGATCACCGTCTCCGCTGTTGCGCTGGTCCTCTGTCCATCGCTCGTTTGCACTTCAAAGCATTCACCGTTCATTTTCCCGTCGGCCGATACTAGCGTTTCTCCGTGTCCGTCATATCGTCAAGCAATGAACTTTACGAACACCTGTATCCTATTTTCATATCTGTGTCGGTCAATGCTCTTTTATTCGTCCTCCTCTCAGAATGAAGTACACGATTGTTAACCCTTCTCCTTCCTTGTATTTTAATATGTAAGTTATCAAGGAATCATTAAACTGCAGTTTTTTCTGTGACAGTGGCCATACCTGACACCATCAGGCCCTGGTGCTGTGTCTTTTGCCTTCTGCAAAATATGTTAAACATCTTCAAACAGTATGATGTCTTCGTAAGGCATATTCTCTATTGTGCCAGATAATTCCACTCTAACTGCTTCCCTGGTATCCGCATCACTATGATTGGTCTGCTCTAAAAATCTCTGGAGAAATGCCCCCCCCCCCTTTCTCCTTGTCTGTTGTCAAGCGTACCCCATCATCTTTATAAATTGTTCCCACTGTCATAGGCCGATCTTTTCTTTGCATTTGTCTGTACAGTTTCCAGAATTTATGCAGTGTTTTATCACCTCCAATCTCCTTCATAAAACATTCCCATTTTACTTTCTTGGCCTCTGCAGCACATCGCTTGAAAGCCTCCACCTTGTCTTTCTTGTCATTTTCCGCTATGTCCACTTCCTCTCGTGAGCTTAGGGGTGTCTGTCGCAATTTCCTTAGCTGCTTCACTGCAGCTCTCTTTGCTTTCCACGCATTGTCTACTTCTGGGGTCCACTATGGGGGATGCAAAAAAGGAGTTTTAACAGTCCTGTTGCATGCCCCATGTCTGAGGCGTCAAAGAAGGCTGTCGCTCCGCTCATACCGAAAGGTCTTGCGCGCTCTCCCAGCCTTAACTTTCCTGGACTTAGAGATCAGGACTGAGCAGGGCATGTGATCACTCCCATGGTCATTCAAAACAGTCCACCTTACATCAAGGACTGATGACTGGGAGACAAGTGCCAAATCAATAGCAGTATCTGCATCGCCAGGCCTCATTGCCATTCTAGTCGGCCTACCATCATTTATGCAGACCACCTCGGAGTCCACCATGGCATCCGCAAGTGCAATTCCTTGTCGATTTTCTCCACTACTGTCCCAATCTCTGTTTCTCGCATTGAAGTCTCCACATATGAGTAGCCTATCACCTGGTAAGTCCTCTAATTCCTTAAGCCAGTCCCATTGTTCCTTTCTGACAAAACAGTCCACTGTGGCATATACATTTATGATGTTCCAACTTAAGCCACCAATCTCCATTTGTATACCCTGGACCTCTCTTGCACTGTGATTCCACTGGCTCAAGTCTAGTGCCACATGCTTTACTCCTTTCTTCACCAGCAGACCTTGCCCATGTCTCTTCTGCCCAGTGGGGTTTATATAACTGACGTACCCAGGGCAATGGTATTTATCTGTATTTAACTCCTGGAGCATGAGAACATCAAAATCATATATTAGCCTCTCCAATACAGGACCTCTCTGCCTGGCACTACGACAGTTCCAGTATCCCACTCTTACATGGTTGAAACCTAGTCTCTCCACTTTTCGTCTTGTTCTCCTGGCGCCTGCCCTCCTGTTTCTATGCCTTCTTCTCACACCATTTCCTCGCCTTCTCCTCCTCACCCTCTCTTCGCTAGCCGCTGAAAGATGTGTCAAGCGCAGAGCACGTGCTCCGTAGCTCCGGCGACGATTCCTGTGTTTAAATAAATCCATAGGCAAAGTTTAGATATTGCAGGAAATAAACGGTCACCCTAGCATTGCCTGCTTACTAGGGAAGGGGCAGGGGATGTCCCTCAGGAGTCCATACGCCTGGCGCCGCCCCGCCCGCATACCAGACGTTCCACGTTCACGACCAACTCACCCGTGGCCATTCAGTCCTCGGCACGTCGGTCCACCTTAAACTTAGGGGTTTATAATCGGAGTTTTCCATCTCCTAGATTGGCCGCTTTATTAGCTACCGGGCCCAATCTACCCGAGGGCAAGAGATTCCAGCGTCTCATTCCTGGCGAACAAGAATATACATGTACACAGGGAACAAAACCAATGTAATAAAACATCTATCAAATTGTAAGTACATAGTGAAAGTCACCACACCATGGAAACCTAACTCTCGTCACCAAAGGAAGCAGTGACAACAACAGTAATCTGATAATCAGTACACTAAACTATATACGTTGAGCTCTGCAGTACGACATGTGACCAAAATACACACTGACAATCAGACTAATCCACATGATTTCTGCCGTATGTCAATAGATGAGGTGGGATTTATGAATTAGCCTTGTGTGTGTGTGTGTGTGTTTTTTTTTTTTTTAAACCACATATTCTAGCCACAGTGGATATAGATTCTGTAACCGGCAGCTTGGGTGCATTGGAGGTTCGCTTGGAAGTTGTAACCAGAGTTTCATTCAGAATGTCCAGATGTTGTATCAAGGACTTGTCATCGAACATGCTCGTCTCTCGGATGGTGCCCAGGACTTTCCCAAAAGAGTGGATTCTGAACATTGGCGGGATTTGTATTAAAACCAGGCACTGACATAGATCGGAATATCACTGGCAGTCCACTGCCACAAATTGATCACTGTCTTGATGTGTTGCCGCTTTTCATTTTTTTTTAAAATTGGCCTAGGTTGCATCAGTTTGGGGGTCGAGTGGATCATAAAACATAATCATTGGCAGATCCTTTTATTTAACAACGGCATGAAAGTTATCATCGTCCAGCCCAAACACTTTCTGACCGTTAAAGAAAACATCATAGGATCTTTATCTTCTAGAGTTGAGTAACCTAGAATTGATTGTTGCCCTGGGCGTAGCTGTTCATCACAGACAAATCCTTCATCACCACTTTTGTCCAGAGCCTGAAGAAGTTCAAGGAGTATGCGTTTTCATTGGCCGGTACAGTGCCACTCAAGTTCCCATATATCGAGCTACTTTCTGGGGTAGAGTGTCTTAAGGGTGGTAAATCCACATGTACGCTGCCTCAAGGTTCTGGAGCCGAGATCCGTGTGCCAGGATAGTTCGAGTAACTACTCTCGCCAGGGTCTGGCTTAGGGAGTCTCGGGGGAGGCATGTTGTGGGTATGCGCCTAGCGACGGCTTGAGAGCTTCTGATAGTGATTTAAGGGGGAAACTGCTCACAGATGTGGCGTTGTTGTGACCAAATATCGATACATAATTGTTCAAAACGTAATTGAGGAGACCCAGGAGCTCGTGGGGCGTCTAGCAACTTGTCGTGAATGTTAGTTAGTTATGTTAGTTAGTTAGTTAGTTAGTTATCAGTTGGGGTATCTTCGTTGCACTCCGGACATGTCCATAGGTGCTCAGATCCTCCCCCCAGCATATGCATCAGCGTCCGGTGGCTAATAGTGCCAGTTCTGTGTTGGTTGACGAGGCGCTTTGTTTTCCCGATGTACCTCTCGCGTCTGGCTGTGCCGATTCTTACTCCCAGGTCTTTCATCCTGGAAAGCGATGTGGAATCACTGGCGTCAAAATCCTCTGTTCTCGCCATATCTTTAAGGGCGTTAATAACATCGGCACGATCCATGGGCTGGCCATCTACAGGGGGTGCAGAGCCAGCCAATTTATCAGCTCGTTCATTTCCCTCGACTCCCGCATGTCCCGGGACGAAGATGAAGGTGACTTTGCGGACAACAGACTTCCGCAGCGACTCAGTCCACTGTCTACGTACAGATCCAGCTTCGACCTTCTGAATCATGCTCATTGAATCACTTAGTACACACACGTTGGTATAATGTTGTGATTCCAGCCATATGAAAGCCTGTGTAACTGCCATCACCTCCATCGTCATGCTGCTCGTGGTCATGGAGTGGGCACCACTGGATTCTTGAACGGTTCGGCCCGCTGAGCGGGCTGTAAATGCCCACGCACTTCTCTGCTGCTTTACAACAGATCCATCTGTATAGATGAGCACTTCGGGGCTATCTGAGTGATCATAGATGAGCGCGTTAACCTCTGCATTGACAGCGGCAGGGTTCTGCTCTCTGCACCGTCTGTCGAGTGTGATAATGCAGGAGAAGGTACACTTAAAAGCTGGAGGCATCGGCACCCATTCCTTGCCGGGATTGATACTGGTAAGACTGCAGACCTGTCCGACGACATCTTCCGCCCGACCCATCCATGATTTGCCCCTCTTTAGCCTGTCACCCTTTTCTCTGAATACAGCGTCATGCAGAGGGTGCTGCTCATCTGCACTTATTTTTAAGTATGCACGAGCTCTCCAGATCTTGATCCTGTGTTCCATTGTCGGGAAGTCAAGGAGGTATCTCATTGCTACACAGCTGGTGTCTCTCGTGCAGCCCAAAATGATGCGCATGGCTTCGTTTTGTACCTTTTCAAGTCTTCCAATCTGTGTAGGGCTGACAGTGAGGATGGCCAGGGCATACTCGATGCGTGAAAGCACAAGTCCTTGGAACAGAAGTAATAGCAGTCTTTGCTCGATATTGGCACTCGCCATGACTCTCATTGCTGCCAAACCTTTTCGAGCCTTCGTTATGACATAATCGACATGATCTCTGAAGGACAGGCTACGATCAAGCCTCACGCCAAGATATGTCATTGACTGGGTTCTACTCAGAATGCTCCCATCCATTCTTACTGCCGGCAGGTCTGTTTTCACAATATGGTTGTTTAGTGAGAACCATGTAACCGTTGCCTTTGCAGGATTGACAAGGGCATCGGCATCAGCACACCATGAGGAAATTCGATCTAGTTCGCCCTGCATATAGTTGGCAACCGCCTGTCTATCTCGACCCTGTCGATACACGAGGATGTCGTCAACGAATGATAGAGTCCTACCCCTCCCATCCAACTGTTGTTCAGTGATCGGCACCGTATACACGTTGAATAGTACTGGTGACAGTGGTGAACCCTGCGGCAATCCTGGACATATCGTTATCGGCTCAGAAGACCAACTCCCGCATCTTAGCACCACCTTCCTTTGGAGTAGAACTGCAGCTATCCATCGTACAAGGTGAGGGTGCACTTTCAGTCTGAGGAGGGTTTGCATCAAGTGCTCGAAGGATACTCTGTTATATGCGTCCTCTAAGTCTATGGCGGCCGCACATGTCTCTTCTCTGACCTGAAATCCTTCGTAAACATCTTGAGTAAAGACCGCCGCATTCAGCCATGACTCTTTGTTGCGTCTGTATCCTCCAAGTGTGGGCGGGAAGCAGCCGAGCTGTTCCAAGTACCAAGCAAGTCTGTGTGCTACAATTTTCTCCAGTAGCTTGCCAACAGTATTCTGCATCGTAATGATTCTGTAGCCGCTTATCTTGGAGTGGTCTTTGTTCGGTTTTGGCAGCGGCAGCAGGTAGCTGTGTAGCCATTCTTCTTGGACCTGACCCCTCTGGATACTGGTGTTGAATTCTCTGGCCAGTTCTTCCATGTCATCATCTGATATCACCATTAGGTCACCATATCGGATGCCGTCTGGGCCTGGGGCGGTGTTAGGTGATTTCTTGAGCATAGCACGCAATATGTCAACTGTGATCGTCCATTCTTCGTCTGTCCCGACCCCCTCGCACAACTGAGAGAGTGTTGTTGTGGTCCGCTGTCTGGCGGGCTCGTCTTTCTGGTCAGTCTGTTCTATGTAGCGTGCAAGAAGGGCCTTACCTTTATCCGCATCCGACTTTTTCCATGCGAGGTCTGTGCCTTGAAAGTCTGGAATACCCCTACGTTGTGCAGCACCGTTCATGCTCTTGTGGAGGCGCCAGAATGTCGTAAGAGATTGCTCGGAGCACACCTTCCTGCAGAACTCGTCCCATTTGTCGGCCTTGGCCTGTTTGGCGCAGGATTTGAATAAAGTCGTCGTCCTAACGACCTCAGTCTTCAGGTTCGCCAATTCAACCTGTGGCATGTTAGCCTTTCTGGCCTTTTGCCAGTCTTTGACAGCCTGCCTCTTTCCCAGCCACACCTTCTCGACCTCTCCATTCCACCATGGTGGCTGCAGCCATCTTTCTTGTCTCCTACGGGAGGAAGTTAGTTTCCTTCTTCTGATCTTGCTTATGGCGTCTTGACCAGTGGTGTCGTACGGGACGGCATTGGTCTTGTTTCTTTGACTCATGGCCCCGTCTTTCTTTATCAGGATGACACAAGCGTAGTGGTCACTATCGTGGTATCCCAGTGTGCCCCACCGGCACCTTGGTGCTATGGTGGGCGACACCAGAGCCAAGTCAATGATGCTGTCAGAGTCGCCTGGTCGAGTGGCCATTCTAGTGACCTTCCCATCATTCAGACAGATTAGGGCAGCAGATGCCAGGGCGTCCTCCAAATCTTCTCCCTGTCTATTGGTGATGCAATTCCCCCATTGACTGCCTCTGGCATTGAAGTCCCCGCAGTAGATGATATGCCTTTCATCCATATCGAACAACCTCTGCCATTGTCGCACGTCGACCTTCCCATTTCGCGCATAGACGTTAACGATTACAAGCTGCACTGGTGTCATTATTCTTAATGCCTGCACTTGCAGGGCATCGCTGTTCCAGGCGGACATATCGATCTCAGACACTAGTATGTTGTCGCGGACCAGAATGGCCTGTCCGAGGTGCCGCCTGTTAAGGAAACCCTGAAATCCCGCCACATTGACTGTTCCGTCGGTGAGGTGTGTTTCTTGCAAGACTACAATATCGTTTCCGTAGAGTAGTTTTTCAAGAATGGGTCGGCGTTGACTAAATGATGCACAGTTCCAGTACAGTACTCGAACATTTCCGATACCCAATCTGTCACATTTTAAGCGCCTTCTGCGCGCGCCCGCCCTCTTACCACGTTGTGTCCTAGCTGGTCGTCTGGCCGTCATGTTAGGCTTAACTATCGCCACCGGGCGCCGATGATACGCCGAAAGAAGACCGGACGCGCGTGCACGAACTCCGTTGCACGGTCCGAACTCCATTTCACCACGAAAAAACACTTAATCCATACACATTTCGGAAAAAACACGTTCCATTTTACGGGACGAAGAAATGTCCCGCCATCTTGCTCAAGGGAACTCACTCCCTGTCGTGAATGTGTTGTAGTTTTTACGGGCCTTCTGTGTTTGTCTCCATTTATTACGTCAAAGAAAACATCATAGGATAGGACCGGATCTTTATCTTCTAGAGTTGAGTAACCTAGAATTGATTGTTGCCCTGGGCGTAACTGTTCATCATAGACAAATTGTTCGTCACCACTTATGTCCAGAGCCTTGAGAAGTTCAAGGAGTATGCGTTTTCATTGGCCAGTACAGTGGCACTCAAGTTCCCATATATCAAGCTACTTTCTGGGGTAGAGTGTCTCAAGGGTGGTAAATCCACATGTACGCTGCCTCAAGGTTCTGGAACCGAGATCCGTGTGCCAGGATAGTTCGAGTATTTGCTCTCGTCAGGGTCTGGCTTAGGGATTCTCGCGGAAGGTATGTTGTGGATATGCGCCTAGCTTCAGCTTGAGAGCTTCTGATAGTTATTTAAGGGGAAACTTTTCACAGATGTGGTGTTGTGACCAAATTTCGATATATAATTGTTCAAAACGTAATTGAAGAGACCCATGAGCTCGTGGGGAGTCTAACAGCTCGTCGTGAATGTGTTGTAACGACTTGTTTCACGCAGGTTGGCAAACGTTTGGCCGCAACTGACCGACCAAAGGAGTAGAAGGTGGGCGTTCTATGGAATTTTGGTGCCGATTCTATAGTCCCATTGGAAAGAATCAAATCTTCTTGAGTCACAGTTCGTCTAGCACTTCATAAGCATTTGTTGGTGATACTTGTGCAGCACCGTAAGCTTCGGTCCCCATGTATAATTGATCTACAGACGACACGTTTTGTGAATCAGTAGACTATTGATTGGTGTGTAGATGATCCCTGTCTGTACGAAACAGCAGTTGACAGCGACTGATCAGAGCTCTGATACAGCACTCCGCGACAGAACTAGAGCCAAAACTTCCGACTGTGAACCGAAAGTCGTTGATAACTTGAAACTGTTGATGAATATCGTCCCATCGGACAAAAAACAATGTTCGTCCTAACGGACGAAAAAGATTTCCACCATCTTGCCAGGGGAGCTCACCCCTCTATCTGCGTGGTCGTGTAACGAGTAAGCCATGTGGCCAAGTAAATCAGGTATTCACCTTCCTGTCTTCAATTGATATTTTCCTATCAATTGTATCTGCTGTCACTAAGATTCTTTTAGTTTATTTCTCTTCATATCGGACACAACCCCCCCCCCCCCCCCCCCCCAAAAAAAAAAATATAAAAAAAATAAAATAAAAATAAAAATAAAAAATTCCTAACTGTATATGCCTAAATTCTCGAATCAGATTAGTTTTATTTGTGACTTGTAGAAGTGCCTCATTTGTCTTTTTCTGGCGGTCCATGGTATTCGTTGTATTTTCCTCAAAAGCTACATTTTCACTGTCATTACCCCGGTCTTGTCTGAAATATGCTTGCACTTCTTGTAATTCGTATTGTACTTTTCTTTCTACCCTCTTCATGGTGATTCGAAAGATGTTGCTGCCATGACTCATTAGTGTTGATGATATTTGTAATAGAACAGAGCGATTCATGTACGGAAGATATGACGACTTGTTTATAGATATTAGAATACAATCACAAATGACAAAATGAGCGTTGCGGCTAAATCCTTCGTCAGCGGACAAACAACAAACGGACAGTGATACAACTTCATGAACAAATTTGCATACAAATGTAGATGTGGGATGTGGATTTTAATTCCTAAGAATATTTCGTTACACTGTCTAGGGGGTATTATTGATTCTCTGGTCACTGGTTAGAATGCAGGGTGATCAGAGATATTTACCACAAATCCCAGGAGAAAAGAGTTCAATCCTTTAAACAATGGCATCTGTGTGTAGGTTTCCCTTCCCACTTCATCACCCTTTAAATTCACTATAGTGCTAGAAGGATATTGATTGCTCACAACATATAAACAACCACTTTTTGGACACCACATTTACTTGATGTACACAACACTTTTGGACAAACAGTTCAGGTATTAACTCAAGATCTGCAGTTACATATATATATATATATATATATATATATATATATATATATATATATATATATATATATATATATATATATATATATATAGATGTCATAAACACTATGCATTTTCAGACAGGCATGGGATTCATTGCATTATTACAATATAGTACCCAGTGACCCCAGAAAAAAAAGGTTATTACAAACAACACAACAACCACAAATTGGTTCTACTAACTCGACTCATTGTACCTAGATAAAATCACATTGGTCTAGGTGCAGAAACCCAACATATATATTTGTTTCCGACACCAGGTACAATTATCATATTTAAAAATAATGAGTTGATGTCAAAATACTATTTACCTTAACCATCATTGGTTATACCTCATTACCCAATAACACACTCTGTATATGTCATAGAAGAAGGGGGGAAAAACTCACACATGAAACAGTTGATACTAATAATTAAATTAATTAATTATATTGTTCATTTAGGCATTGCGGATGGGTATTCTTCTCCAGTGCAAAGCAGTTAATGTCCATATTTATCCGTGACAGCAATAAATACTCACAGTCATGTTTAATGTCCACTGAAGTTTGTTGCGGAACTACTTATAATCCTTATTAGGAAATAAATTCACCACATATCTCCTCCGTGGAGCTGAATTCAAGAATCTTCTGTTGCGAACGGCTCGGTGTCAGTGTGAAATTGAGGCCTGGGTTGGTCATACCTTCAGGAGATGCATCTTGAGTCTTGGACTAAGGTTCTTCCCTATATCACCATATCCGATGAAAAGGATGCCTACCTTTCAGCGTCTCGGCTTATAATATCCGAATCTCAATTTTGTTCCCACAGATTTTTCACCCACCTAATCATCAGTCTATAACCTATTCCACCGTTATTGGCATTTAGGCTGACATGGGACCAGCACAGAGTTCTGATTCATTATTTACTTTCAGTGTAGACGTACAATTCTGCTTGTTATTCATTTGGTTCATCTGGAATTAATTCCAGGATTCTGCTGCAGGCATGGAACTGAAGAAGATTGACTCCACCACATATCCAGGGTTGCAAGCCATCAGGTGATTCCTGTGGTTGCAGGCGTAGAGGCATTTACTCCGCTAGCTGCTTTCATATGGTCTTTTTTTATGTGTTCAGGTTTGGGAACCTTGAGGTAATCTGGTGTAGGTATGGTTTTCAGTTGGTACCTTGGTTGTATTGGTTCAATGTCTTCTTCCCATTTGTTTGAGTGGGTGTTCATAGCTAGAACTTGGTGTTGCATGGCTGGAACCTTATGTTTGACTGTTGCAGCTGTGAGATGTTCTTTCGAAGACTTATCCATTGTGGATATTAACTTGGTAATCCAACCAACAGTTGAAGGGCTTTCACTGTTGCTAGTTTTAGTAACTTGAAGAAGGATTGTCCCAGTTTCACTGACTTGGTTGAATGATGAGGCCATAGGTGATACTTCTCAGAAGTAACGCAAACGATACACTGTTGTCAGTACTCTGATGATCTTCATCTTTGTAGATTATTAGATCTTGAAGTCCATCCTGGATATTCCTACTAAAATAGGACTTAATCACTCACCCAGTCAGTTGTCTTCTAATTTATCTGTTGCTCGCTATGGAGCTATTGAGCGCAGCAGTCCATGGGTATTTCTAGATGCAGACTATGGTTAGGACATTCACTTTCTGGCTGTTGACCCAGGATCCAGGTTTTGTGATATAGTCCCACCACATTCAACCACCACCTGCTTCTCTTCTATAGAAAAGGGATGACAAAGAATACAACACGAGCATTACCCTACTGTGATGTGTTAACTTTCACAAGACAATTACAAACAAAAATACAAAACAACAAGGGGAGAAGGGGAAAGGAGTGGGTGTCCACGTTCCACTGTCCCTCATTGCTGAGTAGAGCCATTCTGACTCTTAATAGTGAGTAAGGTATTTTCTCACTTTATTGTATGTTCTGTTGTTACTGGGACAATTAGAGGAGTGAAGTCATTCTGTCCATCCAACATGTTGATATTGTATCTCTCATTCTTGAAGAGAATAGCCTATACAGGATCTGTGTGGTTTCTAATGCCGCGTCTTCCTTTCAGCACTATAATCATCATTAGGTCAAGACTATTCAACCTTGGCTTCTTAAGTACTGACATACACATGGATTCTTACATCAGCATCCTCTAATCCCAAGGTGCAACATTAAAATGTATATTCCCACAGGAGAAAGTAACAATCAGAACAGAGAAAATTCTCATACTAAAAAAAAAACACATACATGTACATTTCTTTGATATTAAGTACATGATAATCATATATAATAATCATAATGATGATGCAGGGAACCTAGGTTTTTGAATTTTCTTCATAAACTAAAACATCCATTGTTTTCCCCCACTGCGTACAGCACTTGAGGATAGTAGTCGCTGTGATATATTTTGTCAAGGACTGCTATTATTCAAGCAATTTATTCACATCAATCTTCGCTTTTGTTCCTACTACAGTGAGGTGATGCGGATTGAAGGTATCCGAACATGCATTTACATCACGCGTTTACTTTAATTGTAATTGGGGGTACGGGGTGTCAGGCATTGGTAGCACCTTTGGTAAGGATGGCTCTCATGTCCTTTCAGGACCCATCCCCCACTGGTCCAAGTCTGACACCCAGCGTGCCTGTGGCTCCTAGTAGCTGTCAGCATGCGACAGCGGCCACCCCCCGGGCAACAGCTGTGAGAGGCTGGCTAAACCTGGCATGGGTATCCGATTTGGTGTCAAACCAAGAGGTAAACTAGGGTATGCCTACCCAGCATGTGAAGACAGGATTCGGCAGACTGCGCGGAAGAAATCATTCCTGATTCAACGGGCAAGACGGCGTTTACCTGCAAAGCGTTGTGGAACGTAATGAGCACGGCAAGGCACGTAGAGCGCCCTGGTCATCCACTGCACCTGTATTCGTCTCCAATCGTCTCGACTGTCTTGCCACTGGACTTAGATGGACTCAGGCGAGAGAGTGAGGTCGACGAATTGCGCAACTCTTCCTCACTTCTATCCAAGTCATCGCGCAAGTCATTCTTCATCCAACGTCACATATCACCTTCAAGCCCTGTGGCGATGGACGAGCGGCACAGCGGCAGGCGTGGGTACGCTGGCAGCCGTAGTCGCAGACCTGCACACAGGCGGCTCAGGCCATATGGTCGTCTTCTACTGACCGGAGCAGCAGTGGGATTCGGCAGCCCCCTGAGCGACTGAGCAGCCCTCTATAGGAACTCACTGCTCACCTCCATAGCATGAGGAAGGGGCTAGAAAAGGTGCCCTAAACATTGTCTGCTTCATCACTACCTAACCAGCTAGCCGCGGTTGGTGGGTACCCTTAACTGCGGTCGACATACAAAGAAAGATAAAACAAGCAAAGCTAAAAGAGTAAACGATATTCCCTTAACAATTGGAACTTGGAATGTACGCACCCTACTTGACAGAGACGGCGCGTCGGGTCCAGAGAGACGAACAGCACTGATTGGGAGAGAGCTGGGCAGGTACAACATCGACATTGCAGCCTTGAGCTAGACACGACTTGCAGAAGAAGGCCAAATCTATGAAATTGGTGCCGGCTACACATTTTTCTGGAGTGGAAGGAAAAGCGAGGAAAGACGCCAATCCGGTGTGGGATTTGCCATTAAGTCGGCCCTGGTCGGCAAATTAGCTGGATTTCCAAAGGCTATAAACGACAGGCTCATGACCATGAAGTTGCCTCTGCTGAATGGAAGGAAGCAGGCAACCATTGTGAGTGTCTACGCACCAACTATGACCAACGAAGATGATTTCAAGAACAAGTTCTATGAGGACCTGCACATTGTATTAACATCTGTTCCCAAAGGAGACAAACTTATACTCCTTGGGGATTTCAATGCCAGAGTAGGCACGGACACCACCTCTTGGAGTGGCATTATTGGAAAGCATGGAGTCGGAAATTGTAACAGCAATGGACTCCGCCTCCTTCAGACATGTGCCGAACATGATCTCGTGATTACGAAAACAATTTTCCGTCTCCCCATGAGAAATAGGACATCGTGGATGCACCCTCGCTCGAAACACTGGCACCTCATTGACTATGTCATCGTCAGGAGGAGTGACAGACAAGACGTTCGAGTGACAAAATCCATGTGTGGTGCCGAATGTTGGACAGACCATCGTCTCATTGTCTCGAAAATGAACATCCACATCAGGCCACCACGGCGTCCTCAAGGGGCGAAAATGCAAACAAAGCTAAATGTCACTGTCAACAACTCAACTGACAGGCCTCATCGGGTACTTCTCACACACCCATACAAGACAACTTGCAAGTCGTGTGGGAGGCAAAATGTATGGTCCATTTTATTGCCGTTGGCTCGCTTACAAGCGGTAAACAGTCGCTAATGCAATACACAATATACAGCCACAGAATTATCTAACACAAACTGCTAACCCTATGCTAGTTCTATCTATTAGTGAACACAAAACTCCTAACGCTATTCTAAACGATGTGAACGCCTCAAGTCCAGTCTCCCGTCTCCCTAACCTCTCTCCCGTGGTTACCCACCACGCGGGGTGACCTTCACCTTCGTGCGTGTTACCTCACATCGCACTCTGCTGGCAAACGTGGCCTGTTGAGTGTCTACTCAACTGTGCTATGGCTTCACGAGGTGTGGTACTATCGTGATTAGAGTGCTAACTCTCTGAACACCGCCTGCGTGTCTCATGAGGGAGTGGCTAACCCTCTCCTATTACCTCATCTCCCCTGCCCTTGCCTCGGGCACCGTATCTCCTCCTGGTCTCTTCAGGGTTGACCGCTCTCCCTGGCGGAGGGGATGCGGTCGAGTCTTTGACACACACCCACCCCTCTTGTGTTGCGTCATCAACTTTCACTCATTGGTTGTGACGCAAGAGGTTCCTAAACAAAAAATTAGTGTCTCTAATTTTTGTCAAAGACTCTAGATAACCTGGCTTTGGGCATTTCAATAGACTATTAATAACTATTGTCACAATGTAGCAAAGCCTTACTTGGCTACTGGCAATCGCCACAAACTTGACTGGTTGGCGTGAGCCCCTTCTCACATGCTATATTATATTTATCAGAGGTATGTCTGAACCGGACCGTTGTCTTATAAGACCTGCCCTCACATAGTAAATTAACTTACTACCCATACAAAGTTGACTTTCTTAGGGTCAACACATGAATTACTTCATGTCCCCCATATAATATTTAACAACCATTCTACAAGAGTGTGTGCGACAGGCTTTACCTCCTTCGCTTCCGCGCGTAAGACTTTATTTCACTGTTAATTTAGTTCTTCGTTGTCTATTATGTCCCCTGGCCCCATAGTTATCTGTCTTTGATCTACAAATAGTGTATGCAATTTATATGTTTGTTTTTCTGTTTGTTTGTGTGTTTGGATGTAATAAATCTACTAATCTAATTTCTATCCTCTATTTATAAATTCTATGTGTATGTATGTTAGTTTTTTGAGTGTCATAATTTGGTTCAATGTGGCCACAAACAGGTGTATAACACTAATTCGTGACTACATTCACTTGTTATGAAACCCAAAATACTGTAATCTAAGTTCTAAACTATATTACAGACAACACATTCACACTAACACAATTTCACTAACGAAAACTTTACATTCTAACATACCATTCTAATTCTATAACTAAGTATTTAATGTGTTACCTAAATTTATTAAATTTGTTATGTTAATTATATGATATGATTATATTACTTCTTATTTTTTTCTAATCTAAGTGATGTAATCTAACTATTTAAATGCAATTGTTGTGATGTGAGTTATGTACCTTAATTAAATGGATTATGTGACCACAATTTATGTACTTTTCTAAATACTATGCTAAATAATGTTTTTAAATGCACAAAGGAATTATATGAGTGATGTTCTTAATCTAACTGGTGTAAATGCTGTATGTTACCTTATCTACTCTTTTTAATCTATTATGATGTAAAATGATGATACTAATAAATGGTAATATTTGAAAGATGGTATGGTTTCATTAAGATGGAATAAACTAACTACAATGAAACTAAGTGAAATATAACAATCTAAATGGTACTATTCATATCATAAATTTAATTTAACTTGTAATAAACTATTCTTATGTCTAAACTAATATTCTAATCTAATTTTAATGGGTTAATTACTGTAGTAACTACATTATTAAAATAAATGAGAACTGTTATAGTTCCTAACCTACATCTAATTTATCACTATCTTAAAATATTATATTACATATCACAATAAGTTTATATACATAGTATTCGGTTTCCACAGGTTAGTAGTTGCCTTCATGTATGTGCAATGGTTGTATAGGCATAATATAACCACACATTTTGCCTGGGTATCTGAAATACATTACACAGTCATCTTAATGTTCTCTCGGTAGTGCACGTGTAGAGTTCGCTGGTGTCGTAGCTCTGTCTTTTCGTGTCTGTAATTAAGCACTGTTCTGACACTGTTTTCTGCGGTTCATATATATGATACACCGGAATGGAGCTTAGTTGGAAATGAGCTGTCCTAGTTCACACGGTGGTATCTAAGTATAGCAGCACAGTTCTTAATCTGATGTCTACGGACACATGATAGTTCAGTGTTTTGGTACATGATTACGCCAATAATGTGGATATGTATGTAAGCTATTTTACATCTTATATTATCAGATATTCATGTACCAACCATCACTCTACATTTAACTGTTGGATCTCAGGTATTTCTACCCCAGATGGTCTGCTAAGGGTATCAGCCAGAATATTATCCTTACCCTTGATATGTTCTATACTAAATGTATAGTTTTGCAAAATAAGAGACCACCTGTATATCCGGTCATTTCGATGCACACCACTCTGGATGACCGTGATGGGAGAATTGTCGGTCTGGATAATGAAGTGCACACCCGCCAGAAAGCGGTGGAGCTTTCTCACTGAGTAGATGACGCTCAGGGCCTCCAGTTCTGCTATCGAATATCTGGACTCGGTAGGTGTGATCTTACGGCTCACGTAGCAAATCGGATGGAAGATGCCCTCATAAAATTGGCCTAGGACTGCAGCGATGGAGATCCTGCTGGCATCTGTCCTAAGATAATAAACGAGCCCAGGGTTAGGCAAGCGGAGGATGGGAACATTACTAAAAAGAATTTTCAATTTTGACAATGCAGAAATTAATAATGCATCTTTCACATCCAATTTTACTGATGCTTTTAGCACATTAGAAAATACACTTGTAATTTCAGCTAGGTTTGGAATAAATTTACTGTAGTAATTAACTAATCCTAAAAGACTTCTAACCTGCTTTTTCGTAGTAGGCATGGTTAGATTCATAATTTTTGTAATAATCCTATTGTCAGTCTTTAGTTGACCTTGAGAGATGACATGACCCAAAAATTCAATTTCTTTTAGGCCTAATTCGACTTTGCTCGGTTTGACAGTGAGACCGAAGAGTCGCAACCTATCAAAGACATGTCTCAGTTTCAGTAAGTGTGTAGTCCAGTCTTCAGTATGGACACATATATCATCTATATAGGTCACAGTATTCGTCACTCCATGTAATAGATCTCTAGTTAAGCGTACGAAAGTGGCAGGAGCATTTCGAAGTCCGAAAGGAAGAAATCGCCACTCGTATAGTCCTAAAGGGGTTGAAAACGCAGTAAAATGCATAGATTGAGGCTGCATAGGGACCTGACAATATCCCTTAGTAAGATCTAGTTTTGAAAAGATTTTTGAAGTAGACATGTCCAAGATAAGATCTTCGCAGGAAGGAATAGGTTCTGCGTCGATCTTAGTGATGTTATTGAGTTTTCGATAGTCTACGCACAGACGAATTGTGGAATCCTTCTTCTTAACTAGGACGATTGGAAAAGAGTACTCAGATGTAGACTTTTGGATAATCCCACTAGCTTCTAAATTAAGAATTTCCTTATTTAGATTTTCCCTATAGCTGAGTGGGATAGAGTACGGCCTACATTTAATAGGCTTAGAATCCGAAAGAAGAATGGAGTGTTCGATTCTGTCCGTCCTACCTGGGATGTCAGAGAATAAGTCTTTGTATTCAGTAACTAACTCCACTAATTGTCGTCGTTGAATGTCTGTTAGTCCCTGATCTATATGTATGCTGTCCACTGTCGCAGTTTTGTCTACAATGGGAACAGGTAGTTCCATTCCGTCGTCGTCTACCTGATTCAGTACCGTGGTGGTGCTAAGTGTGTATTCTGTTAACTCACTGGGTGTATTGCCATTGTCGGAACTGCCAGTCTCGCTAACTAGTGTAGTTGCGTTGTGTATGTCTGTCGTCTGATCACTGGGTGTTGGTGCACTCTGTTCGTCTGTCACTACTTCTGTTTCTTGTCTTGTATAGTAAGGTTTCAACATGTTGACATGGAATATCTTTAAGTGTCCGTTTATCGATATTTCATAGTCAACATCCGAAATTCTGCGTACCACCTTGAATGGCCCTTGCCATGAGGTTAATAGTAAATTTCTTTTGTCTGGAAGTAGCAAGAGTATGTCTTGATCTGGTTCAAGTTCAATTGTTCTTGTCCCTTTGTTGGCATATTGGCGGTAGATTTGACCCTTCCTCTCCAAAGCTGCCTTAGCTATAACACACGATTTCATGATCTTGTCTCGTGTCTCTGTCACCATTTCATAAGGTGTTTTTGGGGTAGGAATTTCTATCAAATTTGTTAGTACCTGATGGTAAATAGTTAGGGGTCCACGTGGGTTAGCCCCGTAAACTAATTCAAAGGGTGAGAAACCCGTGCTAGAATGGGGAATCTCCCGATAGGCGAACAGCACTGTTGGTAACAGTGTATCCCAATCAGCTGGGTTTTCTGCTGTAACCTTAGCCAGCATGTGCTTTAGGTCCCCATTAATTTTCTCTACTATTCCATTGCTGGCTGGATGGTAAGCTGTCGTAAAATGTTGCTTAATGCCTAACATTTTTGTAAGGGCTTGCGTTGCAGCCGATATGAACTGAGTTCCACGATCGGATAAAATGGTCCGTGGGAATCCGAATCGTGAGAACAGGTGTAGAAATACATTGGCAACGTCTTTGGAGGTGATGTATTTCAAAGCTACTGCCTCAGCCCACCTTGTACATAGGTCGACCATTGTCAATATGAAGCGATTTCCTTTGCTGGACACCTGGTTTAGGGGTCCAACAATATCTACCGCCACACTTTCAAATGGCCTAGAAGCCAGTGTAGAAGGCTGTACTTCAGCTGTAGGATGTTTACCTTTACGTACTAATTGTTGACAGACATTACACGAACGACAAAATAATTTTATGTCATTGCAAAAACCTGGCCAATAGAAATGAGCCTGAATTCTGGCCCTGGTCTTATCATATGCAAGATGACCAGCAAACGGTGACTCATGTGCAATCTTTAGCACAGTTAGACGATGTTGTTCAGGTAACACCGTTTGCTGAATCTCATGGTTACCAGTAGTATAATATCTAGTTAAAATACCATTGTTAAGTCTAAAAACCCAAGATGCATTTTTGGTCACTTTGGCTTTCTCTTTTAACAATTTTAAGTATGGAGACACACTAGTATCAGCTTTTTGCTGTTCTATAAATTTCTGTCTGCTGGTGTCATCTGTGCCAGTTGGGGAAAGCAACAGTAGTCTCTCATCTTGTAGTGTGTCTTGATGTTTCACACTGTCTGCTCTTGTTGTTGCATTAGCTGCATTTAATTTCTCCCATGCAACTATTTCCTCATTAGTACATTGTTTCAGTTGAGGTAAACACCCCAAAATTAAATCAGTACAAGGGTTGTTAAGTATTGCACAAGTAAAGGTACCAGAAAGAAACGGAGAATCAATACGGGCTTTTGCCAAAGGGTAAGTCTCAATGTTACCCGAAAAGGTTCGGCATCTGACAGTGTCACCTGTGTAATCACCCGGGCTCACTAGTTCTTTCCGAAGACCGATAAGGGTGCTGCCGCTGTCCAGCAAACATTGACATGGTACATCATTGACCATTGCATTGTGGAACACTAACTTGCCTCTGGAGGCTAATGCTGCATTCACACTCACAGATGAGCATGGTACTGTATGTCCACATTCTAGTATTCCGTCTGCATGGAATTGGTGACATCGTTCACAGCTGTCAAAGCTTAATATATCGTTAGCAGCACACACATCCTCTGCTTGGTTAATTGGTAAGTCACTTTCAATCTCACACTCATTCTCACTACCACTATCTGAAGAGGTGTCAATCAACATAGCGTTGTTAGCTTTCAAACGTTGGCGGCCAAGGCACTTATTAGAATAATGGCCATAAGAGGAACAAAAAAAAACATTTGATTGCACGCCTGTATGCAGACCGTTTGCTTTGCTGCTTCTTGATCACATTTTCAAGATGCGCCGGATAATTCGGCGATTTGTCGCACATAGCATAAGTGTCGTGCATTAGTTGACAGTACATGCATTTGGAAACTTTTCTGTCTTTCTTATCATACTTCTGAAAAGGTTTTCTGTTACCCTGATAGTTTTTTGATTGGTCTTTGACAAAGGAAACTATCTCAGAGTCACTTGAGGTCTTAAAAATCTCTCTGTTAGAAGAAAAATATGCTGAGCCTTTTTTTTCGAACTGCTCGATGTTTTCAATGTCTGACTGCTGCAAAAACTTAGCAAAAGGAGAAGGTATAGTAGATATACACTTGTCCATAGCTATTAGGTTTTTTAATCTATCAAAGTCTTTTCCTATGTTAGCTGCTTTAAGCCACCTGTTTAGTACACTCTGCACATTTGAAAAATAATCTATAAAAGTTTCACTAGGTTTAGGTTTTAAATTTGAGAACTGAACCTGATACCCAGGGGCATCAAGTAAAAAGTGCTGCATAATCCTATCATGGATGTATTGATAGCTAGATCTAAGTTCAATAGGAATAGACTCTATTACTTTAAGGGGCTCACCACTTAGATTCTTCATGTAAATCGGAGCCCACATATCTAAAGGAACTTGGTGATATTTAAATTGATACTCTACATTCTCTGTCCAGGCAGATATGGAGTCCTCTTTACAATATGGTTTGATAATATTTTTGTATTTGTTGAACTTATTTTCCTCTTGTTGACTTCTTAGTTTAGTGGCAGAGATCTCTGCGTGTGAGTCTATATCCATGCTTTTCATCTTTAATTGTGTCTCTGATTCTACCTGAATTTGTTTTTCTTTAACTCGTGCCATTTCATCTATCTCTTTTTGCTTTAGATCTAATTCCTTTTGTTTTAATTCTTTCTCTTGATCTAATTGTTTTTGTTTCATCTCCTTATCATGTTCTCTTTCTCGTGCGCGTTCGTCCCTTTCCGCATTCTCTTTTCGTGTTTGTTCCTCTTTTGTTTCTTTAAATTTCTGATCAGCATATTGTTGTAGTTCTTTTCCTGTTAATTCTAGTTCTTTGCCTGCTTTTATGAAATCTGATAAAGTTGCCATCTTACTTTAGTACTTGGCTAACAGTGATAGGCAATGATGACTTTAATCAGTTATTTATCTTTGATATGTTATGTTTGTTCTTATCTGATCACTATCAGTTGTGCTTTCTGTTTATACCCTGCCCAGATTTATCTTGCAGAAAAACAGAGTATACAAATATGTCAACGCGTTACAAGCTGCAAAAGAGATGCACTATTAATCAAATTGCATGACAAAATATATAAGTGTACTCAGCTTAATGTGGGAACGAAGCTCCTTTGACACAGGTCACCTTGTGTGGTACACTGGGGTGGCGACACGTTTCGTACGTAGCACACGGTATTTGGCCCACAGGTGTATGTGCACAGCTGTTGTTTGCCCTCTGATATATAGGGCAGCAGTAAACACGCCTACTAAACGATATGATTTACTCGACAACTAAGGACAATGACTTAGACAATGACAGACTTACGAACACCTAGAATATGTATTAATTAATTTTAATGTCAATGTCCTGTCTTTGTTTTAAACAATAATTGCCTTTCGTTACTAACCTAGTTAATTTCTGTAAACGTTGTGCAGCTAAGTATCAGATGCTTAGCCCGAAAATAGTTCCATCGTGACGATAAGCAAAGAGAAAATAGACCCAAAAATGAATAAATGCTTGTAAAGAAATCAAAATAACATAATAATGTGTCAATAAATAAATATATTCATTTAGTAACTTAAATAAGTAAATAATAAACAATATACAGCACAGATTCAGGCGGGCCGCCGCTAAGCGATCTTGTAAACACTCGACTGCTTTATGCTAATGACGCAGAACAACTGTCTGTCAATCACTCTACGTCATCGCGCAGCGCTATTTTTAGATCTCAAAAATCAATATTGTCGGCTGCCTGTGTATTCCTGCGCCGTGAATCATGTTTGGTGCTTATTCAAGAATAAATTGGTAAATATATAAATAAATATAAGAAAATAAGAATATTACTACTTACAGCTTCGAAGAATACATGATTTCATTCAATAAATATATCATAAACACAATTAAACACTATTTTGTCACGATAGGCATATTTCTAGCTCGCAAATTCTCCTGTCTGCACAAATTATCGTTACTACAAAAATTAAACCCTAGTCTAGAGCTTCGTGGACGAGTGGAGTAGCTTGAATATTACATTCAAGCTTCACTTCTGACAACCACAATTACCCTTTTACTGTGGGTATTAGCTTGGCGCTTTCGTCCAAGCACCACTTTCTGACACCACAATTACCCTGGCCTGTCAACAACTCAACTGACAGGCCTCATCGGGTACTTCTCACACACCCATACAAGACAACTTGCAAGTCGTGTGGGAGGCAAAATGTATGGTCCATTTTATTGCCGTTGGCTCGCTTACAAGCGGTAAACAGTCGCTAATGCAATACACAATATACAGCCACAGAATTATCTAACACAAACTGCTAACCCTATGCTAGTTCTATCTATTAGTGAACACAAAACTCCTAACGCTATTCTAAACGATGTGAACGCCTCAAGTCCAGTCTCCCGTCTCCCTAACCTCTCTCCCGTGGTTACCCACCACGCGGGGTGACCTTCACCTTCGTGCGTGTTACCTCACATCGCACTCTGCTGGCAAACGTGGCCTGTTGAGTGTCTACTCAACTGTGCTATGGCTTCACGAGGTGTGGTACTATCGTGATTAGAGTGCTAACTCTCTGAACACCGCCTGCGTGTCTCATGAGGGAGTGGCTAACCCTCTCCTATTGCCTCATCTCCCCTGCCCTTGCCTCGGGCACCGTATCTCCTCCTGGTCTCTTCAGGGTTGACCGCTCTCCCTGGCGGAGGGGATGCGGTCGAGTCTTTGACAGTCACCCGCCTAAACAGCAAGAAAATGCAGCAGTCGTTTGAAAATATGATGGAAGACCGCCTCAAACCCAATGCTGAAGCTAAACAGGATACAGAAACAGAATGGAGAGCCCTAAAGGACACAATTTACAACACTGCTATGGAAATCCTGGGTCCAGTCCCTCGAAAGCATAAAGACTGGTTTGATGAAAATTCCGAAGACATCAACCAATTGCTGGCCGAGAAACATCTTCTCCTCAAGGCACATTTGAATGACCCAAAGTCAACATCAACAAAAGATGCTTTCAAGAACATTCAGAGAGTAGTCCATCAGAAACTTCGGCACATGCGGGACTCCTGGCTGAGCAGCAAAGCTGATGAAATTCAGGGCTTTGCTGACAGACATGATATGAAAAACTTCTACGACTCACTGAAAGCGGTCTATGGTCCTTCATCACCAGGCATAGTTACCCTCCTCCGTGCAGACGGGGGAACATTGGTCACCGATAAGAAAGAAATCCTCCAACGCTGGGCAGAGCATTTCAGCAAAATCTTAAATGCAACTTCCTTCTTCGATGATGAAACCATCAACTGCCTTCCTCAAGTTCCCACCAATGAGACACTTGGTGACCTGCCAACCATAGTGGAAATAAACAAAGCCATCCAGCAACTCTCCAGCGGCAAGGCACCTGGTCCTGACTCCATCCCAGCAGAGATATACAAGGCAGGTGGGCCGGTCCTAACAGAGCAGCTTCACCAAGTCTTCACAAACATATGGATGAACGAGACCATGCCACAAGATTTTAAGGACGCGTCAATAGTCCACCTTTACAAACGTAAAGGAAACAGCCAATCCTGTGACAACCACCGAGGCATCTCCTTGCTTTCAATTGCAGGGAAGATACTCGCCAGAATTCTTCTCAATCGCCTCACAGCCCATCTCGATCAAGGCCTTCTTCCTGAGAGTCAATGTGGCTTCAGAAAAGAACGTGGAACTGTTGACATGATTTTCGCTGCAAGGCAGCTGCAAGAGAAATGTCAGGAACAGAACTGCAAAATGTTCTCCACTTTCATTGACCTTACCAAGGCTTTTGATACAGTCAGCAGAGAAGGACTGTGGAAGATTATGGCAAAATATGGCTGTCCACGAAAGTTTGTCCAAATAGTGCGGCTATTTCATGACGGCATGCAGGCAAGAGTACAGGAAAATGGTGAACTGTCTGAACCCTTTCCTGTAACCAATGGAGTGAAGCAAGGATGTGTCCTGGCACCAACACTGTTCAGCCTCATGTTTTCAGCCATGTTGATGAATGCCTTCGAGAACGACGACATTGGAATAGACATCAACTACCGTATGGATGGAAAGTTATTCAATCTCAGAAGGCTGAAAGCTAAAACCAAAATTGACAGCGGGACCGTCAGAGAGCTCCTGTTTGCTGATGATTGCGCTCTATACGCCAACTCAGAGGCGGACATGCAACATAATGTTTCAGCTTTCTCACATGCCTGTGCCAACTTTGGGCTCAATATCAACTTGGAGAAGACTGTAGTTATGTACCAGCCAGCTCCAGGGAATAATCACACTGTGCCGAATATCAAAGTGAATGATCATAGACTAAGTGTTGTGGACAAATTCAGCTATCTTGACAGCACTGTGTCACAAGCTGCCACAATCGATGACGAAGTGAATGCAAGAATCTCCAAGGCCAGTGCAGCCTTTGGCAGACTGTACAAGAATGTATGGGACAGAACTGGAATAAGCCTGCAAACAAAGCTAAAAGTCTACAAAGCAGTTGTATTATCCACACTGCTATATGCTTGTGAAACCTGGACTGTTTATCAGCGACACGCTAGGAAATTAAACCACTTCCACACAGTCTGCCTAAGGAAGCTACTGAAGATTAAATGGCAAGACAAGATTCCAGACACTGAAGTCCTAGAAAGAGCATCCATGCCCAGTATCCACACTATACTAATGAAGAATCAGATTCGCTGGGTTGGTCACTTGACCCGCATGCCAGATCACAGGCTCCCTAAACGAATTTTCTACATCGAACTGCGTTGTGGTAAACGCTCCCAAGGTGGCCAGAGGAAACGTTTTAAAGATACTCTGAAAATTTCACTGAATGCTTTTGGAATTCATCATGACACCTGGGAGGCTGCAGCCAGAGACCGAAATTCGTGGCGTGCATCATTGCGCAAAGGTGCAGTCATATGTGAGGCAACCAGGACAGCAAGAGCTGTGAAGAAAAGGCAGGACAGAAAAACCACTTCAGGAAATCCTCCTCCAGAGACGTCAAGCATTCTTTGCCCACATTGTCAAAGAACATTTCGAGCCAAAATAGGCCTTATCAGCCATCTTAGAACCCACGGCTCCACACCTTCAACCCCACTGGATGAAATGAATGGTCATCATCATTCTTGATGGACAAACAACAATACTTTAATTGTTCATGAATTTATATTCAAACATGGCATGTCCCTAACACTATTTTATGAATTGACTAGATGACCCTGCCCGGCTTCGCCCAGACCCTGGTGTGGAGCATCTCATTTAATTCATATAAGTAGTCATATAAGTTCTCGTTCCCGTTACCGACTGTCTGTCTGTCTGTCTGTCTGTCTGTCTGTCTGTCTGTCTGTCTGTCTGTCTGTCTGTCTGACTGTCTGTCTGTCTGTCCCTCCCTCTCTGTCTGTCTGTCTGTCTGTCTGTCTGTCTAATCATTTATTGGTTGCGATTAGAACAACCTTAGATAAACGAAGACCAACTTACAAAAAGCATTAGAAAGAGCACTTGAAAGATCTTTACATATTCCCCCAACAATTAACTTGGGTAAATGGAGCGGCGGCAGCAGCAGCAGAAGAAGAAGAAAAAGAAGTAGGAGGAGGAAGGAGGAGGAAGAGGGTGGAGGAGGGAGGAGGAGGGAGGAAGAGATAGGCGGAGAGAGGAGGAGGGAGGAGGAGGAGTAGGGAGGAATAGGAGGGAGGAGGAGGGATTAGGAGGAGGAGGGGGGAAAGAGGAAGAGGGAGGAGGAGGAAGGAGGAGGGGGAGGAGGGAGGATGAGAACGCAGGAGGAGGAGAAAGAGGGAGGAGGAGGGAGGAAGAGGAAGAGGGAGGAAGAGGGAGGAGGAGGGGGAGGGAAGAGGAGGAGAGAGGAGGAGGGAGGATGAGAACGGAGGGAGAGGGAGATGAAGGAAGGAGGAGGAGGAAGGAGGGAGAGGAAGGAGGGAGAATGAGGAGGGGAGGAAGAGGAGGTAGAGGGAGGAGGAGGAGGAGGGAGGAAAAGGGAGGAGGAGGGAGGAGAAGGAAGAAGGAGGAGGAAGAGGGAGGAGGAGGATGGAAGAAGGAGGAGGAAGAGGGAGGAGGAGGAGGTAGAGGGAGGAGGAGGGAAGAGGGAGGAGGAGGAAGGAGGAGGAAGAGGGAGGAGGAGGGAGGAGGAGGAGTGAGGAGGTAGAGGGAGGAGGAGGAGGGAGGAAAAGGGAGGAGGAGGGAGGAGAAGGAAGAAGGAGGAGGAGGGAGGAGGTAGAGGGAGGAGGAGGAGGAGGGAGGAGGAGGAGTGAGGAGGTGGAGGGAGGAGGAGGAGGGAGGAAAAGGGAGGAGGAGGGAGGAGAAGGAAGAAGGAGGAGGAAGAGGGAGGAGGAGGATGGAAGAAGGAGGAGGAAGAGGGAGGAGGAGGATGGAGGAGGGAGAGGGAGGAAGAGGGAGGAGGAGGAAGGAGGAGGAAGAGGGAGGAGGAGGATGGAGGAGGGAGAGGGAGGAGGGGAAGAGGGTAGGAGGAGGAGGAGGGGAGAGGAGGAGAAGAATGGAGAAGGAGGGAGGAGGAGGGAGGAAGAGGAAGAGGGAGGAGGAGGAAGGGGAGGGAAGAGGAGGAGAGAGGAGGAGGGAGAGGGAGGAGGAGGGAGGAGGAAGAAGGAGGAGGAGGGAGGATGAGAACGCAGGAGGAGGAGGAGGGAGGAAGAGGGAGGAGGAGGAAGGAGGAGGGGAGGGAAGAGGAGGAGAGAGGAGGAGGGAGGGGGAGGAGGAGGGAGGAGGAAGAAGGAGGAGGAGGAGGGAGGATGAGAACGCAGGAGGAGGGAGAGGGAGGAGGATGAGGAGGAGAGAGGAGGTGGAGAGAGGAAGAGGTAGAAGGAGGAGGGAGAAGGAGGAGGGAGGAGAAGGAGGGGGAGGAGGAGGAGGAGGAATGATGAGGAGGGAGGAGGAGGAAGAGGGAAGAGGAGGGATGTGGAGGACGGAGGAGGAGGGAGGAGGTAGAGGGAGGAGTAGGAGAAAGAAAAAGGGAGGAGGAGAGAGGAGGAGAAGTGAGGAGGTAGGAGGAGGAGGAAGAGGGAGGAAGAGGAAGAGGAAGAGGGAGGAGGAGGGAGGAGGAGACAGGAGGAATAGGAGGGAGGAGGAGGGATTAGGAAGAGGAGGGAGGAGTAGGGTGGAGGAGGAGGGGGAGGAGGAGGGAGAAGGAGGGAGGAGGAGAGAGGAGGAGGAGGAGGAGAAGGGAGTAGGAGGAGGGAGGAGGAGGAGAGAGTAGGCGGAGGGAGGAGGCGGAGGGAGCAGGAAGAGGGAGGAAGAGGGAGGAGGAAGAGGGAGAAGGAGGGAGGAGAAGGAGGAGGGAGGAGGAGTAGAGAGTGGGAGGAGGGAGGAGGCGGAGGGAGGAAGAGGGAGGAGGAAGAGGGAGAAGGGAGGAGGAGGGAGGAGGTAGTAGGATGATTGGTTGCCATCCCACCAGGTTAATATGTTATCGCGGACCTCAGAGAGAAGTGTCTATGTAGAAGACCATTTCCTGGACGTACGTATTTTGGGAGGGGGAGGAGGGAGGAGGAGGAAGAAGAAGAAGAAAAAACTATGACAGTTGGCAGCTCTGGACTGAAAGGAAGGCGTGTAGAAAATTTCATCTCAATCGGATGGGCCGTTCGCGAACGTATAAAGGACATACATACATACAGAGATACATAAATACGGACGCACAAGTCTTTTTTATATATAAGATTATTTGTTCACCCTCATATGGAGTGGTTACTAATCTGTTAACAAAAGGATGGTACTAAAATTTAACACTATAGTTCCAAGTTACAGATTATGATGTGGCGAAGTATTTTATCCCCTAACTAAGAGTCAGGAATACGCGTAATCATTTGTATGTCCCCGCATGGATAAAACACCTTTCTATAGTACATAGATTATTTGCAGATTTCTAAGCATAAATAGTGAGATATTGTTCACAGTGCCTAGAAGTTTTAACATAGGAATATGAAATTGACAGACACTAGTTCTTTACTATGAAGTATGAATCAGGGGTCTGCTCCTACATTGAGAAAATCTCTAGAATGTGTTTCAGACATGAGAGTTGATACTCTACAGTACACATAATATTCGTAGATTATAGACACTACGATTTAGATATAAGTTCATAATGCCTATAAAAGATATTAACATAGGGATTTGAAATTGTAAGACATAGGAAAAATTACAGCGTGGCGCCCACATGTGTTTCCTTGGTAAAAATAAAATCAGACTCTAGCTTACAAGAACTGTTGAATTATCATTCTAATTAATTCTTAATTAACACACTGGTATATGTACTTTATAAAAATACATGAATACATTTTAATAATGTAGATATAACATACCAATAGTTGCAGAGACTGATATATTTCTAAGGCAAAATACCTTCTCCCCGAAGGGAAAGGTTGACTTTCTTGTGTGCTCTCTTGACTAGAAATGGCCGCTTCAGTCTTTGTTTTCCCCCTCGCCGGGATTGGCCAGGTACGGGAGAGAAAATAAGCCAAATTAAATTTAGCTGTGCCACGGTCAGTCTATCGCTGTTTTATTTTCTCCTACATTAAGTAAGTTACTTAAACAGTAATTGTAAGGGTTGTTTATTTTTAAGGGAGTCAATAAATAGGAAAGGGTAGGGACGTTTTTATTATATTACAGTAGACAAGGATTACTTAGCAGCAATGGAGCGACTTCATGCTGCCGACTGCACATGTGTATACAACGTGACTTGTGTATAGGTGAAAAAAATCATGCTGGCAATGCGTGCTCAACCGGAACAAGGTATCGAAGATAATATGGGGTTTGGGCTGGTCAGCTAATACCAAGCGAAGCAAGCTATCCAGTTCCTCCACACATCAGTTCTCTGTGTTCTTATTAACATCGACCAGGGATCGTCTTTCGTGCCACTATGTGAATCCAGTCAGCGTGTTCCCACTCTGCCAGCCTCTGTCTCTAACACTCTCTAATAAAATCTTTATTTCAAAATGCTCCATGCTACCTTTGGCCATTGTTTAAATATAATGCCAGACATATCGAAGGACTAAACATTCTTCATGCCCCTAAACCTAGGATGTACAGGATTGGTCTATACATGAAACTCGTAGTATTGACCACATCAGCACACGATAGCCTATTGGTCTATACAACTACGAAACTCACGCCATACATACCCTATACGCCTCAATGAGTGTATAAAATAGTGCCCTTCACTTATTGTTTAAGAAACAAAATGTAAAACTCGAGAGGATCGACTTTATTGCATCATGTTTTATCCCATATGGCTCGGTCCGCAGATCTACTAGAACACAGAGGACGAACTCCATAGCTCCAGCGATGACCACCAGGCGCCATCGACAAACGTTGCACTCGTAAATCGAATGATGTAGTGCGGAATCGAACCCGCAATCGTCGAATCGCTGGGCAGGCTGAGTAACCACTTTGGCGAAGGGGTTACGGACGCAGTTCCTAATCCCATATACTGCGTTCGAAACACAGAATTGGCAGCAGACCGCCTTGCGTTGGGTTTTTTTATGAAATGGTATGGGTGTTGGTTGTTCAGAAAGCAATGGCAAACTACTAAAGGTAAACTTGCCCAGGAATCACGAACAGCCAAAAATGCTGGGGTTAACTGCTACGCCCTGTAAAGCAGTAGTTCTCAACCAGTGGGGAAATTCTCCCCCCCCCCCCCACCCCCTCAGGGGGAAATTTTAGGGTTTCCAGGGGGGGGGGGGTGGGAATTAATATTATCTCAAGATCACGTTAATACAAGAACCGATTATTTGATATTGTTTTTCCCTCCATACTTTTCGGTTTAGTTTCAAGTACCTAGGAAGTCGTTGAAGTCGTTCTCAAGGACCTAGGAAGTATATCATCATCAAATCGCAAATCAAAAGATGAGATCGAAAATAGATGCAATAAATCAAACCAACTCGTTGGACAAATGGCACCAATACTGAAGAACAAACATGTATCAATAACTACTAAGATAGCACTTTACAACACAATCTTCCTACCAACTCTATATTACCGATGCCAAACCTGGACAATGACAGAAAAAGAGAAAAGAAAAATCACAACAACAGGAATGAGATTCCTGAGAAGAATACTCAACGTATCAAGAAGAGATAAGATCAGAAATGAAGAAATCAGGACTAAGTGGGGGTTATAGCTGCACTGGATTTAGTTGATTTTATTAGAAGACAGCAAGTCAAATGGTTTGGCCATGCAAGTAGCTTACCAACTAACAGTACACCACAACTGATGTACAGACCAGTGTGAAGCAGAGAAAGAGGCCAACCACGTAAACGATGGACCCAGGGAATAACAAAGTCCATAAGAATATGGATACATGAAGCCCTGGTCATCCACTGCTCCTGTATTCGTCTCCTGGCGTCTTGGCTTGTCCTGCCACTGGATTCAGATGGACTCAGGCGAGAGAGTGAAGTCGACGAATTGCGCAATTCTTCATCACTTTAATCCAATTCATTCTTCATCCAACGTCATATATTAGTTATTACAACCATCGAGGCATCTCCTTGCTTTCAATTGCAGGGAAGATACTCGCCAGAATTCTTCTCAATCGCCTCCCGGCCCATCTCGATCAAGGTCTTCTTCCCGAGAGCCAGTGTGGCTTCAGAAAAGAACGTGGAACTGTTGACATGATTTTCGCTGCAAGGCAGCTGCAAGAGAAATGTCAGGAACAGAACTGCGAAATGTTCTCCACTTTCATTGACCTTACCAAGGCTTTTGATACAGTCAGCAGAGAAGGACTCTGGAAGATTATGGCAAAATATGGCTGTCCACGAAAGTTTGACCAAATAGTGCGACTATTTCATGATGGCATGCAGGCAAGAGTACAGGAAAATGGTGAACTGTCTGAGCCCTTTGCTGTCACCAATGGAGTGAAAAAAGGATGTGTCCTGGCACCAACACTGTTCAGCCTCATGTTTTCAGCCATGTTGACGAATGCCTTCGAGAACGACGACATTGGAATAGACATCAACTACCGTATGGATGGAAAGTTGTTCAATCTCAGAAGCCAAAAACCAAAATTGACAGCGACATCGTCAGAAAGCTCCTGTTTGCTGATGATTGCGCTCTATATGCCAACTCAGAGGCGGACATGCAACATAATGTTTAAGCTTTCTCACATGCCTGTGCCAACTTTGGGCTCAATATCAAATTGAAGAAAACTGTAGTTATGTACCAGCCAGCTCCAGGGAATAATCACACTGTGCCGAATATCAAAATGAATGATCATAGACTAAGTGTTGTGGACAAATTCACCTATCTTGGCAGCACTGTGTCACAAGCTGCCACAATGGATGATGAAGTGAATGCAAGAATCTCCAAGGCCAGTGCCGTCTTTGGCAGACTGTACAAGAATATATGGGACAGAAATGGAATAAGCCTGCAAACAAAGCTGAAAGTCTACAAAGCAGTTGTATTATCCTTGTCAAACCTGGACTGTTTATCAGCGACACGCTAGGTAATTAAACCACTTCCATACAGTCTGCCTTAGGAAGTTACTGAAGATTAAATGGCAAGACAAGATCCCAGACACTGAAGTCCTAGAAAGAGCGTCCATGCTCAGTATCCACACTCTACTAATGAAGAATCAGATTCACTGGGCTGGTCACTTGACTCGCATGCCAGACCACAGGCTCCCTAAACGAATTTTATACGGCGAGTTGCGTTGTGGTAAACGCTCACAAGGCGGCCAGAGGAACCCTTCAAAAACACTCTGAAAATCTCACTGAATGCTTTTGGAATTAATCATGACACCTGGGAGACTGCAGCCAGAGACCGAAATTCGTGGCGTACATCATTACGCAAGGGTGCAGTCACTTGTGAGGCAACTAGGACTGCAAGAGCTGTGAAGAAAAGACAGAACAGAAAAACCACTGCAGAAAATCCTCCTCCAGAAACGTCAAGCATTCTTTGTCCACATTGTCAAAGAACATTTCGAGCCAAAATAGGCCTTGTCAGCCACCTTAGGACTCACGGCTCCATACTTTCAACCCCATTGGATGAAATGAATGGTCATCATCATTCTTGATGGACAAACAACAACACACATGAAGCCCATAAGCGGGCACGCTACCGCTGTTTATACTTCACCTCGACACCGCAAGGTACAAGAGGAACATGATGAGATGAGAATTTTACGGTTCTGTACTTCTCGCCCTTCTGAATTTCATTTTATAACATAAGAAGACCCGCAAATCACATTTTATGTAGACGTCAAGATTCGTTCTAAACCAGACACCCTACATTGTGCCAACGGTTTCGGGAGGAAGAGCGCATTGGGAGGATACAAGCCTTATCCTGGTATGAGGAAATGCAACTTAAAGACTAAATATCATGGCAGGGCAGACCAGGCCCTAAGCCTTGGTTGGTAATTGGTCTAGGATCGAAGCTCCGACAGGCGGACAGTTAGAACATTGCTTTACTGATCCGGCAGCTTCTGCAGCTTGTCTTGTTGCAGACGTATTGGTGTCATCTTTCCTCTGTAGTAAACTAGACAGGCCGAGAGAGGGATCATGCTGCATGACAACACATGGTCTTTAAATTCAGCCCAGGATTTGTGTTGTGGAGAGATAATCCCATTTTACAAACTACCGTCTGTCAAGACGGAAAGGTGACTGTCAGACTTGTTCTAGTATGTGTTATTAAATTTAGCTTCCATTTTTACGTACACTGTGTTTAAAAAAAAGGGGGGGGGGGAGGATTTATAGGGAGGAAATACGAAAGAGGGGGAGGGGGGGGGGGTGTTCGTGCTGAACCTTCGGTGAATGGGTGAATGGGCCAAAATAAGGTTGAGAACCACTGCTGTAAAGGATATGCAACTAACTTACAGAAAAAGTGGCTTTGTTCTACTCTTGCTATCGGGTGTCAGTGATTCACAAGCATGCCGTATAAACCAAGGTGGACAATGTCAACAGTAATACTATCATGGTGTGCAGTTACTTTTGCTTGTTTGTCCATGTTGCCTTTAGCTTGTCTAGAATTACTGTTGTTTGTGAGGATTCAGCGACAAAATACTGTAACCGATCAGGAGAATTAACAAGCTGGATAACACACACACAGGCGTGAGGGCACACATACTCTCTCTCTCTCTCTCTCTCTCTCTCTCTCTCTCTCTCACGCATTCTCTCTTTCTTTCTCTCACTCACACACACACAACCTCTCTCTCTCTCTCACGCACTCTCTCTCTTTCTCTCACTCACACACACACAATATCTCTCTCTCTCTCTCTCTCTCTCTCTCTCTCTCTCTCTCTCTCTCTCTCTCCCACACAATTACTTGAATTTGAGTTGACAGTTGTTGTCGGTAGACAAAAATTACTAGCAGGAACTATTTTTGTTTGTTTATTGCGCTCGCTACCTTTGGACTCCATCGTAGCCCATACACATGCTACTGCTTCTACTGTTATGGACATAATTATGTGTGTGGGCTAGCTTTCCCTATTATCAGTGTCCCTCGTCATCAGGCGAACCCACTCCGACTTCTGAGGTACTTGTAATTTATGTCCCCATGTCAAGGATCAGGAGTAAATATTTTAGTCAAAGTCACCGGTATAGGGGTTGAACCAGCTACCTCGGTATCAGCACACCGGAAATTTGAGAGCGTGTGCACTTATCCATTTGGCCAAGCTGACCGCTTAAAAGGAACTTCAAACACAAATCAATACAGAGATGGATACAACTAGAAACACAAATCAATACAGAGATGGATACAAATAGAAACACAAAAGAATACAGAGATGGATACAAATAGAAGCACAAATCAATACAGAAATGGATACAAATAGAAACACAAATCAATACAGAGATAGACACAAATAGAAACACAAATCAATACAGAGATGGATACAAATAGAAACACAAATCAACACAGAGATGGATACAACTAGAAACACAAATCAATACAGAGATGGATACAAATAGAAACACAAATCAATACAGAGATGGATACACATAAAAACACAAATAAATACAGAGATGGATACAAATAGAAACACAAATCAATACAGAGATGGATACAAATAGAAACACAAATCAATACAGAGATGGATACAACTAGAAACACAAATCAATACAGAGATGGATACAAATAGAAGCACAAAAATCATACAAAGATGGATAGAAATAGAAACACAAATCAATACAGAGATAGAAACAAATAGAAACACAAATCAATACAGAGATGGATACAAATATACACGAATACAACACAAATCAATGCAGAGATGGATACAAATAAAAACACAAATCAATACAGAAATGGATACAATTAGAAACACAAATCAATGCAGAGGTGGATACAAATAGAAACACAAATCAATACAGAGATAGACACAAATAGAAACACAAATCAATACAGAGATGGATACAACTAGAACCACAAATCAATACAGAGATAGATACAAATATACACGAATAAAGCACAAATCAATACAGAGATGGATACAAATAGAAACACAAATCATCACAGAGATGGATACAACTAGAAACACAAATCAATACAGAGATGGATACAGCTAGAAACACAAATCAATACAGAGATGGATACACATAAAAACACAAATCAATACAGAGATGGATACAAATAGAAACACAAATCAATACAGAGATGGATACAAATAGAAACACAAATCAATACAGAGATGGATACAACTAGAAACACAAATCAATACAGAGATGGATACAAATAGAAACACAAATCAATACAGAGATGGATACAAATATATGCGAATAAAACACAAATCAATACAGAGATGGATACAACTAGAAACACAAATCAATACAGAGATGGATACAAATATACACGAATAAAACACAAATCAATACAGAGATGGATACAAATAGAAACACAAATCAATACAGAGATGGATACAAATATACACGAATAAAGCACAAATCAATATAGAAATAGACACAAATAGAAACCACAAATCAATACAGAGATGGATACAAATAGAAACACAAATCAATACAGAGATGGATACAAATAGAAACACAAATCAATACAGAGATGGATACAAATAGAAACACAAATCAATACAGAGATGGATACAAATATACACGAATAAAGCACAAATCAATATAGAAATAGACACAAATAGAAACCACAAATCAATACAGAGATGGATACAAATAGAAACACAAATCAAATCAGAGATGGATACAAATAGAAACACAAATCAATACAGAGATGGATACAAATAGAAACACAAATCAATACAGAGATGGATACAAATAAAAACACAAATCAATACAGAGATGGATACAATTATAAACACAAATCAATACAGAGATGGATACAAATAGAAACACAAATCAATACAGAGATGGATACAAATAGAAACACAAATCAATACGTAGATGAGTACAACTAGAAACACAAATCAATACAGAGATGGATACAAATAGAAACACAAATCAATACAGAGATGGATACAGCTAGAAACACAAATCAATACAGAGATGGATACAAATAGAAACACAAATCAATACAGAGGTGGATACAACTAGAAACACAAATAAATACAGAGATGGGTACAGCTAGAAACACAAATCAATACAGAGATGGATACAAATAGAAACACAAATCAATACAGAGATGGATACAAATATACACGAATAAAACACAAATCAATACGGAGATGGATACAAATAGAAACTCAAATAAATACAGAGATGGATACAAATAGAAACACAAATCAGTACAGAGATGGATACAAATATACACGAATAAAGTACAAATCAATACAGAGATGGATACAAATATACACGAAAAAAAACACAAATCAATACAGAGATGGATACAAATAGAAACACAAATCAATACAGAAATGGATACAAATAGAAACACAAATCAATACAGAGGTGGATACAAATATACACAAATAAAACACAAATTAATATAGAGATGTATACAAATAGAAACACAAATCAATACAGAGATGGATACAAATAGAAACACAAATCAATACAGAGATGGATAGAAATATACACGAATAAAGCACAAATCAATACAGAGATGGATACAAATATACACGAATAAAGCACAAATCAATACAGAGATGGATACAAAAAGAAACGAATAAAACACAAATCAATACATAGATCGATATAAATAGAAACGAATAAAACACAAATCTATACAGGGATGGATACAAATAGAAACGAATAAAGAACAAATCAATGCAGAGATGGATACAAATATAAAGGGATAAAACACAAATCAATACAGACATGGATACAAATAGAAACGAATAAAACACAAATCTATACAGGGATGGATACAAATAGAAACGAAAAAAACAAATTGCGTTTTCTTATTTTTCCTCTACTTCTTCTTTTCTTTTTTCCTCCTTCTTCTTCTTCTTCTTCTTCTTCTTCTTCTTCTTCTTCTTCTTCTTCTTCTTCTTCTTCTTCTTCTTCTTGTTCTTCTTCTTCTTCTTGTTCTTCTTCTTCTTCTTCTTCTTCTTCTTCTTCTTCTTCTTCTTCTTCTTCTTCTTCTTCTTCTTCTTCTTCTTCTTCTTCCTTCTTCTTCTTCTTCTTCTTCTTCTTCTTCTTCTTCTTCTTCTTCTTCTTCTTCTTCTTCTTCTTCTTCTTCTTCTTCTTCTTCTTCTTCTTCTTCTTCTTCTTCTTTTTCTTCTTCTTCTTGTCCTTCACAGTTCCATGGCTATCGTGCCTCAGATTTACATGAAAGCCGTCGTACCTTGTGTTAGTTGCATATTCCTTACAGGACGTCGCAGTCAACCCCATAATTGTTTGACTGTTTGTGATCTCTTGGCAAGTTCACGTTCCGTAGTTTGCCATTGCTTTCTGAACGACCGGCACACATATCATTTTATTTTTTTAAAACCCAATGCAAGGCGGCCAGTTGCCAAGTCGCCCGCAGCTGTGTTTTGAACGCGGCATGCAGGACTACGAACTGCGTCCGTAACACCTTCGCCACGGATTCTTATTTCACGAAAGGTTAGTTTCCAATGTCGAGTCTATTGAGAAAGAGCAGATCCGAAGGATATAGTCTGCTTGGAGTGGAGAGGGTGGGGAATACCTGTTTAACAGGGGCGTACAACAGGTAGAGACGATACACGCTCTTCCTGCTGGCAGTTGCCTGTGTCAAGTCTACGGATTTTATGTGGACATTCGGACATCGAGCAGGGCGCCTTAGAGCAACGGTTATGAAGTTTTACTGATCATAGCGTGTACGCAGTCGAGCGAGGGTTTGATTCCTGGACTCGCCGTCCGATAGGAGAGGGATAGACGGGCCACCTATTTCTCCGTGAAGTCAAGACTACAAAATGTGATGGATGGACCTAACATATCACAGACCCATAGGAGGCTCCTCCTTCGAGACTTGCTTATATAGACACTTTCAACGAAAATATATAAACGATACCAACGAATACAATATACGTGCACGATAACAATCAATACAGTATGTGTGCACGATAACCATCAATACAGTATATATGCACGATAACCATCAATACAGTATATATGCACGATAACCATCAATACAGTATATATGCACGATAACCATCAATACAGTATATATGCACGATAACCATCAATACAGTATATATGCACGATAACCATGAATGCAGTATGCATGCATGATAACAATTAAAACAGTATACATGCACGATAACCATGAATACAGTATACATGCACGATAACCATCAATACAGTATACATGCACGATAACCATGAATGCAGTATACATGCACGATAACCATGAATACAGTATACATGCACGATAACCATCAATACAGTATACATGCACGATAACCATGAATACAGTATACATGCACGATAACCATGAATACAGTATACATGCACGATAACCATGAATGCAGTATACATGCACGATAACCATGAATACAGTATACATGCACGATAACCATGAATACAGTATACATGCACGATAACCATGAATACAGTATACATGCACGATAACCATGAATACAGTATACATGCACGATAACCATGAATGCAGTATACATGTACGATAATAAGGAATACAGTATACATGCACGATAACAATCAATCCAGAATATATGCACGATAACCATCAATACAGTATGCATGCATGATAACCATGAATACAGTATACATGCACGATAACCATGAATGCAGTATACATGTACGATAATAAGGAATACAGTATACATGCACGATAACAATCAATCCAGAATATATGCACGATAACAACGAATACAGTATACATGTACTATAACAACGAATACAGTATACATGCAAGGGGTATATTTTGACAAGGTTAGTCAGGACCAAAGAATGAAACCAATATAATCTGGTAGGTCACCTACTAACTTCATGCGTGCAAACATAATTGTACATACACACACTTAAGCTTGCATACCCATACAGCTCACACGGAAGCATACACATACAAGACACCCATAACACACACATATAAATAAGCAATGATGTGATCATACAACCAATTTGCTTGAGAGCAGATGTGGGGGAAACTGTTCATCTCATCTCCAGTCTGAAGTATATTGTGTGTCATGTATGCTCTTTTAACATCTTTATACAAACACGTGTTGACAGGTTGATAGCCATATACATTGTATTAAAATACATTCGCTTTTATAGTTGATCAAACAGTATAATACCTCTCGTCTTTATAGTTAATCAAACAGTATATATCCCGCATATATAGTTTATAAAATAGTATATGTATCTGGTCTGTATAGATGATCAGATTCTGAAATCACACGTCTTTCTGTCGCTGATCAAATAGGCTGATAGTTCCCGTCTCTGAAGCAACATAGGAAGTGTTTTGTAAACCGGAAACCCTCCTGTAAAATAATTAAAAGAAGAGTGCATTAACAACAGTATGTACGAATAAAATCATAATATACAAAACACTGATCAGACCAGTTGTGCTGTATGGCTCTGAAACCTGGAGTACAACGAAAAGAGACGAAGCCTTGTTACAAACCCTTGAGAACAAAATTTTAAGACGCATCTTTGGACCCATTAGGGATACACATAATGGAGAGTGGAAAAGAAGAAGTAACAAAGACATTTATGATCTGTTTAAGTCCCCGCTAATCACTGGTATCATGAAGGCTAATAGACTACAATGGCTGGGGCATATAGAAAGAATGGAAGATAATAGGGAACCAAAACTCGCTTACACTCAGGAAATAAATGACCGCAGACCCCGAGGTAGACCAAGAAGGCGGTGGAGAGGTAATACATGTACAGACCTACAAGCACTTGGAATCAACGACTGGCAAGAGAAGGTCAACCAGAGAGATGAATGGAGACGGATTGTATTTGCAGCAAAGAACCTCAATGGCTCGGAACGCTGAAGAAGAAGAAGAATGTACGAATTATGTTATAATTATTCAAGAACAATATAAACGCGATGACACTAACATATTTGTCAACAATGCATTGTAGCAAAATGAATGTTCCTAGTGTAGATTCAACATTTCGCAATAGATAGGCAGTAGATACTGTCTAACTGAAATTTTGTTGTCAGTGTAGATGTAACATATATGATAGATAATTGATGTGCGAAAGATGAGTGGCTGGAAGGGTCTAATGTAAGACGGGCCTGCGTGCCCAGTATGTAACCTTTTGAACGTAAAGTTCGTTGGTTCTTTCGTTTATTCGTTCGCTTCTGCATTCCAGGATGATATTTGAAATAAAAGTATCAATTGAAGATTGTCGATTATAACGATAAATTCAATTGAGGTGGCACCGTCTAGTGTACAGACACAGTATATGTGTATCAGTAGGCAAGTTGCCGTAACTGTTAAGAAGTTGCTATATATATATATATATATATATATATATATATATATATATATATATATATATATATATATATATATATATATATAAAGACAGACTGACAGACAGACAGACAGACAGACAGACAGACAGACAGACAGACGGGCGGGCGGATGGGCGGATGGGCGGACGGACGGGCGGACGGACGGACGGACGGACAGACGGACGGACGGACGGACGGACGGATGGATGGATGGATGGATGGATGGATGGATGGATGGATGGATGGATGGATGGATGGATAGATAGATAGATAGATAGATAGATAGATAGATAGATAGATAGATAGATAGATAGATAGATAGATAGATAGATAGATCCCCACCAGGGACTGGGCGAAGCCGGGCCGGGTCAGTTAGTGTGTGTGTGTGTATATATATATATATATGACAGCAAGCTACGCTGGTCATGTCGTTAGAGTGGTCGGACGAGTATTCGCCGTCGATGTTCGTCGCCCGCTGACAAAGGGAAACACTGGCCACCTATTCCTAGGGCATTCTAGCCTATAAAATGCGATAGCTCCATCACGTCACAGCCTGTTGGAGGTTAGTCAAGAAGAAGAAACAAAAACGACACTTTAGAACAGTGGTTGTCAACCTTTATTGGCCAATCATCCCTTCGCCATATGTTCAGAACGTCATTCGCCCCCCCCCCCCCTTTCATATTTCCGTCCTATATAATCCCCCGCCCCGCCCCTACACAGTATACGTAAAAATGGAAGCTATATTTAATAACACATACTAGAACAAGTCTAGACGTCTATATAAAATGTGATTTGCGGGTCTACTTACGTTATAAAACGAATTTCAGAAGGGCGAGAAGTACAGAACCGTAAAGTATGGAGGAAAAAAACAGTACTAACTAATCGGTTCTTGTATTAACGCGATCTTGAAATAATCTTAATTACCATCCCCCTCCTCCACCCCACCCCTGGAAACCCTACAATTCTCCCTGGGAGATTCCCCACCGGCTGAAAACCACTGCTTTAGACGATCCAAAAATACAAGAAGACTGGCTCATAAACAACGTCGTGTCTAGGAAACTGAAGTACTGTGGCATACGGGGATTAGACAGAACAGTGGAAGAAGGGAGCGACTGGCAGAGTGGCTAGAATGTCGGATTCTCCTTCGGGAGACCCGGGTTCGAATCCTCGGTAAGGTGTGGATTATTTTCTGTCGGGGGCAAAAAAAAAAACAAAAAAAAAACCCTAACCTTCACAGTTCGCGGCGACTGCACTAGCCAGGCGGCCTCAATTCCTCAGGCTCAAGACTCCTCTGGCATACACCGCAAGGTACTATGTGGGCAGTAATTGATAGATGAATGGCAGTGAAAGAAGGCATGGTTTCTGCAGGACGATGTAGCAGATTCACCGCCGAGGGTCTATACCACAGTGGGTCTATACCACAGTGGGTCTATATCACAGTGGGTCTATACCACAGTGGGTCTATACCACAGTGGGTCTATATCACAGTGGGTCTATATCACAGTGGGTCTATACCACAGTGGGTCTATACCACAGTGGGTCTATATCACAGTGGGTCTATACCACAGTGGGTCTATACCACAGTGGGTCTATATCACAGTGAGTCTATACCACAGTGGGTCTATATCACAGTGAGTCTATACCACAGTGGGTCTATATCACAGTGAGTCTATACCACAGTGGGTCTATATCACAGTGGGTCTATACCACAGAGGGTCTATATCACAGTGGGTCTATACCACAGTGGGTCTATATCACAGTGGGTCTATACCACAGTGGGTCTATATCACAGTGGGTCTATACCACAGTGGGTCTATACCACAGTGGGTCTATATCACAGTGGGTCTATATCACAGTGGGTCTATATCACAGTGGGTCTATACCACAGTGGGTCTATACCACAGTGGGTCTATATCACAGTGAGTCTATACCACAGTGGGTCTATATCACAGTGAGTCTATACCACAGTGGGTCTATATCACAGTGGGTCTATATCACAGTGGGTCTATATCACAGTGGGTCTATACCACAGTGGGTCTATACCACAGTGGGTCTATACCACAGTGGGTCTATATCACAGTGGGTCTATACCACAGTGGGTCTATATCACAGTGGGTCTATATCACAGTGGGTCTATATCACAGTGGGTCTATATCACAGTGGGTCTATACCACAGTGGGTCTATATCACAGTGGGTCTATATCACAGTGGGTCTATACCACAGTGGGTCTATATCACAGTGGGTCTATATCACAGTGGGTCTATATCACAGTGGGTCTATATCACAGTGGGTCTATATCACAGTGAGTCTATACCACAGTGGGTCTATATCACAGTGGGTCTATATCACAGTGGGTCTATACCACAGTGGGTCTATATCACAGTGGGTCTATATCACAGTGGGTCTATACCACAGTGGGTCTATACCACAGTGGGTCTATACCACAGTGGGTCTATATCACAGTGAGTCTATACCACAGTGGTCTATATCACAGTGAGTCTATACCACACTGGGTCTATATCACAGTGAGTCTATACCACAGTGGGTCTATATCACAGTGGGTCTATACCACAGTGGGTCTATATCACAGTGGGTCTATACCACAGTGGGTCTATACCACAGTGGGTCTATATCACAGTGGGTCTATATCACAGTGGGTCTATACCACAGTGGGTCTATAGCTTTCATTGTTTCTATGATCTTGGGCGCCTTCATATTGTCTACTTATTTCCATTTATGTTCTATGTATTAGTTAGTTGCATATCCTTCTGAACGACTGGCACAAATACCATTTGATAAGAAAACCAACGCGAGGCGGTCTGCTGCCAAATCGCCCGCAGCTGTGCCTCGAACGCGGTATGCGGAATTACGTCCGTAACGCCTTCGCCACGGAGTCTAATTCTATGAGTGCCAGTCAATAATTATTAGTTCATTTCTTGTGGGATAAAAACAGGTACTCAGGATAAGAGCTTAACCAAGGCTTACAAAGTACAGGTATGGTTTTACCTCAGTGCCATCATTTGAACAAACAGCACATCAAGACGTCTACCAGATTCATCAAACAGTTGTAACTTACTAGAATATGGCCAGGAAGACCTGACCAGAAAGCATAATTAGGAACTGATTCACTGCAGGTCTTCCCATGCCTGGCGTAGTTGAAGCCTGTTCCAAAAATGAAGTACACGCCGAACAACGCGAAGAATCTGGCAAAATAAAATGAACATTTCAGATATTAGCCTGAAGTAACTTCCTTTTGTCTTGAAATGTTGTGGATAATGAACAAGGATTAACAAGAGGTAAGTCAGTGAAACTAGTGATTATCCTGTCCATCTCAAATGTTACAATTATTAGTTGCATATCTTCTACAGGACGTCGCAGTCAACCCCAGCATTTTTGGCTGTTCGTGATTTCTTGGCAAGTTTACGTTCAGTAGTTTGCCTTTGCTTTCTGAACAATCAACACTCATACCATTGTATAAGAAACTAACGTAAGGCTGTCTGCTTCCAAATTGTCGGCAGTTGTGCTTAGAACGCGGCATGTGGAGTTTGCAAATTGCATTCGTGTAACCTTCGTCACGGAGCCGGCTACAATTACCTTCTTTAAATAGTCAACAAGTTCGTAAACACAACACCATTAAAGGACATACACAACATACACAAACACTTACACACACACGGCCACCATCACTACCACCACCACCACCACCACTAAGACAACGATAAAATACATTTGAGAGAAACAAAGATGTGGGTTCAGTAATATATCTACTCGTGTGTATGTGTGTGTGTGTGTGTGTGTGTGTATATATATATATGATTTCTGTGTGTGTGTGGGTGGGTGGGTGTGTGTGTATGTATGTATGTATGTGTGTGTATGTATGTATGTGTGTGTGTGGGTGGGTGTGTGTGTATATATATGTGTTTGTTTGTGTGTGTGTGTGTGTGTGTGTGTGTGTGTGTGTGTGTGTGTGAACATACAATTGTAAGTCTACATTACGGCCAGCAGACATTCAAACTCACTTGGTTAATACCACAGAGTCATAAGATATGCAAACTCACACGATTAATATCACAGAGACAACAGATACGCAAACTCACATGTTTAATATCACAGAGACAACAGATACGCAAACTCACATGATTAATATCACAGAGACAACAGTTATGCAAACTCACATGTTTAATATCACAGAGACAACAGATACGCAAACTCACATGATTAATATCACAGAGACAACAGATACGCAAACTCACATGATTAATATCACTGTCGTGTGTGTAAAGAATGAATGTCGTATTAGTTACTTGTTCTTCTTTACCACTTTAGTGTCGTCCCTGGAGTGAAGGGAATCAACACCCACATTATTTTTTAATCCAATATCTCTATCCTGGAGATATCCAGCAGACTCCATCCACACACTCCTTCAATCTGAAGACACCTTCTTCTCACTCTTGCTCACTCCTGGATCATGCCCCCTCCCACTCTTCCCCAACATAACATACTTGACAACTCTAGACTCAACAACAAAAAAACAAGAAATTTATTAAAGCAAAGAGTATATGTAGGAGAAGTGTATGTGTGTACAAGGTGTAGAATGCGTGACGTTTATTCTAATGTTAGACCAGTGATTTAGAAGCAAAGTCTGTAACATCATAGTGCTTAGCACACAACAGCACCATTTTTTCCGGACAGTGAACCTCACCCAGAAGATGACGACTTTCTCCAATCACTCGAACAAACAGGATGCTGGTAATCCGATAGACACTGTTGATCTTTGTCTTCACTCTACCACACGGTGAAGTTACTCTGTTTCCTAATATTTGTTTGAACTGATAGTCTTCCAATTAACGGAAATGTCACTTGGGGAAAGTTTTAATGTTCATAAGTCTCTGATTATAACATTTCCCCTCTTTTAGAACACAACCTATTAATGTTTGTTAGGTAGATATGTATATATATATATATATATATATATATATATATATATATATATATATATATATATATATATATATATATATATATATATATATATATATCCTTAGTATGCGAGTTATTAATCTTCGGTGATGAAGCTTATCACTCATTAAACACAACACTTCTGTTCATACAATTCTACTCAGCAGAAGCCAGGTTTCTGCGGAACAACTAGGTTCTGAGCCCCGTGTAAAACCTCTCAGCAACCTCTGTCTTCTTTCCATGAGCCATCATTTTATAAAACTTGGAACTGCTTCTTCGTAATAAATCATCTCACACTCACGTGGAACACTCAAGGGGAACTGTAAATGGAACCTGTAGAGTAGATAACATCATGGTGAGGGCAACTCAGTCCTGACCGTAATTAGGTGATTGTAGGCCAATAACAGCACTCAGATCTATAACAGAGATCCGATCTCTGTCATACGGCCAAATCGCGCATCACAATGGTCTTATACATGGCAACACCAGGAAATAATAAAGGAACGGGTAGAAACCCAGCAGATGTCCTACTGGAAGATCCTACCATTACACATCCCTCTTCTCCCTCTCATACATCCTTAATCTCTCTAATTATTATTCCACTACATTGTCCTCAACTTCCTGAGTAAAATGATATATAACACAAGCTAATTGAAGCCACACAATAGAATACTAGTGCCGACGCTCCTATGATACTTTCTAGCACCGCACTTATAGAACACTCTATCACTAATCATAATACATTATATCACGGCACAGTACTGTACTATATTCCTAATCATACTCTTAAGTCAGATATAATTAATTGCCTACCATATGTCTATTCCTGTTGTTACTCAAGAAACTAGGCAACCCGATTGGATCTATGTCCGCGGATAACTATCACTACTTAGACAGCCCAGTCCCTCTAATATAACACAACTCGGAATAATCCCCAATCCTAACACTTCAGAATGTTTTTCTCGACTCCGTCCACCTGTTTACCGCACTGGGTTTTATATGGGTGCTAGAGTGAGTCACCAGAAAGTCCAGACGCCAATCAGTCCAGAATTTGGCTTTGTCCTCCTGTTTCTAGACTAACCAGAGTCAATTAGCTGTCAAGTTTCCTTTTCATCTGGGGAGTTCTTTGTCTCATCCAACAAATATCCTGGTTGTCTGTAAGCCAGAGACCTTTCTCCCATTACAGAATCCTTCTGACCTCTAGCAGACATCTGTCCATTACTTTCAACGGCCAACTCCCGTTTTGTAGACAAATGTCGCCAGTACACACCTCTCGAACAACCTCCTGTCATCAAACTGTCGACTGTGTGTAGACAACGCGACGTGACTCCCTTTGATCTCATACACACTGTCGACCAGGTGCAGAAAATCTGTACCGACGTATTTTCCTCAGTTTGTTCACCATCAAAGAGTCAATTGTGTTAGCAAAATAATGTCGGGTTTGGTTATCATCGGTCGCAACTAACAAGTTTATTTATCCTGTGACAATCACAGAGACAACAGATACGCAAACTCACATGATTAATATCACAGAGACAACAGTTATGCAAACTCACATGTTTAATATCACAGGGTCAACATGTGTTTAAATTGCCATTGTTAATATCACAGAGCCATCAGATATGCAAACTCATATGATTAATATCACAGAGCCAACACGTGTTTAAATTCTCATGGTTAATATCAAGTCAGCAAACATTCAAAAGCATACGATTAATGCCACAGAGTAAACAAACTCACATGATTAATGCCACGTAGCCAGGAGACAGTCCTTTGATACTGGTGGCGGTTGGCTCCACTCCCTTACACCCTCCAGGACACGCGCATCTACTGGTCAGCATCATACCCTGTGATCAACAGAACAGAACCTAAATCAGCTGCTTCCTTGTGTTGCTTGCTCCTTGTCCTTGTTATCTCCATCTTCTATGTGGTCTCACAACTACGTTTCCCCAACGGTGTCAACAATAATGAGATAATTGTCGTCTCTCTTAGTTTCCCCCTTCTTCTCATCCACTCCAGATTTCCCGTTGTGACATCAAACTCCAGCTTTGCCCTTCTCATTACATGCCCAAAAAGTCCCAAGGACGGCCAACAAAACCAGATTAGTTCAGATAAAACATCAGTTAATTTCTTAGAGCTGCTAACTCTTGAGGAACATTAGATCACGGTTTCATGATAGACATTGGCCAGTGTCCTTTTATGCTGCATTCTCATCTGTTATGCCTTTTTAAACTCTTATAAGACACGACGAACTTCCCAAATGGGATGCAGAAATATTTTGCCTTCTTGAACGTTCATTTTCTATTTAAGATTAACCATCACCTAACTATTCCACCTAACTAACCGGCTCCGTGGCTGAAGGCTTGCGAACGCGGTTCCTGAGCCGGGTACCAGGCGTTCGAATTCAGCTGTGACCGATTTGTGCAGCAGACCGTGTCGCGTTGTGTTATAACGTGCTGGTATGGGAGCCGGTCGTTCAGAAAGCAATGGCAAACTACTGAACGTAACACTTGCCTAGTACATCAACAGCAGCTGAAAAATGCTGGCGTTGACTGCAACGTCCCGTAAGGGATACGCAACAGACACACACACACACACACACACACACACACACACACACACACACACACACACACACACACAACTATTCCACAGGTTAAAGAATAACTTTTGATTAAAACAAACAATAGAATATAGACACATGAGTATTTAAAAATTATAATTAGGAGAAAACGAAACAAAACATTCGATAACATTCATTAGCCACGTTTAGGGAGTCTCCGTGGCAAGTAGTCAAGCCGTCGACTCTGGCTCCGAAGGTTGTGGGTTCGATTCCCGGCCGCGTCCTTCCGTTCACGAGTGCATTTTTTCGGAGACTCCTGGGGTCGTCATTAGAGCTACAGAGTTCGTGCTTTGTGCGACGCTTTCGGCGCTGCGAAAAGAGACCGAGCCATATGGGATAAACACCCGGTGCAATGAAGTCGACCCTGTCGACTTTTAAGCGACATCGACTTTTAAGTGACTTTTTTTTAAGCGACGTAAGCAGGCCATTTTTTTTTTTTTTTTTTTTAGCATATCCTTTACAGGACTTAGCTGTCAACACCAGCATCTTTCAGCTGTATGTTGATCTCTTGGCAAGATTACGCTCAGTAGTTTGTAATTGCTTTCTGAGCGGCCGGCTCAGTATCCCGCAAGTCACGAGCGGGGGTCGAACCGCCTCAGTTCTCGCTCCGCTACGAGACTCTGCGAGATAAACGGGATTACAGAGAGAAAGTGTTGTAACCCCACAGCCAGAGAGACCGGCAAGCAGGCCATTAGCACACAATAAGTTAATAACTTGGATTACCTAAGATATTCTTCACCAGTGACCGGCTGACATAAACAAACCCGCATTGTGCATGGCATACGTGCTAGCTTTACCAACGATTGCATACACAAACCAATGACACTGCAAGCTAAGTCATTTCTCCGAGTGGCCACAAACAACGAACACCCCTTACATGATGCCTGGACACATTTAAGAGCTACAACATGATAAGATGAATATCATTGATGGCTCAGGCGGAGGAGACAATTAGAGGAGTGTTTATGTTTGAAAACATTAGGTGAGAAGTGGCTCAAAGTGCCAGAGGAAAAGTCAGACCTGTGCAGGGTCGTAGTTGTTGAGTTGAGCTGAGCTTAGAACTGACATCACTACACACAGGACATTCCCATACGCGTCACGTCCCCTCGTTCAACAGCCAGCGAAGAGCCACACTATTAATCGTTCCCGACGCTATCTGATTGAAAATTTTCCTGGTCTTCCCTCTCAGTTTTGAGATTCTACCAGAACCCCTGCCAATTCCCCGCAATCTCATCCTTTCCACATACGGGTTCTCAATCTGTCCCTCCACTTTCTCCACCTGGTCCCTCAGACGCTTGACCACCTCCCAATTATCCATAAGTAATCGATCCTAATAGGTGCATTTCCTGCCAGACTATAAGCCTGTTCATCCCCCGTACTCCCGCATGGCCAGGGCAAAAAATCCATACAATTCTCACAATCTGTTACCTCTGAAGCGAGGTCAGCCATTCCACCTCCACATTCCTTTCTCCATCTTACTAAGCATAATTCTTGAGTCCATGATGAAGACAACGTGTGTTGCAGTGGTCTCCTCTAACCAACGGAATGCCGCTGCGACTGCTTTCACTTCCATTCTCAAGCTGGAGGTCGTAGCTTCATATGCCGGACTCTCCTTTGTCAAGAATCGTCCATTAGCCTTTACAATAAAACCTTAACCACTACGTCTGTTTCTCACCACTGACCCTTCAGTATAGATCACTATGTCACCTTGTTGTGTATTACTCTGGATCAGTTGTTGTACCTCAAACTCTGTGCGACCCGCTGCCAATTCTCTGCGCTCACGACCCAATGTTGCTATTACATTGGGCCAGCCAGTCCTGTCTTCCGGAACTTCAACCCACTCTTTTTCATCTTTTTCGCGATTGATGGTCTCTAGATCACAAACCTGACGTATAGATATTTCGGCCTGTGCTACCCAGGACCTGCCTCGTCTTAGTCAATGACCCTTGACCATATCCATAGCTTCATGCAGGAGGTGATCCTTATCTGCAGCAACTCTCAGAGTTGTAATCTCATGAGACCGGGAGTGTAAGGATAGGCCAGCAGATTGGGCTGAACGCGAAGTGCACCAATTGATTCACGACAATTTGCGCCCAATGGATGCAATCATCTCGGGAAAGGAGGGGGGGGGGGGTAGGGTTTCCAGAAAGGGGGGGGGGGGGTTTAGGGTTTTCAGAGAAAGGGGGGGGGGGTGATAATTAAGATTATTTCAAGATCGCTTTAATACAATAACCGATTACTTGATACTGTATTGTTTTTCCCTCCATATTTTATTTTCTGTACGTCTCGCACTTCTGAAATTCGTTTAATAACGTAAGTAAACCCCCCAAGTACGTTTTATGTAGACGTCTAGACTTGTTGTAGTATGTGTTATTAAATCTAGCTTCCATTTTTACGTATACTGTATAGGGGCGGGTGGGATTCATAGAGAGGAAATATGAAAAGTGGTGGGGGGGGGGAGTGAAGGGCTGCATGGGCGAAAAAAAGGTTGGTTGAGACCACTGATCTACACGGAGCACTTATGGGAATGCCCCGAATGCTGTGATGTCGATTCCTAAATCAATCAATCAATCAATCTACACGAATGGCTCTGTGCTAAGAGACAAAGGAAGGTCTGGTTCATGGCGAAAGTTAATGGACTATGTTTTGTGCAGGAGACACAGGCATATTATACGACATCTAGTCTGAGAATGGAGGTGAAGATAGTCCCAATGGCATTCCGCTAACTGGAGGACAAACAATATAAATATAAAATGGAGTTATAAAACTCTCATCATCATCATCAAGTGCCGTGCCGGCTGGCGTAGGCGTTCATGGCTCTCCACAGATCTCGGTCTTTGGTTTTCTGGATCAACTCTGCTGCTGATATTCCTCCATGCCACCGTCTCAATCCATCCAGCATCATTTCTCTTGGTCTGCCTCTGCCTCTCTTCCCCTCGATCTTTCCAGTTGTTACGATGTTCTCCAATGCCTCTCTTCTCATCACATGACCGAGGAAAGCTGTTTGTCTCTGTCTTATTGTTGTATATATTGTTCTAGTTTCGTTAGCCTGTTTCAGGCAGTCGTTGTTAGTTACTCTGGCAGTCCAAGGAATTCGCAATATTCGTCTCTCACGTAAAACTCTCACGTGAGTAACATTAAGCTATACATTTTACAATTGTTTTAAGGCAACTTAACTTTATTAATCTCCTTTTATGCTACTTGTAACTTTTGCTAACTTTTAAGAAAATTTTATCAAAGAATAATATAAATACTACAGATATTTAAGTCACAATATACATTTACACTATTCTGAATTATGTCCCTTACAGTAACTGTTATAATGTTGTGTCCCTTTCAGTTATTTTAGTGACGTTTTCCTGTTCAATCAATTAAGTGCCGTCTCCACTATGAAGGTAGGCTGCAATAGATCTCCAACACTCTGTCTCTCGCACTGACTGTACATTCTGTCAAACTGCTGTTTGTCCACCTCTTGATGTTATCTTAACACTTATATCGTTGACTACCTCATGCTACCTTGCCTTCAACCTTACCCTCCAGTATGTTTTTTTTTTTTAAAAATAAAAATGCTATGTCTTTAAACGTGCCTCAAATATTTCACTTGTCTCTTATTTATTTATTTCATCAACTCTCTTTTCATTCTCAGTTCTTCTAGAACCTCTGTATTTGATTGTTTTGTTTCCATCAACTACGACATATTCTTTTGTGAATTCAGATTTCCTGGGCCTCTAATAGACTTTATAATAGCTTGTTCAATGTACAGACTTCCGCGCCATATAGTAGGTTTGTATATATTTGACAATTTCATTTTTAATGCGTTGTTAATCTCTCTAGATGTTAGTACTGATTTCATGCTGTAAGAATGTTTTGCCATTCCTATTCTCTTTTTGATTTCTTGAGTGTCTAGTGTTTACACACCCGCTTCACACGCCAGTGATCCGGGGTTTGTTTCCGGGTCCGGTCAAGTATATGCACTACTGAAGAGCTCAAACGAGAGCGAAACTCGAGTCTAGTGCTTCCACATTGACATGGATAGGTCTTAGGTTCATACCAGAGTGCGATCAGCGTTGCCAGTAGTGGGTTGTACTCAATATTTCAAAATCTCAAATCCCGAAACAACAAATAAATCAATTTTTGATTTCTGTTTAACTTCTGACATCATCTGATATTACATGCCCAAGATAAGAGAAAAGTGTTACTTGTTTTAGTATCTCACAGTTTACTGTGATGTTAATTGGTGACTCTCTTAATTATCACTGTTAATTATCATAGTTTTCGTTTCTTGGATGTTAATAAACATAGTCGTTGGTCTTAAGCTGAAAGGATACACTGTAAGATTATTCGCTGTAGAGGTTGGCCCAAGAGGTCTAGTCTCCCACTCCGTGTATGATGTATTGAAACAAATGGACATTAAAGGACAAGCAAGAACTCGGGCACAAAAACAACTGGGTGAGGCAGCCGAAAAAGTCTCGTGATGGCTGTTGAATTTTCGGGACCTGAAGTGGGATGAGACTCGAAACTGGTATGGTTAAAAGCGGTAACTGCAGAACGCTGCACGATCTCTCAACTAATACCACGAACTTGCAACGTCTCGTGTCAACTCTATAGCCTTTCCTCCGAGTGAGGGTGGTGAATCTGAGTGCAGTCAAATTATGCAATTGTCGGCCGAAGTCTAATCTCCACAACAGAGAGGTAATCGTCCGTAAGTCGCACTCAGATGCAGAGACCAACGGGTGGGTTAAGGAATCAAAGGAAGAACCGGCTTCCTAGTACATTGCGCCGCCATGAACGGGGCACGAAGAAGGAACATGGCAACGGAGACATATGGAGGCGAATAAGGCCGTGGCTGTGGATGAAGCAGACTCACCACTACCACAAGTGCTAAGGGGGAAGCACATGTTGCACAGACTCTCCTCTCTAAGGGAGGGGAGGCATGAGAGTGGACATGTTAACAGCTAAACACAACAAGGACAACGAAAGTGACCGAACGTCTCGCACAGCTGGGGAAAGACGCCCGGAGTCATGATCCGGACGGGCCCGCCCCTAGAGAGTGTTAAGGGTATAATGGGCCGAAACACTTGGGGAAGTGGGTAATCTTCTGACGATCAGAAACCCCCTGCCGTGTTTGCTCTGTGGTGGAGTTTTTACCAATGATCCACTTTCTGCAATGTGTGGGTTTACTTGTCCCACTAGTTTTTGTGATTCTTGTTCGCTTTCTGCTGGTTTAGTACCGTTAGGAAGATTTTCTCAGCATGATGCAAATCTTCGAAATGCCGCGCCTTACATGTTTATTCTTTAAAAAATACCGCCCCCTTTATGAAGCCCCCTTACGGTGCCGCCTGATGCGGCCGCCTCTCTGTATCATAGCACAGCAAGACCCTTTGCTATATAGTAACACGGTATCGTCAGCATACCTAAGATTGTTTATGATTCTTCCATTGATGTTAAGTCCACGCAGTTCGACTTGTTTACAAATTCTTTCTGTGAATGTAAGCGAGTAGCAACAACATTTAGACAACTTACTATTGTACCACTAGGAAACTGGCCGATCACAGTCAGTTGAGGATTTGTGAAGTTGGCGTCACAAATTAACATAACCTCCGTCTTCCTGTGCGGATAAAAACATATGATGGAGTATAGATCATTTCAATAGCAGGTTATCATTCCAATGTTTGGTGCGCCGGAAGTGACTTGTAGTTTAACAACTAGGTCGCTGTGGTTTTAACACATCAAATCATACAATAAATACCTACATTTGACCTTCCTTGGCTGACTGCTGTTCTGTATTATATCTTTATTACATGGAGATACCACTCACTGAAAAAACATACCCGCTATAGGTAAAATTAGACCCATAATAGATACTTCCCTTGGGGTATGAAGTCTAAATTATTCTAGGCCACGACATGATGATGTAGGGTGGTCACTTCCCTTTCTCGTTGTCTTTCCTTTACAGACAATTCAGAGACCCTTCTGAACACTGCCTAGTATCTATTATATGACGCCGTGTCGACCTAGAATCATACTGGTCGGGAAAACATATTTCTTCCTCTGCTGTGGATTGAACTTCGACTACTGTCTTGGCAGACAAACACACTAATAACTGTGCCACCAGTTCACTGAATGTGATAGATACCTCCAGTGCTTACTGGAATATTTAAATCTGCCCTTTATGTTGCCATTTCTATCGAATCTTTTATTGTTTCTCTGGGCTAATTTCGATGTCGTTATCTTGTGCAAATGTGCGAATTGGTCAGCTGCTTGCTATCCTGTTAAGATGCTTTCGTCGTTATGTAGTGCAATCTTTGAGTTTTTCATTGTGCTCTCGACGTTAGGTTTTTTTGCTAGCTTCGACAACTTCCTTGGTCTCTTTCAAGGTTCAGTGACTGTTTTCTTCTGTCAGCTTTTGTCTAGTATGCAACTTGGTACTTTGACATTTGGCTTTTGTGTGCTGGTATTTATTGTGATGCTGTTGACTGGGTTTGGTATCCGCATGCTTCCTATATACTTCCACATCATTATATAATTTATAATTATAGTTAATAATATGCCGGTCTCGCCGTTTATCCACGTAGGGTAACGCAGCGCGCAAGAATTGGTAGCGGTTCTCGCCGCGTTGGTGACTTACGGGATAAGTGAGACGGTCGCTCAGAAAGCAATGGCAAACTACTGAGCGTAATCTTGCCAAGACATCAACAACAGCGGTAAAATGCTGGTGTTGACAGCGATGTCTTGTACAGGATATGCGAAAAAAAAAGTTAATAATATATTTTCATTACTCCATATATATTGTTTACGAGCACCTCTTGGTACTACTTCTCATGCTGTCTGTAGTATGAATTTGTGAACTCTTCAAATACATTATCAATGTCTTTATATGTGTTCAGATTTCTAACCAGTACTTATGCTGGTGCGATGTTTGTACATTGCCCAGTCTGCATTCTTGTAGCTCCACCTCCAGAGACAGCTGTTTTCACTTACAAGCTCATTTCCTACAGTCGTCGAGTTGTTTTCCAACAATTCGTGTGATGTTCCCTTCCAGGTCTGGTGACTGAAAGGCCAGGTCAATTGTAGTTGTGGTGTGCCATGAATCTCGGGTAGAAGGAATATGGGTCAGACGCCTGGCTCATTAAGATAAATATTATCTCATCCTGCCAGTCTTCCAGTCTCTCGCCTCTCTGGTCCACGTGACCATAGCCCCAGCTCTGCCAGTGGCTACTAAAATCACTACACAATCAATTTTTCTTTTAACGAGGATCTGTCTGTCTGTCTGTCTGGGTCGGTCGGTCGGTCGGTCGGTCGGTCGGTCGGTCTGTCTGTCTGTCTGTCTGTCTGTCTGTCTGTCTGTCTGTCTGTCTGTCTGTCTGTGTCTGTCTGTCTGACATAAACACATATATTTATAACCACATATTTAATCAGCCATATCGCGAAAGAAACAAGACACCACAAACCCAGAAACGATAAACATTGCCAGAAACACTTACTTGGCTTCAGACGTGTACGTGACAATAGGGTACAGTACCCGAAACGACCAGTGAGACGAATCTTGGGTGCCTATATTCACAAAGCTGCCATTCACATTCTGGCATACCTAAACACAATACACAAAGACACGTGAAAACTGTCCGGTCTGTGATAATGTGTCTACTAATTTCTTCTTCTTCTTCTTCTTCTTCTTCTTCTTCTTCTTCTTCTTCTTCTTCTTCTTCTTCTTCTTCTTCTTCTTCTTCTTCTGCTTTGTCGTCTTCTTTTTTCGTTTCCTCATCCTCTTTCTCCACTTTTCTTTCTTTCTTTCTTTCTTTCTTTCTTTCTTTCTTTCTTTCTTTCTTTCTTTCTTTCTTTCTTTCTTTCTTTCTTTCTTTCTTCTTCTTAAGCGATTAACGTTTTAATATGAGTCACTGCTGACACTGGTCACAAACTGGACATCTTGCTGTAGGTCTCTACAATCCCCGCAGAGTTTGTCTCGAAGGGTCGCTCTTGTAGACCAGATTTCATTTTCTGTAAAGCGACGTCAGGGCAGTCTTGCCCGACATTCTCCGGGGTGTGCCTTGGTGCTCCACATTTGCAAGTGACAGAGTCAGTGACGCCATACCGTGGTGGTTTGACTTTTTTATTTTTGTGTGTGCATATCCTTTACAGGACATCGCTGTCAACACCAGCATCTTTCAGCTGATTGTTGATTTCTTGGCAAGATTACGCTCAGTAGTTTGCCATTGCTTTCTGAGCGGCCGGCTCACATACCCCGTAAGTTACCGATGCAATTCGAACCACTGCTGATTCTCACCGTCTTCACGTTACCTACGAGAGTATACGAGATTACGGAGAAAAGTCGCTAACCTCTAAGCCACGAAGCCGGCGGTGGTTTGACTAGTTCATGAAAATCGACTGCATAAGTTATCTGCTGGTTCTTACGTGCATTTAAGCTTTTCAGCGGAGTTTGAGATTTCTGTGTTACAAGTATGTAAGGTATGTTGTTCCATACGCTGAAATCCTTTGTCCGTATCACATAAAATATATTTAACGCGCTCTACCCAACTGTATGCATGTTTTCACTCCGATAGCATTCCCACACAACAACAATAACTATTACCACCACCACCACCATCACTACCACCACCACCACCACCACCACTACTACTACTAATACTACTACTACTACTACTACTACTACTACTACTACTACTACTACTACTGCTACTACTACTACTACTACTACTACTACTACTACTACTACTACTACTACTACTACTACTACTAGTACTACTACTACTACTACTACTACTACTACTATTATTATTATTATTATTATTAATACTACTGCTGCTGCTACTACTGCTACTTCTACTACTACTACTACTACTACTACTACTACTACTACTACTACTACTACTACTACTACTACTACTACTACTACTACTACGATACTACTACTACTACTACTACTACTACTACTACTACTACTACTACTACTACTACTACTACTACTACTACTACTGCTACTACTACTACTACTACTACTATTGCTGCTGCTGCTGCAACAGCTGCTGCTGCTACTACTACTACTACTACTACTACTACTACTACTACTACTACTACTACTACTACTACTACTACTACTACTACTATTACTACATCTACTACTACCACCGCAGCTGCTGCTGCTACTACTACTTCTACTACTAATATTAATAATACTGCTAAGTCTTCCTATTTTTTTTTTTACCTATGTCATTTTTTTTTTTAAATTCATATTATTTGCTTCTATTTTTCATGAAAATAAATGTCCCAGTATAGCATAACTTTTATATCACGTGTTGCATTCTTCCTTGTTCGTTTTTATTGTATGTGTCCTTTTATTTTAGCCGAGGTGGTCACTGATGTTTACTAAGAGTATATATTGCTTGGCTGTTATTAGAGCGTTTTAATCACATCGATCGTGTTTATATCACTTTCGTGGCTATTTTATTTATTTAAATTTATATACAAACAAATAAACAAACAATCATAGACACACACAAACATAATCAACTAACGTTAAATTGTGTATGAGAGCAGAGAGATATGAAGGGCAGAATGTCAGACAGGCCTGCGTGCCCAATTCTTAACCCTTTGAAATTAAGGTTCGTTCCCGTCGTTATTCTGTCACGTCTTTTACATTACCGTCAACAGTGTTTGGTTTAGAATAAAGGCCCTTTCCCCGCACTTTAAGGTATATTGGGAATATAGCCCTAGCTACATATTTGTATATATCAATCGGCACTCGCAGGATGATGTGGTAAATATATACCTGCCGCCTTCACTCCCCAAGGCATCTTCCCGTACACTCTTTAGACTACGAGCCCGTGTAAGTTTTTAATACCTGCCGCTATGAATATTCGAACACACGATCACCAAGTCGGCAGGCAAACGTGCTAGTCATTGCACTACAGCGACTATCATACACGCACAATTTTTTTTTTTTTTTTTTTAGCATATCCTTTACAGGACTTAGCTGTCAACACCAGCATCTTTCAGCTGTATGTTGATCTCTTGGCAAGATTACGCTCAGTAGTTTGCCATTGCTTTCTGAGCGGCCGGCTCAGTATCCCGCAAGTCACGAGCGGGGGTCGAACCGCCTCAGTTCTCGCTCCGCTACGAGACTCTGCGTGATAAACGGGATTACAGAGAGAAAGTCTTGTAACCCCACAGCCAGAGAGATCGGCACACGCACAATAGTACATGCATAATAGTGCAGAACAAACCATTCACAATAGAGAGTACTC